>OX359294.1:27145974-27840974 GCA_947179395.2 Pulicaria dysenterica | reverse complement strand
CAACAACAAAACCAACAACAACAACCCTAAATACCAACAACAACAACAACAACAACCACCCTAAATAACAACAACAACAATAACAACATCAACCACCCTAAATAACAACAACAACCCTAAATAACAACAACAAAACCAACAACAACAACAACAATAACAACAACCCTAAATAACAACAACAACAATCCTAAATAAAAATAACAACCACAACAACAACCACCCTAAATAACAACAACAACCCTAAATAACAAGAACAACAAAACCAACAACAACAATAACAATAACAACAACTCTAATAAACAACAAGAACACCAACAACAACAACTATATCAACAACAACAACAACAACAACCCTAAATAACAACAACAACAACAACAACCCTAAATAAAAACAACAACAACAATAACAACAACAACAACAACCCTAAACAACAATAACAACAACAACAACAACCCTAAATAACAACAACAACAACAACAACCCTAAATAACAACAACAACCCTAAATAAAAATAACAACAACAACAACCACCCTAAATAACAACAACAACCCTAAATAACAATAACAACAAAACCAACAACAACAACCCTAAACAACAACAACAATAACAACAACATCAACAACCCTAAATAACAAAAAAAACAACAACAACAACAACAACAACAACAACAATTACAACAACAACAACCACCCTAAAAAACAACACCAACAAAACCAACAACAACAACAACAACAACAATAACAACCGTAAATAACAACAACAATAACAACAACAACCCTAAACAACAACAACAGCAACAACAACAACCCTAAATAACAACAACAACAACAACAACAACAACCCTAAACAACAACAACAACAACAACAACAACCCTAAATAACAACAAAAACAACAACAACAGCGACAACAACAACAACAACAAAAACAACAACCCTAAATAACAACAAAAACAACAACCCTAAATAACAACAACAACAACAACAATAACAACAACAACAAAACCAACAACAACAACCCTAAATACCAACAACAACAACAACAACCCTAAATAACAACAACAACACTAATAACAACAACCACCCTAAATAAAAACAACAACCCTAAATAACAACAACAACAACAATAACTACAACAACCCTAAATAACAACAACAACAAAACCAACAACAACAACCCTAAACAACAACAACAACCCTAAACAACAATAACAACAACAACAACCCTAAATAACAACAACAACAACAACAACAACCCTAAATAACAACAACAACCCTAAATAAAAATAACAACAACAACAACAACAACCATCCTAAATAACAACAACAACCCTAAATAACAAGAACAACAAAACCAACAACAACAACAACAACAACCCTAAATAACAACAACAACAAAACCAACAACAACAACAATAACAACAACATCAACAACCCTAAATAACAACAAAAACAACAACAACAACAACAACAATTACAATAACAACAACAACAACAACCCTAAATACCAACAGCAACAACAACAAACCTAAATAACAACCAGAGCAACAACAACAACAACAACAACAACAACCCAAAGCAACAACAACAACACCAACAACAACCACAACCACCCTAAATAAGAACAACAACAACAACAACAACAACAAAAACAACCCTAAAGCAACAACAACAACATAAACAACAATTACAACAACAACAACAACAACAACAACAATCCTAAACAACAATAACACCAACAACAACCCTAAACAACAAAAACAACAACAACAACAATAACCACCCTAAATAACAACAACAAAACCAACAACAACAACAACAAAAACCCAAATTAACAACAAGAACAACAACAACAACAACAACAACCCTAAACAACTTTAATAACAACAACAACAACCCTAAATAACAACAACAACCCTAAATAAAAACAACAACAACAACCACCCTAAATAACAACACCAACAAAACCAACAACAACAACAATAACAACCCTAAATAACAACAACAACAACAACCCTAAACAACAACAACAGCAACAACAACAACCCTAGATAACAACAACAACAACAACAACCCTAAACACCAATAACAACCCTAAATAACAACAACAACAACCCTAAATAACAACAACAACCCTAAATAAAAATAACAACCACAACAACAACCACCCTAAATAACAACAACCCTAAATAACAAGAATAACAAAACCAACAACAACAATAAAAATAACAACAACTCTAATAAACAACAAGAACACCAACAACAACAACTATATCAACAACAACAACAACAACAACCCTAAATAACAACAACAACAACAACAACCCTAAATAAAAACAACAACAACAATAACAACAACAACAACAACCCTAAACAACAATAACAACAACAACAACAACCCTAAATAACAACAACAACAAGACCAACCCTAAATAACAACAACAACCCTAAATAACAACAACAACCCTAAATAAAAATAACAACAACAACAACCACCCTAAATAACAACAACAACCCTAAATAACAATAACAACAAAACCAACAACAACAACCCTAAACAACAACAACAATAACAACAACATCAACAACCCTAAATAACAACAAAAACAACAACAACAACAACAACAACAATTACAACAACAACAACAACAACCCTAAATACCAACAGCAACAACAACAAACCTAAATAACAACAAGAGCAACAACAACAATAACAAAACACCAACAACAACCACAACCACCCTAAATAACAACAACAACAACAACAACAACAAAAACAACCCTAAAGCAACAACAACAACAACAACAATTACAACAACAACAACAACAATTCTAAACAACAACAACACCAACAACAACAACCCTAAACAACAACAGCAACAACAACAACCACCCTAAATAACAACAACAAAACCAACAACAACAACAACAAAAACATAAATTAACAACAAGAACAACAAGAACAACTACAATAAAAACCCTAAACAACAATAACAACAACAACAACAACAACCCTAAATAACAACAACAACCCTAAATAAAAACAACAACAACAACCACCCTAAAAAACAACACCAACAAAACCAACAACAACAACAACAACAACAATAACAACCGTAAATAATAACAACAATAACAACAACAACCCTAAACAACAACAACAGCAACAACAACAACCCTAAATAACAACAACAACAACAACAACAACAACCCTAAACAACAACAACAACAACAACAACAACCCTAAATAACAACAAAAACTACAACAACAGCGACAACAACAACAACAACAAAAACAACAACCCTAAATAACAACAAAAACAACAACCCTAAATAACAACAACAACAACAACAATAACAACAACAACAAAACCAACAACAACAACCCTAAATACCAACAACAACAACAACAACCCTAAATAACAACAACAACACTAACAACAACAACCACCCTAAATAAAAACAACAACCCTAAATAACAACAACAACAACAATAACTACAACAACCCTAAATAACAACAACAACAAAACCAACAACAACAACCCTAAACAACAACAACAACCCTAAACAACAATAACAACAACAACAACCCTAAATAACAACAACAACAACAACAACCCTAAATAACAACAACAACCCTAAATAAAAATAACAACAACAACAACAACAACCATCCTAAATAACAACAACAACCCTAAATAACAAGAACAACAAAACCAACAACAACAACAACAACAACCCTAAATAACAACAACAACAAAACCAACAACAACAACAATAACAACAACATCAACAACCCTAAATAACAACAAAAACAACAACAACAACAACAACAATTACAATAACAACAACAACAACAACCCTAAATACCAACAGCAACAACAACAAACCTAAATAACAACCAGAGCAACAACAACAACAACAACAACAACAACAACCCAAAGCAACAACAACAACACCAACAACAACCACAACCACCCTAAATAAGAACAACAACAACAACAACAACAACAAAAACAACCCTAAAGCAACAACAACAACAACAACAACAATTACAACAACAACAACAACAACAATCCTAAACAATAATAACACCAACAACAACCCTAAACAACAAAAACAACAACAACAACAATAACCACCCTAAATAACAACAACAAAACCAACAACAACAACAACAAAAACCCAAATTAACAACAAGAACAACAACAACAACAACAACAACAACCCTAAGCAACTTTAACAACAACAACAACAACCCTAAATAACAACAACAACCCTAAATAAAAACAACAACAACAACCACCCTAAATAACAACACCAACAAAACCAACAACAACAACAATAACAACCCTAAATAACAACAACAACAACAACAACCCTAAACAACAACAACAGCAACAACAACAACCCTAGATAACAACAACAACAACAACAACCCTAAATAACAACCAAAACAACAACAACAGCGACAACAACAACAACAACAAAAACAACAACCCTAAATAACAACAAAAACAACAACCCTAAATAACAACAACAACAACCCTAAACAACAATAACAACAACAACAACCCTAAATAACAACAACAACAACCCTAAATAACAACAACAACCCTAAATAAAAATAACAACCACAACAACAACCACCCTAAATAACAACAACCCTAAATAACAAGAACAACAAAACCAACAACAACAATAACAATAACAACAACTCTAATAAACAACAAGAACACCAACAACAACAACTATATCAACAACAACAACAACCCTAAATAACAACAACAACAACAACAACCCTAAATAAAAACAACAACAACAATAACAACAACAACAACAACCCTAAACAACAATTACAACAACAACAACCCTAAATAACAACAACAACAACAACAACCCTAAATAACAACAACAACCCTAAATAAAAATAACAACAACAACAACAACCACCCTAAATAACAACAACAACCCTAAATAACAACAACAACAAAACCAACAACAACAACCCTAAACAACAACAACAATAACAACAACATCAACAACCCTAAATAACAACAAAAACAACAACAACAACAACAACAACAATTACAACAACAACAACAACAACCCTAAATACCAACAGCAACAACAACAAACCTAAATAACAACAAGAGCAACAACAACAACAACAAAACACCAACAACAACCACAACCACCCTAAATAACAACAACAACAACAACAACAACAACAACAACAACAACAACAACAACAACAACAAAAACAACCCTAAAGCAACAACAACAACAACAACAATTACAACAACAACAACAACAATTCTAAACAACAACAACACCAACAACAACAACCCTAAACAACAACAGCAACAACAACAACCACCCTAAATAACAACAACAAAACCAACAACAACAACAACAAAAACATAAATTAACAACAAGAACAACAAGAACAACTACAATAACAACCCTAAACAACAATAACAACAACAACAACAACAACCCTAAATAACAACAACAACCCTAAATAAAAACAACAACAACAACCACCCTAAAAAACAACACCAACAAAACCAACAACAACAACAACAACAACAATAACAACCCTAAATAAAAACAATAATAACAACAACAACCCTAAACAACAACAACAGCAACAACAACAACCCTAAATAACAACAACAACAACAACAACAACAACCCTAAACAACAACAACAACAACAACCCTAAATAACAACAACAACCCTAAATAAAAATAACAACAACAACAACAACCACCCTAAATAACAACAACAACCCTAAATAACAACAACAACAAAACCAACAACAACAACCCTAAACAACAACATCAACAACCCTAAATAACAACAAAAACAACAACAACAACAACAACAACAATTACAACAACAACAACAACAACCCTAAATACCAACAGCAACAACAACAAACCTAAATAACAACAAGAGCAACAACAACAACAACAAAACACCAACAACAACCACAACCACCCTAAATAACAACAACAACAACAACAACAACAACAACAACAACAACAACAACAACAACAACAACAACATAAACAACCCTAAAGCAACAACAACAACAACAACAACAATTACAACAACAACAACAACAATTCTAAACAACAACAACACCAACAACAACAACCCTAAACAACAACAGCAACAACAACAACCACCCTAAATAACAACAACAAAACCAACAACAACAACAACAAAAACATAAATTAACAACAAGAACAACAAGAACAACTACAATAACAACCCTAAACAACAATAACAACAACAACAACAACAACCCTAAATAACAACAACAACCCTAAATAAAAACAACAACAACAACCACCCTAAAAAACAACACCAACAAAACCAACAACAACAACAACAACAACAATAACAACCCTAAATAAAAACAACAATAACAACAACAACCCTAAACAACAACAACAGCAACAACAACAACCCTAAATAACAACAACAACAACAACAACAACAACCCTAAACAACAACAACAACAACAACCCTAAATAACAACAACAACCCTAAATAAAAATAACAACAACAACAACAACCACCCTAAATAACAACAACAACCCTAAATAACAACAACAACAAAACCAACAACAACAACCCTAAACAACAACAACAATAACAACAACATCAACAACCCTAAATAACAACAAAAACAACAACAACAACAACAACAACAATTACAACAACAACAACAACAACCCTAAATACCAACAGCAACAACAACAAACCTAAATAACAACAAGAGCAACAACAACAACAACAAAACACCAACAACAACCACAACCACCCTAAATAACAACAACAACAACAACAACAACAACAACAACAACAACAACAAAACCAACCCTAAAGCAACAACAACAACAACAACAATTACAACAACAACAACAACAATTCTAAACAACAACAACACCAACAACAACAACCCTAAACAACAACAGCAACAACAACAACCACCCTAAATAACAACAACAAAACCAACAACAACAACAACAAAAACATAAATTAACAACAAGAACAACAAGAACAACTACAATAACAACCCTAAACAACAATAACAACAACAACAACAACAACCCTAAATAACAACAACAACCCTAA
This sequence comes from Pulicaria dysenterica, assembly GCA_947179395.2. Taxonomy (NCBI): domain Eukaryota; kingdom Viridiplantae; phylum Streptophyta; class Magnoliopsida; order Asterales; family Asteraceae; genus Pulicaria; species Pulicaria dysenterica. The sequence goes on along the minus strand of OX359294.1, from coordinate 27,833,823 downwards.
ATAAAAACAACAACAACAACCACCCTAAAAAACAACACCAACAAAACCAACAACAACAACAACAACAACAATAACAACCCTAAATAAAAACAACAATAACAACAACAACCCTAAACAACAACAACAACAACAACAACAACCCTAAATAACAACAACAACAACAACAACAACAACCCTAAACAACAACAACAACAACAACCCTAAATAACAACAAAAACAACAACAACAGCGACAACAACAACAACAACAAAAACAACAACCCTAAATAACAACAAAAACAACAACCCTAAATAACAACAACAACAACAACAATAACAACAACAACAAAACCAACAACAACAACCCTAAATACCAACAACAACAACAACAACCCTAAATAACAACAACAACACTAACAACAACAACCACCCTAAATAAAAACAACAACCCTAAATAACAACAACAACAACAATAACTACAACAACCCTAAATAACAACAACAACCAAACAAACAACAAAAACCCTAAACAACAACAACAACCCTAAACAACAATAACAACAACAACAACCCTAAATAACAACAACAACAACAACAACCCTAAATAACAACAACAACCCTAAATAAAAATAACAACAACAACAACAACAACCATCCTAAATAACAACAACAACCCTAAATAACAAGAACAACAAAACCAACAACAACAACAACAACAACCCTAAATAACAACAACAACAAAACCAACAACAACAACAATAACAACAACATCAACAACCCTAAATAACAACAAAAACAACAACAACAACAACAACAATTACAATAACAACAACAACAACAACCCTAAATACCAACAGCAACAACAACAAACCTAAATAACAACCAGAGCAACACCAACAACAACAACAACAACAACAACCCTAAGCAACAACAACAACACCAACAACAACCACAACCACCCTAAATAACAACAACAACAACAACAACAACAACAACAACAACAACAACAACAACAACAAAAACAATCCTAAAGCAACAACAACAACAACAACAATTACAACAACAACAACAACAACAACAATCCTAAACAACAATAACACCAACAACAACCCTAAACAACAAAAACAACAACAACAACAACAACCACCCTAAATAACAACAACAAAACCAACAACAACAACAACAAAAACCCAAATTAACAACAAGAACAACAACAACAACAACAACAACCCTAAACAACTTTAACAACAACAACAACAACAACAACCCTAAATAACAACAACAACCCTAAATAAAAACAACAACAACAACCACCCTAAATAACAACACCAACAAAACCAACAACAACAACAATAACAACCCTAAATAACAACAACAACAACAACAACAACCCTAAACAACAACAACAGCAACAACAACAACCCTAAATAACAACAACAACAACAACAACCCTAAACAACAACAACAACAACAACAACCCTAAATAACAACCAAAACAACAACAACAGCGACAACAACAACAACAACAAAAACACCCACCCTAAATAACAAAAACAACAACCCTAAATAACAACAACAACAACAACAACAATAACAACAACAACCCTAAATAACAACAACAACAAAACCAACAACAACATCCCTAAAAACAACAACAACCCTAAATATCAACAACTACAACACCAACCCTAAATAACAACAACAAAACCAACAACAACAACAACAATAACAACAACCCTAATTAACAATAAGAACACCAACAATAACAACAATATCAACAACAACTACAACAACAACAACCCTAAATAACAACAACAACAACAACAACCCTAAATTAAAACAACAACAACAACCACCCTAAATAACAACAACAAAAACAACAAAAACAACAACAAAACCAACAACAACAACAACAACAACAAAACCAACAACAACAACCCTAATCAACAACAACAACCCTAAATACCAACAACAATAACAACAACATCAACAACCCTAAATAACAACAAAAACAACAACAACAACAACAACAATTACAACAACAACAACAACCCTAAATACCAACAGCAACAACAACAAACCTAAATAACAACAAGAGCAACAACAACAACAACAACCCTAAATAACAACAACAACACCAACAACAACCACAACCACCCTAAATAACAACAACAACAACAACAACAACAAAAACAACCCTAAAGCAACAACAACAACAACAACAATTACAATAACAACAACAACAACAACAACAATCCTAAACTACAACAACACCAACAACGACAACCCTAAACAACAACAACAACAAAAACAACCACCCTAAATAACAACAACAAAACCAACAACAACAACAACAAAAACCCAAATTAACAACAAGAACAACAAGAACAACAACAACAACAACCCTAACACATTTTATTAATTTATAATGTTTAAAAAAATTATAATTTGTTAATTTATATATATAATTTCAGTTTTTATAGTATTAGGATAGATTTGTTTAAAAAAAATTAAGATTAAACCTCATATTTATCCCTAATTTAAGAGACCAACCCAATCCTTACCCTATATAAATTAAACCTAAACCAAACCCTAGCCCGCATTTGATTTTCACGGCACTCTCTCCCTCATTGTCGACTCCAACCTCTCCATCCTCACATTCATGTTTTTCACCTCAAGCACACAAGAGATATAGAGCATCAAGCTTTAGAATTTCGAGTTCATCGATTGCTACTGTAATACACTCTATCCCTAATCCTCTTATGATCTCTCTATGTCATCATCTCATCTCTCATTCATCTCCTTCTTGAATCCATAGAAACATGTCCAAGATCATCAAATATATGTTCAAAAACGTTTTCATGTTGTGTCTATGAGTTTTTACAATCAAAAACTAGGTTTTTACACTCTAAAGGTCTATACATGGAACTGGTTTTATGGTCAGAAAGTGTGGTCGTGTTTGGGAAGGTATAACAGGTCCTATTCGAGGAGCTTTTAATCAACTCTTTGGTCTAGAATGTAGTGTTTTGAGTTTAGATTTACCACAACTAACGTTTGTAACTTTTAAAGGTCGTTTGGTAGGTCAAAAGGTTTTTACCGTAGAAGTACACAAATCTGCCAGTGTGTCCGACAGATTTGAGGATAAAGTTTTGGTTTGGAAACCCGTCCAAACTTAGTATTTTCAAACAATATTTTTACTGTAGCATGTACATAGAGTCTAGGTTATTTTGTAAAAATTTCGTGAATTTTAGATCTCATTTACTATTTTTACAAAATTCAAACAATCTATTGCGTATGTGCAGATGTTTTTCTGTCACTAGTAGCTTTTGTTAATTTTTATAAATATCTATCTAAGATGGTTTATTCTGGAAAAATTACACGACGTAGTAGGGACATTGAACCTACTGTAACATAAATTTGATGATCAAACTCGGAAGTTTAGTATTTTCTAAAATTACTTAAAGTCAGCCTATAGAATCAGAAAACTTGAACTGTGGCATTAGGTTAATACCAAACAACTCCACATGTCTTTGGGCCATACTAGGAGTTCAAACACCTACATAAGCGACTCATGTACATTATTACTTGTTGTAGATTCTGCACCTATTCCTCTGCAAGATTAGGATTCATTGAGAAGCTAAGGTGAGTACTCAAAACCCCTTTTTCATGCATATCTTTTGGGGGAAAATGACACTCAACATGTTTTACTATACGGTGTTTTAAACTTTTTATTGACAATTGTATGTTTCATGATATGTGCTTATGTGAACTTATACTTTATTATGCTATGTGATGACTATATATCTACAACTCGTGTTGGGTTATGACTATCAGATAACTATATATTCCTATGAGCCAACTTATGTTCCCGGCCGGCTATAGTATATTGGAAGACTAATTACTCTTGAAATGAGGTGTTTTGGTTATTGCTATGCTCAAATTGCAAGTACTTTACTATTATGCGGCAATTGTCAAAACTACATGCTATATACGCCAACTTGATTTCTATTTAAACTTGCGAGCTCACCAACCTTTGTGTTGACATTTTTAGAGTGTTCATTTTCAGGTAATGCTAACAACGATAACTAAGGATGCTTAGAAGGCTAACTGGACTTTTAGAAAGACCGAGCTAGCGCAAGGCTACTTTTAGACTTCGGACATAACTTTTGAACTATTTCTTTTATTATGATTGTTCGTTTTTGGCTTGTTGCCCTGTATACCTGTCCCGGGTTGTGGGATTTAAATTTTTCGTATTCTTTTTCATTACTTTGACTATGATGCCGTGAATATCGACTTATCGCGGCACAAGTCCCCTCTTGTGTCGGGAAAACGTCGTGACACATTGAATATTTGCATTTAGTGTTTTCTTTATGATGTCATCAATGTGTTATGATGATCCTCTCCGTCACACTTCGCGTTTCTGCCTTGGCGGGGTGTGACAGATTGGTATCAGCGCCATTGGTTATGGAGAATTAGGTGGATTGGCCTAGACTATAACCTAAGCACCACATGTAGTTGCATAATAGGAACTATGTGTGCATTTATACTTGTATAACTTTTCGGGGTTTTGACTACGAAACGACCAGCATATCAAGCATGTCGAACAAGGAATACTCACCATACATCATTACTTCACGTCCCGGAGCTCCAACGAAACCTCACCGTGTAAACGGCAAGGTACTCCGTACTAGGGAAACGACTTGCAAGAGAGTTACGCCAATCCAAAAGATTACCTTCACGGTACCTAACGAAGCCCCGAAGGAACCGTCTAAGCAAGGGTTTTCCAATGAACCACCGGAAGAGGATCCCTCCGAGGAACCATTTGAGGAGGAACCCTCCAAAGAGCCATCTGAGGAAGAACCGATAGAAATATCGAGTGATAACTCAAGCTATTACGAGATCGATTCGGATCTCGAATCCGACACGCGGAGCTTGTTGGAGTATGCCCACTGACGCACGTACGCCAAATGATCGCTACCGATGATGTATGGGCCTATCGGGTCACACGCCGGGGGTTTCCTGGAGGGGGTTAGTGACGCTAACCAGACATCGCTAACTCAGCCTTGTTAGCGGCGCTAACCTTAAGTGGTTAGTGGCACTAAGCGTAGGCGGTTAGCGGCGTTAACCCTGTCTGACAGAAACAACTTTATTCTTTTCACATCATCTCTCCACCAATGCATGTGATTGTAATCATTAAGCGTTGGTCCGACTTGCGGAGCTCTGGGGTCGTGAATATGTTTATAAAAACACATGCATCCAACACTCTCTAACTCTCTTGGTCATTCTTGAAGAGAAAAACACTTAGAACCTTTGTGAGTTGCTAAGAGAGAGTGCAAGGGAAAGAGTTCCTGGTGGTTTTGGTTGTGTTCCAGAGTACTTTCATACAAGGAAGAGTACATTGGGGTGCTAGTACACCAAGGTCACGTTATTTCTCGGGGTGGACTTGGATAGCTCAAGGAGAAGGACATAAGACTTGGAGCTAAGCGTACACACAAGCGACCAAAGACATCAAGGGTATAAATCTCTCTTTCTCTTCTGTTTTTGTTGCATTACTTGTTGTAGAGTTTGGTACACTTATGGGGTTCCTTTTGTGGTTTTTTTTTATGCCTTGAAAATTCGTTTTTGTTCTTGTTTGCTTCCGTTGCGTTGTACCACGAACCCCAACAGTGGTATCAAAGCCACCTCTACACTGGTTTTGCTTTTGGTGGCTTTGAAAATCCGAAAAATGTGATATTTGGTTCTGTCTAGGGTTTAGCGGCGCTAACTTGTCCATGTTAGCGGACTAAACCATCTGTAGCGGTCGCTAAGCCGTCTGGCTTTAGCGGCGCTAACCTTAGTTTAGCGGCGCTAACTCCCTTCTGGCAGAATGCATTTTATGCCATAAATCAATTTTGTTGGATTTTTAGCTCACTTGTACTTTCTGTACTTGTTCCAGAATTTTGGATATGATGTATTTAAGTTGCCTTATGTCTTGTTTGGTGTATTTATATGTGGATTAACATTTTGGAATGAAAATGGTTAATTGCATATACTCACATTGTGTATATATGAATATGGAATTTTGACTTGTTTAAGGTTCCTAATGCATATGTACATAGGATTATTTGTGCCTTGAGTGTTTAGATAATCTTAACCAAGAAATATATGATTTGCATGGTCTTGTGTGGCACACCATGTTTTAGATTTGTTGTATGTGGTTGTAATATTTGTGTCCGGTGACATTTGAGCCTTTAAGACCTATGTGATGTGTTTGGTTGTGTAAATTAATTTATTCATTCATTTGGTGGTTTGTACCACAATGGTTTGTAATAATTTAATTTTATTCGGTTTGTATATTTAACGGCTTGCATGCCGATTTCTATTCTTTGTAATTTGTAGTATTAGTTTAGAATAGAGATTTGTGGCTTGCATGCCATTTCTTTTTAAATTTGTAAATTGTAAAAGGAGAACTGAAGCAACCAACAAGGACCATGGAGGGTGTCTTGGCAAACTTGGATCTGGAGGTCGGTAGGAGACGCAATGGATCAAGTGGGAGGAGCACATATCAAGTCATTCGGAATAGGTTCTTAGATGACTTAGTCTTCCCCGTTGGCTCGCGGGCAAGACACATAGGGTTTTTGGCTCGTTACCGGACATGTATTACATGCGTGCTTGGTTTTATTTTGTATTATTTCTTGCATGGATGTTTAGGATCTTCGCATGCTAGAAAATTTTTCAAAATAATAAAACCAAAGAGTTTTTTAATTGGTTTACAAACTCCACACACCACATAGACAAGAATTGGTTAAAATCGTTGTAACCGGCAAAACAAAATCCCGTTATTCAAAATTGTAAATCTCACGCCATTCGTAAGATGACACCACCTGAATCTAGTGAAGCAAGATCGGTTGTCGAGCTCTAGCCGAGTCGGTTTTGTGTAATTGTGTGGAAGGTGCATGTGGCAACTCGCAAGGGTCGGTTGTCGAGCTCTAGCGAAGCCGGCCATTGGGCTAGAGTACCACTGTGTATCTTGACGGTTGATTTGCATTTCCAAGACTTAAAACGCCTTGGTAGTTGTCGAGCTCTAGCCGAGCTACCAAAGTGGATTAATGAGGAATGGTGTCACAGGGATCAAACATGCCAAAAGGGTGCTGTGAGTGTTGGGATCTCGTGGGCAACACAGCGGAAGCAAGGTACAACAAACAAAGCCCACAGTACAAGCAAATAAAGCACAAAACGAGAAATCCCGAACATGGACCAAACTCTATGTAAAGAAATGCAACTAAGAAGGAAAGAGGTGTTATACCTTTCTCCTAAGCTCCAGAAAAGTGATTGTCTCGTGGTGTTGAGCTCCAAGAACAAATTGTGGATCGACTAATGGGATATACCCCGGTAACACGCCAACCTCTTGAGCTAGCAAGCCTCCATGGTACTTCTACTCGAAAACCACTTCTGGAACAGCAATAAAACGAGACCAAACTCTGGAGAACAACCCTCTCCCTTGAACTTCTCTTGGCCTCTTGTAGCACCAAAGAAGATAATGTATATTTTGAGAGAGAGAGCTTCAAGAGAGAAAACCCAAATCAAAAAATGAGTTACTCCTCTTGTGTTCCAGATTTCGTCTAATATTCCCTCTCCACCGGCCCCAACATCGAGAGTTGTAAAAACAACATGCATTGGTCATTTTGGAGGTGGAAATGACAAAATGACACTGGCAGGGTTTAGCGGCGCTAACCAAGAGTTAGCGGCGCTAACTCAAAAGTGTTAGCGGCGCTAACTCAAAAGTGTTAGCGGCGCTAACGCGCCCTGTCAGCGATTTGACACAAAGTACATGCAGCCGTAGCGGCGCTAACCTATAGGACTTAGCGGCGCTAACCCCTAACAGTTAGCGGCGCTAACGCGGCCTGCGATGTCAACTTTTGTCTTTTGCCATATTTGGTCCCTTAACTTAAGTTGCTGTCAGGTTAGACCCCGGTGTATGACCTAATAGGCCCATACATCATCAGCAGCGGTCCATATGGCGTACGTGCATTAATGGGCATATTTCTAACAAACTCCCACTTGCACATAATGCACCGTACCCATGTAACTACAGACAAAGAGCGGCCTCTAGCAAAAGCATCAATGCCCCCAAGTCAGTATGGGTTCCGCTTTTATGCAGAAAACCATTACTTACAAAAAGAACGTAGAGGTCCTATTTGATAAGTGATCAATACTCCTTTTGTTCGCGATATCCTTGTGAACACGAGACATGGATTGATATGTCAATCTCCAGATCGTTCACGATTATGTTACTCGATCTTGATTGGTGGTGACCAAAATTTAAGGAAATATCTGATTCTAAATCAATATTCCTTTGCGCATGACCATGCTTATTTTGGTGTCAGCGCCCAATCATCGAGGGGCCCAGGGATATCTCTCATACCAGAGGAACAAATCCCGTTGACTATACAACCCCATAGCGTGAACCTTCTCTTACTTGGCTATTCCCTTTATAGTAGCCAGTTACGAACTACGTTTTGAAATGGCTAAAGTAAGAAAGTTTCATGCTATAGCAATTCATACATCTCGGGTCGAAGGACGTAATGATATTATCCTTCCGAGTCACTCTATGACCATGATCCATGAAGTGAACTCGGGTGCGGGTCTTCCAGTTACTTGAAACTCCTTTCAAGCACAGGTTACTGTTGCGTTTCATGCATTCAATCCTTGATCAATGCACAACCAACACCTAACCTCAGCCTTAATTCAAGCTTCCTTCCCTTGAAGAATGACTGGCTGTGGAAATTTAGAATGTATAAACATTCTGGGAAGTGGTTAAACATGCTAAGATGGAACACAGTAAAGACCAATGAAGGTAACCGCATCATGCGTATATATAGTCCCCACTATACATCGATACAATCATCGGTTAGCAGTACTGCTTACCGTTCCCAAAGCTTATAAGTAAATCAAACATTTACTAAAACGATATTCGAGCCTAGTTATAAGCATTAACAATGCTATTATACCTAGTATGAAATTCATCACTAGTATTTGACAACGGCTTAATTATGGGATCATTCACACAATATCCCTTTTGTACTCTTTTGTATTTTCTTATTAAACCACTAGCGAAGTGTTTATCAAAGAGATCATATACAAAGTTATCATAGTCATCATATCCTCAATGTTACCGAAGTCAACAATAGGATTAATGACACTTATGATTATCAGAGTCGACATACTCTCAATGTAACCGAAGTTCACAATAGAGTCATAGACACTCATGTTTATTAGAGTCGACATACCCTCAATGTGACCGAAGTACACAATAGGGTTAATGACACTCATTTAAGTTTAAATGTCGTATCTATACCACATACTTGATTAATCAAAACTTCGATAAAATCGACAGTCTCACAAGTATATATTTGCTTGCAGTAATAACTTACTCAAGACAATTCTACTTTCGTCGAATATCAAGAACATACATCAGTACTTCTTGAATTAAAAATCCACTTGATTCCATATTTTCTATTTATACTCATAGAACAACAATTTCACCATTAGGTTGTAGAACAACCCTAAATTAGGACATTATTCTTATTGAGCATATTTTCCTAGGAACACATGAAGCTCCCACTAGCCCTGACAAGGGTATCCAGCTTAATCTATGTTTGCTAGAAAACTCATTCCTTTGACTTTCTCGCAAAGCAGGATTACAGCCACAAGATGCAAGTTTTGCTGACTTTAGTCATGGACATAACTTGGACATAATGGATATATAAGACCTCGAAACATGTTTAAAACATTTCCTCAAATTAATCCCGCGAAGGATCTTGGTCTTTTATTTCCATGTGAACATATTAGTTTCCCCAAGATGACAGCAATGTTTCACATAATCCAGACCTAATCTGGATATTACGGATGTATATGACCCTCGGAATTGTGCCTTAAGCATTTCCTCAACTTAATCCCATAAAGGATATAGGTCTCTTACATCCAAGTGAACTAATCTTGTTTCCGCTAGGTGATAACAATATCTCACTTGATCCAAATTATCTTTAACATAACCACTAGAACATGTTTCCATATTTAAACAATATGAAACACTATGTCTCTAGTCGGTATTTGAAGTTGTCCATAAATGCATATATGTTAGTCCCTCATCCTTCTCTGATTACACCTTAGGTGTGGGATTAACCCAAGTCAAGTACTTGGATGCAGCAAATTGATTACATCTATGTACACCATTCACTTCTTATATTCACTAGCGAACACAGGGTCCCACCATGTTTCCGATGAATGGTAATATCACAATGATTTACCATCAAGCTGTTGCTACTCTGATATGACAACCTCATATCTATAACAACCTTCTTGATTTCCATCAGATATAAAGAAGCAATGGATATTGTCAGGTTTTACCAGCATCTCTATGCTGATTAAGTGCTAGTGTCCACATTAGGTCTTTTATTTAAGTTTAACGTTCTTCCACTGGAATGCTTTTGTAAATTGTTCTTTCCCTTTTGAATAACCAAACATGGTTCCCATAAGTTCATGAACAATTATCCAAAACTCGGATGAACTACTTAAATATACAAGCATCAACTTATAATTCATACATCTCCCACTTAATGAATAATTTTAAGTTGTGAGATTGATAAGCAAAGTACTCTTTCTAGTCAAAATCTCATTGGATGCTTAAGTTGACCATAATGTTGTGTTTCAGATTGAGAACTTGGTTCATAAAAATTAATGTATACCAATCACATTGAATACATGTTTTAGGCCTGCCAACTACCAGATCATCTACAAAGATATCCGGTTTTTATTCAAAGCAACACCATATACAAATGTGTTTCTTCAAGAATATGAATTATGGGATAAACCCATGATTCATTTGATGTTATAGATAATGGAAACTTAGCATCTACTCTAGATCTAATTCATCCATATCTATATGCCCTTCATGATTCTTAATTCTCTTAAGGTTATTTCCGAACATCTCCAGGTTTCAGACACAAACCTTTTAACTAGTTAAACATTCTCCCAACTACTATCATAAAGATGGTGATGGAGAATTTTACTAGTGTCATTCTATATGGCATACTTGAACGGATTATCCACAGAGGTGTGATCAATATCCAACAAGTCATAATCCTTCCTACCAACACAGGTGAAGGATTTCTTAATCACCCTAGTCCAATAAACAATATTTATATCTTTCATTTAGCCCGAGGCTAAATTTGTACGAAGATCCTAACCACATGGATCTAAGCGATGTAAATGTTGTTTACTTGGTCAAGTTTGATTATGCCATAGAGCTTATTTATCCAAATCACTTTTGGATTCAAGAATCAATTATTCATGATTGCCTTATAATGAGCCTTTATGTATGCATTGATATGGATAAGTTTTGATAAAACATCTCAAAATAATTTTTCAAAATGTTTCAATTCCAAGTTATCTCCATCGTCATCAAATGTCTATTTAAGCACCAAAAAGGTCGAAAATAACACATAAGCATTGACATGGAATAAAATTGAAATGAAACTATTAAAATGAAAAATCTTTATAAAATACAAGATTCAAAAACATCCATCATCTCCAAAGGAGCATACACTAAAGCAGTTCTTGCCACGCAGGGCGTACAAACAAAAGTAATAAATTAATCCGGAAACAATGGCGAGACCAACACTCCCAATTCTCTTGTAGAAGACAATTAACAAAATTTCTTCTTCAGAGATCCGGTTCTTCAAGCTTTTTCCTTCTTACAACGAATAGACCTACACTTTGCAACAAAATAAATTTGTGACAAATGTGAGTCTTATAGCTCGGGTAAACATCCCAGCTTATAAGGAATAGCAATGAAGTATAATCATGAATGTACCTCAAGTAAGAAAATTAACTCTCTCTTGTCTGAGAAGTTTTATATCCTTTCGGCACGAAGGGCAGGCATGACGGCCCCAATCCCCAAATCTACCGCAGAAGTAGCAAACCACCCCTTGTTGAGTCTTTTTAGGCACATCATCAATGTCCATCGACTCAAAACTTGAAGCAAGCTTGGAAACTCCAACTTCTTCTTTTAATGGGATCGATTTCTTCTTCTTCATGTTATGTAGTTCCTTAGAACCAAAAACAAGAGTGGATGAAGATGATGCATGCTTGGACATGTTAGATTCTACATCCTTCAACATTCCATGCAGTTCATCTATAGATATTTCCTTTCCATGCATATGATAGTTCTCTACAAACTTTTCATATGATGCGGGCAGAGACCGAAGTATGAAATTCACACCAAGCTCCCTCCCTATAGGAAAACCTAGTCTCTCCATCTGGTCCATGTATGACTTCATCTTCAAAACATGGGCACTAACAAGCCTTCCCGCATCTTACAACCGGTTAGACTTTTAACGCACTCATAATGTTCTTGCCTAACTTGCTGTCGGAAAACATCCTTCAGCTTGTTAATCATGTCATACACAGTCATGTGCTCAAATTTCCTTCGCAGTTCCGAGCTCATACTTGATAACATGAGGCTAGCAACATCGTGCGTATCCCGAACACGCTTTTCATACGCGTATCGGATAGCCCATTCCGCATTGGTAGCAGGTAGTTCAGGAAGGGGTTCCTCAAGGATGTGCAACTTGGACTCGGCACGTAGGACAATCCTCAATTGCCTAAGCCAGTCCACAAAGTTCACTCTCGTGAGTTTCTCCCTTTGTAGGAACACACGTAGTGATAAGTTCGACGTGTTGTGGTTTTGATTTGACATCCTATATTAAAGTAGAGTACGCAAATTAGTTGTTTGATTTAATCCTTGTTAAAATAATTACCCAATATAGTCTCGAAAAATATTTTAACAAGGGCTAAGAACCATATTTCACTCCAATCCATGACGGGTTTGCCGCGGATCACTTCATGAAGCTATTTAGGCCGATAACCATCTTACCGATTGCAATCTCTATTACAACTCTTAGGCACTTGCGGGATCCTACGACAACCATCGGTCGTTTGGCATGTTTGATCCCTACTTGCACCAATTCCAAATTAAAATTCTCGGTTGACTCGTGCTAAGCTCGACAATCACTCAAGGATTTTAATTTGCAATTGTAAATCGTCCGTCAAGACATACGGTAACAAATTCACCAAAATTGACTCGTGCTAAGCTCGACAACCAAAATTGTGAATTTGCCACACTCACCTTCCACACAGCTTTATGGGAGTTGGCTCGTGCTAAGCTCGACAACCAAAACCCATAAATCTAGATTCGGGTGGTATCGACTTACGGATGGCGCAAGATTTACGTTTTATGAAAAACGGGCTTTTGTTTTCGGCTTGGTTACAGATTAACTTGTTTAGAAACAAAACCTATTTCCACTAGGTGAGTTAATCTTGTATGTGAGCGCGCGAGAGTTGCAAACCATTTTTACCAAATCTCTTGTGATTTTATTAATTTCAAAAAATTGTCTAGCATGCGAATCCTAAGCAAACCATGCAAGAATAAAATGAAATCACATCACACGCATATAAACGAAGTAAATTGGTAACCCTTGCCAAAATCCTATGCGTTCTTCCCGTGAGCCAAAACGGGTAGAACGTGGTCAAACTAGGGGACGGAAAGTCTTCAATGCGAGCTCCCACTAGATCCGCCATCTCCAATGGACTTCACCGGCTTCTATGGACACGCTCCATTTCCTTTCCGACTCCTAAATGTGTGTCTTCATCCAATTTGTACAAAACATACAATAGAAAAAGAAATGGCGTACAAGCCACAATAACTTCCTATTTATCTAGTACAAATACACGGATGAATGAAATGGCATGCAAGCCACAATATTATTACAAACAAAACTGAATTAATAACTATTACAGCCCATATGTGATTAAAATCACCAAATTGCATCCAAACACACAAATACAACCACAAGGTCAAGGCAAGGTTACCAATTTCACAACAACCACATACAACCAAACATAATGGTAACTATAATACCAAAACAAATCTGGAACAAATTTCCAGAAACAGAAAATGACCAAAATACCCGAGAACAAAACTGTTTTTAACTTTTAAAACCAAAATCGTAGCTGCGCGTTAGCGCCGCTAAGTTTAAGTAGTTAGCGCCGCTAACTGAAGACAGTTAGCGCCGCTAACCCAGTTCGAACAGAAAACAAACATTTTGATTTCGGGATTTTCAGGCCACCAAGTGCAAATCTAACATAGAGGTGGCTCTGATACCACTGTTGGGATCTCGTGGGCAACACAGCGGAAGCAAGGTACAACAAACAAAGCCCACAGTACAAGCAAATAAAGCACAAAACGAGAAATCCCGAACATGGACCAAACTCTATGTAAAGAAATGCAACTAAGAAGGAAAGAGGTGTTATACCTTTCTCCTAAGCTCTAGAAAAGTGATTGTCTCGTGGTGTTGAGCTCCAAGAACAAATTGCGGATCGACTAATGGGATATACCCCGGTAACACGCCAACCTCTTGAGCTAGCAAGCCTCCATGGTACTTCTACTCGAAAACCACTTCTGGAACAGCAATAAAACGAGACCAAACTCTGGAGAACAACCCTCTCCCTTGAACTTCTCTTGGCCTCTTGTAGCACCAAAGAAGATAATGTATATTTTGAGAGAGAGAGCTTCAAGAGAGAAAACCCAAATCAAAAAATGAGTTACTCCTCTTGTGTTCCAGATTTCGTCTAATATTCCCTCTCCACCGGCCCCAACATCGAGAGTTGTAAAAACAACATGCATTGGTCATTTTGGAGGTGGAAATGACAAAATGACACTGGCAGGGTTTAGCGGCGCTAACCAAGAGTTAGCGGCGCTAACTCAAAAGTGTTAGCGGCGCTAACGCGCCCTGTCAGCAATTTGACACAAAGTACATGCAGCCGTAGCGGCGCTAACCTATAGGACTTAGCGGCGCTAACCCCTAACAGTTAGCGGCGCTAACGCGGCCTGCGATGTCAACTTTTGTCTTTTGCCATATTTGGTCCCTTAACTTAAGTTGCTGTCAGGTTAGACCCCGGTGTATGACCCAATAGGCCCATACATCATCAGCAGCGGTCCATATGGCGTACGTGCATTAATGGGCATATTTCTAACAGTGAGTACCTAGGATCCCGCAAGTGTCTAAGAGTTGCGATCCCGGATTGCAATTGGTAAATTGTTTACCTGCCTAAAATAGTTCCATGAAGATATCCGCAGAAAACTAGTCATGAATTGGGGTATTTTGAGGTTCTTAGCCCTTGTTAAGATAAGTTGGTTTTCTTAAATCAAGTGGGTAATTATTTTAACGGGGATTATATCGAAACTTACTAAAAGTTGTACTCTCTTTTTAGATGGCAAATCTTAACGACACTACAACAAAACTATCATTTTGTTTGTTCCTAGAAAAGGAGAGACTCATAGGAGTGAACTTTGTTGACTGGTATCGTGTGATAAGGATTGTCCTTCAACACGAGTCAAAGTTGCACGTCCTTGAGGAGCCTCTTCCGGAGCCACCTGCTACCAATGCGAGCTGGGCCACTAGATACGCATGGGAAAAGCGTGTCAGAGAGACACAAGATGTTTCTTGTCTCATGTTGTCGACTATGAGTTGTGAGCTGCGGAAGCAACTCAAGCAATTGAGTGCGTACGACATGATTAACCGGCTAAAGGACATGTTCCCACAACAGGTTAGACAAGAACTTATTGAGTATGTCAAGGCTTTAGTCGGTTGTAGGATGCAGGAAGGCGGAGATGTAAGTGTTCATGTCCTTAAGATGAACGCATACATGAACCAAATGGAGAGACTTGGATTTCCCATAGGGAGGGAACTGATGGTGGGTATGATTCTCCAATCCCTGCCCACGTCTTATGAGAAGGTTGTAATGGAATATCTCAAAGACAATATAGACTGGGCCTTAAGTGAGCTACATGGCATGTTAAAGGCTACTGAGTTATACATGGCCAAAGATAACGTTCCACTTGGGGTAGTTTACTACTTTTGCGGAGAAATTGGAAATTGGCTAAGCTTGGTTTGACTAAGCCTACCATAACCGTGGAAGTTGAGGATAATGAGATTGTGCCTCAAGATAACGTTCCACTTGGGGTAGTTTACTACTTTTGCGGAGAAATTAGAAATTGGCGCCGTCACGCCTGCCCTAAGTGCCTGATTGAGCTAAGTATCCTAAAACGGAAGAACGTTAGCTCCTCGACTTCAGGTACATTCATGATTATACTCCATTGATATTCTACTTCAAAGGACTGGGTTTTTGAACGGTAGTCAAAGCACTCACGCTTGTTACAAACTTGTTTGTTGCAAAGTTTAGGTGTTTTTCCGAAGTAGGTCGATGATGCATGGAGAGCTGGAAGAAGTGAAGGGAAGCATAAGTTCTTGTCTCTTACAAGAAGGATTGGAAGAGTTGATCTTGCCATTCCTACCGGCTAAGTTATTACTTCATTAGATAGATATTTTACGCCCTGCATGGTAAGAAGCATTATATCTTTTATGTTTTTGATGACGATGAATATTACTTTGAATTATGTTATTGTGGGTTTTGGAATTTATTTCAAAGTTTATTCATGTCGTGGCATATGTAATAAGCTTTTGCTTAAGAAGTAATGATATGATCATGTGTGTTTATTGATTAGTTATCCATATAACATTGGTGATTTAACCACATAAACAGGACTAACATCACCAAGGTCCATGTGGATAGGAACATGGAAGCTTTTGACTTTGAGTTAATTGTTGATTGTAAATCTTGTTCATGAGGTTAAATAACTTGGATATCCTTCACTGGCTGATGTGAGAGGAATAAAAGTTTGTTGGATTTCGCTTGCACTTTTGTGTAAAGGCTGATCAAGCAAAATTATAAGGATTAACTATAAAATAATTGTTACCTTTACCTACGATGGTAGAAGAAAAGGGTATTAGAAAAGTGTTTGAAACCTAAGAGGTATTCAAAACTCACCCGTAACGAATTCATAACAAAAAGGGGCAAAAAGGGAACTAAGATACACAAATCTTATGAGATGTTGAGAAATTCTAGATTCTTTAACCATCAATAGAATTATGAGAGTATCTCATAATTCACTTCTCCTAGGATACATGTTTCACATGCATCGTTTAGGGGAGAAACGGAAAGAATATTTATGATTCCATTTGATGGCTCAAACTTAAGTAACCTGAAGAGTGGGTAACTGGGTGTACTTGAGTGATGACGGGCAATGTTCCTATATTACAACAAAGATGGTCAAATTAGCAACCATGGAGGATAGACTAGAAGGATAGCTTTGCTTGTCTACCTCATGGATTAAAGTCATCTAGTCTACATCAAGTGGGAGATGGATTAACTTTAAAAAATGCTAATACATTTAATGGGTTCTTCTTTGTTTTGGATGTTCTTTTCATAACATTTTGGGAACTGAGTTGAGTTGCTCGAAAATAGAAATGAACAACTGAAGCATTTCAGTGGAAGAACGTGTGACTTAAATAAAGACCTGATGTTGACACTAGCATTCAATCAGTAATGATTGGAACTTTACATGGCAATGTTGAAGTACTTGGCATTATGATATTACCTCTTCATAAGTCTGGAAAAAGTCATCATAAGGCCGTAAGTGTATTATATACATGAGGACGATGACTTGTTGATAATACATTATGTATGTATCAATTACCGGAATCTGTAGTCGACCTTCGGTCTACTAAGATAAGGAAAAGGTAATGAAATAAGATATAATCCATGCTGGATTTCAAGGATAAGCTTGGGTAATCCAACACATAGATGTGACCTGTAAGGTGTATATAGATCTTTTGAATATAAGATCTGTATGGATTAGTTTGTAGATAACTTCAAATACTGACTGGTGGGAATTGGTTTCATGATGATTGACCATGTGGAAGGTATCATATGAAGACATTCTTCCAGTAGTTATGTTAAAGTTTACACGGACACTTATGCCGTTTCATGGCAGTATGATGCAAAGACCATATTCCGTTAAAGGAATTTAATGAGGAAGTGCCTGTAACAATGTCCGAAGGTGCTTTACATCTAAAGTATCCTTGTAAAATCTACAAAACAAAGAAAAGGTTGTCTTGGACTTCAACGAACATTGAAGTTTCGTATTTTTCTATGAAAATCATGTGGTTGAGTTTTCAATAAGTACTAATGAAACTTGGATGAATGCCAGAGCTAGTGGGAGCTCTGTTGTTATCCTATTTAATATGTCTAGGACATATGTCATAATGGAGATAATGTCTTGATCATGCTTGGCTGTAAGTCTGAATCAAGAATTATACGTCCGTTAAGGATAAGCAAAGCAATTTGTAAAGTACAACAAATATCAAGATATGTTCTTGTTGATCGAAATAAATTGAGAGTAAATAATTACTCTAAGTGATAGTTTATATTTTAAGGATAACCGCCAATTCGATTGGGAATCGTAATCCTACAAACATTGTGTCGTTAATAACAGTGATTCTTATAGCATTGGTGACTCTATAGAGATCTTTATGAAAACTATGAGAGTACGATGACTTGATTACATAAGATTTTATTCTTAAAGCATCGGTGACTCTATAGAGATCTTTATGAAAACTATGAGAGTACGATGGCTTGAGCAAGATAAGATTTTATTCTTAGAGCATCAGTGACTCTATAGAGATCGTTATGAAAACTATGAGAGTATGATGGCTCATGCACATTAATAATTTTAGATCCAAGCGTTGTTTGTCTTATTGGATTTCTTGAGACAATGAAAGTATATCGGCTTGGATAAATGATCATAATCCCATCAACGCACACTTTGGAAGTGGTTGGTTGGAATGGGGATACGATCATTATCAGAGTACACACGGAGAGCAATGGTGGCGGATCCGTTCACTAAGCTATAGTAGCGGGTTAGTGATTATCAGCAGACTAGGGCCTGCATATACTTGGCTAAAGTTCATTTTAGTAATGTTTTGATATACTTTTCTTTTGGGAACGTTAAGCAATATTGTGCTTCTGTCTGTATCGATTATCAAATGAGGATTTGGTAATGCGCGTGTAGCGGGTACTCTCAGTAAGCCTTATTGTGTTCCAACTTAGCATGTTTTACCTCTTCCCTGAATGTTTTAAGATTCTAAATGTCCACAGTCGGTCATTCTTCATGGGAAGGAAGTCTGAACTAAGACTGAGGGAAGTGATTGGTCAAGTGTCCAATGATTTATGATCAATTGGAACACAGGGACGCAATACTTCACTTGTACTTGAAGTGTTCAAGTGACTGGACGATCCACACCTGATTTTACTTTATGGTACTCGTCATGAGTAAATCAGGATGATAATATTAGTTCATCCTCATACTGGAGATACATGTTTCTGCATCACTTTGATAATATTAGTCCGTAACTGGTTGTTATAAAGGGGGCAGCTGGGCAGAGTATGATCACTGTGGTAGGAAATGTAGTCAAAAGAACTTGTTCCTCTGTTTAGAGAGATATCCTTGGGCCCCTCGATGATTGGCCGCTGACACCAAAATGCACGGTCGAGCTCAAGTGTGCAATGATTATAGTATCTGATTGCAACTTGTATGTTTTGGTCACCACCAATCTCAATCGAGAAACATAATCGTGAACGAATAGAGAATGACTAAGTACCATGTCTCGTGTTCACTTGGATATCGCGAAACAAAAGGATGCTTGATCACTTATCGATAGGACCATTTCACATGGGCTGCAGTTTGGTTTTTGTGTTGAAGACAAACTCATACTGACTTGAAGGCAGAGATGTGTTACTAGAGGCCGCTCTCTGTCTGTGATGCATTGGGTACGGTGAGTCATGTGCATGTTGGAGTATGCTCACTGACACACGTACGCCAAATGATCACTACCGATGATGTATGGGGCTATCGGGTCACACGCCGGGGGTTGATCTTGACAACAACCTAAAAGAGAGGGTTGGAAATGAATAATTAAAGTAGGTTGGTAATCTGGAAGGGTTAGCGACGCTAACCCCTGCTGTCGCTAACTCAGCCGCGTTAACGGCGCTAACCTTAAGTGGTTAGCGGCGCTAAGTTTGGGCGGTTAGCGGCGCTAACCCATCTGACAGATTACAACTTTATTCTTTCCACCTCCATGCTCCACCAATGCATGTGTGGTTAATTGGGGTCTTCTAGGTCCGGCCTTGGGTAACTCCAGGGGACTGTAGAGGCAGATTAAAAACACATGCAAACTCTCTAATTTCTCTCTAGAGGTTAAGGTGAAAATACACACACATAAGAAAGCACTTGGTTGTTCTTGTGAGTGTTTAAGAGAGAGATCACAAGTGAGAGTTCCTGGAGTTATTTGGTTAATGTTCCAGAAGGCATTCTTCATAAGTGAAGGAATGCTCCTGGCTTGCTAGTACAAGAAGATCACGGTTTTCCCGGGGTGGACTTCGATAGAGAAGAAGGTGCCATTGCTCGGATTCGTTTTCTTCATCAACTCCAGAGGATCTTGCTGGGTATAATCTATCTTCTCTCTGTTTTAAGTTGCATTTCTTGTTGTAGAGATTGGTACACAACTTGGGGTTCCTTTTGTGGTTTGTTTTTGTTTGTAAAATTCTGTTTTTTGGACTTGCATGCTTCCGCTGTGATGAACCACGAACCCCAACAGTGGTATCAGAGCCACATCTACACTAGATTTGCACTTTGTGGCTTTGAAAATCCGAAAAATGTGATTTTGGTTCTGTCCAGGGTTTAGCGGCGCTAACCTGACCATGTTAGCGGCGCTAGCCCGTAGTTAGCGGTCGCTATCTCTTCTCGCGATAGCGGCGCTAAGCTGGTGTTAACGGCACTAACTTTTATAGTTAGCGGCGCTAACCCGTCTGGCAGAATGCATTTTTGCCTAAAATCAATTTTGTTGGATCGATTGAGCTACTTGTTCTTTCTGGAATTTTGTTCCAGAATTGTTGTGTGTTTTTTATTAAGTTGCCTTATGTCTTGGTTGGTGTGTTTATATGTGGATCAACATTTTGGCATGAAAATGGTTAATTGCATATACTTACATTGTGTATATATGACTATGGAATTTTGACTTGTTTAAGATTCCTAATGCATATGTACATAGGATTATTAGTGCCTTGAGTGATTAGATAATCTTAACCAAGACATATAAGATTTACATGGTTTTGTGTGGCACACCATGTGTAGTTTGTGATTTCTTGTATGTGGTTGTAGTATGTGCATCCGGTAACATTTATGAGCCATAAGACCTATGTGATGTGTTTGGTTGTTTAAATTAATGTATTCGTTCATTTGGTGGTTTTTACCACAATGGTTTGTAATAATTAATTTATTTATTCGGTTTGTATATTTAAAGGCTTGCATGCCGAATTTCTATTCTTTGTACTTTGTAGGATTAGCTTACAATAGTAAATTGTGGCTTGCATGCCATTTCCTTTTAAATTTGTAAATTGTAAAAGGAGGACCGAAACAACCAACAAGAACCATTGGAGGGTGTCTTGGCGTACTTGGATCCGAAGGTCGGTAGGAGATGCGATGGATCAAGTGGTAGAAGCACACATGGAGTCATTCGGTCTAGTCCTTTGATGACTTAGTCTTGCCCGTTGGCTCACGGGCAAGGCGCATAGGATTGGCTCGTTACCGGATTATATTACATGCGTGGTTGATTTTATTTTGTATATTTTCCTGCATGGATGTTTAGGTTCTTCGCATGCTAGAAATTTTTTCAATATAATAAAATCAAAGAGTTTTAAATTGGTTTACAAACTCCGCGCGCCACATAGACAAGAATTGGTTAAAAGAGTTTTAACCGGAGAAATAAAAACACGTTTTTCAAAAGTAAATCTCATAGCACCCGTAAGATGACACCGCCCAAATCTAGTGAAACAAGATTGTTCGTCGAGCTCTAGCCGAGATCGGTTTTGTTTAACTGTGTGGAAGGCGCGTGTGGCAACTCGCAAGGTCGGTTGTCGAGCTCTAGCCGAGCCGGCCATTGGGCTAGAGTACCACCGTGTATCTTGACGGACGATTTACAAATTCCAAGACTTAAACGCAATGGTAGTTGTCGAGCTTTAGCCGAGCTATCAAAGTGTATTAATGAGGAATTGGTGTGGAGGGATCAAACATTCCAAATGGGTGCTATGAGTACCTAGGATCCCGCAAGTGCCAAAGAGTTGCGATCACGGATTGCAATTGGTAAATTGTTTACCTGCCTAAAATAGCTTCATGAAGTGATCCGCGGCAAACCCGTCATAGATTGGGGTATTTTGAGGTTCTTAGCCATTGTTAAGATAATTTGGTATTCTTAAATCTAGAGGGTAATTATTTTAACGAGGATTATATCGATTCTTACTAAAACTTGTACTCTTATTTTAGATGGCAAATCTTAACGACACTACATCAAAACTATCATTTCATTTGTTCCTGGAAGAAGTGAAGGGAAGCTTAAGTGCTTGTCTCTTGCTAAAATGATTGGAAGAGTTGATCTTGTCATTCCTACCAGCTAATTTATTACTTCAATAGATAGATAGATGTTTTACGCCCTGCGTGGCAAGAAGCATTGTATCTTTTATGCTATTGGTGACGATGAATATTACTTTGAATTATGTAATTGTGGGTTTTAGAGTTTTATTTCAAAGTTTATTCATGTCGTGGCATAAATAATAAGCTTTTGCTTAAGAAGTAATAATATGATCATGAGTGTTTATTGATTAGTTATCCTTATAACATTGGTGACTTAACCATATAAACAAGATTAACATTACCAAGGTCCATGTGGATCGGTACTTGGAATCTTTTAGCTTCGAGCTATTAGTTGATGTGGAATCTTGCTTATAAAGTTAAATACCTATGACGTCCTTCACTAGTTGATATGGGAGGAATAAAAGTTTGTTGGACTACACTTTTGTGTAAGGGCAGATCAAGCAAAGTCATAAGGATTAACTAAGTATAATTTGTTACCTTTACATATGATGGTAGAAGAAAAGGGTATTAGAAAAGTGTTTGAAACCTGATAGGTATTCAAAACTCACCCGTAACAAATTCATAACAAAAGAGGGCAAAAGGGAACTAAAATACTCAAATCTTATGAGTTGTTGAGATATAATAGATTCCTTGTTTATCATAAGAATTATGGGAATGTCTCATAATTCACTTCTCCTAGGATTCGTGTTTTACATGGATCGCCAAGTGGAGAAACGGAACATACTAGTTATGATTCCATTTGATGACTTAAACTTAAGTAACCTATCAGATGAGTGTACTTGAGTTGTGGCGGGCAATGTTCTTGTTTAACAACAACAAAGATCGTCAAATTAGCAACCAGGGAGGTTAGACTAGAAAGAAAGCTTTGCTTGTCTACCTCATGGATTAAATTCATCTAGTCTATATTTAGTGGGAGATTGATGAACTTTAAAAGATGCTAATACATTTAATATGTTCTTCTTGGTTTTGGATGTTCTTTTCATAACCTTTTTAGAACTGAGGTGAATTGCTCGAAAAGGGAAATGAACAACTGAAGCATTCCAGTGGAAGAACGTGTGACTTAAATAATGACCTGATGTTGACACTAGCATTCAATCAGTAATGATTGGAACTTAACATGGCAATGTTGAAGTACTTGGCATTATGATATTACCTCTTCATAAGTCTGGCAATAGTCATCATAAGACCGGAAATGTATTAAATACATGAGGACGATGAATTGTTGATAATACATTGCGTATGTATCAATTACCGGAATCTGTAGTGGACCTTGGGTCTACTAAGATAAGGA
Organism: Pulicaria dysenterica; assembly: GCA_947179395.2. Lineage (NCBI taxonomy): Eukaryota > Viridiplantae > Streptophyta > Magnoliopsida > Asterales > Asteraceae > Pulicaria > Pulicaria dysenterica. Next base: position 27,810,126 of record OX359294.1, on the reverse strand, counting down.
AAAGGTAATGAGATAAGCTATAATCTATGCTGGATTTCAAGGATTAGCTTGGATAATCCAACACCTAGATGAGATCAGTAAGGTGTATATAGATCTTTTGGATTTAAGATCTGCATGGATTAGTTTGTAGATAACTTCAAATGCTGACTGGTCGGAATTGGTTTCATGATGATTGACCATGTGGAAGGTATCATATGAAGACATTCTTCCAGTAAATATGTTGAAGTTTACACGGACACTTACGCCGTTTCATGGTTGTATGATGCAAAGACCGTATTCCGTCAAAGGAATTCAATGAGGAAGTGCTGGTAACACTGTCCGAAGGTGCTTTACATCTAAAAGTATCCATATAAAATCTACAAAACAAGGAAAAGGGTTGCCTTGGACTTCAACAAACATCTAAGTTTCGTGTTGTGAAAATCAAGCGGTTAAGTTCTCAATGAGCAATGATGAAACTTGGATAGATGCCAGAGCTAGTGGGAGGGCTGTTGTTATCCTATCTAATATGTCTTGGACATATGTCATATTGGAGATAATGTCTTGATCATGTTTGTCTGTAAGTTTGAATCAAGAATTATACGTTCATTAAGAATTAACAAAGCAATTTGAAAAGTACAAGAAATATCAAGATATGTTCTTGTTGATCAAATGATATGAGAGTAAGTTAGTACTCTAAATGATAGTTTATGTTTTAAAGGATAACCGCTAATTCGATTGGGTTCGTGATTCTACAAACATTGTATCATTAGTAAATGTGATACTTAAAGCATTGGTGACTCTATAGAGATCTTTATGAAAACTATGAGAGTACGATGGCTTAAGTGGATAAGATTTTATTTAAGAGCATCAATAACTCTATAGAGATCTTTATGAAAACTATGAGAGTATGATGGCTCATGCACATTAAAATTATATAGATCCAAGCGTTGTTTGTCTATTGGATTCCTTTAAGACAATGCATGTATAACGGCATGGACAAATGATCATAATCCCATCAACGCACACTTTTGGAAGTGGTTGGTTAGAGTAGGGATACGATCATTATCAGAGTACACACAGAGAGAAATGGTGGCGGATCCGTTAACTAAGCTATAGTAGCGGGTTAGTGATTTTATCAGACTAGGGCCTGCATATACTTGGCTTAAGTTCGTTTTAGTAATATTTTGATATGCCTTTCTTTTGGGAACGTTAAGCAATATTGTGCTTCTACTTGTATCGATTATCAAATGAGGATTTGGTAATGCGCGTGTAGCGGGTACTCTCAGTAAGCCTTATTGTGTTCCAACTTAGCATGTTTTACCTCTTCCCTGAATGTTTTAACATTCTAAATGTCCACAGTTGGTCATTCTTCATGGGAAAGAAGTATGAACTAAGACTTAGGGAAGTGATTGGTCAAGTGTCCAATGATTTATGATTGATCGGGACACAGGGATGCAATACTTCACCTGTACTTGAAGTGTTCAAGTGACTGGACGACCCACACCTGAATACACTTTGTGGTACTTGTCATGAGTGATTCAGGATGATAATATCAGTTCATCCTCAAACTGGAGATGCACATGGCTGCATCACTTTGGTTTGCTTTGTTCTAATTACTTTCAAACCCAGTCCGTAACTGGCTGTTATAAAGGGAGTAGTTGGGCAGAGTATGATCACTGTGGTGGGCAGTGTGAGTCAAAGGAATTTGTTCATCTGTTTAGATAGATATCCCAGGGCCCCTCGATGATTGGTCGCTGACACCAAAATGCACAGTCGTGCTCAAGTGTGCAATGATTAAAGAATCTGATTGCAACTTGTATGTTTTGGTAACCACTAATCTAAATAGGGAAACATAATCGTGAACGAACGGAGAATGACTTAGTACCATGTCTCGTGTTCACATGGGTATCGCGAACAAAAGGATGATTGATCACTAATCGATAGGACCTTTTCACATGGGTTGCAGATTGGTTTTTGTGCTGAAGACAAAACCCATACTGACTTGGGGCAGGATGTCTTACTAGAGGCCGCTCCTTGTCTGTGATGCTTTGGGTACGTAGAGTCATGTACAAGTGGGAGTCTGTTGGAGTATGCCCACTGACACACATACGCCAAATGATCACTACCGATGATGTATGGGCCTATCGGGTCACACGCCGGGGGTTGATCTTGACAACAACCTAAAAGGGTGGGTTGGAAATGAATAATTAAAGTAAGTTGGTAATCTAGAAGGGTTAGCGACGCTAACCCCTGTTGTCGCTAACTCAGCCGCATTAGCGGCGCTAACCTTAAGTGGTTAGCGGCGCTAAGTTTGGGCGGTTAGCGGCGCTAACCCATATGACAGATTACAACTTTATTCTTTCCACCTCCATGCTCCACCAATGCATGTGTGGTTAATTGGGGTCTTCTAGGTCCGGCCTTGGGTAACTCCAGGGGACTGTAGAGGCAGATTAAAAGCACAAGCAAACTCTCCAATTTCTCTCTAGAGGTTAAGGTGAAAATACACACACATAAGAAAGCACTTGGTTTTTCTTGTGAGTGTTTGAGAGAGAGATCACAAGTGAGAGTTCCTGGAGTTATTTGGTTATTGTTCCAGAAGGCATTCTTCATAAGTGAAGGAATGCTCATGGCTTGTTAGTACAAGAAGATCACTGTTTTCCCGGGGTGGACTTCGACAGAGAAGAAGGTGTCAATGCTCGGATTCATTTTCTTCATCAACTCCAGAGGATCTTGCTGGGTATAATCTCTATTCTCTCTGTTTTTAGTTGCATTTCTTGTTGTAGAGATTGGTACACAACTTGGGGTTCCTTTTGTGGTTTGTTTTTGTTTGTAAAATTCCATTTTTTGGACTTGCATGCTTCCGCTGTGATGAACCACGAACCCCAACTGTGCAAGTGGGAGTTTGTTGGAGTATGCCCACTGACGCACGTACGCCAAATGATTGCTACCGATGATGTATGGGCCTATCGGGTCACACGCCGGGGGTTGATCTTGACACAACCTAAAAGATGAGGGTGAGAAAGGATAAATAATGATAGTTGGTTTCCTGGAGGGGGTTAGCGACGCTAACCAGATGTCGCTAACTCAGCCTCGTTAGCGGCGCTAACCTTATGTGGTTAGCGGCGCTAAGCGTGGGCGGTTAGCGGCGCTAACCCTGCCTGACAGAAACAACTTTATTCTTTTCACCTCCTCTCTCCACCAATGCATGTGATTGTAATCATTAAGCCTTGGGCCGACTTGGGGAGCTCTGGGGTCGTGAATATGTTTATAAAAACACATGTATCCAACACTCTCTAACTCTCTTGGTCATTCTTGAAGAGAAAAACCCTTAGAACCTTTGTGAGTTGCTAAGAGGGAGTGCAAGGGAAAGAGTTCGTGGTGGTTTTGGTTGTGTTCCAGAGTACGTTCATACAAGGAAGGGTACATTGGGGTGCTAGTACACCAAGGTCACGTTATTTCTCGGGGTGAACTTGGATAGCTCAAGGAGAAGGACATAAGGCTTGGAGCTAAGCACACATACAACCGACCAGAGACATCAAGGGTATAAATCTCTCTTTCTCTTATGTTTTTGTTGCATTACTTGTTGTAAAGTTGGGTACACTTATGGGGTTCCTTTTGTGGTTTTGTTTTATGCCTTGAAAATTCGTTTTTGTTCTTAGTTGCTTCCGTTGCGTTGTACCACGAACCCCAACAGAGGTGATTTAGACTCTAGATGTGCCGACTATCTATTCTAGCACCACTATTAGGAATTCATATTTATTTCAATTATGATGTCTCATTCCTATTGTTACTACGAAAGCAAAAATCTATAAATAAAGTGGTGTTTTATTTGTGTATTTCTCTCTATTTTAGTGCTATATTCAAGTTGAAAACTCGTATGCTCAATGAGATGACTAAATTCCATTAAACCTTGTATGCACCACTTATACTCCTTTACGGATTAACCGCAACATCTATCGCTCAAAACACCTCAACACGACATACTACTATACGTGAGACCTTTATGTGATTACTTGATTTATTGACTCTTGTTATAGAAGTTATATTAGGAATGGTAAAAGGCTGAGTGAATGCTCCAATAGCCATGCAAGAGAAAGGAATATATAGACTCAGAATTCTTGATCTAGCTTTATTTCATGTTCTTGTTTGATTGTTGCCTCAGAGTAGGATTAATTATTCGAAGGACTATGTATTTTGGTATCTTGCACAGTAGAGTATTCATGAAAGCCTGGACCCTTAGGCTACTGTAGTGTCCCATGCAAGTGGAGCAGCATGTTTAGTAATACCTTATGAGAAACTGTGATAAGCATGGATGCATAGCATCTGGCCAACGCCATGCACACACGCCTACCACGAGGACCTGTAAGGTAGTACGAGGCAGTCTGTGAAACGAGCTACGGACTAGGATACGGGAATCACATGTGATGACAATACTGCTATGACCCCACGACGCTTGACATGCCCGTACTGCGGGTAAAGCTAGCCAACACAAACTACTTGTCCAACCCATCAAATATACCTTTTGTATATAATATACCTTCGAAAAGATCAAACCGTTGGAATGGCCGCGGGCGTGGCCGGTGTATCGGCGCTGGGGGAGATGAAGCAACAAATCCTAACATCGCCGACATGATAGCGCAACAACTTCAAGCACTTATTTCTAATCTTCTGAAGCAAATCGGTGACAGCCTTAACCACCAAAACAACAATACCAACAATGTAGTCGATTATGGATATCAGTAGCGGTGCTGAACACCAGAAGGTGATGTACACAACATGTTCCTTGGTTAATAAGGTACTGACAGGTTGTAATACTCAGATCCAAGCCAGAGGGAGGCTTGCTGCTATAGGAATGACTTGGGAAGAACTTAAGGCGTTGATGGAGGAGGAATTCTGCTGGAGCACTAAAATTCAAAAGATGGATGATGAGTTATGGAACCACAAGATGGTAGGGGTAAATCATAGCGCTTACACTGACAGGTTTCACAAACTGGAAAAGCTTGTGCCTCGATTGGTTACTCCAGAATCCAAGCGAATTGAGAGATACATCGCGTGGCTTGTACCCCAGATTCGAGCGATGGTTAAGGAAACTGAACCGCCGACGATACAGAGTGTCATACTGAAAGCGGGAGTTTTAATTGAGGAAATGGATAAAAATGGTACCTGTTGGAGTATGCCTACTGACACACGTACGCCAAATGATCACTACCGATGATGTATGTGTTGGGGTTCGTGGTTCATCACAGCGGAAGCATGCAAGTACAAAATCGGAAATTTTACAAACAAAAACAAACCACAAAAGGAACTCCAAGTTCTGTACCAATCTCTACAACAAGATAAGCAACTTAAACAGAAAGAAAAGAGAGAAATATACCCTTTGAAGTCTCTGGAGTTGGTGTAGATCACGAATCCAAGCTAGTGGCAACCTCCTTCTTGACTATCGAAGTCCACCCCGGGAAAAACCATGATCCACTCGTACTAGTGAGCCATCGGGTGTCCTACAACATATGGAGACACCTTCTGGAACAACAACACTAAATCTCCAGGAACTCTCTTTAGATCTCTCTCTCACAACTCACAAGAACAACCACTTGAGGCTTCTTTGTGTGTGTCTATTTTCACCTTCAACAACTAGAGAGAAAGAGAGCATATGCATGTCATTTTATTAGTCCCAATTATCATCTGGAGTTACCCAACACCGAACATAAAGAGAACCAAGCAAGTGACATGCATTGGTGGAGAGTGGAGGTGAAGGAATAAAGTTGTAATCTGTCAGACGGGTTAGCGCCGCTAACCACTTAAGGTTAGCGCCGCTAACGCGGCTAAGTTAGCGACAGATTGGTTAGCGTCGCTAACCATGTCCAGATCACCAACTATCTTTAATTATTCATTTCTAACCCTCCCTTTTAGGTTCTTGTCAAGATCAACCCCCGGCGTGTGACCCGATAGGCCCATACATCATCGGTAGTGATCATTCGGCGTACGTGTGACAGTGGGCATACCCCAACAGACTCCCACTTGCACATGACTCTACGTACCCAATGCAGCACAGGCAAGGAGCGGCCTCTAGTAAGACATCCTGCCCCCAAGTCAGTATGGGTATTGTCTTTAGCACAAAAACCAATCTGCAACCCATATGAAAAGGTCCTATCGATAAGTGATCAATCATCCTTTTGTTCGCGATATCCAAGTGAACACGAGACATAGTACTAAGTCATTCTCCGTTCGTTCACGATTATGTTTCCCGATTGAGATTAGTGGTGTTTGAGGATGAACTGATATTATCATCCTGAATCACTCATGACAAGTACCACAAAGTGTATTCAGGTGTGGGTCATCCAGTCACTTGAACACTTCAAGTACAGGCAAAGAATTGCGTCCCCGTGTCCCAATCCCCAATGGACACATGACCAATTACTTCCCTCAGTCTTAGTTCAGACTTCCTTCCCATGAAGAATGACCGACTGTGGACATTTAGAATGTTAAAACATTCAGGGAAGAGGTAAAACATGCTAAGTTGGAACACAATAAGGCTTACTGAGAGTACCCGCTACACGCGCATTACCAAATCCTCATTTGATAATCGATACAAGCAGAAGCACAATATTGTTTAACGTTCCCAAAAGAAAAGTATATCAAAATATTACTAAAACGAACTTAACCCAAGTATATGCAGGCCCTAGTCTGACGATAATCACTAACCCGCTATTATAGCTTAGTGAACGGATCCGCCACCATGCTCTCCGTGTGTACTCTGATAATGATCGTATCCCTACTCCAACCAACCACTTTCAAAAGTGTGTGTTGATGGGATTGTGATCATATGTCCAAGCCGTTATACATGCTTTGTCTTAAAGGAATCCAATAAGACAAACAACGCTTGGATCTAAAATTTTAATGTGCATGAGCCATCATACTCTCATAGTTTTCATAAAGATCTCTATAGAGTTATTGATGCTCAAAATTAAAATCTTATCTACTTAAGCCATCGTACTCTCATAGTTTTCACAAGGATCTCTATAGAGTTACCAATGCTTTAAGAATAAAATCTTAGTCATCGCACTCTCATAGTTTTCATTAAGATCTCTATAGAGTCACCGACACTTTAAGTATCACATTTACTAACGACACGATGTTTATAGGATCACGAACCCTAATCGAATTGGTGGTTATCCTAAAAACATAAACTATCACTCAGAGTAATAAATTACTCTCGTATCTTATGATCAACAAGAACATACCTTAATATTTCTTGTTCTTTAGAAATTGCTTTGTTAATCCTTAATGGACGTATAATTCTTGATTCAAACTAGCAGCCAATAATGATCAAGACATTATCTCCATTATTATATATATGTCCAAGACATATTAGATAGGATAACAACAACCCTCCCACTAGCTCTGGCATCTATCCAAGTTTCATCGTTGCTCATTGAAAACTCAATCTCTTGATTTTCATAACACGAAACTTAGATGTTTGTTGAAGTCCAAGACAACCTTTACCTTGTTTTGTAGATATTATAAGGATACTTTAAATGTAAAGCACCTTCGGACAGTGTTACAGGCACTTCCTCATTAAATTCCTTTGACGGAATATGGTCTTTGCATCATACTGCCATTAAACGGCATAAGTGTCCGTGTAAACTTCAACATAACTACTGGAAGAATGTCTTCATATGATACCTTCCACATGGTCAATCATCATGAAATCAATTCCCACCAGTCAGTATTTGAAGTTATCTACAAATTAATCCATGCAGATCTTATCTTCAAAAGATCTATATACACCTTACTGATCTCATTTAGGTGTTGGATTATCCAAGCTAATCCTTGGAATCCAGCATGGATTATAGCTTATCTCATTACCTTTTCCTTATCTTAGTAGACCCAAGGTCTACTACAGATTCCGGTAATTGATACATACGCAATGTATTATCAACAAGTCATCGTCCTCATGTATGTAATACATTTCCGGTCTTATGATGACTATTGCCAGACTTATGAAGAGGTAATAACATAATGCCAAGTACTTCAACATTGCCATATTAAGTTCCAATCATTACTGATTGAATGCTAGTGTCAACATCAGGTCATTATTTAAATTACACGTTCTTCCACTGGAATGCTTCAGTTGTTCATTTCCCTTTACGAGCAACTCTCGTTAGTTCTCAAAAGGTTATGAAAAGAACATCCAAAACAAGAAGAACATATTAAATATATTAGCATCTTTTAAAGTTCATCCATCTCCCACTAATTGTAGACTAGACAACTTTAGTCCATGAGGTAGACAAGCAAAGCTTTCTCTCTAGTCTAACCTCCATGGTTGCTAATTTGACCATCTTTGTTGTTAAATAAGAACATTGCCCGCCACAACTCAAGTACTGTATCTGTCAGGTTACTTAAGTTTAAGCCATCAAATGGAATCATAACTAGTATGTTCCTTTTCTCCACTTGACGATTCATGTAAAACATGTATCCTAGGAGAGTTAAATTATGAGACATTCCCATAACTCTTATGATGACTAAGGAATCTGTTATATCTCAACATCTCATAAGATTTGAGTATTTTAGTTCCTTGATTATGATTTTGTTACAGGTGAGCTTTGAATGCCTCTCAGGTTTCAAACACTTTTACAATACCATTTTCTTTTACCATTATTGGTAAAGGTAACAAATTATACTTAGTTAATCCTTATGACTTTGTTTGATTGGCACTTATACAAAAGTGTAAGTGTAGCCCAACAAACTTTTATTCCTCCCACATCAACTAGTGAAGGACGTCTTAGTTATTTAACTTTATAAGCAAGAATCAACATCAACTAATGACTCGAAGTCAAAAGATTCCAAGTTCCATTCCACATGGACCTTGGTAATGTTAATCTTGTTTATATGGTTAAATCACCAATGTTATAAGGATAACTAATCAATAAACACTCATGATCATATTATTACTTCTTAAGGAAAAGCTTATTATTTATGTCACGACATGAATAAACTTTGAAATAAAACTCTAAAACCCACAATTACTCAATTCAAAGTAATATTCATCGTCATCAATAGCATAAAAGATACAATGTTTCTTGCCATGCAGGGCGTAAAACATCTATCTAATGAAGTAATAAATTTGCTGGTAGGAATGACAAGATCAACTATTTCAATCCTTTTAGCAAGAGACAAGCACTTAAGCTTCCCTTCACTTCTTCCAGCTCTCCATGCATCATCGGCCTACTTTGTAACAAACAAGTTTGTAACAAACGTGAGTACTTTGACTAGCGTTCAAAACCTAGTCATTTGAAGTAGAAGATCAATGGAGTATAATCATGAATGTACCTGAAGTTGAGGAGCTAACGTTCTTCCGCTTTAGGATACTTAGCTCATTCTCAGGCACTTAGGGCAGGCGTGACGGCGCCAATTTCCAATTTCCCCACAAAAGTAGCAAACTACCCCAAGTGGAACATTATCTTGAGGCACAATCTCATTTGCCTCAACTTCCACGTTTATGGTAGACTTAGTCAAACCAAGCTTTCCATTTGAGATCAGTTTCTTCTTCTTATGTTTTTGGTTCCTTGTAGTCTTAGCGAGTGTGGACGAGATTATCTTACACTTGGCCATGTTCAACTCAGCAGCCTTTAACATGCCATGTAGCTCACTTAAGGACCATTCCATATTGTCTTTGAGATATTCCATGACAAACTTCTCATAAAACGTGGGCAGGGATTGGAAATCAAATTCACCATCAGTTCCCTCCCTATGGGAAATCCAAGTCTCTCCATTTGGTCCATGTACGCCTTCATCTTAAGGACATGAACACTTACATCCCCGCCTTCCTGCATCCTACAACCGACTAAAGCCTTGACATACTCAAAAAGTTCTTGTCTAACTTGCTGCGGGAACATGTCCTTTAGCTGGTTGATCATTTCGTACGCATTCATATGCTTGAGTTGCTTTCGCAGCTCACAGCTCATAGTCGACAACATGAGACAAGAAACATCTTGTGTATCTCTGACACGCTTTTCCCATGCGTATCTTGTGGCCCAGTTCGCATTGGTAGCAGGTGGCTCCGGAAGAGGCTCCTCAAGGACGTGCAACTTTGACTCGTGTTGAAGGACAATCCTTAATACACGATACCAGTCAACGAAGTTCACTCCTATGAGTCTCTCCTTTTCCAGGAATAAACGAAATGATAGTTTTGATATAGTGTCGTTAAGATTTGCCATCTAAAATAAGAGTACAAGTTTTAGTAAGTTTCGATATAATCCTCGTTAAAATAATAACCCACTTGATTTAAGAAAACAAAATTATCTTAACAAGGGCTAAGAACCTCAAAATACCCCAATCCATGACGGGTTTGCCGCGGATCACTTCATGAAGCTATTTTAGGCAGGTAAACAATTTACCAATTGCAATCCGTGATCGCAACTCTTACGCACTTGCGGGATCCTAGGTACTCATAGCACCCATTTGGCATGTTTGATCCCTCCACACCAATTCCTCATTAATACACTTTGATAGCTCGGCTAAAGCTCGACAACTACCATTGCGTTTAAGTCTTGGAATTTGTAAATCGTCCGTCAAGATACACGGTGGTACTCTAGCCCAATGGCCGGCTCGGCTAGACCTCGACAACCGACCTTGCGAGTTGCCACACGCTCCTTCCACACAATCGATCTCGGCTAGAGCTCGACGACCAATCTTGTTTCACTAGATTTGGGAGGTGTCATCTTACGGGTGGTGTGAGATTTACTTTTGAAAAACGGGTTTTTGTTTCTCCGGTTAAAACACTTTTAACCAATTCTTGTCTATGTGGCGCGCGGAGTTTGTAAACCAATTAAAAAAAACTCTTTGATTTTATTATTTTGAAAAAATTTCTAGAATGCGAAGATCCTAAACATCCATGCAAGAAAATAAACAAAATAAAATCAACCACGCATGTAATATAATCCGGTAACGAGCCAATCCTATGCGCCTTGCCCGTGAGCCAACGGGCAAGACTAAGTCATCTAAGGACTAGACCGAATGACCCGATGTGCGCTCCTCCCACTTGATCCATCGCGTCTCCTACCGACCTCCGGATCCAAGTATGCCAAGACACCCTCCAAATGGTTCTTGTTGGTTGCTTCGGTTCTCCTTTTACAAATATACAAATTTAAAAGGAAATGGCATGCAAGCCACAATTCTCTATTCTAAGCTAATATCACAAATTACAAAGAATAAGAAATCGGCATGCAAGTCGTTAAATATACAAACCGAATGAATAAATTAATTATTACAAACCATTGTGGTACAAACCACCAAATGAATGAATACATTAATTTAAATCCAACCAAACACATCACATAGGTCTTATGGCTCATAAATGTTACCGGATGCACATACTACAACCACATACATACACATGGTGTGCCACACAAAACCATGTAAATCTTATATGTCTTGGTTAAGATTATCTAATCACCCAAGGCACAAATAATCCTATGTACATATGCATTAGGAACCTTAAACAAGTCAAAATTCCATAGTCATATATACACAATGTAAGTATATGCAATTAACCATTTTCATGCCATAATGTTAATCCACATATAAATACACCATAGACATTTTGAGCCTTTGAGACCTATGTGATGTGTTTGGTTGTTTGATTAATTTATTCATTCATTTGATGGTTCGTACCACAATGGTTTGTAATAATTTAATTTATTCGGTTTGTATATTTAACGGCTTGCATGCCGATTTCTATTCTTTGTAATTTTTAGTATTAGCTTAGAATAGAGAATCGTGGTTTGCATGTCATTTCCTTTTAAAATTTGTAAATTGTAAAAGGAGAACCGAAGCAACCATCAAGAACCATGGAGGGTGTCATGGCAAGCTTGGATCTGGAGGTCGGTAGGAGATGCGATGGATCAAGTGGGAGGAACACACATCAAGTCATTCGGTCTAGTCCTTAGATGACTTAGTCTTACCCGTTGACTCGCGGGCAAGACGCATAGGGTTTATGGCTCGTTACCGGACTTGTATTACATGCGTGGTTGGTTTTATTTTGTTTTATTTCTTGCATGGATGTTTAGGATCTTCGCATGCTAGAAAACTTTTCAAAATAATAAAACCAAAGAGTTTTTAACTTGTTTACAAACTCCGCGCGCCACATAGACAAGAATTAGTTAAAAGCGTTTTAACCGGTAAAACAAAATCCCGTTTTTCAAAATTGTAAATCTCACGCCATCCGTAAGATGACACCACCCGAATCTAGTGAAGCAAGATCGGTTGTCGAGCTCTAGCCGAGTCGGTTTTGTGTAACTGTGTGGAAGGTGCGTGTGGCAACTCGTAAGGGTCGGTTGTCGAGCTCTAGCCGAGCCGGCCATTGGGCTAGAGTACCACCGTGTATCTTGACGGTTGATTTACAATTCCAAGACTTAAGACGCCTTGGTAGTTGTCGAGCTCTAGCCGAGATATCGAAGTGGATTAATGAGGAATGGTGTGAGAGGGATCAAACATGCCAAATGGGTGCTGTGAGTACCTAGGATCCCGCAAGTGCCTAAGAGTTGCGATCACGGATTGCAATTGGTAAATTGTTTACCTGCCTAAAATAGTTCATGAAGTGATCCGCGGAAAACCCGTCATGGATTGGGGTATTTTGAGGTTCTTAGCCTTTGTTACGATAATTTGGTTTTCTTAAATCTAGTGGGTAATTATCATAACGAGGATTATATCGATACTTACTAAAACTTGTACTCTTATTTTAGATGCCAAATCTTAACGACACTACAACAAAACTATCATTTCGTTTGTTCCTTGAAAAGGAGAGACTCATAGGAGTGAACTTCGTTGACTGGTATCGTGTGTTAAGGATTGTCCTTCAACACGATTCAAAGTTGCACGTCCTTGAGGAGCCTCTTCCGGAGCCACCTGCTACCAATGCGAACTGGGCCACAAGATACGCATGGGAAAAGCGTGTCAGAGATACACAAGATTTTTCTTTTGTCATGTTGTCGACTATGAGCTGTGAGCTGCGAAAGCAACTCAAGCATATGAGTGCGTACGACATGATTAATCAGCTAAAGGACATGTTCCCGCAGCAAGTTAGACAAGAACTTTTTGAGTATGTCAAGGCTTTAGTCGGTTGTAAGATGCAGGAAGGTGGGAATGTAAGTATGAAGGCGTACATGGACCAAACGGAGAGACTTGGATTTCCCATAGGGAGGGAAATGATGGTGAATTTGATTCTCCAATCCCTGCCCACGTCTTATGAGAAGTTCGTCATGAAATATCTCAAAGAAAATATGGAATGGTCCTTAAGTGAGCTACATGGCATGTTAAAGGCTGCTGAGTTGAACATGGCCAAAGGTAAGAATATCTCGTCCATACCTGCTAAGGCTACTGGGAAACAAAAGCATAAGAAGAAGAAACTGACCTAAAATGGAAAGCTTGGTTTGACTAAGCCTACCATAAACGTGGAAGTTGAGGAAAATGAAATTGTGCCTCAAGATAACGTTCCACTTGGGGTAGTTTGCTACTTTTGTGGGGAAATTGAAAATTGGCGCCGTCACGCCTGCCCTAAGTGCCTGAATGAGCTAAGTATCCTAAAGCGGAAGAACGTTAGCTCCTCAACTTCAGGTACATTCATGATTATACTCCATTAATCTTCTACTTCAAAGGACTAGGTTTTTGAACGCTAGTCAAAGCACTCACGTTTGTTACAAACTTGTTTCTTACAAACTTGATTGTTACAAAGTGTAGGTGTTTATCCGAAGTAGGCTGATGATGCATGGAGAGCTGGAAGAAGTGAAGAGAAGCATGAGGGCTTGTCTCTTGCTATAAGGATTGGAAGAGTTGATCTTGTCATTCCTACCAGCTAATTTATTACTTCATTAGATAGATGTTTTACGCCCTGCGTGGCAAGAAGCATTGTATCTTTTATGCTATTGATGATGATGAGTATTACTTTGAATCTTGCTTATAAAGTTAAATACCTATGATGTCCTTCACTAGTTGATGTGGGAGGAATAAAAGTTTGTTGGACTACAATTTTGTGTAAGGGCCGATCAAGGAAAGTCATAAGGATTAACTAAGTATAATTTGTTACCTTTACCTATGATGGTAGAAGAAAAGGGTATTAGAAAAGTGTTTGAAACCAGAGAGGTATTCAAAACTCACCCGTAACGAATTCATAATAAAAGAGGGAAAAAGGGAACTAAAATACTCAAGTCTTATGAGATGTTGAGATATAATAGATTCCTTGATTCATCATAAGAATTATGGGAATGTCTCATAATTTAACTCTCCTATGATACATGTTTTACATGGATGGCCACGTGGAGAAAAGGAACATACTAGTTATGATTCTATTTGATGGTTTAAACTTAAGTAACCTGACAGATGGGTGTACTTGAGTTGTGGCGGGCAATGTTCTTATTTAATTACAACAAAGATGGTCAAATTAGCAACCATGGAGGTTAGACTAGAAAGAAAGCTTTGCTTCTCAACCTCATGGATTAAAGTCATCTAGTCTACATTTAGTGGGAGATTGATGAACTTTAAAAGATGCTAATACATTTAATATGTTCTTCTTGGTTTTGGATGTTATTTTCATAACCTTTTGAGAACTGAGGTGAGTTGCTCGAAAAGGGAAATGAACAACTGAAGCATTCCAGTGGAAGAACATGTGACTTAAATAATGACCTGATGTTGACACTAGCATTAAATCAGTAATGATTGGAACTAAACATGGCAATATTGAAGTACTTGGAATTATAATATTACCTCTTCATAAGTCTGGTAATAGTCATCATAAGGCCGGAAATGTACTACATACATGAGGTCGATGACTTGTTGATAATACATTGCGTATGTATCAATTACCGGAATCTGTAGTGGACCTTGGGTCTACTAAGATAATGAAAAGGTAATGAGATAAACTATAATCTATGCTGGATTTCAAGGAGAAGCTTGGATAATCCAACACCTAGATGAAACCAGTAAGGTGTATATGGATCTTTTGGATATAAGATCTGCATGGATTAGTTTGTAGATAACTTCAAATGCTGACTGGTTGGAATTGGTTTCATGAGGATAGACCATGTGGAAGGTATCATATGAAGACATTTTCCAGTAGTTATGTTGAAGTTTACACGGACACTTACGCCGTTTCATGGCTATATGATGCAAAGACCGTATTCCGTAATAGGAATTTGATGAGGAAGTGCATATAACACTATCCGAAGGTGCTTTACATCTAACGTATCCATGTAAAATCTACAAAATATGGAAAAGGGTTGCCTTGAACTTCAACAAACATCTAAGTTTCGTGATGTGAAGATCAAGCGGTTGAGTTTTCAATGAGCAACGATGAAACTTGGATAGATGCCAGAGCTAGTGGGAGGGCTGTTGTTATCCTATGTAATATGTCTTGGACATATTTAATAATGGAGAAAATGTCTTGATCATGTTTGGCTGCAAGTTTGAATCAAGAATTATACGTCCATTAAGGATAAACAAAGCAATTTGTGAAGTACAAGAAATATTAAGGTATGTTCTTGTTGATCATAAGATATGAGAGTAATTTATTACTCTGAGTGATAGTTTATGTTTTAGGATAACCTCCAATTTGATTGGGGTTAGTGATCCTACAAACATTGTGTCGTTAGTAAATGTGATACTTAAAGTATGGGTGACTCTATAGAGATCTTAATGAAAACTATTAGAGTGCGATGACTTTATCACATAAGATTTTATTCTTAAAGCATTGGTGACTCTATAGAGATCTTTATGAA
Source organism: Pulicaria dysenterica (assembly GCA_947179395.2). Classification (NCBI taxonomy): domain Eukaryota; kingdom Viridiplantae; phylum Streptophyta; class Magnoliopsida; order Asterales; family Asteraceae; genus Pulicaria; species Pulicaria dysenterica. The sequence continues at coordinate 27,794,377 of OX359294.1, read as the reverse complement.
AACTATGAGAGTACGATGGCTTAATTAAAAAAGATTTTATTCTTAGAGCATCAATAACTCTATAGATATCTTTATGAAAACTTTGAGAGTATGATGGCTCAAGCACATTAAAATTTTAGATCCAAGCGTTGTTTGTCTTATTGGATTCCTTTAAAACAATGCATGTATAACGGCTTGGACAAATTATCATAATCCCATCAACGCACACTTTTGGAAGTGGTTGGTTGGAGTAGGGGTACGATCATTATCAGAGTACACACGGAGAGCATGGTGGCGGATCCGTTAACTAAGCTATAGTAGCAGGTTAGTGATTTTTATCAGACTAGGGCCTGCATATACTTGGCTTAAGTTTGTTTTAGTAATGCTTTTGATATGCATTTATTTTGGGAACGTTAAGCAATATTGTGCTTCTGCTTGTATCGATTATCAAATGAGGATTTGGTAATGCGCGTGTAGTGGGTACTCTCAGTAAGCCTTATTGTGTTCCAACTTAGCATGTTTTACCTCTTCCCTAAATGTTTTAACATTCTAAATGTCCACAGTCGGTCATTCTTCATGGGAAGGAAGTCTGAACTAAGAGTGAGGGAAGTGATTGGTCAAGTGTCCAATGATTTAGGATCGATTGGAACACAGGGATGCAATACTTCACCTGTACTTGAAGTGTTCAAGTGGTTGGACTACCCACAACTGATTTTACTTTGTGGTACATGTCATGAGTAAATCAGGATGAAAACATCAGTTCATCCTCATACTGGAGATACATGTGTCTGCATCACTTTGGTTTGCTTTGCTCTAGTTGTTTTCAAACGCAGTCCGTAAGTGGTTGGTATAAAGGGAGCAGCTGGGCAAAGTATGATCACTGTGGTGTGAAATGTAGTCAAAAGGAATTTGTTCCTCTGTTTAGAGAGATATCCCTGGGCCCCTCGATGATTGGTCGCTGACACCAAAATGCACGGCCGTGCTCAAGTGTGCAATGATTAAAGAATCTGATTGCAACTTGTATGTTTTGGTCACCACTAATCTCTAACGGGAAACATAATCGTGAACTAATGGAGAATGACTTAGTACCATGTCTCGTGTTCACTTGGATATCGCGAACAAAAGGATGATTGATCACTTATCGATAGGACCTTTTCACATGGGTTGCAGATTAGTTTTTGAGCTGAAGACCAAACCCATACTGACTTGGGGGTAGAGATGTCTTACTAGAGGCCGCTCTTTGTCTGTGATGCATTGGGTACGTAGAGTCATGTGCAAGTGGGAGTCTGTTGGAGTATGCCTACTGACACACGTACGCCAAATGATCACTACCGATGATGTATGGGCCTATCGGGTCACACGACGGGGATTGATCTTGACAACAACCTAAAAGGGAGGGTTATAAATGAATAATTAAATATGGTTGGTAATCTGGAAGGGTTAGCGACGCTAAACCTAGTTGTTGCTAACTCAGCCGCGTTAGCGGCGCTAACCTTAACTGGTTAGTGGCGCTAAGTCTGGGCGGCTAGCGGCGCTAACACATCTGACAGATTACAACTTTATTCCTTTCACCTCCACACTCCACCATTGCATGTGTTTGCTTTTGGTATCTTCTATGTCCGGTCTCTTGGGGCTATGTGAGGTAGAGAAGGTCATTTTATATACATGCATCCTCTTCTAATTCTATCTAATGTTCTTAATGAACTTAGGTGAAAAACAAACACACTAAGAAACCTAAAGTGGTAGTTCTTGTGAGTGATTAAGACAGAGCTAAAAGAGAGTTTCTGGAGTATCTTGGGTGGTTGTTCCAGAAGGTGTCTCCATATGGTGTAGGACACCCGATGGCTCGCTAGTACGAGTGGATCACGGTTTTCCGGGGGTGGACTTCGATAGAGAAAGGAAGGTGCTATAGCTCGGGTTCTTGATCTTCACCAACTCCAGAGAACTTCAAGGGTATATTTCTCTCTTTTCTCTTTCTTTTGTTGCATTTCTTAGCTGTAGAGATTGGTACACATTTGGGGTTCCCTTTTGTGGTTTGTTTTTCTTTGAAAATTTCAATTTTATGTCTTGCATGCTTCCGCTGTGACAAACCACGAACCCCAACAGTACCCTGACCGAAAGTGTGGAGTAGAGGAAGGAGGAAGGAGAATCGGGTAAACAGGGAAACACTAGAAACAATAACAAGAAGCCGAAAGTAGCAACCGGCTACGTGGTAGCTAATCCGGTAAGGAAAGAGTATTCGGGTACGGCACCAAAGTGCATTACTTGCAACTATCATCACTACCAAAACATACCCTATCGACACGGCACAACCTGCAACCGATTAGCACACTATGCAAAGGACTGTAGGACTGGGGGTAGGATGGTGGCCCCGATAAACACTGTAAACTCAACAGGTAAACGGGGTGCATGTTATGAATGTGGAAGTACTGCCTATTACCGAAATGCATGTCCAAGGCTTAATCGAACACCTGCAGCGGGAGGAACTAGACCAAACCCACCTTTAGCTCTGGAGGGAAACCGGAACCTATAAAATCAAGGCAACCAAGCCCGTGGAAGAGCGTTTGTCATGGGAGCAAATGAAGCCCGCCAAGATCCCAACATCATTACTGGTACTTTCTCTTTAAATGACTTCTATGCTACTGTACCTTTTGATTCTGGCGCCGATTATAGTTGTGTTTCTACCGATTTCTAGCAATTTTGACACTGTTTACTTGATAGAGATAGCTGATGGGGGAGAAAATAGAGATTAGTAAGGTTGTCCGTGAGTGTACCTAAGAACTAGAGGGCGTTACTTTTAGTATAGACTTGATATCTTTTGGGCGTGGGAGCTTTGATGAGATCGTAGAGATGGATTGGTTGTCGAACCTAAAAGCCGAAGTTTTATGTCACGAAAAATCGGTGCGAATTTCTTTACCGTGTGGCAAGGTACTTCTAGTTCATGGAGACCGACCGGAAGGAGACACGAGATGACGTATGAGCGCTAAATCCGTAGAGAATAAACTAGAAGATTTCCCTATCGTTCGGAATTTCCCGGAGGTGTTTCCCGAGGATTTTTTCTGGGATACCTCCTGTCCGTCAAGTGGAATTTGCCATCGACCTGATACCGGGAGCTACACCTATGGCGAGGTCACCGTACAGGTTGGCACCATCGGAGATGCAATAATTGGCGACAAGGATTTATTCGACCTAGCCAGTCACCCTGGGGAGCACCCGTTCTGTTCGTCAAGAAGAAAGACGGATCGTATCACATGTGTATCGACTACCACAAGCTAAACAAGTTAACCATCAAGAGCCTCTATCTTCTCCCTAGGATAGACCATTTGCTCGATCAACTGCAAGGCTCGCGACATTTTTCCAAGATAGATCTTTTATCTGGTTACCATCAATTGAGGGTGCGTGAGGAGGATATACCAAAAACCACGTTCAGGACCCATTACGGGCACTTTGAATTCACGGTTATTCCTTTTGGATTGACCAACGCACCTGCGGTGGTCATGGATCTTATGAACCGGGTGTGCAAACCGTTTCTGGATAGGCTTGTAATCGTTTTCATCGATGACATACTAATCTATTCCAACTCCAAGGAGGGACATGAAGAACATCTGAGGTTGATCCTAGAATTGCTTAGGAAGAAAAAAACTTTATGCCAAATTCTCGAAATGTGAATTTTGGTTGAATGAGGTACATTTTCTCCGCCATATGGTTAACGACAAGGGAATTCATGTAAACCCCAACAAGATTGACGCCATTAGGAAATGGGAAACCCCTACGACGCCATAGGAGATCCACTTGTTTCTGGGCTTGGCCGGATATTACCGAATATTCATCGAGAATTTCTCCAAGATCGCCAAGCCACTCACTCTGTTGACATAGAAAAAATAGAAATTCAACTGCAATGAGGAACAAGAAGAAGCGTTCCAGAATCTAAAGGATAGACTATGTAATGCCCAGATTCTGACTCTTCCTGATAGTCCGGATGACTTTGTGGTATACTGTGATGCTTCTCATCAAGGTCTAGGTTGTGTGCTCATGCAGAGAGGTAAAGTGATTGCATACACATCCCGACAACTAAATATACATGAAAAAAACTATACCACTCACGATCTGGAACTGGGTGCGGTGGTTTTTGCAGTCAAAAGCTGGAGACACTACCTATATGGTACGAAGAGTGTAATCTATACCGATCATAAAAGCCTACAGTATATCTTCGATCAGAAGGAGTTAAACATGAGACAGAGGCACTGGGTTGAAATTTTGAGTGACTATGATTGTGAAATTTGTTATCACCCTTGGAAGGCGAATGTAGTAGCGGATGCGCTCAGTAGGAAGGAAAGAATTAAGCCTAGAAGTGTGCGAGCCATGAGCATGACAATCCAATCGGGTATCAAAGGAAGGATACTCGAAGCACAACTAGAGGCATCTAGTGACATGAATGCTCCGAACGAGATGTTGCGAGGTTTGGATAAACAATTAGAGAAAATGGAAGACGGTGGATTGTATTTTGTGGAACGAATTTGGGTTCCGCAAACAGGAAATCTAAGGGCACTAATTCTGGATGAGGCTCGTAAGACAAAATACTTTGTGCATCCCGGTGCGGATAAAATGTATCACGATCTTAGAGATGTGTATTGGTGGCCAAGGATGAAGAAGGATATAGCTACCTCCGTAAGCGAATGTCTGACTTGCTCGAAGGTAAAAACCGAACACCAAAGGCCTTCGGGACTACCGCAGCAGCAAGAGATCCCTGAATGGAAATGGGAGAACATAACCATGGATTTCATCAAAAAACTACCAAGGACTAGTAGTGGTCACGATTCTATCTGGGTCATTGTGGCAAGGTACTCCGTACTAGGGAAACGGCTCGCAAGAGAGTTGTGCCAATCGAAAAGATTACCTTCACGGTCCCTAAGGAAGCCCCGAAGGAACAGTCTAAGCAAGGGTTTTCCAATGAACCACCAGAAGAGGATCCCTCCAAGGAACCATTTGAGGAGGAACCCTCCGAAGAGCCATCTGAGGAACAACCGATAGAAATATTGAGTGATAACTCAAGCGAAGACGAGATCGATTCGGATCTCGAATCCGACACGCGGAGCTAATTTAGACTCTAGATGCGCCGACTATCTATTATTGCACCACTATTAGTGTTGAGGTTTCTTGGGCACGCAACGGAAGCAATGTACAACACAAAAAGCCCATAGTACAAGTATATAAAGCACAAATCGTAAAACCCCAAACAAGGATCAATCTCTATGAAACGAAATGCAACAAAAGAAGAGAGTTAAAGGAGATTATACCAGCTCCTTAGCTCCAGAAAAGTTGGTGTAGTGGATGGATTTGCTTCTCCTTAGATTGAACGAATCAACTAGAGGATGATACCCCGGCAACACGTCAAATCCCTTGAGCTAGCAAGCTCTTACAGGTTGTTCTTGCTTGAAAACCGGTTTGGAGAACAACAACTCACGAGATGGGAATAAGTTTTCTGGAATCAAAACTCTCTAGACCTCTCCAAGTCTTTTGAAGCACTTGAGAGAAAAAAGCCAAAGTGTGTGTAATGAATATCTTGCCAAGAGAGCATAGGAGAGGAATAAGGACCTCTTTTATAAAGTTCTAGATGCCACTTAGCCTTCCCAAGCCTACCAAGATCGATGTTCACACAACCCACATGCATTGGCTATCATATGAGGTGATTTGACAAAAAGGTGCCGTTTGAAGTTAGCGGCGCTAACTATACTTAGCGGCGCTAACTATACTTAGCGGCGCTAACATATAAAAGTTAGCGGCGCTAACGCGGCTTGTCAGATGACTTGACATAAAGCCCATGCAACTCTAGCGGCTCTAACCCATAAGTGTTAGCAGCGCTAACACCTTATGGTTAGCGGCGCTAACTTAGCCTGCGAAGTCAACATTTCTCTTTTGTCATTTTTGATCCCTTTACTTAAGTTGCTGTCAGATTTGACCCCGGTGTATGACCCAATAGGCCCATACATCATCAGAACTGATCCAAATGGTGTACACGCATCAGTGGGCATATTCTAACAAACTCCCACTTGCACATGATGCACCATTTCTAACAAATCACAGACAATGAGCGGTCTCTAGCAAAAACATCATTGCCCATAAGTCAGTATGGGTTTCGTTATCCGAATGAAAACTGTTCACAAAGAAAGGTCCTATAGATAAGTGATCTTTGGTGTGCAGCCCACGTACGGGTATTTTTAAGATGATTAAAAGCTATTTCACACGGATGTTTTAAATTTATAAAACGAAATTACAAAATAAATACTACACACGACTCAGGCAAGTATGACCTGGTCAGTAGTAGTATAGAAATAATAAGAACGAGTATCGATCCACAGGGATAATTTTGGCAGCTACTAGTATTCAACTATCGTTATTGTTTGGTAATTAAATAACAAGTGATTTTTAGTTTTTTTTTAATTTAAACTAATTAAAGAAACAAGTTACACTATCAGAGTAATAACAAACGTGCAGATAAATAGATAAAAGATCACTTAGGCTTCAGAATCATCATTGGCTAGTTATGGCAATATTTAGTTTGATTAAGATGTTGATAACTAGATAAAATACATTAGAGCACACAGCATGTTGTTCTATCTAATACTCACAAGTCATATTATCATGTAAATCATCACTCGAGTTATCAAGACTCAGATTTACAATCAAATATAACATGTAAGCATAGAATCAAAAGACAATCACAGATCCACCTAACCATGTTTAAATCCAGCTACCAACCATACACTCTTGGTCAAATGATATGTCTCATAGCCTTCAAAACATAAGAAAGGTGTTAAAGTGATTAAAACATTGGTTAGAACAAAAGAAACAACAAACTGAACTGGAATAAAGGTGCATACGGCCACATGGCAAAGACATGTGGTCGCAAAGGTACATGCGATCGCATGTCAAAGACAGGTGATCGCATAGGTACATGTGATCGCATGCAAAAACCATGCGGTCGCATGACTTCTTTTTACAGCAGAATTCATTTTATGCACCAAGGATTGAATACGTACAACCTGAAATGTCATTCAAAGTTATAAGTAGATAGAAAAGAACACTATGATGTTATGAACCCAACAAGACTCAAACCGCGTGTGTTGGATTTAAGATCGAGCCTTACGTTATTTCCTTCAGATATCATCGTGTTTAAGTACTATTTCTAGTACTTAACACATGTAAAGCATGAACACGTAAGCATGCACATAGAATCGTAGATCTCTGATTCTTAATGACAACCTTGCTTTGTTCTACCATTTCTAGTAATAAGTTACACAAGATCTTGATATTAAAAACCATCACCTTTGAATATGCATGGGATGAAATCTTTATGTTTTCACGTAAAAGATTTAATGAAACATGAACATGGACATATTTAACATAAGAACATGGTTAAACACAATTATGACAACGATCAAAACATACTTTTTTATATCAAATCATCAAGAAAAGGTTTATATTGCCATAACTTGGCCAAGAATCATCTTGGCCTAAGTGAAAGAGTTTAGTTACACATGATTACAAGTACAACAACAAGATCAACACTCGGATACATATTAAGAACAGAAAGGTTTAGATTATACCAAGCTATCCCCAGTTGTATACGTGAGCAGAACCTCCACTTGTTTTCTACACCTTTGGGATGTTTTAATATCACCAAATGATAAACTAGGTGTAAAAACACCTTAGTGTGTGTTGTGTGTGTAAAAACTAAGCTAAAAACGTGTGTATATATCTGGAAGCGAAAGGACTACAGAGAGAAGCTTTTGTTTCTTTGATTTCATGTGTTGTATGAACTGCCGAAGAGCTGTTTATATAGGCCAGAAACGGGGGTCTTTGCGATCGCATGCAATGTCCATGCGATCACATGGAGTGACTTTGGGCGGCTGATAAGACATCTCTACATGCAGACGATGCCAGGTTTTAAAGCTAGATTCCCCGCCTACCATGCGATCGCATGGTAGGGCTTTGCGATCGCAAGGCTCCACGGATTTCAGCAATTCTTTATTTTTCTTCAATTCTGTACTCATTTCACTTGATATTTTCCCTTTGAGTCCTTTTTACCTGCAATGGTAAATATTAAACATTTAAGACAATAATTTGTACAATTCACCTTGATTATGGATAAAATGTGAGGGTTTTCGATGTGTAAAACATGTATAATTATGGATATATCAATCTCCCCACACTTAAACTTTGCTTGCCCTCAAGCAAACTCTAATGCAACTTAAAATATCCATTGACTTAAATTAATGCAAAAGTATATACTTCTGATATGAAAAGGTCTAAAGGTATAATAGATACTTTAAGCAAAGCAACGAGGACAATTCTCATGTGAAAGATATGGAAAAATCAAAGCAAACTTAGCACGTGTACCTGAATCAAGACTCATCTGACTTCATACCTCTCGAGGTGGTCACTCAAGCACTCAATGTGTATATCAGGGTATGTGTATAAGTGCAATAATGCAAGATTTGAGACTAAGATTAACATAAGCTTGATCACATATCAAATCTTCACTAATTAACATAAACATATGCAAATATCAAGAGGTCTTTATTTGGGTTGTAACGTGGCTAAGGTTTTCAGGGTAAGAATGGGAAGATATAAAGGTGACAAAAGCAAAATTCAGGAACCAAGTTAATGCTGCTGTATTTTTTTGTTAGATTCACCACTAATCCTTTGGATCCTTAGGATTGGTGAAATCTTATAGATCCTATAGTTTCTGTGGCTCATAACATGTATTTGTATGGATAGGAATTTGAACATATTTTTTTGGTGAGAATACAGTTCATCAAGCTATAGTGGAATCAGAATAGTCTGAGTGATGGCCAACGCCCGGATAACTGACAAAAAACTATTACTCAATGTATGACAAGCTTCAAAAATAGCCAAGGAACAGCTAATCAAACAACCGATCTTCTCATTTTTTTTTTCTTTTTGTTGGTTTTTTGCGTTTTGTTTTTCTCTAAGCTATCTTTTTGGAGATCAAATCAGCAGTATGCAACATAATCGTTACGACTCTAAGAGGAACACTTGGATTTCATGTCCCGCTAAAGCAGTGCATGATCAACTGAAGATCTGACAAAATTTGTATAACAGCAGTTAACGATAAAATTGGTTCTGAAATTTTAAAAATAAGATAGAATTAAAACAAGTATTTATATTGGGGTTTTGAAATGAAAAGCTAAGGCTGAAAGTGTTGAACTAGGGGTAAATATATAAAAATTGGCTAAAAATAAAAGTGTATTGGCTAAAATGGGTTATCCTAAATGCCTCTGTCATTTAAGTGCAACAGTTTAGTTCATGGTTCCGAAATGCATAGTTATGAGGAAGTTCTGTAATCAAAGCACAATCTGCATATATATGTGATAATTCCATGAGCTAAATAAGAAATTGAAATGTTGTGGCTCGAATGCTCAGGAATTATATTGTCGAGGTGTGGTTTGTGCAATTGAAGTCCAATAATAGGCAGAACTCAAGTACTTGTGCTAAGCTAACTTCATGAAAGTTATACAAGACAAGGTCCTCATATTGTTACTTACTTATAATCTATCATGAGAGAAGATCTAAACATGTCAATAATGATATAAATTTGCGAAAAATTTAGGACAAAATTTAATTCAAGCATTTAGAGTTTTCAAGAGAACAAGACTAAAGCAGGCATATATATCCCCTCCCCACACTTAAAATTGTACATTGTCCTCAATGTACAGACAATGTATATACACAGTGATGTAGTGTGATAAGTGGAAGATAAGAGATATGAAAACTCCCTGAATCGGTGTTAGTAACCGATTTTCAAAAGTGGTATAGGTTCTGATTTTTCTTCCCCACACTTGAGTTGAGCAGCACTCCGTTGAAATGTAACTGTATATTCCGAGTGAAACTTGCAAAACAAGAAACTCAACCTCAAGTGAAAAGAAGGGAGTGTAACAAAATTATATATGACAATATAATCAAACAAAGAAGTACATAATGTTTTGATGTTTACAGATAGATCACATAAAGCACAATACATCAAACAAAGTACCACAAAAACTAAACAACTAAACTAAATTAAACTACTAACAAACAACTACAAACTAACTAACTATTACTACTAAATAACAACAAACTAACTATCCCTAACTACTACTGGGGCGGAGGCTGTGGTGGCGTATCTGAAGTACTGGCCCCAGTATAGTAGTCTCTAAGCTGCTGAGGAGGCTCAGGCGGAACATGGGTGCGGCTGGATGATGGCAAAGTTGCCGCAATATCGATCAACATGTTGGTCACATACTGTCTGTGACGCTCTACATGCTCGCACTCAAGTCGCTGGATATCCTCTATCCTCCGTAGTCGACTCACTAAAGAACGTAGGCGTGCTCCCTGATCTCTGGCATAACCGTATCTGATGTCCGGCTGCCTGTCTGGTATAACCTCCGGCCTAAGGCGGTGTGTCTGATCAGGAGAAGTAACACGATCCTCAACGTGGTGGCCCTCTTCTTGGCCCTCAAGTACACGCTCTTCCTCATCATCATCATCATCATCATCATCAACCAGTATCCTCCGTCCATATGGTACCCATCTTTGATGCTGATGGTCAAGCAGAAAATACCTATTCTGAACAAGCTCCACCACTCTCATCCGTGTAAACACCTCCATATCTATAGCAGTGGCAGGGCAGTAAAAGTAAGATCTACTAGATCCTCTGGAGACAATAAATCCATGCCCGTAGCCAGGTGATAAATAAACCCACCGCCATAAACAGCCTGCGTAACACGTGGCCTACTGATGGTAAACAAATGTTGAGCCAGGCACACGGCTAGCTGGCAGGGCTGCTGGTGTGCAAAGCAATATAAATAAAATAAGTCTCGGTGGGTGATGTTACCCACGGAAGAGTCTGTGCGTGCGGATAAGCAATAAGCAGTAGCACGATGCAGAATGCGAAAGAGTGGATCCGGAATAGAGCTGCTCTTAGGAATGGGCAAACCATATCGCTCAGTCCCAATCTCTTCCCAAGCATCCTGGTAAGATAGTCCCTGGGGGAAGTCGGTAATACCCTCTGTGAAAGCAGGGGACTGTAGCTCATCTCCAGTATATAGACCCATATAAGAAGCAAACTACCGGAGAGATAACTGTCTCTCGGCTCCAGCAAGGCGGAATGTCAACGCATCCGGTCTATCATAGTCTGTGAGTGGTGAAACCAGGTGTAGTGTGGATAAAAACTCGATAGTAAGCTCTCTACATACCCGGCTATCAATCGATAGTAACCGCCTCCAATGAGGTCCGGTAAGAGTATATGCTCTAGCAGTAAGACCAACGGTATTCAGTGAAGCCCAGCGCAAATATCTCAGGTGCGCGTAACCATGCTTGTGTGCCTGCTCTAACAGAAAATCATGACCCTCGCGGTCCTCATCTGAGTCGAAGCGGAGATAGGGGTGCAATGCAGCGTCTCCTGGATGCTCGATGGGTTCTGCCCCGGGCTCAGGATCTGGAGCCGGGATTCTGGGTAAAATACGTGGATCTATGGTCGGCGGCTCAGGTGAACGTCGTAGTCTGCGAGACATAACTGGAATATATAGATAGATAGATATAAGTTAGGAGTGCTAACTATGGTGAAAATGATTCATCGATCGATAACGAGTTGTTCTGTACTGCTGGATTTCGAAACAAAGTTGGTTTGATCGAAGATTTGCTCGAAAACGAAAAACAGCAGTAAAACAGCATCATGCAATCGCATGTAGTATACATACGGTCGCAAGGCAGTGAAATTTGAAAAACCCTAATTTCGAACACATGCGATCGCATGGTATTTTGATGCGGCCGCAAAGCAGTTGCTAAACAGAATTCTTAATTGAAACCCTTTGCGGTCGCAAAGGTCGATCATGCGGTCGCATGATCGCGATTTACAGATAACAAAACGCTCGGGTTTCTTTCGATCGACGAATACACAAAATGAGACAACCTAAACTTAAATTTAAGCATTAAAGAATGATCTATGAGATGTAAGGAGCATTTTGATACCTTTCTCGAAGAAAATGGAGCGTGGATGATCGGAAAAAGGTTGAATCACCGGAGAAGACGATCGGAACAGTCGCAAGAGAGAGAGAAAGTAGTGAGAGAGTGTGTATGCGATGATCTTCCGGTCGCATCGGGGTGTATATATAAGCGGACACCCATGCGATCGCATGCCTAACCCATGCGATCGCATGAGTTAAACTTTTCAAAAGAATGAATTTTTCAGTCGTATAAGGCTCAAATTCTCGATTTTTATATAAACCCCTTACGGATTGATTATGATACACTCTTTCATACTTCCTGCTTGTTTGGGATAGAGTTTGAGTTTTATTAAAAAGCAACTATACATACGGAAAACAAACGGAACGAAACTACGCGGAAGGGAAACGGAAAGGAAACGTATTTACATACGTATTTACAGGTAACAAACTATTAGTACGGTGTGTAAGCGAACATTTTAACGCGTTGAAATGCGGAGTGTTTTCCTGTCTCTCCAGACTGAATGAGAATAGAATTTAGAAAACATAAGGAGTGATACGGCTGTAAATGAGGCATGCGTTAGGGATTTATAGTGGGGCTTAGGCTCGAGTTTGCTTAATCGGAGACTAACCAACTAATCAATCATTGCTGTAGCATTACTATTAGGCCTGAAAACCCTCTCGGCTTTTAGCTTAACAGGATCTTCCCGAAGAGCACTAGCACACTCTGATTGAGAATAAGTTAGCCAATCCCTAGAAGCGCCCTCATGAATCAGAGCACCACATTTCCAACACTTCCCTACATGTTTTGCACGCCTTTTAGCCGCACAAAGTGAAGTGCCTCTATGGAATTTGTCATAATTTTGATCTCTCCTTATATTTTTTTCTACTCTCATGACAATATCACGCTGAATTTCAGAAGGTAAGTTTGTGCGTAGAGAAAGACAAGATAGAAGAGAAAGAGAAGTAGAAGAAAGCATCTCCAGTTCTTTTAGATCTGCCAGTAAAAGACCAAACATACTCGCTAAGGTGCAGCGAGGTGAAGATTTATGTTTTCATATGGTTCATATTGGAGCGGGGTTCCTAAATACCTTTTGAGACGGTGACCATTGACTTTAAATGTTACTCCTGCAGAGTTAGTAATATCAACAGCACCATATGGATACACAGTATGTACTGTAAAAGGACCCGTCCATCTGGACTTTAATTTACCTGGGAAAAGACGAAGACGAGAGTTGTATAAGAGCACACGATCTCCAGCCTGGAATTTCTTGTCCTTCAGGCGAGCATCATGGAATATTTTCGTCTTTTCTTTGTACATCAAGTAATTATCGTATGCTTGATACCTTAATTCTTCCAATTCATTGAGCTGGAGTAGACGATTTTCTGTTGAGATATTTGGATCAAGGTTTAGGGTTTTTAATGCCCAATAAGCTTTATGCTCAAGTTCAACAGGAAGGCGAGACGCTTTACCGTAAACCAATTTATAAGGTGTGGTTCCGATAGGGGTTTTGTAGGCGGTTCTGAATGCCCACAATGCATCGTCTAGCTTTTCTGCCCAATCTTTTGGGTTATTCCCAACGGTTCTTTCTAGTATCCGCTTTAGATCACGATTAGTTACCTCAACTTGTCCACTTGTTTGTGGATGGTATGCAGTAGAAAACCTATGGGTTACCCCATAACGTTTTAATACCTTTTCAAGCTGTGTATTGCAAAAGTGAGTACCCCGATCACTTATTAATGCTCTCGGAGTTCCAAAATGGGAAAATAACCTTTTTAGAAACTTACATACAACTCGTGCATCATTAGTAGGTAGGGCCTGTGCTTCGGCCCATTTTGAAAAATAATCGACTGCAACAAGAATGTACTTGTTCCCATGGGAATTTGGAAAAGGACCCATAAAATCTATCCCCCAAACATCGAAAATTTCACAGACTTGGATAGGGTTTTGGGGCATCTCGTTACGTGATGAGATGTTTCCAGATTTTTGACAAGGGTCACAAGATTTTACAAATTCACGGGCATCCCTAAATAGAGTAGGCCAATAGAAACCAGAATCAAGGACTTTTTTAGCTGTTGTGACAGGTCCATGATGGCCTCCTATTGGTCCTGAGTGACAGTGTTCGAGGATGTTCATTGCTTCTTGACCGGTCACGCATCGTCTTATGATTTGGTCGACTCCTATCCTGAATAGATAGGGATCCTCCCAGAAATAGAATTTTAGCTGAGAAAAGAATCTTTTCCTCTGCTGATGCGCGAGACCTTTTTCTAATACCCCTGCTGCTAAATAATTTGCAAAATCTGCAAACCATGAGGCATTATCATGTTTATGAAGTGCTAAGAGTAACTCATCAGGGAATGTATCCTGAATGGCATATTCATCCAGAACTTCAAGGTTTGGATTATCAAGACGCGAAAGATGATCGGCAGCAAGATTTTCTGCACCTCATTTATCTTTTATTTCGATATCAAACTCTTGTAATAAGAGTATCCATCTAATGAGGCGAGGTTTTGCGTCTTGTTTTGAAAACAAAAATCGCAAGGCAGAATTGTCAGTGAAAACCACAGTTTTAGATAGAATTAGGTAAGACCGAAATTTATTGAAAGCAAAAACGACGGCCAGTAACTCTTTTTCTGTTACTGTGTAGTTCTCCTGGGCGTCTGTCAGAGTTTTACTTGCATAATAAATCGGATGAAAACGATTTTCTTTTCTTTGACCTAAAACTGCACCCACAGGGAAATCAGTTGCGTCGCACATTAATTCGAATGGAAGAGTCCAGTCAGGGCTGGTTAAAATTGGAGCGTTAGTGAGTTTTTCTTTTAAGGTGTTGAATGCTTTCTTGCATTCAGGAGAAAAAACAAACGGAGTTTCTTTTTCTAAGAGATGGGTCATAGGCCGTGAAATTTTTGAAAAGTCTTTGATGAAACGACGATAAAAACCGGCATGACCAAGAAAACTCCGAATGCCTTTGACATTCGTCGGGGGAGGTAGTTTAGAAATGACATCGATTTTTGCACGATCGACCTCAATTCCTGATTTAGAAATCTTATGTCCCAGAACAATACATTCTCGAACCATAAAGTGACATTTTTCCCAATTAAGAGCGAGATTGGTTGTTTCGCATCTACACAACATCTTTTCTAGATTGAGAAGACAAGTGTCAAATGTATCACCGAAAACAGAGAAGTCATCCTTGAATACTTCGACACATTCTTCGATCATGTCATGGAATATTGCTGTCATGCAGCGCTGGAATGTAGCTGGGGAATTGCACAAGCCAAATGGCATTCGCCTGTAGGCAAATGTAACATAGGGGCAAGTGAATGTGGTTTTCTCTTGATCTTCTGGGGCGATTGAAATTTGGAAGTACCCAGAAAAACCATCGAGAAAACAATAGAAGGCGTTACCTGCCAGTCTCTCAATCATTTGATCAATGAATGGGAGTGGGAAGTGATCTTTACGAGTTGCATCATTCAGTTTACGGTAATCGATACAAACACGCAACCCGGCTACAGTGCGAGTGGGGATTAACTCGTTTTTATCATTTATGATCACGGTCATACCTCCTTTCTTGGGAACTACTTGGACAGGGCTAACCCAAGGGCTATCAGATATCGGATAAATCATACCCGCGTCCAAGAGTTTAATTATCTCTTTTTTAACCACTTCTTGCATATGTGGATTTAATCGCCTCTGTCTTTGCACACTTGTCTTGTGGTTATCCTCCATGAGGATTTTGTGTGTACAAAAAGAAGGATTAATTCCTTTTATGTCAGAAAGCTTCCATGCAATGGCGGTCTTGTGCTTCTTGAGCACAATTAATAGCTTCTCTTTTTCATTAGAGCTGAGATCTGAAGCTATTATGATAGGTAATTTGGAATAATCATCTAGAAAAGCGTATTCTAGATGTGATGGGAGTTCTTTTAACTCAAGTGCTAGAGGCTCAATTATAGATGGTTGAGAGTGAGGTACCTTATCATCATCAATAGATTCGTATGTTTCAGAAACTAATTCATCTTTAGGGATAACATCAGTGTCTGATTGATACAACTCAAGTTGTGTAAGGTCCTTTGGAAAAGAGTCTTTCTCCAGGATTTGCGTGTCTAGCACGTCTTTTTCAGAAGAAATTGGAATTGTATCAAGATGATATTGATTAGAGATATCAACACAATAAAAGGCATCATCTTGAGTGAATAGTTGTTTCATGGATTTTTGAATATCAAAGGTAACAACTTGATCAGCTACTCTAAGAGATAGTTTGCCATCACAAACGTCTATAAGAGCGCGTGAAGTAGCCAAAAATGGTCGGCCTAAGATAAGAGGAACATTTTTGTCCTCATCCATGTCAAGGATGACAAAGTCAACAGGAAAGATAAATTTATCGACTTTGACCAACAGATTTTCATAAATTCCCCGTGGATATTTCACAGATCGGTCTGCCAGCTGAATAGACATTTTTGTTGGGGTAGGTTCACCTAAACCTAGCTTTGTAAACACGGAATAGGGCATGAGATTAATGCTTGCTCCTAAATCAGCTAAAGCATTATTAACGTAGAGTTGTCCTATTTCACACGGGATAGTGAAGCTACATGGGTCGGTTCTCTTCACTGGAAGTTTATTTTGTAAGATAGCTGAGCATTCTTCACTAAGAATGACAGTTGACAGGTCTTCCAATTTTCTCTTATTACTCAGCAGATCTTTAAGGAACTTGGCATACTTTGGCATCTGAGCTAAAGCTTCGGAAAATGGGATATTGATTTGAAGCTGTTTAAAAAGTTCTAGGAACTTTTTATAATGCTCCTTCTTTTGTTCTTTGTTTAATCGCTGAGGATAAGGAATCCTGGGTTGATATTTAGGAATCGGGGGCCTAACTTGTGCAGTATTTGTTGGATGGATCTTGTTATGCACTTCGTTAGTTCCTTGACTGGGACCTGTGATTCGGGAGATTCCGAATCTGGATTTTCTTTGGATATGGCGGGGGTGCTTGGTTCATCAACCTGAGGCATCGTTGGTGGGACCATAGTGGTACCACTCCTGAGAGTAATAGCTTTAACATCGGCTCTTGGATTGGCTTCGGTGTTACTCGGCAAACCACCTTGTTGACGCTCTGATAGAGAGTTAGCGATCTGGCTTACTTGATTTTCTAAGCTTTTAAGAGAAGCATGAAGAACTTTTATGTCATTTTCGTGATGGACGAAACGACTTTCGACAGCTGAGGAAAATCTGTCAAGTAAGCTCTCAATCTTTGATTGAGTTTGAACAGCCTGACGGTTTTGAGATGAACCTAGATTTTCCTGGTTATTATTTTGATGGAAAAATCCGGGGGGGATTACTACAAGTACCCGCTCCGGACTTCCAGGAGAAATTCGGATGATTTCTCCAGCCAGAGTTATATGAGTTTGAGTAGGGATTGTTTTGGGGTCTTTGAGTACCCATGTAATCCACCTCTTCTGTAGAGGCGAAATTGTTGCCAGTTTGGCAATCTCTACTCAAGTGAGGTCCATTGCAAAACTCACATGTAGATTGCACTACATTTACTTTCATTTGGTCGAGCTTTTGGGATAAAGCTTCAACTTGTGCAGTAAGTAAAGTGACAGTATCAACAGGGATGATACCTGCTGTTTTGGGTTGTTTCATTCGAGATGAATTTGTTCGTATATATTTATGACTTGAAAGATGTCAAATTCATATTCTAATTCGTAACTTAACAACAGAATTTGATTTTCAAGGAGATCAATGTGATTTTGATAATTACTAATTCTCCTATGAAGGTTTTCTAAATGAACACACATGATTGAATGTAAATGACTGAAGGAAAATTTTAAAAACTAACCAGTATGAACAGTTCTCAATTGTTCAGTAATTTGACGTTGAACAACTGCTTTCATGAACTTCAGATTATAGATATTGATCTGAATTTGTCTCAACTCCTCTGGGTTGGTGGTGTGTTTTGTTCTTATCTCAAGTTCATCGATACTCTGATTATAGACTTTTATTTCGTGACGATAATACTTGATTAATTTTCGAAATTTTTCCGCGTGAACACACATGAGCGAAACAAATTTTTAAAAGAAAATAAATGACTAAAGAAATTCAAAAAGTTAGAGTACGAGACAAGATTCTTTGTATGTAACATTCGTGGAGATAGATGAGGTTACGTCTTTGTCTAATAACGTCTTTCCATCTTTCGATTTCTTGTGGGTTGTTTTCAGATTTCAAATATTCTTTGATAGATTTTATGAGGGATTCATATTTTTTTATCTGTGTGCATTGAAACTTAACCCTCCTCCGCAGTTCAGCAGTGTATACACACATAAGTGAAGGGAAAAGAAATTTAAAATTTTAATTAATTACAACCTAAAAAGTTAAAATACGTGACATGGTTCTCAATAAAAGTTTGATTAAGAAAAATCAAAATCTGTTCGTGTTCAATGCTATCTCTATATCTTTTGATTTCTTGGGGGTTGGTTTCGGAAAACAAGGCTTCTTCGAAAGATTTTATAAGGATTTTGGAATTTTTAATTCTTTCGCGGTATTCTTTAATCTTTTTTCGAAGTTCAACAGTGTAGATACACATAAAAGAGAAAGGAAAGAAGAAGAAGAAATAAAAAGAAATACGGAAACTAAAGTAAGCTAAATACTAAACAAGTAATAGATAATAGATAGTAACTAGTAATAATAAAGATAAAAACTGTAATTCGACTAAATGATGGACATGTTAAGAATAAAGTTGATATTACAGTTAGTTATCATTATTGCATGTTGCCAAAATTCTATTTCACCTAAAATTAATTCAAAGTCATCTAGATTGTCTGTAGCTAAAGCCATTTGGTTAAGGAGTTCAATTTCAGCTTCAAACGACTTCAGACAATCTTGACAAAATTTATACCTTAATTTTAGCGTTTGAGAATAGATACACATAGTATAAAATTAAAAGAAAACAAAAACAAAAATTAAAATAACAGGAAATAAACAAAAGAAACCAAATCAACAATTAGGTTTTTTTTTCTAATATTGCCAAAAGGATCCCCGGCAACGGCGCCAAAAACTTGGTGTGCAGCCCACGTACGGGTATTTTTAAGATGATTAAAAGCTTTTTCTCACGGATGTTTTAAATTTATAAAACGAAATTACAAAATAAATACTACACATGACTCAGGCAAGTATGACCTGGTCAGTAGTAGTATAGAAAGAGTAAGAACGAGTATCGATCCACAGGGATAATTTTGGCAGCTACTAGTATTCAACCATCGTTATTGTTTGGTAATTAAATAACAAGTGATTTTTAGTTTTTTTTGAATTTAAACTAATTAAAGAAACAAGTTACACTATCAGAGTAATAACAAACGTGCAGATAAATAGATAAAAGATCACTTAGGCTTCAGAATCATCATTGGCTAGTTATGGCAATATTTAGTTTGATTAAGATGTTGATGACTAGATAAAATACATTAGAGCACACAGCATGTTGTTCTATCTAATACTCACAAGTCATATTATCATGTAAATCATCACTCGAGTTATTAAGACTCAGATTTACAATCAAATATAACATGTAAGCATAGAATCAAAAGACAATCACAGATCCACCTAACCATGTTTAAATCCAGCTACCAACCATACACTCTTGGTCAAATGATATGTCTCATAGCCTTCAAAACATACGAAAGGCGTTAAAGTGATTAAAACATTGGTTAGAACAAAAGAAACAACAAACTGAACTGGAATAAAGGTGCATACGGCCACATGGCAAAGACATGTGGTCGCAAAGGTACATGCGATCGCATGTCAAAGACATGTGATCGCATAGGTACATGCGATCGCATGGATAAACCATGCGGTCGCATGACTTCTTTTTACAGCAGAATTCATTTTATGCACCAAGGATTGAATACGTACAACCTGAAATGTCATTCAAAGTTATAAGTAGATAGAAAAGAACACTATGATGTTATGAACCCAACAAGACTCAAACCGCGTGTGTTGGATTTAAGATCGAGCCTTACGTTATTTCCTTCAGATATCATCGTGTTTAAGTACTATTTCTAGTACTTAACACATGTAAAGCATGAACACGTAAGCATGCACATAGAATCGTAGATCTCTGATTCTTAATGACATTAGGAGTTCATTTCAACATTAACATGTTTAAAAACATCTTTTCAATCCTTTTTATTCTTTTATAGTTGTTATGATCGAATGATAAACTTAAACACTTAAACTTTCGTTAACATGTTAAGCTTGTGTAAAATCACAATATGATGAACATGACCAATCTTGTTATGATCCAAAATGATCAAAGACAAGTTTCAAAGATGTTTATCGAATGACAACCTTGCTTTGTTCTACCATTTCTAGTAATAAGTTACACAAGATCTTGATATTAAAAACCATCACCTTTGAATATGCATGGGATGAAATCTTTATGTTTTCACGTAAAAGATTTAATGAAACATGAACATGGACATATTTAACATAAGAACATGGTTAAACACAATTATGACAACGATCAAAACATACTTTTTTATATCAAATCATCAAGAAAAGGTTTATATTGCCATAACTTGGCCAAGAATCATCTTGGCCTAAGTGAAAGAGTTTAGTTACACATGATTACAAGTACAACAACAAGATCAACACTCGGATACATATTAAGAACATAAAGGTTTAGATTATACCAAGCTATCCCCAGTTGTATACGTGAGCAGAACCTCCACTTGTTTTCTACACCTTTGGGATGTTTTACTATCACCAAATGATAAACTAGGTGTAAAAACACCTTAGTGTGTATTGTGTGTGTGTAAAAACTAAGCTAAAAACGTGTGTATATATCTGGAAGCGAAAGGACTACAAAGAGAAGCTTTTGTTTCTTTGATTTCGTGTGTTGTATGAACTGCCGAAGAGCTGTTTATATAGGCCAGAAACGGGGGTCTTTGCGATCGCATGCAATGTCCATGCGATCGCATGGAGTGACTTTGGGCGGCTGATAAGACATCTCTACATGTAGACGATGCCAGGTTTTAAAGCTAGATTCCCCGCCTACCATGCGATCGCATGGTAGGGCTTTGCGAACGCAAGGCTCCACGGATTTCAGCAATTCTTTATTTTTCTTCAGTTCTGTACTCATTTAACTTGATATTTTCTCTTTGAGTCCTTTTTACCTGCAATGGTGAATATTAAACATTTAAGACAATAATTTGTACAATTCACCTTGATTATGGATAAAATGCGAGGGTTTTCGATGTGTAAAACATGTATAATTATGGATATATCAATCTTAAACATCCTTTTGTTCACGATATCAATGTGAACACGAGACATGGATTGAGTGTCAATCTCCAGATCGTTCACGATTGTGTTTCTCGATCTTGATTGGTGGTGACCAAAAGTTAAGGACATATCTGATTCTAAATCAATACTCCTTGCGCATGGCCATGCATAATTTTGGTGTCAGCTCCCTATCATCGAGGACCCAGTGATATCTCTCATATCAGAGGAACAGATCCCTTTTTGACTGTATAACCCTAAACCATACCCCTTAACTTATCTAGCTATTTCCTTTATCACAGCCAGTTACGAACTGCTTTTGAAGATGGCTAAAGTAAGAAATAAGTATGATATAGCGGTTCATACATCTCAGGTCTAAGGACGTAAGATATTATCATCCCAAGTTGCTCGTGACTATAATCCATGGAGTATACTTGGGTGTGGGTCTTCTAGTCACTTGAAACTCTTTTCAAGTACAGATAGGCATTGCTCCTTAATTCGACCAAATTGAATTCAAGGTCACCTGCTTATCTCGGTCTTAATTCAATCTTCCTTCCACAAGATTGACTGACCG
Organism: Pulicaria dysenterica; assembly: GCA_947179395.2. NCBI lineage: Eukaryota > Viridiplantae > Streptophyta > Magnoliopsida > Asterales > Asteraceae > Pulicaria > Pulicaria dysenterica. Next base: position 27,772,551 of record OX359294.1, on the reverse strand, counting down.
TGGAAAGTTTTGAAATATAAAATATTTCCGGAAGTGATTTAAACATGCTAAGATGGAACGCAGTAGAGTCTCATGAATGTAACCGTATCATACGCATATATAATCTCTATTATATATCGAAACAAGCACAAGTCACAATACTGTCTATATCGTTCCCAAAATATAAATTTACATATCCAACAAACTAAATACATAACTCAAACCAAATCGTTGGCGAATCTTACACCTATAGCATTAGTGTGAGAATCATGAGTTGCCTGCGATAATGGCTTCGTGAATGGATCCGCAAGGTTTCCATCCGATGCTACTCTGCTTATGACGATTTCACCACTCTCAACTACTTCCCGTATGAAGTGGTATTTGCAAAAAATATGTCTTTTTCTCTTGTGAGCTCTTGGTTCCTTCGCCAAAGCCACTGCACCCTCATTGTCACAACATATCTCAATAGGGTCAGTGATGCTTGGAACCACTTGTAGATCTTGAATGAATTTCTTCATCCACACGGCCTCTTTTGCAGCTTCACTTGCCGCAATCTATTCCGACTCGGTAGTCGAATCAGCCACCATATCTTGCTTCGAGCTCCTCCAACTGACAACACCACCATTTAACAGGAATACAAACCCCGATTGAGATCGGCAGTCATCCCTATCCGTTTGGAAGCTAACGTCCGAGTAACCATTTACTCTTAGCTCTTCTTCCCTACCATAAACCAAGAATATTTCTTTTGTACGCCTAAGGTACTTATGAATATTCTTTACAGCTTTCCAATGAGGCTCTCCGGGATTCGCCTGATATATACTAGTCATGCTCAAAGCACATGACACATCAGGACGAGTACATAACATGGCGTACATGATCGATCCCACAGCCGAAGCATATGGTACTCGCTCCATTACTTCTAACTCCTTTTGCGAGGTAGGACATTGAGTCTTGCTCAACATCAAGCCATGTGACATAGGGAGGTTTCCTTTCTTGGATTCCTCCATTTTAAAGCGTCTCATGACCTTATCTATGTATGCACTTTGAGAAAGCCCGAACAGCTTTCTAGATCTATCTCTATAGATCTTAATTCCCAGAATGTAGCTCGCATCCCCTAAGTCCTTTATTGAGAAACAATTCCCTAGCCAAGCTTTTAAACTCTTAAGGCTCGGAATATTGTTTCCAATGAGCAGTATGTCATCCACATATAGGACTAAGAAGACAATAGTGCTCCCACTAGCCCTGACATATACACATGGTTCATCTTTGCTTTTCGAAAATCCAAATTCCTTGATTTTCTCATCAAAACATAGATTCCAACTGCGAGATGCTTGCTTGAGTCCATAAATGGACTTCTTTAGCTTACAAACCTTGTTCAGATACTCTGGATATTCAAAACCATCAGGTTGTGTCATATACACCTCTTCGGAAAGCTTCCCGTTAAGGAAGGTGGTTTTAACGTCCATTTTCCATATTTCATAATCATAAAATGCAGCAATGGCCAGGAGTATTCGGATTGATTTCAACATTGCCACTCGAGAAAAAGTTTCATCATAATCAACACCAGGTGTTTGAGTGAAACCCTTTGCCACCATTCGGGCTTTGAAAGTATCCAAGGTTCCATCCATGCCGGTCTTCTTCTTGAAGAACCATTTACACCCTACAGGCCTAACCCCGGGTGTACGATCAACCAGTTCCCAAACATGGTTATCCGACATGGATTGCATCTCACTTTCCATCGCTTCCTTCCAATATGCAGACTCAGGGCCCGCCATAGCTTCCTTGTAGTTAGTGGGCTCATCAGAGTCCACTACTAACACGTTGCCCTCAGATATGTAGAATCCATATCTCTCTGGCTCGAAACGAGTTCTACTGGAATGCCGTGGAGTAAGCAATGAACTAGTGTCAGGTATTGCAGCATTCTCTTGCTCAATTTCAACCGTCCTAGGTTGAGTACTAGTGCCAACCTCAAGTTCTTTATCGGTTGATCCTTGAACTTCCTCAAGATCAATTTCCTTGTTGCCTCTTTGTTTGGATAGCAATTCTCTTTCCAAGAAAAATTCCCTTCGAGCAACAAAAACTTTGTTCTCAGAAGGTTTATAAAATATATATCCAACACCGGCAGGAGGATATCCGATAAAGTAACACCTTTCCGATCGAGGTTCAAGTTTGTCCTCAGTCTCACGTCTCACGTAGGCTTGACAACCCCAAACTCGTAGGTATGAAAGTGTCGGCTTCTTCTTATGCCACATTTCATAAGGTGTTTTTGTTACTTTCTTGGTTGGTGCAAGGTTAAGGATCCTTACCGCCGTTTCTAGGGCATATCCCCAGAAACTAATAGGTACCTCCGTTCGACTCATCATGGACCTTACCATATCTAGTAAAGTCCGGTTCCTCCTCTCAGCGACCCCATTTAATTGTGGAGTCCTTGGAGGTGTAAATTGCGAAATAATTCCACAATTCTTGAGATGATCGGTAAAGTCGGTACTTAGATACTCTCCACCTCTATCAGACCGAAGTATCTTTATCGTTTTGCCCAATTGATTCTCAACTTCGTTTTGGAATGTCTTGAACACCTCAAAGGTTTCATTCTTGTGTTTAACAAGATAGACATATCAATACCTACTATAATCATCTATAAAGGTTACGAAGTATCTCGAGTTATTCCTTGTAACATGTTTGAAAGGCCCACATACATCCGTATGGATGATGTCCAAGAGGTCTTTACCCCTCTCACTTGTCCTCGTGAAGGGTGCCTTTGTCATCTTGCCTAATAAACAAGAATCACATACATCATTCGACCCTTGGTCAAATGACTCCAAGATTCCAACCGCTTGAAGCTTGGTGATGCGAGTCTTGTTTATGTGGCCAAGACGACCATGCCACAAGGAATACTTATCCAAACCATCTTTGGAACTAGAATCAATATTCATGATAGACTTTGTTGAATTAATGTATGCAGTTGCCTCATAAATGCCATGACATGGTAAAGCCTTAAAATAAACAATGTTATCTTTAAAGCATATAATAGCACCATGATCAAAATGAAAATTGTAACCATCGTCATACAATTTATGAAGTGAAATAATGTTTCTAGCCACGCAGGGCAAATAGCATACATCAAATAAAGTAATAGAATAGCCAGTCTTGAATGAAAGCTCCAAACTTCCTTGAGCTTCCACAGGGACGATCTCCGAGTTCCCCATCACAAGATCTAGCTCACCCTTCTCCAAGCTCCTACTTGCCTTTAGCACCTGCACCATATTACATATGTGAGTGCCACAGCCAGTATCCAAAACCCAGTCTCTAGAAGTAGAAGTATGGGGAAGTTCTATCACGAACGTACCTGAAGCTTCCGGGCCCGATATGCTCATAGCCTTGAGCTTATTGAGTCCCTCCAAGTACTTAGGGCAACTTCAGCAGTAGTGGCCCTTGCCCCCACAAAAGAAGCACTCCGCATCCTCCGGAGTCTTGGCTTGAGGAATCTTCCCCTTACCCTTGCCTTCGGAGGCCGGGGCAGACTTGGCAGCACCAACCTTTCCCTTACCCTTCCTTTTCTTGGAAGGGGCGGCCTTCTTTTTGGTTATGCGGTCTTCCCTGATGGCTAGAACGGGAGTGGAGGAGGAGGATGGTTTGCTCTTGGTCATGCTCGCTTCGGCAGTCTTGAGCATACCATGTAGCTCCATCAAGGATTTATCCATGCGATGCATATGATAACTCATAGTGAATTGATCATATGCACTGGGCAGGGATTGGAGGATCATGTCGACCGCCATCTCCCTCCCGATGGTAAATCCTAGCTTCTTCATACACTCAATGTTCGCTTTCATACGCAAAACATGAGCGCTCACGTTCCCTCCATCTTGAAGCTTGCAAGCGAGAACCGACTTGAAGCATTCATACCTCTCCTGCCTCACTTGCTGCTGGAACATATCCCTCAGCTGCACGATCAGGCCGTGAGCACTCAAGTGGTCCATTTGCTTTTGCAAATCGGTACACATAGTGCTCAACATGAGGAATGTAATCTCCTCAGTCTCCTTGAGGCGTTTCTTGTATGCCTCACGGATTGCCCTCGTTGCACCGCTTGGAGGTGCCTCGGGTAAGGGTTCCTCTATGGTGTGCATCTTCCCTTCATAGCGTAGGACAAGCTTAAGCTGCCTATACCAATCCATGAAGTTGCTCCCGTCGAGTTTCTCCTTCTCAAGGAAAACTCGTAGAGAAACGTTGGTGGTGGTGGTGTTTGCGCTTGTTGATGCCATCTAAAATTGCAAAGTAGACTTAAGTTAGTTTGTTGCATATGTATTAACTTGTTAAATTAATTTACCCATAAAGAATTAACTTTAACAAGGCTAAGAACCATATTTCATCCCACCATGTGACGGGGTTACCGCGGATCACATGATAAAACTATTTAGGTCGGCAACAATTTTGGCAATTGCAATCTCTATTGCAATCCTTAGCGCCTTGCGGGATCCTAGGACATCCAATGGTCATTTGGCATGTTTGATCCCTTCTTGCACCAATCTTAAATCTTGAAATTTTGGTTAACTCGTGCTAAGCTCGACAATTAACCAACATTTCAAACCTAAAATTGCAAATCTTCCATCAAGACATACGGTAACAAACTCACCAAAGTTGGCTCGTGCTAAGCTCGACAACCAAAATTGTGAATTTTGCCACACTCACCTTCCACACAGTTTTATGGGAATTAGCTCGTGCTAAGCTCGACAACCAAATCCCATAAGACTAGATTCGGGTGGTATCGTCTTATGGATGGTGCTTGATTTACGTTTTGAGGAAATACGGGCTTTTGTTTCCGGTTTGGTTTTAAATTAACTTATTAGCGACAAAACCTATTTTCACTAGGTGAGTTAATCTTGTATGTGAGTGCGCGAGAGAGTTGTAAACCATTTTTATCAAATCTCTTGTGATTTTGTTAATTTTCGAAAAATTATCTAGCATGCGAATCCTACACAATCCATGCATACAAAAATCACATCAGACGCATAAAATACTATAATTGGTAACCCTTGCCATAAAAACCTATGCGTTCTTCCCGTGAGCCTAACGGGAAGAACTTGGTCAATTCTAGGGACAAAGTTTTCAATGCGAGCTCCCACTAATCCAGCCATCTCCATTGGACTTCATCGGCTTCATGGGCTCCAAACTCCATCTCTTTTGACCCATCATGTGTGTCATCATACATCATAAAAATACATACAATAGAATAAAATGGCATACACGCCATAAAATACCTATTTATCTATTACAATTACATGGATGAATGAAATGGCATGCAAGCCACATCATTATTACAAATTTATCATAAGAATAATAATACAACCAATTTGCATCCAAACACACAAAACAACCAAATGGTCTAGGCAAGGTTACCAACTTATATACATATACAACCAAACATATATATATGCTACTGGAATTTAAACATCATAATAACAAGATTAAAATTTCCAGAAGACAAAAACAAGGCCAAAACCCGAGACCAAAATCTGTTTTTAAACAAGAACAAAAAAAACTGATTCGGCGACGCTAGCGCCGTTATCTTGAAAAAGTTAGCGCCGCTAACTCAAAGTTAGCGCCGCTAACCTCTGTTTGACAAAAAACAAACAATTTCGATTTCGGGTTTTCAAAGCCACCATGTGCATAACTATCATAGAGGTGGCTCTGATACCACTGTTGGGGTTTCTTGGGCACGCAACGGAAGCAATGTACAACACAAAAAGCCCATAGTACAAGTTTATAAAGCACAAATCGTAAAACCCCAAACAAGGATCAATCTCTATGAAACGAAATGCAACAAAAGAAGAGAGTTAAAGGAGATTATACAAGCTCCTTAGCTCCAGAAAAGTTGGTGTAGTGGATGGATTTGCTTCTCCTTAGCTTGAACGAATCAACTAGAGGATGATACCCCGACAACACGTCAAATCCCTTGAGCTAGCAAGCTCCTACAGGTTCTTCTTGCTTGAAAACCGGTTTGGAGAATAACAACTCACGAGATGGGATTAAGTTTTCTGGAATCAAAACTCTGTAGACCTCTCCAAGTCTTTTGAAGCACTTGAGAGAAAAAAGCCAAAGTGTGTGTAATGAATATCTTGCCAAGAGAGCTTAGGAGAGGAATAAGGACCTCTTTTATAAAGCTCTAGATGTCACTTAGCCTTCCCAAGCCGGCCAAGATCGATGTTCACACAACCCACATGCATTGGCTATCATATGAGGTGATTTGACAAAAAGGTGTCGTTTGAAGTTAGCGGCGCTAACTATACTTAGCGGCGCTAACATATAAAAGTTAGCGGCGCTAACGCGGCTTGTCAGATGACTTGCCATAAAGCTCATGCAACTCTAGCCGCTCTAACCCATATATGTTTGCGGCGCTAACACCTTATGGTTAGCGGCGCTAACTTAGCCTGCGAAGTCAACTTTTCTCTTTTGTCATTTTTGATCCCTTTACTTAAGTTGCTATCAGATTTGACCCCGGTGTATGACCCAATAGGCCCATACATCATCGGTAGTGATCTAAATGGTGTACACACATCAGTGGGCATATTCTAACAATTAGGAATTCCTATTTTATTTCAATTATAATGTCTCATTCCTATTGTTACTACGAAAGCAAAAATCTATAAATAAAGTGGTATTTTATTTGAGTATTTCTCTCTATTTTAGTGCTATATTCAAGTTGAAAACTCGTATACTCAATGAGATAATTAAATTCCATGAAACCTTGTATGCACCACTTATACTCCTTTGCGGATTAACCGCAACATCTATCACTGAAAACACCTCAACACGACATACTACTATACGTAAGACCTTTATGTGATTACTTGATTTATTGATTCTTGTTATAAAAGTTATATTATGAATGGGAAAAGGCTGAGTGAATGCTCCAATAGCCATGCAAGAGAAAGGAATATATAGACTCAGAATTCTTGATCTAGCTTTATATCATGTTCTTGTTTGATTGTTGCCAAAGAGTAGGATTAATTATTCGAAGGACTATGTATTTTGGTATCTTGCACAGTAGAGTATTCATGAAAGCCTGGACCGTTAGGTTACTGTAGTGTCCCATGCAAGTGGAGTAGCATGTTTAGTAATACCTTATAAGAAACTGTGATAAGCATGGATGCATAGCATCTGGCCAACGCCATGCACACACGCCTACCACGAGGACCTGTAAGGTAGTACGAGGCATTCTGTGAAACGAGCTACGGACTAGGATATGGGAATCACATGTGATAACAATAATGCTATGACCCTACGAAGCTTGACATGCCCGTACTACGGGTAAAGCTAGCCAACACAAACTACTTGTCCAACCCATCAAATCTACCTTTTGTATATAATATACCTTCGAAAGGATCAAACCGCTTGAATGTCCGCGGGCGTGGCCGTGGTATCGGCGCTGGGGGAGATGAAGCAACAAACCCCAACATCGCTGACATGATATCGCGACAACTTCAAGCACTTATTTCTAATCTTGTGACCTAAATCGGTAACAACCTCAACCACCAAAACAACAATACCAACAATGTAGTCGGTTATGGATATCAGTAGCGGTGCTAAACACCAGAAGTTGATATACGCAACATGTTCCTTGGTTAATAAGGTACTGACAGGGTGCAATACTCACATCCAGGCCAGAGGGAGGCCTGCTGCTATAGGAATGATTTGGGAAGAACTTAAGGCGTTGATGGAGGAGGAATTTTGCTGGAGCACTGAAATTCAAAAGTTGGATGATGAGTTATGGAACCACAAGATGGTAGTGGCAAATCATACCACTTACACTGACAGGTTTCACAAACTGGCAAAGCTTGTGCCTCGATTGGTTACTCCAGAATCTAAGCGAATTGAGAGGTACATCGCGTGGCTTGTACCCTAGATTCGAGCGATGGTTAAGGCAACTGAACCGCCGACGATACAGAGTGCTATACCGAAAGCGGGGGTTTTAACAAAGGAAATGGATAAAAATTGTACCCTGACCGAAAGTGAGGAGAAGAGGAATGGGGAAGGAGAATCGGGTAAACAGGCGAACACTAGAAACAATAACAAGAAGCCGAAAGTAGCAACCGGCTACGTGGAAGCTAATCCGGTAAGGAAAGAGTATTCGGGTACGGCACCAAAATGCATTACTTGCAACTATCATCACTACCAAAATATACCGTGTCGACACTGCACAACCTGCATCCAATTAGGGCACTATGCAAAGGACTGTAGGACTGGGGGTAGGAATGTGGCCCCGATAAACACTGTGAACCCAATAGGTAATCGGGGTGCATGTTATGAATGTGGAAGTACTGCCTATTACCGAAATTCATGCCCAAGACTTAATCGAACACCTGCAGCGGGAGAACTAGACCAAACCCACCTTTAGCTCTAGAGGGAAACCGGAACCCATAAAACCCAGGCAACCAAGCACGTGGAAGAGCGTTTGTCATGGGAGCAAATGAAGCCCGCCAATATCCCAACATCGTTACTGGTACTTTCTCTTTAAATGACTTCTATGCTACTGTACCTTTTGATTCTGGCGCCGATTATAGTTGTATTTCTACAGATTTCGTAACCTTAACGGGTATGAAGTCTAGCAATTTAGACACTGTTTACTTGATAGAGATAGCTGATGGGGGAGAAAATAGAGATTAGTAAGGTTTTCCGTGAGTGTACCTAAGAACTAGAGGGCGTACTTTTAGTATAGCCTTGATACCTTTTGGGCGTGGGAGCTTTGATGAGATCGTAGGGATGGATTGGTTGTCGAACCTAAAAGCCGAAGATTTATGTCACGAAAAAGCATTACGAATTTCTTTACCGTGTGGCAAGGTACTTCTAGTTCATGGAGACCGACCGGAAGGAGACACGAGATGACGTATGAGCGCTAAATCCGTAGAGAAGAAAATCGAAGATTTCCCTATCGTAAGAAATTTCCCGGAGGTGTTTCCCGAGGATTTTACTGGGATACCTCCTGTCTGTCAAGTGGAATTTGCCATCGACCAGATACCGGGAGCTACACCTGTGGCGAGGTCACCGTACAATTTGACACTATCGGAGATGCAAGAATTGGTCAGCCAACTGCAGGAATTTCAAGACAAGAATTTATTCGACCTAGCCAGTCACCCTGGGGAGCACCCGTTCTGTTCGTCAAGAAGAAAGACGGATCCTTTCGCATGTGTATCGACTACCGCGAGATAAACAAGTTAACCATCAAGAACCGCTATCTTCTCCCTAGGATAGACCATTTGTTCGATCAACTGCAAGGCTCACAACATTTTTCCAAGATGAATCTTCGATCTGGTTACCATCAATTAAGGGTGTGTGAGGAGGATATTCCAAAAGCCGCGTTCAGGACCCATTACGGGCACTTCGAATTCACGGTTATGCCTTTTGGGTTGACCAACGCACCTACGTTGTTCATGGATCTTATGAACCGGGTGTGCAAACCGTTTCTGGATAGGTTTGTAATCGTTATCATCGATGACATACTAATCTATTCCAACTCCAAGGAGGAACGTGAAGAACATCTGAGGTTGATCCTAGAATTGCTTAGGAAGAAAAAATCTTTATGCCAAATGCTCGAAGTGTGAATTTTGGTTGAATGAGGTACATTTTCTCGGCCATGTGGTTAACGACAAGGGAATTCATGTGGACCTCATCAAGATTGAGGCTATTAGAAAATGGAAAACCCCTACGATGCCATCGGAGATCCGCTCGTTTCTAGGCTTGGCCGGATATTACCGAAGATTCATCGAGAATTTCTTCAAGATCGCCAAGCCACTCACTCTGTGGACATAGAAAGAAAAGAAATTCGACCGCAATGAGGAATAAGAAGAAGCGTTCCAAAATCTAAAGGATAGACTGTGTAATGCCCCGATTCTGACTCTTCCTGATAGTCCGGATGACTTTGTGGGATACTGTGATGCTTCTCATCAAGGTCTAGGTTGTGTGCTCATGCAGAGAGGTAAAGTGATTGCATACGCATCCCGACAACTAAAGATACACTAAAAACACTATACCACTCACGATCTGGAACTGGGTGCTGTGGTTTTTGCACTCAAAAGCTGGAGACACTACCTATATGGTACGAAGAGTGTAATCTATACCGATCATAAAAACCTACAGTATATCTTCGATCAGAAGGAGTTAAACATGAGACAGAGGCGTGGGGTTGAACTTTTGAGTGACTATGATTGTGAAATTTGTTATCACCCTAGGAAGGCGAATGTAGTAGCGGATGCGCTCAGTAGGAAGGAAAGAATTAAGCCTAGAAGTGTGCGAGCCATAAGCATGAAAATCCAATCGGGTATCAAAGGAAGGATACTCGAAGCACAACTAGAGGCATCTAGTGACATGAATTCTCCAAACGAAATGTTGTGAGGTTTGGATAAAAATTTAGAGAAAAAGGAAGATGGTGGATTGTATTTTGTGGAACGAATTTGTGTTCCACAAACAGGAAATCTAAGGGCACTAATTCTGGATGAGGCTCGTAAGACAAAATACTCTGTGCATCCCTGTACGGATAAAATGTATCATGATCTTAGAGATGTGTATTGGTGGCCAGGGATGAAGAAGGATATAGCTACCTCCGTAAGCAAATGTCTGACTTGCTCGAAGGTAAAATCCGAACACCAAAGGCCTTCGGGACTACTGCAGCAGCAAGAGATCCCTGAATGGAAATGAGAGAACATAACCATGGATTTCATCACAAAACTACCAAGGACTAGTAGTGGTCACGATTCTATCTGGGTCATTGTGGCAAGGTACTCCGTACTAGGGAAACGGCTCGCAAGAGAGTTGCACCAATCCAAAAGATTACCTTCACGGTCCCTAAGGAAGCCCCGAAGGAACCGTCTAAGCAAGGGTTTTCCAATGAACCACTGGAAGAGGATCCCTCCTAGGAACCATTTGAGGAGGAACCCTCGAAGAGTCATCTGAGGAAGAACCGATAGAAATATCGAGTGATAACTCAAGCGAAGACGAGATCGATTCGGATCTCGAATCTGACACGCGGAGTTGATTTAGACTCTAGATGCGCCGACTATCTATTTTAGCACCACTATTAGGAATTCCTATTTTATTTCAATTATGATGTCTCATTCCTATTGTTACTACGAAAGCAAAAATCTATAAATAAAGTGGTGTTTTATTTGAGTATTTCTCTCTATTTTAGTGCTACATTCAAGTTGAAAACTCGTATGCTCAATGAGATGACTAAATTCCATGAAACCTTGTATGCACCACTTATACTCCTTTGCGGATTAACTGCAACATCTATCGCTCAAAACACCTCAACACGACATACTACTATACGTGAGACCTTTATGTGATTACTTGATTTATTAATTCTTATTATAGAATTTATATTATGAATGGGAAAAGGCTGAGTGAATGCTTCAATAGCCATGCAAGAGAAAGGAATATATAGACTCAGAATTCTTGATCTAGCTTTATTGCATGTTCTTGTTTGATTGTTGCCTTGGAGTAGGATTAATTATTCGAAGGACTGTGTATTTTGGTATCTTGCACAGTAGAGTATTCATTAAAGCCTGGACCCTTAGTTTACCTTAGTGTCCCATGCAAGTGGAGCAGCATGTTTAGTAATACCTTATGAGAAACTGTGACAAGCATGGATGCATAGCATCTGGCCAACGCCATGCACACACGCCTACCACGAGGACCTGTAAGGTAGTACGAGGCATTCTGTGAAACGAGCTACGGACAAGGATATGGGAAACACATGTAATAAAAATATTGCTATGACCCCACGAAGCTTAACATGCCCGTACTGCGGGCAAAGCTAGCCAACACAAACTACCTGTCCAACCCATCAAATCTACCATTTGTATATAATATACCTTCGAAAGGATCAAACCGCTGGAATGTCCGTGGGTGTGGCCGTGGTATCGGCGCTGGGGGAGATGAAGCAACAAACCCCAACATCGCCGACATGATAAAGCGACAACTTCAAGCACTTATTTCTAATCTTGTGATGCAAATCGGTAACAACCTCAACCACCAAAACAACAATACCAACAATGTAGTCGGTTATGGATATCAGTAGCGGTTTTGAACACTAGATGGTGATGTACGTAACATGTTCCTTGGTTAATAAGATACTGACAGGGTGCAATACTTAGATCCAGGCCAGAGGGAGGCAACTGAACCGCCGACGATACCGAGTGCTATGCTGAAAGCGGGAGTGTTAACTGAAGAAATGGATAAAAATGGTACCCTGACCGAAAGTGTGGAGAAGAGGAAGGGGGAAGGAGATTCGGATAAACAGGGGAACACTAGAAACAATAACAAGAAGCCGAAAGTAGCAACCGGCTACGTGGCAGCTAATCCGGTAAGGAAAGAGTATTCGGGTACGGCACCAAAGTGCATTACTTGCAACTATCATCACTACCAAAACATACCCTGTCGACACTGCACAACCTGCAACCGATTAGGGAACTATGCAAAGGACTGTAGGACTGGGGGTAGGATGGTGGCCCCGATAATCACTGTGAACCCAACAGATGTTATGAATGTGGAAGTACTGCCTATTACCGAAATGCATGTCCAAGACTTAATCGAACACCTGCAGCGGGAGGATCTAGACCAAACCCACCTTTAGCTCTAGAGGGAAACCGGAACCCATAAAATCAAGGCAACCAACCCCGTGGAAGAGCGTTTGTCATTGGAGAAAATGAAGCCCGCCAAGATCCCAACATCGTTACTGGTACTTTCTCTTTAAATGACTTCTAAGCTACTGTACCTTTTGATTCTGGCGACGATTATAGTTGTGTTTCTACGGATTTCGTAACCTTAACGGGTATGAAGTCTAGCAATTTAGACACTGTTTACTTGATAGAGATAGCTGATGGGGGAGAAAATAGAGATTAGTAAGGTTTTCCGTGAGTGTACCTAAGAACTAGAGGGCGTTACTTTTAGTATAGACTTGATACCTTTTGGGTGTGGGAGCTTTGATGAGATCATAGGGATGGATTGGTTGTCGAACCTAAAAGCCGATGATTTATGTCACGAAAAAGCAGTGCGAAATTCTTTACCGTGTGGCAAGGTACTTCTAGTTCATGGAGACCGACCGGAAGGAGACACGAGATGACGTATGAGCGCTAAATCCGTAGAGAAGAAACTTGAAGATTTCCCTATTGTATGGAATTTCCCGGATGTTTTTCCCGAGGATTTGTCTGGGATACCTCCTGTCTGTCAAGTGGAAATTGCCATCGACCAGATACCGGGAGCTACACCTGAGGCGAGGTCACCGTACAGGTTGGCACCATCGGAGATGCAAGAATTGGCCAGCCAACTGCAGGAATTTCCAGACAAGAATTTATTCGACCTAACCAGTCACCCTGGGGAGCATCTGTTCTGTTCGTCAAGAAGAAAGACGGATCGTTTCGCATGTGTGTCGACTACCGCGAGCTAAACAAGTTAACCATCAATAACCGCTATCTTCTCCCTAGGATAGCCCATTTGTTCGATCAACTACAAGGCTCGCGACATTTTTCCAAGATAGATCTTCGATCTGGTTACCATCAATTAAGGGTGCATGAGGAGGATATTCCAAAAACCGCGTACAGGAACCATTACGGGCACTTCGAATTCATGGTTATGCCTTTTCGATTGACCAACGCACCTGCGGTGTTCATGGATCTTATGAATCGGGTGTGCAAACTGTTTCTGGATAGGTTTGTAATTGTTTTCATCGATGACATACTAATCTATTCCAACTCCAAGGAGGAACATGAAAAAAATCTGAGGTTGATCCTAGAATTTCTTAGGAAGAAAAAAACTTTATGCCAAATTCTCGAAGTGTGAATTTTGGTTGAATGAGGTACATTTTCTCGGCCATGTGGTTAACGACAAGGGAATTCATGTGGACCCCAACAAGATTGAGGCTATTAGGGAATGGAAAACCCGTACGACGCCATCAGAGATCCGCTCGTTTCTAGGCTTGGCCGGATATTACCTAAGATTCATCGAGAATTTCTCCAAGATAGCCAAGCCACTCACTCTGTTGACATAGAAAGAAAAAAAATTCGACTGCAATGAGGAACAAGAAGAAGCGTTCCAGAATCTAAAAGAGAGACTGTGTAATGCCCCGATTCTGACTCTTCCTGATAGTCCAGATGACTTTGTGGTATACTGTGATGCTTCTCATCAAGGTCTAGGTTGTGTGCTCATGCAGAGAAGTAAAGTGATTGCATACGCATCCCGACAACTAAAGATACACGAAAAAAACTATACCACTCACGATCTGGAACTGGGTGATGTGGTTTTTGCACTCAAAAGCTGGAGACACTACCTATATGGTACGACGAGTGTAATCTATACCGATCATAAAAGCCTACAGTATATCTTCGATCAGAAGGAGTTAAACATGAGACAGAGGCGCTGGGTTGAACTTTTGAGTGACTATGATTTTGAAATTTGTTATCACCCTCGGAAGGCGAATGTAGTAGCAGATGCGCTCAGTAGGAAGGAAAGAATTAAGCCTAGAAGTGTGCGAGCCATAAGCAGGACAATCCAATCGGGTATCAAAGAAAGGATACTTGAAGCACAACTAGAGGCATCTAGTGACATGAGTGCTCCGAACGATATGTTACGAGGTTTGGATAAACAATTAGAGAAAAAGGAAGACGGTGGATTGTATTTTGTGTAACGAATTTGGGTTCCGCAAACAGGAAATCTAAGGGCACTAATTTTGGATCAGGCTCGTAAGACAAAATACTCTATGCATCCTGGTGCGGATAAAATGTATCACGATCTTAGAGATGTGTATTGGTGGCCAGGGATGAAGAAGGATATAGCTACCTCTGTAAGCAAATATCTGACTAGTAGTGGTCACGATTCTATCTGGGTCATTGTGGATAGGATGACAATGACAGCTCACTTCCTAGCAATTCGTGAGGACTATAAGATGGAAAAGTTAGCAAGGGTGTATATCAGCAAGATCGTGGCAAGACACGGGGTGCTCGTGCCTATTATATCTGATCGAGATAGTCGGTTTACATCGCTGTTCTGGCAGACACTACAGAAAGCTTTGGGTACAAGACTAGACATGAGTACAGCTTATCATCCTCAGACCGATGGTCAGAGTGAACGAATGATTCAAACCTTGGAAGACATGCTTAAGGCGTGTGTTATT
Organism: Pulicaria dysenterica; assembly: GCA_947179395.2. Classification (NCBI taxonomy): domain Eukaryota; kingdom Viridiplantae; phylum Streptophyta; class Magnoliopsida; order Asterales; family Asteraceae; genus Pulicaria; species Pulicaria dysenterica. Next base: position 27,757,412 of record OX359294.1, on the reverse strand, counting down.
GATTTCGGGGGAAGCTGGAATACACATCTACCACTAATTGAGTTTTCCTACAACAATAGTTACCATACAAGTATTAAGTGTGCATCGTTTGAAGCCCTATGCGGACGGAAATGTCGGTCATCTGTAGCTTGGACCAAAGTGGGAGAAAGCCAACAGATCGGGCTGGAAATTATACAAGAGACTACTGACAAGATCTTTCAGATCAGGGAAAGACTCAAAACTGCAAGGGACCACCAAAAGAGTTACGCCGATAATCGGCGGAAACCCTTAGAATTCAGTGTTGGTGATCGTGTATTGCTGAAAGTGTCGCCCTGAAAGGGTGTGGTGCGCTTTGGTGTGAAAGGAAAACTAGCACCAAGATACGTACGACCCTTTGAGATGAGCAGATTGGCCCGGTAGCCTACCGGTTAAAGCTACCGCAAGAACTCAGTGGTGTACACGATACGTTTTATGTATCGAATCTAAGGAAGTGCCTAGCGGACGAGAACCTGCATGTGCCGCTTAACGAAATCAAGATAGACAACACCCTATACTTTGCAGAGGAACCTGTAGAAATCTTGGATCGAGAAGTCAAAAGCCTAAAGAGGAGTAAAATCCCGATAGTAAAAGTATGGTGGAATTCTAAGCGGGGACCCGAGTTTACGTGGGAACGGGAAGATCACATGAAGTCCAAATATCCACATTTGTTTTAAACACTAAAATCCTCGTAGTAGTATAAGCTGAATTTAGGGACGAAATTCTTTCAAGTGGGGGATGTTGTGACATCCGTCACCAAATCTGGTTAGTCATTCAAACCGCATCTATTGAAACCCTAATTTATGTTATGTTGAGAACTAATTGATCAAGAACCATTGTGGTTTGGTTCTATGCTCGTATGCACTTTAGATAAACTTCTAATATTTATAGAATATTATAATAGTCATAGGATATTAAGAAAAACCTAGGTTTAACTTAGGTTGAATTTTGTGCTTAGTTAGGTATATTTTGAGTAGTATAATTCTTTCAAGAGCAAAAATTGATATAAGTTTCTTATTGTAATGAACAAAAATATTTTCTGGAAGTTTGCGTATTGATAAGTCAGAGCATGTAAGTTGAAGCATTAAGGAATGAAGGGTAGCATTATAATAGATCTCTAATTATATGTCATAAGTAGTTCATACTTTCAAATGCATAAGGCAATAATTTAGTACAATGGGGTACTTGTTTGGCCAAAATTTGCTTAAAGGAGTAGTAGAAACTGTATATAAAGAGTAAGGAAATGAAGCTGACAAAAAAGTTAGATTATTGTTTAGTTGAAATTGTTTGTAGGGCGAGCACATCATCTGTTAACGGCTGCTGTAAACTTCACTTCATTGTTGTTCACGAGAGCGTTATTGTCAATGGGGAATGACAATACATTGTTTACTTTCAAGTTGAGCAGCTGCTGGAATTGGTTAAAACCTGGACCATCAAGGACCATGTGGTCCTCTACTTTTCCCGGACGGTTTCTGGGAATACAAGTCATATGCAATTGTACTTCCAAATTTCCTACTTTGACCATCGCCTTTTCAAATCTTGTCAAATCATGATCGCGAACAAATTCAGCCGAGATTGTTTACAATTCATCATAGGAAGTTCAGATGAGTTATGTTAATAAACCTTATAAGAAATTTAGTAATAATAATAGACTGAATGCAATGGGTGACTATTTGAATTGATAATGCTAATATTTGATCATAGATTTAGTAAATCTGTAAAGACGGTAAACCTATCATAACAGACTTGAGTACATCGCCTACCAGTCTTCTCCTTTGAAGTGCCATTTTATCAATTTTTCTTTCAAATGTGTGATTGACAATAGAAACATATGCATTTTGACTGGGTGAGATCTACAATTGACAATGTTAATTTCTAATTACATTTGTATTAAAAATCTAAGGGCAGTCTACCTATAGTTGCAATTTTGATATTATAGCTTACCCGTGTTTTCCTTTTAGGACCCGAGGTATCAATCTTCCTTTCGGCTGTGTTAGAAGTAGTAGGAACAGGTTCCGTTTGCCTTGTTGAGAGAAGACGAGCTGACGGGAATATAAGCACGTCTAAAAATGCAATAGTTATAACATTAGTTAATGTTATTTACCCTTTTTTAATGCGATTATGTTTGTTTTTATATAGGCTGTGTAGATGGGTACTACTTCCAATGTCCATGATTGTAGCTCTATATCATTCCCTGATTATAAACTCTAATGGAATAAACCAAAGTAACCTATTACTTATACTTAATTTTCATGAATAACTAAGGAAGGTGTATAGCCTCTTTCATTAATGGTTATGCTCATTTATGAAGTCTATTTTAATTAATATTGAATATTCGTTCATTTCAACTTATGGCTTACCTATTGCAATCGATATTTGTTCGTAGTATATAAAGTGCTTAAAACTTATTCTATGTTAGGCAGTCGCTAAGGCAAGCCACGAAACCGGCCTCAATAAATGTGCAGGATTTAGTTGATATGCTAAACAGTATGTTTTTCCCTTGATATTTCTTAGTTGCGAAAAATGTGTTTTAAGACTAATATCTTTTCATGAAATAAATAGCTACAATCTAGATTAAAGTATCTAACAATCCATAGTATACTGGAACGTAGGAAATATTATTAAAACCCACTCAAAGTTGGTAGCACAAGAATAAATTACAGTTTCCACATGTAGGTGTGTTTACTCTATCCTTGGATTATGTTCATTTATGGAGTGTAATTTAATTAATACTAAATGTTTGTTCATGACAACGTATGGATTTGTTGGTGCATAATTGTAAATCCCTAGTTCTTATCAATCCAATACATACATGTTTACTTGAAATGTTAATTCAAATGTGTTTTGATTAATGGTTTACATGTTTATATATTCTAAGTGTTTCCTTATATTTGTTTTAAGCATACAAGTACTTAGTCATGTGTTGATTTGTGTTTGGAAGTTTAAGTATAAGTGAAGGTTACCACGTGCGTGATGAAGCTCACTACGTGCGTAGTGGAGATCACTACGTGCGTGGTGAGGTAGACGATTAATGTTTAATTAATTATTATTAAAACACCCGGTACGTGCGTACTGGATTGACTACGTACGTATTGCAGAGCATTACGTGCGTAGTTGAAATAAATTAAGGAAGTGTCGTGTTACACTCAAATACGCATTTTCCATACTATAAATACGTATTAACCTCGTATTAGCGTGGGGAATGATCGGGGAATGATCGATAATCACCGGTAATCGTCCGTAATCGACCTTAAGCCTTCGTGAGCCTTCGTAATCGTACGCATAACCTCGATAAACGCGAACTTAGTGTTATTCTCGAATCCAAGGGCGGCCTTAAGCATTTTGTGTGAGTTCTTAGAGTTGTTCTTGATCCTACTCTGTGTGTTCTTCGTGTTAACTGTGTGCCGGACACCTAAGCAGATCTTAGAATCCTTAGGAGGTTTGGGAAATAGATATTCCGCACTATTTCTCATCCTAGATCAGTCCTAGCATTAGGGTGTTTTAATTTAGAACCCCCACGGTCCTACAAAGTGGTATCAGAGCCTTGTGCTTTGATTGATCACTTTTCCTTAGGTTTCGTGATCTAGGTGTCGTTTAGGCTTGTTAGTTTTTGTCGTTTTCACGGTTTTTGGTCGTCGTTTAGTCTAAAACAGGTCTTTTTGCGTAAAAGGTTTGTGTTTTACGTAATTTAATCCTAATCGTTGCAGTTTACTCGTGCGTAGTGTCTAGCATTACGTGCGTATTGATTTTCAGTGCGTGCGTAGTGGGTCGTTGGTACTCTAGAATCTTCGGTAGCTTGTGTGTCTGTCTGTGCGTAGTGGGTCATCAACACGTGCGTAGTGCTTCACACTTCGCACGTATTGAATCTGTGTGTTAAATATTTTCTTAAAAAGCAATTTACTTGTTTCGTACGTAGTGAAGTCACTTCGTGCGTACTAGGTCCCCATTCCGTACGTACTGAGTCTGTGTGACCTTTTGTCAGTCCGTACGTAGTACAGTTTACTACGTGCGTAGTGTGTTCACTTCTTGCGAACCATTCTCACTTCGTGCGTAGTGTTTACGTTTGTTTTAGGTCTTAATCAAAATGTCTGACATGAGTGCTAGGGCTGCCAAACAAACTATCACTGCTTTAAGTAACCTTATAATGGACAATGAACAAGGAGGTATTAACAAAGTACCTCAACTGTTAACCATGGAAGACTACCCATTCTGGAAACCACGTTTTGAGATATTTATCGATGGGGTTGATCCACGGTTGCACAGGGCCATCTCTGCTGATTATATAGTGCCTAAAGGTGAAGGGAATATCGAAGTTCCCTAAGATCAGATGAGTGACGATCAGAGGAAGGCTTATGATGCTGAGAAGAAAGCCTACTCTTATCTGATCCAAGCTATTCCTAATGAGATCTTCCACCAGTTCCGACGGTATAGAACGTCACGTTCCTTGTGGAATGCGCTACAAAAGAGGAACGAGGGGAATGCATCTCTGAAAGAGCTCAAGGCCTCACAGTTGAGAAAGGAGTTTGACCACTTCACCTCATACGTGAATGAAAAGCTTCCAGATCTGATCAACAGATACAACCATCTTCTCAGTGAAATGGATAGTTTGGGAGTGCAGATTTCAGAAAGACAACAAGTGGAGACTTTGTCCAAGGCACTACCCAAAAGCTGGAGGCCGTTCATCATGATTCTGAAAAATGGTGAAGGTTTTGAGGGCATGGATCTAAATGATTTCATAACTAAGCTAAAAGAGCATGAACAGGAGGAGCAAAACCTAGACAGATTGAGCAGCTATGTGCAGAATCCCTCATTATACTGTACTGGACCCATTGCTTCTCCAGTCACTTCATCAAATGCTCTGTTGCAGACAGCCTTTACCTCAAACGTTTGTTCTTCAAGCAAATCTGCTCCTGAAACTCCAAGTGGACCACCATATTCTGCTCCTTCAAGCAAAACGTCTATGCCTGCCTTAAACACTGAGCATTTCAAGCGTGGAAGCACTAAAGAAGTAAAGGAGCATATGGGGATGCTTAGTGCTTTGGTCTCTTCGTATGATGATCTTCTGAAGGGTAAAATTGGAAATGCCTATTTGACTCAAGAAGACTATGAGCAGATTGACAATGATGAAATGGAGAGACATGACATTTTATGGTCCTATGCCAACCTTGTGAGGAGAGCAAAAGCTTTGGTTAAACGAACAGGGATGCAGATTACAGCGACTAAGGATACAAAGCTGGGCTTCGACAAATCAGCTGTAACCTGTTACAACTGTGGCGAAAAGGGTCATTTTGCGAGAGAATGTGAGAAACCAAAGAACTCAGGACCCAAGTATCCCTTCAGGACATCTCCTGGAAAATCTTCAACTACCACTACTCCACAGAAAGCTGAAACATCCCATGAGGGATCATCCAAAGCGATGGTAGTTGTTCAGAAAGATGAGGGGATAGACTGGTCAGTACACTTTCAAGATAATGATGCTTTCGAAGTTGCTGAGACCAACTTGGCCAGTGTTCAAGATCTGAATGATGATTCACAATCTGAAGCAGATAGTGTGTAGGAAACTGATGATGAATTTGTTGATAGTAAGGAAGAATCAGTGATACCTACTGATGAGTACAATGTCAAACCAGTTTCAGTGCCAGCTGCCGAACCAACGCCAGTGATTGTTCAAACTAAATCAGAAGATCTTAAGGCGTGCATGACTGGCAAACCTGCTGATTCAAAGGGTACCCAGGTTTTTGTTCTTAGTGAATGAAAACCAAGTGTGAGGTCGTTTCTGATGATGCAACTTAATGCATTTCTCGTATTTATGCCTATGTGTCTATTTTCTGTGTGTTTATTTTCTGTGTCTCTGTTCTTGGTATTTATTTATTTTAGTATTTTAGGGGGAGATAGGTGCAACATAGAAAATACAAAAAAATCAGAAAAACATAGAAAATACAAAAAAAAAGGTGAAAAACTATAATGAGAAGTTGATCCAACTCAAATGGAAAATGATGGTACACTGGCTTTCAATACAAAGTATGTCTAGTAAAATTAGGACTGAAGGCATGTACATATTCTTGAGAAAACTGTCTGAAAATTTGAGTCAAATCAGATAAGAAACAGATGGCATGTAAGGCATATGATGAGAGTCTAGGCTGATAAGTGGTTATGCATGTGGAAATCCATCAAAGATTCAAACTATCGAGACATTCCAAGTCTACAAGTCAATAACAGTTGAGACTAACTTAGTCTGGTGCACACACCTGTTACCATGCCAAATGTGTTAGATGACAATGAGCAAAATGTAAAAAGAGGGTGAAAAATTGACCCCAATCTGAGATGTCAAAAGAAATAGATACATTGATCTATTAGTGTTGAATTGTCAAAGAGCATAAAATGCAGTGACAAAAGCTCAACAGAAATTATCAAAAGAGGTGAAAAATTGACCTCCATGTCAAAGAGCATAAAATGCAGTGACAAAAGCTCAACAGAAATTATCAAAAGAGGTGAAAAATTGACCTCCATGTCAAAGAGCATAAAATGCGTTGACAGAATCACAAAGCACATAAGCATGGTGGTTGGGTATTCAAGTTGTGCATCCTACTGAGTGAGTCAAAACACTGTGAGATTTTAAAAGAGATAGTCTTAACCATGTACCCAGTCTAGATAATCAGAAAATGTTAAAATCAAATTTGTCATTATCTGAGGAAAGTTAGATTGACAGACAGAAATTGAGGGAGTATGTTTGTGCCTAAAGTTCTGAAATGAATGATAACTAAGTATAGATGTGCTGGTACTGACTCCATCTTGGAACCTTCTCACAAAAAGATTTAATTTCAGTAATTTAATTTTTGCAAATCTCTTAGTTTTTAGGATTTAATTTGTTAACAGTCTGCATTTTCATTTCTTTAAAATCAGAAAAATACAAAAAGAGTGTTAGTGGTTTTGAAGTTACTGATTGTTTATTGTTGAGTGCAGTACTAACAGTATCAAGATTCACATGTGAGGATTTTAGATCATGCGTATTGGAGCCACTGCGCACGAGTTACAACTTACCACGTGCGTAGGGCAGGTAAGGTTATTTTGTTTGCTTAGTGCAAATTTTTGTTGATAGAACTAGGTCTTAGGGGGAGTTTGTTGATGCATAATTGTAAATCCCTAGTTCTTATCAATCCAATACATACATGTTTACTTGAAATGTTAATTCAAATGTGTTTTGATTAATGGTTTACATGTTTATATATTCTAAGTGTTTCGTTATATTTGTTTTAAGCTTACAAGTACTTAGTCATGTGTTGATTTGTGTTTGGAAGTTTAAGTATAAGTGAAGGTTACCACGTGCGTGATGAAGCTCACTACGTGCGTAGTGGAGATCACTACGTGCGTGGTGAGGTAGACGATTAATGTTTAATTAATTATTATTAAAACACCCGGTACGTGCGTACTGGATTGACTACGTACGTATTGCAGAGCATTACGTGCGTAGTTGAAATAAATTAAGGAAGTGTCGTGTTACACTCAAATACGCGTTTTCCATACTATAAATACGTATTAACCTCGTATTAGCGTGGGGAATGATCGGGGAATGATCGATAATCACTGGTAATCGTCCGTAATCGACCTTAAGCCTTCGTGAGCCTTCCTAATCGTTCGCATAACCTCGATAAACGCGAACTTAGTGTTATTCTCGAATCCAAGGGCAGCCTTAAGCATTCTGTGTGAGTTCTTAGAGTTGTTCTTGATCCTACTCTGTGTGTTCTTCGTGTTAACTGTGTGCCGGACACCTAAGCAGATCTTAGAATCCTTAGGAGGTTTGGGAAATAGATATTCCGCACTATTTCTCATCCTAGATCAGTCCTAGCATTAGGGTGTTTTAGTTTAGAACCCCCACGGTCCTACAGGATTACCTATTGCAACTGATATTTGTTTCTACTATATAAAGTGCTTAACACTTATTGTATGTTACCCAGGGCCTAGGACAAACCACCAGACCCGTTTCAATAAACAAAGACAATTTAATTGATATGACATATACAGTTTCCATCTTCACAACAGTTGTGTTTAATATATGCCTGAATATTATGCAGACTTGGGACCGGTTTCCATCTTCACAACAGTTGTGTTTAATATATGCCTGAATATATGCTGACTTGGGACCGTTTATACATAGACACGTGCCCATGCCAAACAAACGTAATTGCACTCTTCTTCACAACCGACTATTGAATGTACTGATTAGCAAAGGATTCAGTCATAAGATTGGGACTACTGTCTTGCATAAACAGAATGTCTTAAAAAGTTTTGAATCTAACAATCCTAGCATTAATCAAAATACACAGGAGTATTACTTGGGAATACAACATAAAATTCAGCCTTGTAGTTTATGAAAAGTTCAAAATCCAGGATTAAGTAGACGCCTAACAATGTAATAGCTGCTTTTTGGATTAAGTAGCCGGCAAGGCCTACGCGACCCAAGATTTTGTACCCATGAGAATGTGGGTTCTATTAGCTCAACAACGGACATTTGGAAGCCATTATAGAACTTTAAAAAAGGAGAGCTTCACACGAAAATAAGGTTTTTAAATTGCAACCAACCGCGCATAACAGATTAACGAAAATAGCAGCTAACAATGTTTATTAAAAGGCGTAAACAAAAGTTCGCCATGCAGGTGCTTATCTAAGAACTTTGATCAAAAGACATAGATGTGAATTCTTCATTCAGTTGCCTATGTTAAGACTCATTCATGCCTTCTCTTCCTTCACATATATGAGCTTCTTTTTGACGCTGCTACTCATGCCTGCACGTGTACCCTCATCCTCAAGAATACGGCGCTTGACGGAAGACGAGGAGCCGCTACCAGTAGTACCAACAGGGGGTGTAAGAACTTCACAGTCTTCATCTTCAACAGCAGCCTTGTTCTTTTGTTCATCATCCTACAGTCAAGCATGTGGATGCATTTAGTACACAGCTTGCTATGTTTACCTAGACACAACGTTTGTAGCATTTTAAACCCTAAGGTTAAATATATAACACACCTTTAACAGCTGAACCTCCATAGGAAAGTTGGCAAGTAACTCTGGCTGACCACTGATGCTTGAGACCGTGAACACATGGTAGTTGTTGCTAATGTTGTATTCAGCAATGGTTAAGACAAACAAAAATAGCTTCCCTACCATTACATTAAGATCATCAGGAAATATGTCCTCCTCCACGTCAGGTGGAAGGGAAGTGTAAAGTTCATACGCACTCTTGCCAATGAACTTAGCGGCTTCATGGTTATACAGAGTAAGGGAAACAGAGCCGGATGTGTCCTTAACTCGAACCTGCAGCTTGTACCTACTATTGAAGGAGAGGATGTGGTTCATATCATGTGGTTGATAAACATTATAATGATATGATTTTTACTTCTACAGACGAAATTTGAGTGTGACAAAGCGTGAAATATATGTATATGTGTGTGTGTATATACATATGTATGTGTGTGTAGGTGTGTGTACATATCTACGTTGGTACATTATGCACATTGACTATAGCTTTAACCTAGTACCTGTATTCAAAACCATTGCCAGACTCACCACAGCCACCACATTTCCAAGCTTTGCAATTGTCAATACAATAATGAGCCAGAGTGTTATCCGGTACACTCTTATGACACTTGCAGCAGCCTACATAGTACCAGAGCTGATCCTTTTGTACGCAGAGTATTTTACCAACAATAATTACTTTCTTAACGTTCAAACAATTATTAGCGGCATTTGTGAGGGGAAAATGCAACCGTTCTAATGGCCCTGCAGGTAAATGCTGACGTAGGAACATACCTCACGTATATCGTGCAAATTGTTCACAAGCACGCGTTTGCAGCCGGGCGCAAATTCGCCTAAACTGTAATGGACGTTTAAGGGATCCATGTTCGGGTACTTTTCTGGAGTAGTTGGTGCCTTAAGGTTTGCTAAGGAACTAAAACACGTAGTGGACAAAATAAGCCTTAGCAAAAAATATGGTGGTGTAAATCTAAGCAGGCTGTTAATTGTTATATTTTTGGCTAAACAAAGTAGCATTACCGTTCTTTAAAACCAACAACAGAGGCATCATCCGAGTCAAAGACTACTTTTGTCCCAAAAAAGCAGTTAGAAATACCAGCTCGGCCTATATTAACATAACCTCGGAATGAAAAGTAGTGGGGAAATCATATAAAGAACCGTACAACCTCATAATTACTGAATATCAAGCAATTCAAAGTAGGCCCACATGTTGGACAGCATTACATACGGTGGCTGGTTTTAAATTCAGCTGCCTAGGATGAGTTAGGGCACAAACAATTTTGTGGTGCAATTATGGTTGAACGATTTGCTAAGACACTAAAACACATAGTGGAAAAATAATCCTTAACCAAAAACCTGACAGTGTAAATCTAAGCAGACTCTAAGTTGTTATATTTTTGGCTAAACAAAGTAGCATTACCGTTCTTTAAAACCGACGTCAGAGGCAGCATCCGAGTCAAAAACTACTTTCGTTCCAAAAAAGAAGTTAGAAATACCAGCATGGCCAATATCAACAGTTCTTCGGAATGAAAAATAATGGGGAAATCATAGACAGAACCGTACAACCTCATAATTACTTTACTGAACATCAAGCAATTCAAAGTAGCAGACATGTTGGACAGCATTACATACAGTGGCTGGTTTTAAATTCAGCTGTCTAGGATGAGTTAGGGAACAAACAATTTTGTGGTAAAATTATGGTTGAACGACGGTAAAATAGAAGCGACAAAAGAAAGGAGATAGTTATACCCTGCCAGGACCGATACCAGACCAGCTGTAGAATTACAATGATATTGGTCACAGCATCACCCTTTGGCAAGTGTTCCAGAAACTCATTAGCATGTTCTGCGAAAAGAGTGCAGCGCAAACGTTGTTTCATGTTCAATGCGGGCATATAATAATTGTTATAAACCACTACACAAGGATTAACGACATTTGAACCAAAAATCAGTTGAAACAACACCTCTCATTTATAAGTTGGATACCAACACGGCGGGTAGAACGCCCGTCATTTGAGATATCTATGAGATCGGTGTATCCGCCGACCACGCTAATTACATCTACATTCCACCAAAAGAGACATACTTGCTTAACTTCCTATTACAACTTCCGTTAAGCTAATGAATAACATAATGAATGTAGTAACAGAAAACTACCAGGCATAACAATTTGGGAATACAGTGAAACAAAAAATACCCATGGCATTGTCTTCTTCGACATTCTTATCAATTATGGCCTGGTAGTCAATGAATGAGTAAATGCTCAATTCAGTTGGAAAGCCAGTTGTAAGTTCCTTCACACGAGTACTTGGCAAGAAGTTAATGCGATACGGATGCATTGTCATCCTTACTTTTCCAGTATTGTCAGAGAGGCTAAAATTAGATAGAGAATAGACCTTCCTTTCAACTATTAGATCTTTAAACCTCACAATGAGACCTCTCTTCACGCTAGCACTTACACGACTGCCCTGCAGTTGGTATCGATGCAGAAACGGTTATATATACATATGTTACAGAATAATAAATATTATTACGTAAGAGAAGTATATACTTGCCTATCCATAACGATCATCTCAAGACCCGACACATCCCCGGGCCTCATATACACATGTTGCTCCCATAGGCGTACAACCCGGACATGGACCATCCAACCATCAGCATCCGGATTAATTTCATCCAGAAAGTGATACCTTGCAGCCATTTGATATGTTTCAGATCGCAGGCCTCAACGCAAAACACGAAAGGAAAAGTTAGGAATCCGAATGATGAAACAAAAAAATATATACGCCTCAGTAAAACCGTCATCTGACGATTCAAGATCGGCGCATTTAACATCATTGATCCAGAAATAGGGAAGTATATAACCTGAGGTTTAAACGATGGTGGCGAATACATAAGGTCGTGCAGTAAAATCACATTCAATGTCTGTACTCCATGAACGATGAATCGAACAGGAAGCCGAACGACACAATACGGATCGACGACGAAAACAAATGCGACGACAATAACTGTCATAGCCATTGAATTGATGCGTTTGGAGGAATCTGACGATGGCGTCTTGTATTCCTATCCTCCGGCAGCCCATATGTATCTACACAGCCCAAATAGGTCACGTTGAAAGCCCAAATCACCAATTTGGGAGCCACGTCAACAATTGCAAATCATCCAATTTTTCAACCTTGAAATTTTAGAGAGTAGGAAGCATAGCCACATGGGATAGCTTGCATCCTAACTTATAGAGGATATAGATTCTAGAAAAATGCCATAGAATGCCACATTTTATTAATTTATAATGTTTAAAGAAATTTATAATTTGTTGATATATATATATATATAATTTCGGTTTTTATAGTATTAGGATAGATTTGTTTTAAAAAAATTAAGATTAAACCTCATATTTATCCTTAATTTAAGAAACCAACCCAATCCTTACCCTATATAAATCAAACCTAAACCAAACCCTAGCCCCCATTTGATTTTCACGTCACTCTCTCCCTCTCTCCCTCATTGTCGACTCCAGCCTCTCCCTCCTCTCATTCACGTTTTTCACCTCAAGCAGACAAGAGATCAAGAGCTTCAAGCTTTAGAGTTTCAAGTTCATCGATTGCTACGGTAATACACTCTATCCCTAATCCTCTTATGATCTCTCTATGTCATTTTCTCATCTCTCATTCATCTCCTTCTTGAATCCATAGAAACATGTCCAAGATCATAAAATATATGTTCAAAAACTGTTGGGGAGATAGCAATATCAAACCTAAATCAAACCTGTCTATTAAGTAAAATAGGATTTGATGTTAACAAACCATATATTCAGTTTTGGACTTAGATTGATGAAAAACATGTGTTGTTTTTTATCTTAGACTTAAAGAATCTCTAAGTAAGAAATGTCAGCTGATGTATCATAGTGTCAGCTTAACACTGAGTATCAGCCAAAGGACCAGCTTCAGAAAGATCAGCTGAGAAGAAAAGATCAGTCGAAAAAGCATCAACTGAGGAAACACATTGGATCAGCTGATGGTTTAAAACCATCAGCTAATGAAGATTTCAAGATCAGCTGAGCAGTCTAGGATCAGCTGACACAATCACATTGATCAGCTGATGCCTCTCATCTGTCAGATAAGGTATTTACTACTTATTCAATCTTTTCTTCAAAAGCTGATCATACTCAAATGATTAGCTGAGCCCTTAGGAACAGCTGACAGTTTAGTTTGATCAGTTTATTCTCTATACATTGATTTGTATTATTAGCTGAGCATTTCGATCAGCTGAGCAAATCTAGTCAGCTGAGTCTTTCACATATATCCTTAGCTGAGCAAAATTACATTTGCAGTTCAGTGTCTATTAGCTGAGTCCTTATTGTATATCTCAGTTAATAGCTTTTCTATGTAATATTTTCTTTAGTCAAAGGCAGAACATGTGATGTTCTTAATATGCCTTAGATCTTTCTTTGTAAAAGTACTTAGCAGTTTTTGTATCTGCAAATAAACAAAAAGGATAGATCTTTATCCCCCAAAAAAGGAGAAAGATACTCTTGAAAAGAAGATCTCGAAGATATGATGTTAAGTATGGCTGGCAACTCCATACTTGGTAAAGTCAAATCTTCAGAAAGCATGGTGTTGATTAAAGCACAAGCATGAAAGGAGAAGTTTACTTTTCCAAGATATAAAGGTAGTAGTTTAATAATATAATAATAGATAGTGGGTATACTCATTACTGAAAATTATGTTCACTTTACACACTTTGTGTATAAAGTTAACTTACTTTTCACCCTCTAACTTTATCTATTATAATATTATTAAACCAAGTACCTTTGTCTACTTCTCTCTTCATCAACCTGGACACACTTTGCTTATATATAATCATGCATGGAAACATGCTAAGTATGCGTTGAAAAGCACTGAAATCTCATAAGTTGAGAATTAGAAGAGTTAGCATTTTACTTTCAGTGTAACAAACTTGTTCATGTGTTGAACATCTTAGACATTAGTTGTTTAAGATTAGCATTTTCTATGTGTTAGACAAATCTAGTTGCCACCTTTTATTGAACTTAGATTTTCCGCATCTGGTTCATGTAATTCTTGATTAACATCAATAAGAATTATATAAAAGTAAACCGTGTGTCTCTTAAATTTTAATTTGCTAAAGTTTGTATTCAACCCCCCCTTCTACAAACATTTGTTGTTGTAGTATCCATTCGGGACCAACAACTGGTATCAGAGCAGGCTAGATAACTCATATCTAAGATCTGTTTTGCTTACTCTTCAACTGCTTCTACCCCACACTACTAAATGGCCACTCTGGTTGCTGCTTAAAATGGTTCTTCAAATAATGGCTCACTCACTAGGTGTCCAACTTTTGATGGAGAAAACTTTTCTCTCTGGAAGAGTAGAGTTCTTCTCTATATGTCAAGCCTAGATGATGTGATGCTCAAAACTGTAACTGAAGGTCCTTATGTTCCTTCCTCAACTATCCAAATAACTGAAGCCACTGATGAAGTTCCTGCCATTGAAAGACTAATTATAAAGCCTATAAATCAATGGTCTGATGAAGACAAAAGGCTTGTTAATCTTGATGTTAAAGCAAGAACAGCCTTAGTCTCTGCACTACCAAATGATGTCTATCATCAAGTTCTTAATTGCAAATCTGCAAAAGAGATGCTAGACACTTTGACCGTTGCATATGAAGGTACTGAAGAAGTGCAGGAAAACAAGAAACTTCTTCTGGTAAGAGAATATGAGTTCTTATTTGCTCATAAAGGTGAAAGTCTAACTCAAACCTACACCAGATTCAACTGCCTTATTAATGACATAAGAAGGGCAGATGTTCCTAAGAGCAATAAAGAGCTTGTAAACAAGTTTCTAGACTCTCTCCCAGAATCTTGGGATCATTTTATCACTGTGCTTAAACATGGTGAGAAAATCAAGGGTCTTACACTGGTTGGTTATATGGAAACCTTATGAATCATGAACAATCAGTGAAACAAAGAAAACTCTCTACCAAGGATATGAAGGAGGCTGCAAAAGCTCCAACTACTGCCCTTGTATCTAAGGATACAAGATCTAGGAGTTTTGCAGTAGTGGTGGATGAATCAAGTGATGAGGAAGAAGAAGAGGAAACTTCTGACGAAGAGCAAGTGGCTGATAGGGATGAAGATCTGGAGAACATGGAAAGCATTGAAGCTGCTGTTGAGCAGGCTGCCATGTTGGTTAAAAGGTTCAAACCTTTCTTGAAAAGAAAGGGTGTCAAGAGGTTTGAAAGGAAACCCTTCAAAGGAGAAAGAGCCATGTCAAAACCAAAGGCTTCTGAAGGATGTTTCTCTTGTGGCAAGACTGGTCACTATACCAGTGAATGTAAGAACAGAGGAAACACAGTCTTTAAGGGTTCCTCAAGCTCAGACAACAAGATTGATTATGAAGCAAAATATAAGAAGCTTATTGCTGCTGTCCTTGACAAGAAGAAGAAGAAGGCTCAGAACAGGGTGCTGGTAGCTGAAGAAGAAGATTGGGCTGAGGAATATCTCTCAAGTGATGAAGATGAGGTCCTCACAGCTCAGTTCAGTTTGATGGCTAGCACAGCAAGTACAAGTTCCTTTGATGAGGACATGAAGAAAGCTGCTAAAGCTTGTACTTCTCCTGACTGGAATCCCTCTTCTATGTATCAGGTTGGAAAATTTATTAATTATGAAGATAATGAAAAGAACACTATGTTTGATTATCTGTGTGTTGAGTTTCAGTCAAATATTCAAAGAGAAAAGAAGCTAAAATTTGAAATAGAATCACTAAAAGAGAGATTAAGTCTTAAAGATGAGAAACTGAAACTAATGACAAAACTGGAAGTTGATTTAGCTAATCAAAAGATACTTAATCAGATCTTGGTAAAAGAAACCAGTGAAGAAACAATAAAGTTTAATGACCTTCAAAAAGTAGTTAGATCTTGGTGTGTATCTGCTGAGAAGACCACTCAGTGTGTCAATGAGTAGATTCCAAAACAAGTTCAAGCTATTATTGGTGGAAATTATTCCCAAGCTGCCAACTGTGTTGATTTTAGCAAGAACATAAATATCTTAGAAAAAGTTGATATTTTACCTCTTACTTTTCAAAAGATTGTAAAAGGAAAAAGTATTATCACTAACAGATTCGTTAAAAGTACAAGTACTCAGCTGAAAGACTCAACCACTTCAAAAGTTGATCCAAGTTCTATTATTTTGACAGATAGCAAAAGTACTAAAAATTTAATTGTAAAGGAAGTAAGTAAAGGAATGGAATCATTTGTTGAGACCAAAGAGACATTCTGTTGTCAAACCTTGAAAGCTGATACATTAAATTTAGGAACTCAGCTGACTGAAAATTCTTTAGCTAATGATATTAAATCAGCTAATCAAAAATTAGATGATAATTGCTCAGCTGATATCCTGTCAGCTGATCATGGATCCTCTTCTATTTGTTTAGCTGATCAAATATCACTTCAAACTCTTTTAATCGGAGAAACTAAAAGTAAAAGACCTTTTGTTTACAAAAAGTCTCAGTCTGCCATACCTAAAGTTGATCATAAACTCATTTTAACTAAGGGTCAACCTAAGGTAACTGTAAACAAAGACCTTATCAGTTTACAGAATCAGTTGCAACAACTGAATGGTGAAATATGTCAGCTGATGACCTATAGTCATCAGAAAACAGCTAAGACATCTCTTAGGCAATTACCAAAATATGTTAAAGGCTCCAAAAATCAAAAATGTTATAAATGTGGGAGTAAAGAACATAAGGCAAGTAATTGTTCTCTTGAAGGTAACTCAAGACAGCTGACTGATTATGATAACACAGTTGTTTCTCTCATTCATAAACAACCTAATATAAAGTGGATGGCTAGGTGCAATCCACAGGGGTCCACTTAAGATGCCCAAGTGTCACTAACCTTTTTTCAATCACAACTATGCAGGGGCTGAACACATGGTATCTTGACAGTGGATGCTCAAGGACCATGACAGGATGTAAAGCTTTGCTTAGTAACTACAAGAAGGAAAAAGGTCAAAGAGTGACCTTTGTTGATAACAATTGTGGGCAAACAAAAGGCTACGGAGAACTTCATAATGGGAACCTAACCTTGTCCAAGGTATCATATGTTAAAGGGCTTAAGTACAATCTCATCAGCATAAGTCAGCTATGTGATGGTGATCATAAAGTCCTCTTTACAAAGACAGGTGGTTCCATTTTAGATCAAGAAGGTAAAACAATAATTTGTTCAAAAAGAACCAAGGATGTATATACTCTTGATATGTCCTCTGGTGATCCATTCAAGTTAACCTGTTTGTATACCAAGTCTGTAACTGACACAAACTGGTTATGGCACAAAAGGCTTTCCCATTTAAACTTCAAAAATATAAACAAGCTGAGCAAGGGTGAACTAGTGTCAGGACTACCTTTAC
Organism: Pulicaria dysenterica; assembly: GCA_947179395.2. NCBI lineage: Eukaryota > Viridiplantae > Streptophyta > Magnoliopsida > Asterales > Asteraceae > Pulicaria > Pulicaria dysenterica. The sequence goes on along the minus strand of OX359294.1, from coordinate 27,739,946 downwards.
TGACATATATTAAGCCTAAACCTTGCTCTGCCTGTGAGAAGGGAAAGCAGCACAAGACTTCGTTTCCATCTAAGCAAGCCTTCTCCATTACTGAACCATTCTACATGTTGCACATGGACTTATTTGGTCCTGTTGCTACTGCAAGTATTGGTGGAAGTAAGTATGCATTGGTGATGGTTGATGAATTCTCAAGATACACTTGGGTCATCTTCCTAAAAGCAAAGAGTGAGGCTGCTGAAGAGATTATAAGCTTCATTAGAAAGATGGAAGTGCTCAATGGCAATCTGGTAAGAATGCTTAGAAGTGATCATGGAACTGAGTTTAGAAATCAAACTCTTGAAGGTTTCGGTGACGAAAAAGGCATATCTCAAAACTTCTCTGCTCCAAGAACTCCACAACAGAATGGTGTAGCTGAAAGAAGAAACAGAACTTTGATTGAAGCTGCAAGAACCATGATGTGTGAGAGTGGGTTAGGATTCAACTTCTGGGCTGAAGCCGTCAGCTGTGCATGTTTTACTCAGAACAGATCCCTTGTAATCACGAGGCATAACAAGACTCCTTATGAAGTGCTCAAGGGAAGGAAGCCCAGTATCAGCTTTCTGCACATATTTGGGTGTCAGTGTTTCATTCTGAACCAGAAAGATCAATTGCAGAAGTTTGCACCCAAGGCAGATGAAGGTGTCTTTGTTGGATATTCTGTGATCTCCAAAGCTTACAGAATTTACAACATCAGAACAAAGGTCATAGAAGAATCAATCAATGTAAGTTTTAATGAAAATGACTTTGCTGCTTCCTGTTCTACTAATCCATCTACAGGTGAGGAATTTAATGATTTGCTGCATACTGAAGATAACACTCCAGTATCAGCTGATCCACTCCCATCAGCTGATCCAATCTCATCAGCTGACATAGATGACTTAGATGAACCGGTTCCAAATCTACAAAACACCTCTACACATTCTATCCTGAATCAACCCACACTTTTACTGAATGATGAGAATCATGATTCAACATCAATGGACTCTAATTTCATATCAAACATTCCTTCTTCAGTAGAAGTTTCATCAGCTAACATTCCTGAAATTCTGTCAGCTGATCAACCAGAAGTCTCATCAGCTGACCCAAACCAAAGAAGTTCAACTCCCTTAATCCAAAGAAATCCAAACTCTCCCAGAATCCAAAATTCCTACAAGGACCTCAGAAATCATCCAATTGATCAGGTCATAGGTAATATAGAAGCACCTGTACTAACGAGATCAAAAGCTTGCAATATTTGTTTATACACAGGTTTTGTTTCTATGATTGAACCAAAGAAGGTAGATAAAGCTCTAAATGATCCTCACTGGATAAATTCCATGCAAGAAGAATTGGCTGAATTTACTAGGAACAATGTATGGACTTTGGTGCCAAGACCAAAGGACAAATCCATCATTGGTACTAAGTGGGTGTTCAGAAACAAGATGGATGAACAAGGGCTAATCATCAGAAACAAAGCAAGACTAGTTGCTCAGGGGTATTGTCAAGAAGAAGGAATCGATTATGATGAAACCTTTGCCCCTGTTGCAAGACTTGAAGCAATAAGACTGTTTCTAGCCTATGCTGCCTTCAAGGACTTCAAAGTCTTCCAAATGGATGTTAAGAGTGCTTTCCTCAATGGAGAATTGAAGGAAGGGGTGTATGTCAAACAACCTCCTAGTTTTGAGGATGCTAGCAAGCCAGACCATGTCTATTTCTTGAACAAAGCTTTGTATGGTCTAAAGCAAGCTCCAAGAGCCTGGTGGAAGATTAGTCAGCTGGTCAAGCAAGAAACAGAACTCTGTTTCAACTTCTACAGCGGATGCAGAATACATTGTTGCTGGAAGCTGCTGTGCTCAATTGCTATGGCTACAAAATCAACTACTGGATTATGACATACAGTTTGAAAATTCCCCAATTCTGTGTGACAATACAAGTGCCATATCTATCTCTAACAATCCTGTTTTACATTCAAAAACTAAGCATATTGAAATTAGACATCATTTTCTTAGAGATAATGTGCAGAAAAAGAAAGTTTCAATGCACTATATAAATACTGATGTTCAATTAGCTGACATTTTTACAAAACCTTTGGATGAGTCTCGGTTCAACTTCCTAATATCCAAACTTGGCATGTTAAATATGTAAAACATTCATTTCTTAGGTAGTTAGTTTTGTGTGAGAAAATAATTTTATTAGTATGTGAAACAAGGTACTTATTTCAGCTTCTTCATATCTTAATAAAGGTAAATCAGCTAATAGAATTATGTCAGCTGACTACTATCAGCTGACACTATACCTCAGATGATAAACCATCAACTAAGGCCTAAAAGCTCAGCTAAGTGCACTCATTAGCTGACACTTATTTTATCTCAACATGGATTAGCTGACACTCACTTTTGTCAGCTGATGATCTTCAAAGGTCAAAAATTTTGTGTCCCCACACTTATTTTATTATTTTCTCATTTGTATTTAATATGATTAACTAAGTATTTAATTTCTTTTAAATTGTCCGTTAGTTGTCTGTGTATTTACTAACTGTTCCGTTTATCACCTTTTTGCAGAAGTGACAGTTACTTTTTGGAAAATATTTGTGTGACAGTTTAGGTTTCCAAGGAAGATATAAAGGTGTTTTTGGGCGGTTCTTCATTTCTTATGCTTTCAAAATTCCCAAACACTCTTTCTCTCTCAAAATTTTCAAACCCTAAACCTTCATTGCTCACACTGTTTCACTCTGTAATCATGGTGATCTTTAACCCTGCTTCAACTCCAAATGCAATTGCTGGTGAGAATGTGCCAGTAAACTCAAAAATCACCATTCGTCCAAACAACTTTATTATCACAACTGACATTCCCACAAGCAAAGCAAACCAGGGATATGAACCCATGGTTGCATTTATCACTGCTCATCCCCTGTTTCCTTGTCTCTCATCTCATCCTTTCTTCATATTTCCAAATATTGTTGGTGAGATGTGATACACTGCTAGGTACCATCTTGATCAAAATCTCATTACATGTACTTGTTTGAATGGCTCTATCAACATCAACATTACTGTCGACATTCTTTGACAAGCCATTTCTCTGCCCAACTTGGCTCCGTATCAACCATTTGCTCCACTGGATCAAGTTTTGGAGGTTTCCCCTGATTGGATATAATGCACCAGTTACCCATGGTCAGTATAAATTGTCTTTGCTGGGACATCCATGGAAATACTTGGCGGGTGTGATCATCAAATGCTTCGGTTATAAATCTGGGAGTCATGACCAAATGAATCAGTCTGAATTGATTATTCTTCATGCTTTGGTCACAGGGAGGAATATTGACTTTGCTCAAGTCATATTCTCATAAATGGTGGATAAAATCACTCTTGCTACAACCAAGAAATCAACAAGGACTGTTGTTCCCTACATAAGGTATTTAAGCTTGATTGTACTTCATCACCTTCAATGGGAACAATATACTGGAATTGCTGCTACTTTGGATACAATGACCATTCCTCAAATGGGTCAAAAGACCTTCACTTTGGTAAGGGAATTTCAAGGTCCTGCTATCACTGATCAAATGCAAGAGTTGATTGATGTTGCTGCTGACGATGCTGAAAATGAAGAGGAAGTTGATGCTAAGAATCTTGATGGACAAATGGCTGATGATTCTGAGTCTCCTGATATAATCACTGATCATTCTGAAGAGTCTATGAATCATGCTCCAGATGAAGCCTTAGTGGAAGAAGAATTGATGTTTAGAGCAGATGTGTTTGATGAACCAGCACAGGATGAGCCAGTTAATCCTGATGCTGAGGATGATAATGACAGTAGTGCTGACAGTGGTAAAGATGATCATGATGAGGGAGATGATGACTTTCATGGTGGTGATGCTGGAATTACTTATGCTGAAAACGTTCAAGATACCACCTCTTCATCTTCTCAAATTGGGATGCCACTCGCACATTTCCCTGTTACTTCCAGCTCAAGCACCCCACAAAATCAACAAAGTGGTGATGCAGCTGATGGTGATCATGCTGAGGAAGACACAATTTCTGACAATCTCATTCAACTGATTGAGATCAGCAAGACTCAGCACATCTCAGGTATAATCTCTACCACCCTTGAGGATACTCATTTGGTAAAACCCACCAGTGAGAACCCAACCTCTCCACCAGTTGTAACACCCCCACAACAGCCAAGCTCTAGTGTACTCCCAACAGTCACTAGTTCTACTCCTTTTGTAACCCAAAAAGATACAAGGTCATTATAGATGGTGCACACTGCACTTATCTCAAAGGGATTGCACAATGCACCCTTGACCTCAACTTCTATAGTTTCCTCTTATGTTGAGGGGGAGCTTATGGAAGTTGATACAACCCTACAACAAGTGGGTGCATCTTCCCAAAAAGGTGCACCTGTAACAATGGGACTCCTGCAATCTGGATCACCCTCCCAACAGGGTGATGCCATTGAAAGACAGACCTCCTCCCAAGGTCATACTGTGTCTACAACCCAATTGAGTCAAGCCTTTCCCTTAGTAAGTTCATAACAACTTGCTACTGTAATAAGGGATACCCCTTTGAGTGCAACCCTCACTCACAACTCACATCCTTGCACATGCTTTTGATTCAATACTTACACATACTAGTGCACTACCTGTCAATACTAGTGGCATAAACCAGCCATTGGTACAGGGTACAATTTCTGTTCCCAGTTATCTTAGGCCTCTATACCAAGGTCTAAGTGAGGGACCTCAATCTATTCCTGTTCTTGGCACCTCACCTCAATAAAATCCCACACAACCCATTCCATCTACTTCTTCTGAACCCTCACCCCAAATCCTTCAAAGCATACTATCTATCTCTCAAAAGATGGATAGTCTTCAAGCCTCTTTTACCTCTTTCCAAACTCAAACAGACACTCAACTCTCTTATCTAACCCAAACCATCTCCTATTCCTTCACCTACCATCTCAAATCAAACCATTACCACCCTAAACCAAACCATCTCTAACCTTCTTTCCCAACTTTCCACCCTCAGGCCTTCACCACCTAACATATCTTTCTCCATCCCTGACTCTATTCTCCGAGTACCCTCCCTTCTTCATACCATTGATGATAAGGTCACCAGACTAAGCCAGTACTCAAGGCAAAGGCACCGTGACACTCTTCGAGAGTTCACCAACATCACTGATGCCATCATAAGGCTTAGACCTCTCATCTCCACCCTTACACCTTCCCCAGCTTCCCAACCTCATCCTTTCCCACGCACTGGTGCCCCTGCTAAGCCTACTGCTTTTCCCTCCTCTGCTGATGACAAAAAGGGGGAGAAGTCAAAGAAGTCAGTAAGAGAACCTTCCCCTGAAACAATAAAGGCAGTTGTTGATGCATATACAGCTGAGGTTCAGGCTATGCAAGCAGAAGGTACATCTGAACCAAATGAAACAGAAGCTCAAAGAAAATCAGATGTTGAGGGGGAGAATCCAACTGAGGGGGAGCAACCTGCTAAGCCTAAAAGAAGATTAAAGCAAGCAGCTAGAAGGAAGAGTGCAAAGAAATCAAAGCAAGGTGAATCCTGTGCTCCAATTGAACTACCATCTGATGATTCTGATGATGATGATGATGATGAAATGACTCTGTCCTCTCTGTTAAACTTAAAGAAGTAGAACCCCTCTACAACAGCTCCAACAGTCCAAGCTTCCTCTCCAGTTCAACCAAGTCAACCAACTCCCAGCAGCACATCAAGGAGAAAAGGAAAGAAAATTATGTCTGCTGAGGAGATTGAAGCAGAAGAAAGGAAGGTAGAGCAACTTCATCAAGAGGATGAAAATCTCAGAGAGTTAAGTGAACTGGCTACTGCTCTTGGTACAACCATTGAAGAAGTTCTTAAAGCCAAAGAGAGACACCAGGATTTCACTACTACTGAGTATCTTGCTGCTGCAGTTGGTGTTACAGATGATGAGATAAGAGGAATACAAGAAGAAGAAATGATCTTACTATCATCTCAAGCTCCTCAAGAACAACAAGCACCACTACAAAGTGACCCTTCTACCAAGAAAGCTCTTAAGAGAGGAAAGACTCACAAGGAAGCCATTCAAGCTTTGTTCAACTTCAATTTTGGAGGATTAGCTCAGCAAACTGAAAGGCAATCCAAGGAGTTCAGAGAAAACAAAGAAAACTTGGTCAATAGAAGATGTGCAGACATCATCTTAAGGGTTACTCCATACAAAGGTACTGATGAGGGTCCTTATCTCAGAGTAGTGAGAAGAGATGAAAGAAAGACATATGAAGATACCTATCTTCAACATTGCAAACTACTCTCCTTCTTTGAAATGATAGAGATTCTGTACCATCTCCTCAAGTCCAAAAGTGAAATTGTTCAAAGGTTCATGTCAAAATTTGAATACTGGATTCGGATGTCAATCTGCAATAGGCTCTTCACACATGATCAGTTCATTGAACACATCAATCTGATTGAAGATGCTTTCAAAAGGAATTCAAAAGCTTTTGTCACCATTGAACAGATCATTGTTAATCCTGACTATCCTTTTCTTCCTGCTTATGAAAGTCTCAACACTACTTTGCCCTCCAATATTGAGCCAGAAATGTTTAAGTACATAACTGAGCTAGAAAAAGGGATGTTCTTCAAGAACAGAGCTGGTGATTGGATGACTATATATCTATAACCCGTGTTGGGCTATGACTATGAGATGACTATATATTTCTATGAGCCAACTTATGTTCCCGGTCGGCTATAGTATGTTGGAAGACTAATTACTCTTGAACTGAGGTGTTTTGGTTATTGTTATGCTCAAATTGCAAGTACTTTACTATTATGCGGCAATTGTCAAAACTACATACTATACACGGTAACTTCATTTCTATTTAAACTTGCGAGCTCACCAACCTTTGTGTTGACATTTTTAGAGTGTTCATTTTCAGGTAATGCTAACAACGATAACTAAGGATGCTTAGAAGGCTAACTGGACTTTTAGAAAGACTCAGCTAGCGCAAGGCTACTTTTAGACTTCGGACATAACTTATGAACTATTTCTTTTATTATGATTGTTCGTTTTGGGCTTGTTGCCCCGTATACCTGTCCCGGGTTGTGGGATTTAAATTTTTCATATTCTCTTTCATTACTTTGACTATGACGCTGTGAATATCGACTTATCGCGGCACAAGTCCCCTCTTGTGTCCGGGAAACGTCGTGACACGTTGAATATTTTGCATTTAGTGTTTTCTCTATGATGTCATCAATGTGTTATTACGATCCTCTCCGTCACACTTCGCGTTTCCGCCTTGGCGGGGTGTGACACTAATTGTTAAGGTTGAACTCCTATTTATAGATAACTTATCTAGTTATCATTAATTAGGAAACCTTTTAAACCAACTAATTATTAATATAAAATATACTAATATATATATCATTCTAATATATTTTATCTTCTTTAATAATAACAACAATTAGTAATAACAATAACCTATTAATTACTATCCAAGATAATAATCTAATAATTAACAATATATATTTATTGACTAATAAATATATATATTCTTGTTAATTACATTAGCCTGGTTATTTCCTCAACTCTCAATACTGGTTTATGACTAACTGTCATAATACCCATCTCAGTAATGTGTGGATTTTCCAACTTGAATTACATACCCTCACAGGTGTGACCCTTGAGTGTCAATGGCATTGGGCGTATCATCAGGGTTCGATGGTTATGCACACAAATCCTATCACCAATAACGTAACTTGGACCTTAAACGTGGGACTAAACTGGGCCTTTTTGCTAATTATCACAATCTAGATAAAAAGACAAAAACAACGCCTAGTTTAAACGTCAATATGATCAATAATAATAATAAAGCTGGAAACTTGATAAAAAATTTAAAACTTTGAACTTTTGTTAATTTCAAGTTTGACACAATATATATATATATATATATATATATATATATATATATATATATATATATATATATATATATATATATATATATATTTGTGTGAAACTTGAAATTAAAAAAAGTTCAATGTTTTAAATTATTTTTAGCTGGAAAAATCAAAACTTTGACTTTTGGCTAGAACAAGGTTTCACACTACATATGACTTTTTGCTAAAACCAAGTTTCACACAATATATGAACATATATAAAACAGAAAAACTGGAAACTTTTTACAGTAAAAGGATCAGAACTTGATACTAAGCCAGAATACAAGTTTCACAATATATGTATATATATAATTAAACAATAAAACTGAAAACTTTATTTAGTAAAAGATCAGAAACTTAATCAAACCAAAAGTATAAGTTTCACACATATATACAAACAATGATATGATTAAAAAACATGTCCCCCACCGAGCCTAGAAGAGGCTCTGATACCACTGTTGGGATTTACAGGGTACAAATGCACAGCGGAAAATAAACTAAAATTTCATCGCAAGATCACAACTGGATTAAGTAGGCGAACAAGTCAAACAATATTTAATCACATTAAATAGATAATATATATATATATATATATATATATATATATATATATATACATAGCAGAAAATAAAGTATAGAAATTATACCATTGGACTGCAATATGGAGATACATAGCTACTGCATCCTTGACCTGGCTGCTAGACCGCCAAATCAAATGATACGCATGACAAAACGCGTCCCGTGTGTGTAAACCACCGTAAGGGGGGAGGGGGGCTCGGCTGTAGGTTCAATCGCCGGGAACAACCACCGCCACGGCCGCCGATGCCTTGAGCCGCCGTCGACAACCTCCGTGGCTGGTGTGGTTGGGTTCGGCCGTCGATCAAGAGAAAGAGAGAGAGAGAGGGAGAGGTTTTTGTGTTTTGTCCTTTTTGCTTATGACTCAATTTAGATTAGGTTAAGTTAAATTTCTAAGGGTTTAACCTTATTTATACTTAAATAAGAATAAAGGCCCTTAAGCCCATAAGCCCGGTCCAACAGATCAATTAACTTTCTTCTTTAATAAAAACGATCCCTGCAGTTTGATTAATATTAATTATTTAACTATTAATAAATATCTCTTTAATCAAAACATATTAATCAAATATCTAACTGATATTTAATTTATCTCTTAAACAATTAACGTACATTTATTATTTTACTAGATAATTAAATAACTATTAAATATCACTATACACCCAAAGTATTATTTCTTGGTTCAAAGTTGGGTGTGCAGTTGTGTGACCCTTTAGTGACTTATAGTACCCATATATGATGACACATGTACACTATGCCTGCACACAATCCATCATTTCAAATCAATCAATCACCTACGAATGAACCAACCCTTTCGAACCGGCTGCCTTCGAACTAACGAACCTTCGAGCGAATCCTAATAATTTTTTAATAGTAAGAATACGAACCACGGTGCCTTCGAGCGGACTAAAAGTTCTCAAATCACACACTTCAAACTAACACTTCATTCGAGCAGCCAATTTCATTCGAACAGGCACCCCCCTTCGAACCTGATCAAGTACTTTGAACCACACCTAGCTAATTCAAACAACATACAACTTTTCGAGTTGATCACATTAATATATATATATATATATATATATATATATATATATATATATATATATATATATATATATATATATATTCGAATGGACACAAGTATTCACATATGGCAATAAAATCAACAAAAGATAAGATTATATTACTTCTATACAACACCTCATCATCTTCATAATATTAAATTAATATTATTAAATTTTCATATCTTAAAATCTTCATCAAGATCACTATGAACAGGCACCTTACATCTAGAATTTTAATCATTAAATATCAACATAAAAACACACTTTTAATTCACCAACTTGGTAAAATCATCATAAAACATAATAACAGCCTTCATGAATACTAATAACACTTTAAAACTTTTAATATCAAGAAACCCACTTCCAAGTTGATCAGGAACAACTAACATGGTGATTTTCACTAAATTATAACATGGTAACCTTTCTAATCTTGAAATAAGTAAATACGAATAATGCTTCTACCTTATATTAGAATCAACAAAGACAAGATCAAGATGGAAGAATCTCAGGTAGGCAAGTTCTATTGGGTTCTCTCTCAAAACACCTTAGAACACACACACACATAAAAATGACATATCTTTCTCATGAAGTCTTCTTTTTAATAAACTAAGTCGGCCAAGAAAGATATATATATATATATATATATATATATATATATATATATATATATATATATATATATATATAGTGCATGATAGAAAGTAGTGTGTTATACTGTGTTATATTTATAAATGTATATATATCTATATATACATTTATAAATATAACACAGTATAACACACTACTTTCTTACATGCAGTTTACTACATAAACAGCCAATCTCAAACAATTAACAACCAACGAGGTAATATTCAGAATCCTTATTTAAAACCAAATTCATTGCTACCATAAACGCATGCAACATAATAAACACGTAAATAATTAATTAAATAATCACAAAATGTACAAAAATAGTAGGCCCGGATTTAGGATGTAACAGTTACATCTTAGAAGATCTAGTAGAAGTCAGCATAAGCCAGAGTGATGAGGTTTTCAGATGTCTGAGGGCACCAACTTAGTGGTAGATTCTAATGAACCTACAAACTACCGTGATGTTGTGCGATAGAGTCCAAGATACAATCCATGTCGGATAACCATGTTTGGGACTTGGTTGATCCCGTGCCGATGTGCAAACCCATAGGGTGCAAATGGGTCTTCAAGAAGAAGATCAGCGTTAATGGAGAGGTAGACACCTTCGAAGCCCGATTGGTGGCTATATGTTTCACTCAAACTAATGTGCTACACTAAGAAGAAACCTTTTCCCCGGTGGATATGTTGAAGTCTATCAGGATACTCATGGCCATTGCCGCATTTCATGATTATGAGATTTGGCAAATGGACGTCAAGATCGCGTTCCTTAATGGGACACTTTTAGAGAAGGTGTATAAGATACAACGTGAGGGTTTTGTAAATTATGAGTTTCCGGATAAAGTCTACAAGCTTAAGAAGTCCATTTATGGATTTAAGAAAGAAACTCGTAGCTGGAACCTGTGCTTTGATGAGAAGGTCAAAGGGTTTGGCTTCTCTAAAAGCAAGGATGAGCCATGCGTATACATCAGGGCTAGTGGGAGCATAGTTGTATTCCTAGTTCTGTATGTTGATGACTTACTATTTATTGGGAAAGATGTCCCAACTTTGCCAGGTGTAAAAGCCTGGCTAGGGAATTGTTTCTCAATGAAGGATCTGGGAGATGTAGCTTACATCCTTGGGATTAAGATCTATAGAGATAGATCCCGCAGGTTGAATAGCATGAGCCAGGGTACGTACATTCACAAGGTGCTGAAGTGGTTCAGGATGGAGAACTCCAGGAAGGCGTTCATACGTATGTCACATGGCTTGGTGTTGAGCAAGGCTCAATGACGAATTCCCAAAAGGAACGGGAAGTAACGAATCGATTTCCTTATGCTTTGGCAATAGTGTCGATCATGTATGCCATGCTATGTACAAGGCCTGATGTCTCGTGTGCTTTGAGCATGACGAGTATATATCAAGCCAGCCCTGGCGAAGCACATTGGACGGAAGTAAAGAACATTATCAAGTATATTCGGACAACTAAGGAGATGTTCTTGGTATATGGAGGTGAGGAAGAACATAGAGTAACTAGTTACTCTGATGTAAGCTTCCAAACCGACAAGGACGAGTGTCGATCTCAATCGGGGTTCGTGTTCCTGTTAAATGGCGGTGTTATCTCCTAGAAGAGCTCCAAGCAAGATACTGTGGCCGATTCTGCTACCGAGTCTGAGTATATCGCGGCTAGTGAAGTTACGAAGGAGGCCGTGTGGATGTGGAAGTTCATACAAGATCTGGGAGTGGTACCTAGCATACCTGACCCTGTTGAGATATTTCGTGACAACGAGGGTGCGGTAGCTCTGGCAAAGGAACCGAGATCTCACATCGGCACGAGGCATATTCCGTGGAAATATCATTATATCCGGGACGTGGTCGAGAGATATTGTCTTCAGCAGAGTATACATGGATAGAAATATGGCCGATCCATTCACCAAATCACTATCGCAGGTGTCACACCCCGCTAAAGCGGAAACACGAGATATGACAGCACAACGTTTCATAGCATGAAGTAATAGACAACACCAACCATAAGATCAAGGATTTGCAGTACAATATTACAAAGTTCGAACCAATTTGTTCTCAAAATTTACATGTACTTTTAATAAAGTTTCATGATGTTGATGTCATCCCACAAAATGCACCTACATGCCATCACTTACTTATTTGTACCTGAAAATCATGAAGAAAAGGGGTCAACTACAAAGAGTTGGTGAGATCCACAGGTTTTTCGTATGCAAGAAAAATTTAATAATGATTTCATGTAGTAAAAAGATATTTAGGTGAAACATTGTCACCTAGGACATGATGTTTTGAGTTGTCCAACCTTTTTTAAGCACCACAAAATATATTTTTGTACATTAGCAATATTTGCACTAAGCCACTACCAAACCATTCAGACAACGATGCCCACGATCTATACACAGAGGTAAGTCTAACTCACATGCGTAAGATCAAAAATAAATTTAAAATATTTTCAAGTATGAACACTTAAGGTTCGTCAACCCTAAGTGGGGGCGTCCCTACCCACAATAGCGCTATCCACAATACTATAGGCTAATGTTTAGGGTACAAATTGTTTTCACGAGACTTACACTGCTTTGAACTTAGGCATTGCGTTACATATACATAACAGGTGCTTATTCAACATCAAATTAAGTATTTCACAAGACAACATTCAAAATTTGTTATTCATGCTCTTCACCCCAAAAACTTAGTAAAAATACTTTAAAAAGTGGGCTATGAAACTCACTCGGGTATTAGTACGATGATAGCTTGAATTAGATCCTCGAATCTACCGTTGCTTCCTAACTAGTACAAGGAATATATATATATATATATATATATATATATATATATATATATATATATATATATATCTATTAGACCTAATATTTAAGTATTTATAAGTGAAAATTATAAAATATTATTAATAATTTACTAAACCCTTAAAGGTTTTCCTATTAACTTTAATCTATAAAACTTACTGAAATTTATAAACTTTTAAATCAAACTTAAAAATTACAAATATGTATTCTAGAAATCAAACCAAGGTTCAATATTTTTATATAACCTTAATGCATGTTGTTAGAATAATTAGTAAAAATATAGGAATTTATAAACTATATTTAGTATTTTACTAATTAAAAGTAGATAAGAAGATTAATGTTTAGTGTCTAGATGAGACACTATGACTAATATGGCTGTTTGAGGCTCAAACGGTATCATTTTCAAGTAATTCATAATGGGTTTTAACTATGACTCAATAATTCAACGTTTAAAAAAAATTTGACAGATTTTGAACTCATAAAGATCAAGTTATGCTCGTTTAAAGTACACCCTATAAAACATTTAGATTTCCAGACTTTACACATGCAACTTGTAAATTATGTTTGGTGAACCAAATCTTTCTGAAAACCAGTGAGACCAGATTCATAAGAAAAATAACTCATCAAAATAAGTTCTACAAAAAGAATAAAATAATTTTAATATTCCAAACTCGAGTTATGACAAAAGAAAGTGAAGTGTCACACAGCCAGAAATTCCAGATTGCTTGTTTTTGAATTTTTAGGTGTTCTAACACAATTTCTTATTGTTATAAGCTTATATTCTTAAATTTTCCAATCTTTTACTAACTTTATAGGTTAGTACAACAATACACATGATTTATTTGAAGAAATATTTACATGCATGCCAAGATCTTGCATAGATCCATGCACAACTCCACATGCATGTGATAAATCATCAAGATCTTGAGTTTTTGGCTTAAAAATTGAAGTTTGCAACTATGATTGAAACATTTTTGTTACTTTTGTCAATAATCCACCATGAAACACTAATGTGTTCATGTATATTCAAAAACTGAAGCAAAAATAGAAGAAAACTCAAGAAAAGTGTAGAATTGAAGAGTTAACCTTAGCTAAATGTTATCACACTCGAATGTTTGATCAATCCACACTTGAATCTTAAAAAATTGCAGAATTTTGATGTGTTCTTGGCTGAAATTTCGTGGAAGAGAGGGAGAGAGAGAAAGGAGAAAGTAAAGATGGTGTTTTGGAGAAAGTGAAGTCAATTAAAGAGGTATGTGGCTTTTAAGGAGTATAGGGAAAATTAAAAGGTGAGAGACATAAAGTTGCATGGATGACCATTGGAGGGTTTGGGTGGTGTATTTATTTACATATTTTTTTATATAAAATCTTTTATATATAAATATATAATAAAAATATAATACAAAATTAGGCTTTTAAATTAAGATAAAAGGCTTTAAATCACAAAAATTATATAAGTATTGATAAATTAATAAAAAAACTCAAACTAACATAAAAATATATAATATGGATCATATCTAATGTAAAGTCAACTAAAAAATTTAATAGTACAATCGATTCGCGAGTATGTCTAATGATTTATTAAGGTTTATGGGTTTAAACATCTAATCAGGAATTCTACTGAACTTACGAGTTTTATTATATAATTTTACCATAACTAAACTTATAACCTATATATATCGTAACTTACTCTTTCATTATTGACCTGAAGACTTAGATGACGGTTGTCAAAGTCTCCCCTAGTAACTGAAATTTCGTCCCGAAATTTCAGTTTTGCTATCTTTGTTGGTTTTGTCAGCAAAGAGGTGGGAATACTTGCATCTCATGTAGTCCTCACGTTCCCATGTATAGTCCGGTCCGTGCTATGAATTCCAATGAAACATCAGGATTGAAATCATTAAGTATTTCCTTAAGTATTTCCTTCATAAGTTGTCCGTTGCATAATATCTGGTCTAGCCAATTGCTTATCACCAATTTCCAACCAACTAAGTGGGGATCTACACTTACATCCATACAAAGCTACATATGATGTGTGATGAATTCTAGAGTGATAATTATTATTGTAAAATAACTCAACTAATGGAATTCGTAAGCATCTCAACTACCATCAAAATCAATTTTCACATGCACGTAGTCTAATTTCAAGCATTTGTATCAATCTTCTTGTTTGCCCTTCTATTTGATGATGGTAAGGTAAATGTATTTTACTAGTATGTTTGGTGCCCTTTTGCAGTGTTTCCATAGTTGTGACGTAAAACAACTATCCCTATTCAAAATGATAGAAGAGCTGCACTCCATGACATATAAATCATCTTGATGATAAAGATTTGAGCAAGCTTCTCTATCTAGTAATCCTATTGAATTGGTACCGTGTGCGCAGAGTTTGTCCGCCGATCCAGTATAGATCAAATTGAATAGTTTCCTTTCCTGGTTTGGGGCATCTTAGAAATGAAGTCCATAATTACTTTCTTCTATTTACATTGTGGAAATTCAAGTTCTAGCAGTGATTAACATGAACTTTGATCCTCAGCCTTAACTTTCTAGCATGTCAACTCTTTCTAATGTACAATACTATTTCCTTTTTCATTCCTAGTCACCAAGCACATTCTTTTAAGGTACTTATACCTTTCATTTGCTCCGGGGTTGGTTCTAATATCTAATCTTATGAGCCTCCTCTAAAATTGTTATATGGTGGTTTGTGGCCTTAGGTATCTAAACCCTATCTTCTCATTAATGTACTCCATCTGACCATGTCTTAAATCGATATTCTAAATTATGTAGCTTCTCAGCTTTTAAGTTCTCTACCCTTAATGTCACCTACTAACTACATGTATTCTACTTTTTAGGCTTGTTTGAACGATTGCTCAATGCTTGCACCCTTGATAGCTTTATCCCTACATTTTGACTCAAAGAGTCAGCTACTGCATTGACTTTGACGGGATGATATTTAATCTAACAATCCTAATTATTGAGTAATTCTACCCACAATCTTTGTCTCATGTTAAGCATTTTCTGGTCCAGTGTATGTTAAAGACTTTTGATCGATGTACACGGGGCATTAAGTGCCATAAAAATAGTGTCACCATACCTTGAAAGTGAACACTATTACTCCCAATTCTAAAAAATGGATGGTGCATTCATTCGACCGCACCTTAAGTTGTCTTGAAGCATATGCAATATTCTTTTGCATAATTTACGCATCCTAAGCTTTGGTGTGATATATCAGCGCATACAACAAGGTTCTCGCATTCCGGCAATAATCGAATTCATGTGTTACATGACTCATTCTTTAACGTTTGAAACGCTTCATTTTGTTTCTCTCCACAAACAAATTTCTTATTCTTTTGTGCTACTGTTGATAGAGGTTGTGTGATTTTTGAAAAATTCGCGATTAATTGTCCATAATAACCAGCTTAACCGAGAAATTGACGAATTTATGTTGGAATCCCTGGGTTCCCACATCTTAATGGCTTCAGTTTTGGTTTAATTCATATGAATTCCTTCCTCGTACGTCTTGTTTTCAGAATTTGTACTTAGAGGATTTTACATACAACTTCTCGTCTTTAAGATTCTCCAACATCATCTCTAAGTGCTCCTCATGTTCCTCCTTCTTTAATAAAGAGATTACTATGTTGTCTAAGATAAAAATCACGAAATTGTCTAGACATGGTATGCAATCCTTTGCTATCCCCAAGGAAACCGCTAAAGATTTAAAACCTCTTATTCAAGTCCTAATGGTTATCTAAAGGATGTCCTACACACAAACTCTCAATAGGAGATGTCCTTAAGAAAATGATATTTAAAATGTAATTTGCTTCTTGCAACTGGTCGAAATAGACTATCGATATGGGAAGGGGATATCTTTTTGTGACGGTCATCTTCTTTAATTCCCTGTTTATATATATATATATATATATATATATATATATATATATATCCATTAACAGTGATTTACACTCCTACTATTCTCCTGTAATTGTCAAAACTTTCCATGGGTATGAAATTTCCTAACATACTTCTAATGCAAAGGTCTTAGGGAGTAGTTCTCACAAGATGGCTTCTGGTGACGTTGAGTATAATTTTTATTTTTGGTTATGTCCAAAATTTTCTAAAAACAAAATCGTGAAATTATTGGCCCTAAAGCTATAACACCTCAAGATCAGGTTAATCTCAAATATAGAACAGGAAAGGATGAGATATCTCAGTAGAAGGTTCAGCAACGTTAGATTCTTTAAGTCAACCAGGTATCCTACTTGTGAGACAATTATTGAAGTGTTTAATCTCTAACTAATATTTTTAGATCAGGTTGGTATTCACTGATTATCTCCAGAGTTCCTAGGGATTCTGTAATTTCTCTATCTTAGCTATTGTAATATCCAAGCAAAAGTTCCTCAGGGATTGATAATCTCTATTAAATCCACATAATCTAGTTGGAAAATTTGTTATCTTGAAATCCTAAATCGTTAAATATGATACTCCGAGAGTTTCTCTGGATTATCCTTGCTATAAATGTTACCTCCGAGAATAGAATTCTTAGGTTCTTCTCATTCCCGAACGTTAAAATTATTTCCGACGAAAGTTGTTTTCATAATCATCGAACACTTCAAGCTCCAGTACAACAGCCAAAATTTATCAAGAACTTGTCTTTCATAGAATTTGTGAAAAAGTTTATGGACATAATAACAGTTACATCGAGCATTTCCTTCCAAAGCTTGCCGATGAGTTCATAAGATTGAAATGTGAGATTCACAAGTTTACTTCAACTTTAATATTTCTAATAGAATGGTTCCATATGACACACCATTTGAGATGACCAATGGAATCACCCGCGAATTCTAGTTGCATCACACTCCGAGAAAGATTAACAATACGAATCAGAGACAAGAGATTCAAGTGTAGGTAATCTTTAGCCATCCTATCCATCATTGAATGGCACAACTACTAAATTATATCCCCTAAGAAAAGCAATATGATCAAGCTAACACAAGTTTCTCAACATTTGGCAAAGCATTATCATACCTTTAGTAGTCCTTCCTGCCACACACGTAGTTTTCGTTGGTCCTCTGATACCACTGTTGGGGTTCCTAGGGCTCGCAACGGAAGCAAGGTACAACAAAGTAAGCCTATGGTACAAGCATACAAAGCATAAAATTGAAACCCCACTAATGGATCAAACTCTATGTAAAAGAAATGCAACATAAAAGAGAGGAGAAGATGGTTATACCAGTCTCCTTAGCTCCAGAAATTGTGAAGAGGTCTTGTTGTTACTCCAAGAAGCAAGTCAACGAATCTTCTAATGGGTTATACCCCGGGAACACGTCAAGACGGTAGGTCTAACAAGTCTATTAATTTGTAAAATGAACCTAATGCACCATCATATTCCGGTTATGGTGTAGGTCGTATGTCCTAGCTTAAACTTTATACATCTCTTTATGAGTCACGCTTGTGGTACATTATGAGGGTATCCTATTGATGAGAATGGTGCCTTCTCGACCACCCATTGTGATGTTCCTTTATCACTTTCCTCGTTATCAGAATGCTCTTTTGGATAATTACTCTAATTCATATATCATAGGGAGTAAGTCAACATAATACTAGCGTTAAGAACACAGGTGGACATTAGCTAATAGATCTCTCGCGCTACACACTTCATATTTATAATCGGTCTACTTTAAGGGTCCTCAATACTTAGTGTTTATAAGATTTTTCAATTCTCAAATTTTGACAGTCGGTTAATATGTTAAAGGAAACTTACGTTCTCACAATTCGTTCACAAGGTAGTCAAACTAATGCTATGTAAACTCATCAAGTCATCTTAATTCTAGGGGAATCTAATAGTATTTTGTCACTACTCATAGACATGTCCTCAAAATAATCTTCTATCTTATGAGAGTTAGCGATATGTTTGACCAAGGTATTGATGTCAATCTTAGTAATATAGGGCTACTGTCTTAAAAGACTCACCTATCAAGCACTGGGTTATTAGTCATTAAATGTACATTTGTAAGTGTCTATTAAATGCAATGTCTATGCAGACACACACAAAAATCATGCATTTCGAACTTTATGAAAAAAAAATTTAAAGCATGCCTAAAATATAACCAATCCAAGTGTCCCATTACACATATCTGAATTAAACGTAGGTGGCCAGTCTATGTATAATTAAGGTATAAAAATGTGATACTCAACTTGATTATCATAGCAACATGCTTACATTTTATAAAACATTTTGAAATTTCTTGGTTATAGTTTGAGTTTTCACCTCATAAGGAAAATGGCATTATCTATAACCTAAGACTCTGATACCAAATCTGTCACACCACGCTAAAGCGGAAACACAAGATATGATAGCACAAGGTTTCATAGCATCAGGTAATAGACAACACCAACCATAACATCAAGGATTTGCAGTACAATATTACAAAGTTCGAACCAATTTGTTCTCAAAATTTACAAGTAATTTTAATAAAGTTTCATGATGTTGATGTAGTCACACAAAATGTACCTACATGCCATCACTTACTTATTTGTACCTGAAAAGCATAAAGAAAAGGGGTCAACTACAAAGAGTTGGTGAGATCCATAGGTTTTTCGTATGCAAGAAAAATTTAATAATGATTTCATGTAGTAAAAAGATATTTAGGTAAAACAATGTCACCTAGCACATGATGTTTTGAGTTGTCCAACCTTTTATAAGCACCACAACATATATTTTTGTACATTAGCAATATTTGCAGTAAGCCACTACCAAACCATTCAGACAACGATGCCCACGATCTATACACAGAGGTAAGTCTAACTCACATGCGTAAGATCAAAAATAAATTTAAAATATTTTAAAGTATGTACACTTAAGGTTCGTCAACCCTAAGTGGGAGCGTCCCTAATCACAGTAGTGTACCTATTGTTTTCACAATACTATAGGCTCATATTGAGTTAATGGTAGTGTACCTATTGTTTTCACGGGATTACACTGCTTTGAACTTAGGCATTACGTTACATGTACATAACAAGTGCTTATTCAACATCAAATTAAGTATTTCACAAGACAACATTCAAACTTTGTTATTCATGCTTTTCATCCCAAAAACTTAGTAAAAAATACTTTAAAGAGGGGGCTATGAAACTCAGTCGGGTATTATTACGATGATAGCCCGAATTAGATCCTCGAATCTACTGTTGCTTCCTACCTAGTACAAGGAATATATATAAATATATATTAGACCAAATATTTAAGTATTTATAAGTGAAAATTATTAAAATATTATTAATAATTTACTAAACCCTTAAAGGTTTTCCTATTAACGTTAATCTATAAAACTTACTGAAATTTATAAACTTTTAAATCAAACTTAAAAATTACAAATATGTATTCTAGAAATCAAACCAAGGTTCAATATTTTTATATAACCTTAATGCATGTTTATAGAATATTTAGAAAAATATAGGAATTTATAAACTATATTTAGTATTTTTACTAATTAAAAGTAGATAAGAAGGTTACTGTTAAGTGTCTAGATGAAACACTATTACTAATATGGCTGGTTGAGGCTCAAACGGTATCATTTTCAAGTGATTCATAATGGGTTTTTACCACGACTCAATAATGCAACTTTTAAAAAAAATTGACAGATTTTGAACTCATAAAGATCAAGTTATGCTCGTTTAAAGTACACCCTATAAAACTTTTCAAATTTCCACAGTTTAAACATGCAATTTGTAAATTACGTTTGGTGGACCAAATCTTTATGAAAACCGGTGAGACCTGATTCATAAGAAAAATAACTCATAAAAATAAGTTCTACAAAAAGAATAAAATGATTTTGATTTACCAAACTCAAGTTATGACAAAAGAAAGTGAAGGGTCACATAGCCAGAAATTCCACATTCCTTGTTCTTGAATTTTTAGGTGTTCTAACATCATTTCTTGTTGTTTTAAGCTTATATTCTAAGATTTTCCAATCTTTTACTAACGTTATAGGTTAGTATAGCAATAAACATGATTTATTTGAATAAATATTTACATGCATGCCAAGATCTTGCATAGATCCATACACAACTCCACATGCATGTGATAAATCATCAAGATCTTGAGTTTTTTAAAAATCGAAGTTTGCAACTATGATTGAAACATTTTTGTTAATTTTGTGAATAATCCACCATTAAACACTAATGTGTTCATGTATAGTAAAAAACTGAAGCAAAAATAGAAGAAAACTCAAGAAAAGTGTAGAATTGAAGAGTTAACCTCAACTAAATGTTATCACACTTGAATGTTTGATCAATCCACACTTGAATCTTCAAAAATTGCGGAATTTTGATGGATTCTTGGCTGAAATTTCGTGGAAGAGAGGGAGAGAGAGAAGGGAGAGAGTAAAGATGGTGTTTTGGAGAAAGTGAAGTCAATTAAAGAGGTAAGTGGCTTTTAAGGAGTATAGGGAAAATTAAAAGGTGAGAGAGATAAAGTTGCATGGATAACCATTGGGGGGGTTTGGGTGGTGTATTTATTTACACATTTTTTTATATAAAATCTTTTATATATAAATATATAATAAAAGTATAATAGAAAATTAGGCTTTTAAATTAAGATAAATGGCTTTAAATCACAAAAATTATATACCTTTTTATAAATTAATAAAATAACTCAAACTAACAAAAAAATATATAATATGGATCATATCTAATGTAAAATCAACTAAAAAATTTAATAGTACAATCGATTCGCGAGTCGGTGTAACGATTTTTTAAGTTTTAAGGGTTTAAACTTCTAATAGGAATTCTACTGAACTTAAGAGTTTTATTATATAATTTTACCATAACTAAACTCATAACCTAATTTATATATCGTAACTTACTCTTTCATTACTGACCTGAAGACTTAGATGACGGTTGTCAAACCGGGCGAAGCACGGTGCCAACACCCATGCTATTGGTATTAGATTTGCTAGCGATTTGGTTTGAATATTTATATATGTATATTTGGTTATTATATTTGATGTATTTACCATGTATTGGAAACATTGAGCAGTATTGTATTTATTGTATTTATCGATTTTTAAATGCAGATTTAGTAATGCGCTTGTTGTGGGTATTTCCAAAAATCTTTACTGTGTTCCAACTTATCATGTTTTATTTCTTTCATAAATGTGTTTACATTCTAAATGTACACAATCAGTCATTCTTCTTGGGAAGGAAGTCTGAATGAAGACTGAGGGAAGTAATTGGTAATGTGTCCTACTGATTGGGACACGGGGATGCACTACATTGCTTGTACTTGAAAAGGGTTTCAAGTGACGAGACGACCCACACCTGAATTCACTTTCTGGTACTTGTTATTAGTATATCAGGATGATAATATCATTCATCCTTACAATGGAAATAAATGTGTCCACATGACATTGGTCTGCTTTGTTCTAGTTGCTTTCAAACACAGGTCCGTTACTGACTGTTATAAAGGGAGAATTCGGGCAAGGTATTGCCAATGTGGTGGGGCGATGTAGTCAAAGGAATATTTTCCTGTGTTTAGAGACATATCCCTAGTGTTGGGTTTTATAGATAGCAATTCACATAAACTTGAGTTATACTCATTCAAAATCTATCTGATTTGAACCAACTCAGAATTGCAACAAAGACAATAATTATTCATAAAAGCGGAAATAGAATAATTAACAACCCTTAAACCCTAAAGGGATATGATATTTTGTTTACCACAAGTGTGTATGGATATATAAAATCGATATATGTACTTGTATATAAACATATGATGATACATCATTGAAGAACATCATACAAACCATACATGTGTATATATATATCTTCGATCGACATATATATATATTCGATCGACAATGGCAACAAGAACAAGAAGATGAAGTTTATACCTTTCAATCTTACCTAGTGTTGCTCAAGAATAGTCCACCCGTAATGAGGCAATACGAGTTTCCGCTAGAAGGGATCTTGCAACCAACGGACCACTTGATCACGAACTCGAGTTAGATAACACCAAAAACCGAAACCTGGTTTTTCCTTTGGAGTTCGGCCGACAGCTAGGAGAGGGAGAGAGACGAGAGTAATTTTTCTTGGGCACGCAACGGAAGCAATGTACAACACAAAAAGCCCATAGTACAAGTATATAAAGCACAAATCGTAAAACCCCAAACAAGGATCAATCTCTATGAAACGAAATGCAACAAAAGAAGAGAGTTAAAGGAGATTATACCAGCTCCTTAGCTCCAGAAAAGTTGGTGTAGTGGATGGATTTGCTTCTCCTTAGCTTGAACGAATCAACTAGAGGATGATACCCCGGCAACACGTCAAATCCCTTGAGCTAGCAAGCTCCTACAGGTTCTTCTTGCTTGAAAACCGGTTTGGAAAACAGCAACTCACGAGATGGGATTAAGTTTTCTGGAATCAAAACTCTCTAGACATCTCCAAGTCTTTTGAAGCACTTGAGAGAAAAAAAGCCAAAGTGTGTGTAATGAATATCTTGCCAAGAGCGCTTAGGAGAGGAATAAGGACCTCTTTTATAAAGCTCTAGATGCCACTTAGCCTTCCCAAGCCGGCCAAGATCGATGTTCACACAACCCACATGCATTGGCTATCATATGAGGTGATTTGACAAAAAGGTGTCGTTTGAAGTTAGCGGCGCTAACTATACTTAGCGGCGCTAACATATATAAGTTAGCGGCGCTAACTCGGCTTGTCAGATGACTTGACATAAAGCCCATGCAACTCTAGCGGCTCTAACCCATAAGTGTTAGCGGCGCTAACACCTTATGGTTAGCGGCGCTAACTTAGCCTGCGAAGTCAACTTTTCTCTTTTGTCATTTTTGATCCCTTTACTTAAGTTGCTGTCAGATTTGACCCTGGTGTATGACCCAATAGGTCCATACATCATCGGTAGTGATCCAAATGGTGTACACGCATCAGTGGGCATATTCTAACAAACTCCCACTTGCACATGATGCACCATTTCTAACAAATCACAGACATTGAGCGGTCTCTAGCAAAAACATCATTACCCCCAAGTCAGTATGGGTTTCGTTATCCGAATGAAACATGTTCACAAAGAAAGGTCCTATAGATAAGTGATCTTAAACATCCTTTTGTTCACGATGTGAACACGAGACATGGATTGAGTGTCAATCTCCAGATCGTTCACGATTGTGTTTCTCGATCTTGATTGGTGGTGACCAAAAGTTAAGGGCATATCTGATTCTAAATCAATACTCCTTGCGCATGGCCATGCATAATTTTGGTGTCAGCTCCCAATTATCGAGGGGCCCAGTGATATCTCTCATATCAGAGGAACAAATCCCTTTTTGACTGTATAACCCTAAACCATACCCCTTAACTTATCTAGCCATTTCCTTTATCACAGCCAGTTATGAACTGCTTTTGAAGATGGCTAAAGTAAGAAAGAAGTATGATATAGCGGTTCATACATCTCAGGTCTAAGGACGTAAGATATTATCATCCCAAGTTGCTCGTGACTATAATCCATGGAGTATACTTGGGTGTGGCTCTTCTAGTCACTTGAAACTCTTTTCAAGTACAGATAGGCATTGCTCCTTAATTCGACCAAATTGAATTCAAGGTCACATGCTTATCTCGGTCTTAATTCAATCTTCCTTCCACAAGATTGACTGACCGTGGAAAGTTTTGAAATATAAAATATTTCCGGAAGTGATTTAAACATGCTAAGATGGAACGCAGTAGAGTCTCATGAATGTAACCGTATCATACGCATATATAATCTCTATTATATATCGAAACAAGCACAAGTCACAATACTGTCTATATCGTTCCCAAAATATAAATTTACATATCCAACAAACTAAATACATAACTCAAACCAAATCGCTGGCGAATCTTACACCTATAGCATTAGTGTGAGAATCATGAGCTGCCTGCGATAATAGCTTCGTGAATGGATCCGCAAGGTTTCCATCCGATGCTACTCTGCTTATGACGATTTCACCACTCTCAACTACTTCCCGTATGAAGTGGTATTTGCGCAAAATATGTCTTGTTCTCTTGTGAGCTCTTGGTTCCTTCGCCAAAGCCACTGCACCCTCATTGTCACAAAATATCTCAATAGGGTCAGTGATGCTTGGAACCACTTGTAGATCTTGAATGAATTTTTTCATCCACACGGCCTTTTTGCAGCTTCACTTGCCGCAATGTATTCCGACTCGGTAGTCGAATCAGCCACCGTGTCTTGCTTCGAGCTCCTCCAGCACCACCATTTAACAGGAATACAAACCCCGATTGAGATCGGCAGTCATCCCTATCCGTTTGGAAGCTAGCGTCCGAGTAACCCTTTACTCTTAGCTCTTCTTCCCCACCATAAACCAAGAACATTTCTTTTGTACGCCTAAGGTACTTAAGAATATTCTTTACAACTTTCCAATGATGCTCTCCGGGATTTGCCTGATATCTACTAGTCTTGCTCAAAGCACATGACACATCAGGACGAGTGCATAACATGGCATACATGATCGATCCCACAGCCGAAGCATATGGTACTCGCTCCATTACTTCTATCTCCTTTTGGGAGGTAGGACATTGAGTCTTGCTCAACATCAAGCCATGTGACATAGGGAGGTTTCCTTTCTTGGATTCCTCCATTTTAAAGCGTCTCACGACCTTATCTATGTATGCACTTTGAGAAAGCCCGAGCAACTTTCTAGATCTATCTCTATAGATCTTAATTCCCAGAATGTAGCTCGCATCCCCTAAGTCCTTCATTGAGAAACAATTCCCTAGCCAAGCTTTTACACTCTTAAGGCTCGGAATATTGTTTCCAATGAGCAATATGTCATCCACATATAGGACTAAGAAGACAATAGTGCTCCCACTAGTCCTTACATATACACATGGTTCATCTTTGCTTTTTGAAAATCCAAATTCCTTGATTTTCTCATCAAAGCATAGATTCCAACTGCGAGATGCTTGCTTGAGTCCATAAATGGACTTCTTTAGCTTACAAACCTTGTTCGGATACTCTGGATGTTCAAAACCATCAGGTTGTGTCATATACACCTCTTCGGAAAGCTTCCCGTTAAGGAAGGCGGTTTTAACGTCCATTTGCCATATTTCATAATCATAAAATGCAGCAATGGCCAGGAGTATTCGGATTGATTTCAACATTGCCACTAGATAAAAAGTTTCATAATAATCAACACCAGGTGTTTGAGTGAAACCCTTTGCCACCAGTCGGGCTTTGAAAGTATCCAAGGTTCCATCCATGCCGGTCTTCTTCTTGAAGACCCATTTACACCCTACGGGCCTAACCCCGGGTGTAGGATCAACCAGTTCCCAAACATGGTTATCCGACATGGATTACATCTCACTTTCCATCGCTTCCTTCCAATGTGCAGATTCAGGGCCCGCCATAGCTTCCTTGTAGTTAGTGGGCTCATCAGAGTCCACTACTAACTCGTTGCCCTCAGATATGTAGAATCCATATCTCTCTGGCTCGAAACGAGTTCTACTGGAAATCCTTGGAGTAAGCAATGAACTAGTGTCAGGTATTGCAGCATTCTCTTGCTCAATTTCAACCGTCTTAGGTTGAGTGCTAGTGCCAACCTCAAGTTCTTTATCGGTTGATCCTTGAACTTCCTCAAGATCAAAATCCTTGTTGCCTTTTTGTTTGGATAGCAATTCTCTTTCAAAGAAAAATGCCCTTCGAGCAACAAAAACTTTGTTCTCAGAAGGTTTATAAAATATATATCCAACACCGGCAGGAGGATATCCGATAAAGTAACACCTTTCCGATCGAGGTTCAAGTTTGACCTCAGTCTCACGTCTCACGTAGGCTTGACAACTACAAACTCGTAGGTATGAAAGTGTCGGCTTCTTCTTATGCCACATTTCATAAGGTGTTTTTGTTACTTTCTTGGTTGGTGCAAGGTTAAGGATCCTTACCGCCGTTTCTAGGGCATATCCCCAGAAACTAATAGGTACCTCCGTTCGACTCATCATGGACCTTACCATATCTAGTAAAGTCCGGTTCCTCCTCTCAGTGACCACATTTAATTGTGGAGTCCTAGGAGGTGTAAATTGCGAAATAATTCCACAATTCTTGAGATGATCGGTAAAGTCGGTACTTAGATACTCTCCACCTCTATCAGACCGGTGTATCTTTATCGTTTTCCCCAATTGATTCTCAACTTCGTTTTGGAATGTCTTGAACACCTCAAAGGTTTCATTCTTGTGTTTAACAAGATAGACATATTCATACCTACTATAATCATCTATAAAGGTTACGAAGTATCTCGAGTTATTCCTTTTAACATGTTTGAAAGGCCCACATACATCCATATGGATGATGTCCAAGAGGTCTTTACCCCTCTCACTTGTCCCCGTGAAGGGTGCCTTTGTCATCTTGTCTTATAAACAAGAATCACATACATCATTCGACCCTTGGTCAAATGACTCCAAGATTCCAACCGTTTGAAGCTTGGTGATGCGAGTCTTGTTTATGTGGCCAAGACGACCATGCCACAAGGAATACTTATCCAAACCATCTTTTGAACTAGAATCAATATTCATGATAGACTTTGTTGAATTAATGTATGCAGTTGCCTCATAAATGCCATGACATGGTAAAGCCTTAAAATAAACAATGTTATCTTTAAAGCATATAATAGCACCATGATCAAAATGAAAATTGTAACCATCGTCATACAATTTATGAAGTGAAATAATGTTTCTAGCCACACAGGGCGAATAGCATACATCAAATAAAGTAATAGAATAGCCAGTCTTGAATGAAAGCTCCAAACTTCATTGAGCTTCCACAGGGACGATCTCCGAGTTCCCCATCACAAGATCTAGCTCACCCTTCTCCAAGCTCCTACTTGCCTTTAGCACCTGCACCATATTACATATGTGAGTGCCACAGCCAGTATCCAAAACCCAGCCTCTAGAAGTAGAAGTATGGTGAAGTTCTATCATGAACGTACCTGAAGATTACAGGCCCGATATGCTCATAGCCTTGAGCTTATTGAGTCCCTCCAAGTACTTAGGGCAGCTTCGGCGGTAGTGGCCCTTGTCCCCACAAAAGAAGCACTCCGCATCCTCCGGAGTCTTGGCTTGGGGAATCTTCCCCTTACCCTTGCCTTGGAGGCCGGGGCAGACTTGGCAGCGCCAACCTTTCCCTTACCCTTCCTTTTCTTGGAAGGGGCGGCCTTCTTTTTGGTTATGCGGCCTTCCCGGATGGCTAGAACGGGAGTGGAGGAGGAGGATGGTTTGCTCTTGGTCATGCTCGCTTCGGCAGTCTTGAGCATACCATATAGCTCCATCAAGGATCTATCCATGCTATGCATATGATAACTCATAGTGAATTGATCATATGCACTGGGCAGGGATTGGAGGATCATGTCGACCGCCATCTCCCTCCCGATGGTAAATACTAGCTTCTCCATGCGCTCAATGTTCGCTTTCATACGCAAAACATGAGCGCTCACGTTCCCTCCATCTTGAAGCTTGCAAGCGAGAACCGACTTGAAGCATTCATACCTCTCCTGCCTCGCTTGCTGCTGGAACATATCCCTCAGCTGCACGATCAGGTCGTGAGCACTCAAGTGGTCCATTTGCTTTTGCAAATAGGTACTTATAGTGCTCAACATGAGGCATGTAATCTCCTCAGTCTCCTTGAGGTGTTTCTCATATGCCTCACGGATTGCCCTCGTTGCACCGCTTGGAGGTGCCTCGGGTAAGGGTTCCTCTATGGTGTGCTTCTTCCCTTCATAGCGTAGGACAAGCTTAAGCTGCCTATACCAATCCATGAAGTTGCTCCCGTCGAGTTTCTCCTTCTCAAGGAAAACTCGTAGAGAAACGTTGGTGGTGGTGGTGTTTGCGCTTGTTGATGCCATCTAAAATTGCAAAGTAGACTTAAGTTAGTTTGTTGCATATGTATTAACTTGTTAAATTAATTTACCCATAAAGAATTAACTTTAACAAGGCTAAGAACCATATTTCATCTCACCATGTGACGGGGTTACCGCGGATCACATGATAAAACTATTTAGGTCAGCAACAATTTTGCCAATTGCAATCTATTGCAATCCTTAGCGCCTTGCGGGATCCTACGACATCCAATGGTCATTTGGCATGTTTGATCCCTTCTTGCACCAATCTTAAATCTTGAAATTTTGGTTAACTCGTGCTAAGCTCGAAAATTAACCAAGATTTCAAACCTAAAATTGCAAATCGTCCATCAAGACATACGGTAACAAACTCACCAAAGTTGGCTCGTGCTAAGCTCGACAACCAAAATTGTGAATTTTGCCACACTCACCTTCCACACAGTTTTATGGGAAATAGCTCGTGCTAAGCTCGACAACCAAATCCCATAAGACTAGATTCGGGTGGTATCGTCTTATGGATGGTGCGTGATTTACGTTTTGAGGAAAGACGGGCTTTTGTTTCCGGTTTGGTTGTAGATTAACTTATTAGCGTCAAAACCTATTTTCACTAGGTGAGTTAATCTTGTATGTGAGCGCGCGAGAGAGAGTTGTAAACCATTTTTATCAAATCTCTTGTGATTTTGTTAATTTTCGAAAAATTATCTTGCATGTGAATCCTACACAATCCATGCATACAAAAATCACATCACACGCATAAAATACTATAATTGGTAACCCTTGCCATAAAAACCTATGCGTTCTTCCCGTGAGCCGAACGGGAAGAACTTGGTCAATTCTAGGGACAAAGTCTTCGATGCGAGCTCCCACTAATCCCACCATCTCCATTGGACTTCATCGGCTTCATGGGCTCCAAACTCCATCTCTTTTGACCCATCATGTGTGTCATCATCCATTATAAAAATACATACAATAGAATAAAATGGCATACAAGCCATAAAATACCTATTTATCTATTACAATTACATGGATGAATGAAATGGCATGCAAGCCACATTATTATTACAAATTTATCATAAGAACCAATTTGCATCCAAACACACAAAACAACCAAATGGTCTAGGCAAGGTTACCAACTTATATACACATACAACCAAACATATATATATGCTACTGGAATTTAAACATCATAATAACAAGATTAAAATTTCCAGAAGACAAAAACAAGGCCAAAACCCGAGACCAAAAGCTGTTTTTAAACAAGAACAAAAAAAACTGACTCAGCGACGCTAGCGCCGCTATCTTGAAAAAGTTAGCGCCGCTAACCTCTGTTCGACAGAAAACAAACAATTTCGATTTCGGGTTTTCAAAGCCACCATGTGCATAACTATCATAGAGGTGGCTCTGATACCACTGTTGGGGTTTCTTGGGCACGCAACGGAAGCAATGTATAACACAAAAAGCCCATAGTACAAGTATATAAAGCACAAATCGTAAAACCCCAAACAAGGATCAATCTCTATGAAACGAAATGCAACAAAAGAAGAGAGTTAAAGGAGATTATACCAGCTCCTTAGCTCCAGAAAAGTTGGTGTAGTGGATGGATTTGCTTCTCCTTAGCTTGAACGAATCAACTAGAGGATAATACCCCGGCAACACGTCAAATCCCTTGAGCTAGCAAGCTCCTACAGGTTCTTCTTGCTTGAAAACCGGTTTGGAGAACAGCAACTCACGAGATGGGATTAAGTTTTCTGGAATCAAAACTCTCTAGACCTCTCCAAGTCTTTTGAAGCACTTGAGAGAAAAAAAGCCAAAGTGTGTGTAATGAATATCTTGCCAAGAGAGCTTAGGAGAGGAATAAGGACCTCTTTTATAAAGCTCTAGATGCCACTTAGCCTTCCCAAGCCGGCCAAGATCGATGTTCACACAACCCACATGCATTGTGTGACAACCGTCAACTAAAACTCTCAGGTTAGCCAACAAAAATTATAATACTTGATTTAGTATATAATATTGCCCTATAATAATTCAAAAATGATAGCGTAAGTCTTAGTTCTCCTAGAAATTCCGACCATATGCTTAGAATCCTTAAAAACTTGTAAAAATCGTTTAGCCGTCTTATAAAATGCCGAACACAGCAACTAATATTTAATTACAACAAAAATAATAAATTTCATAAACTATTATTATTTTGTGTAAAATATATATATAAATTTTATTCTAGGTTAATAAAATTAACAACTAGAGGATATAAGTAGGATTTAATCACCTTCAGTCACCTTTTATTAAAACTACCTAACATCTATATCTATATACATATTAAAAAAAAAAAGTATCCTAAGTCGTCCACCCCACCCCTTTTTCTCCATCAACATCCACTAACTTTTATTTAAACACAACACACACACACCCCACTTTCTCTCATTCACTTCTTACATCTCTCTCTCTCTCTCTCTCTAAATTTCAAGTTCTTCTTTCTCTCTTCTATTCCCAACCGAGTTCAGCCCAAGAAACTCACAAATTTTCGGGTATTGAACTTTAATCAAGGTATAATCACTCATCAACTTGTTGTAAGTCGTTAATCTAACTAGAAATCTTGTTTTTCATGTTTTTCTTTTGTTTTTCTTACTTCTATCTTCACTTCCTTGAGAATTTTTGAAAGAATGATACATGCATGTGTATCATCTACCTAGATTACTCATCTTCGACATGAATTTGTCACAAGATGATGATAATCCATAGTTTTTACCACTAAAACTCAAGAAAGTGAATGATAAGTACATGCATGTGGGGTTTTCCACACCAAATGAAGTTTTAAGCACATGCATGTGTATATAATAAGTAATGAAGAGATTTTGAACCTTTGAAACACCTTACATAATCATGAAATTGTGATAAAATCGGATGGATGAGCATAAATATAACATGCAATGGCATTTCTACATTTAAAAGCCCTGAAATGCTAAAAAAACAGAATCTGGTGATTTTATAACCCGACTTTATTTGATCATAACTCGAAAAATATAAGCTCAAATGAATTGATTCTTCTTCTGAAGGTTGGAGTTATGTCTTAGGTTTAAAACCCATGTAAAATGACCAATTTATTCGAACATTTGAACCCTCAACAACTCAAACTTTGATAAGTGTACAAGCTGTTACCTGAAGGGATCAAATCCGAATTTAAAAAGTCATATCTCTCTCAAAAATGCATAAAAATAAATGATTCTTTTTCTGAAATTTAATTTAATGAGTTAGGTTTCCAACAAATTTGGTCTTACAAAAAGATACGGAGTTTTGACCCTACAACCACGCATGCAATGTCTAGTGTGCAAGTGGTAAGAATCTGTCAGAATATTATATTCAAATGTATTTACCCATAACTATCACATAAAGTGTCCAAAAAGCATGATTCCTTTTCTGGAATGAAGATATATGTGTTCCCTTTAATACCCATTTTATATCATAGAAAAATATTATGATTTGACCCGTCAATTTTATAAGACAACAGAAGTGTGTTGACTGCTGCCTAGGCAGTAACACCTTAATTTAATTAAATTGATTAAAATACTTAACTACCTTCAAAAATAGTAAAAATTATGTGTAAAGTTTCACAAGACATTAAATAACAACATATAAAAAGTTGGGGAGTAAAATAATTAGTTTTCATATAAAAATAACTCATGCAATTGGACATAAATTCTGATCAGTACATTATGAGGATTAACTTTATGATAATATGAAGTTAAGTAGTCAATAAGTTATAAAATCCCTACAAATCTAAGTTAAAATGATAATAAAAATGAGAATAATATTAAATCACATGTGTATGTTATATAAAGCAAATATTATCAATTATTAATATTTAATATACTTAAATAAAGGAGAAAAACAACTAAGAAAGTTTATTCAAATTTTACAAAAGTTTATAATTCCTCAACATCATGCTTAGAACATGGGATATCCTAAAATAGAGTTTAATAATTCATTTTAGAAAGTGAGGTCTAAGATATTATATAAAACTAATATTGAAGTTTATTAAATTAGGAAGGATCTAAGCCGGGATCTAGCACAAGAAAGAAGAACTTTGGGATTTCGACTGCACAGTGAGTAATCACAGCCCCTCTTTTAAAGTTTTTATAACTATTTTGGGGTGAAGAGCATGAATTATTAATTTGAGATAGCTTATTGCCTTATTATTTTATATTTAAAATATTGATGAAAGGTTGTACACTATGGTGATATGCTTTGATATGCTTGAGTTTGTTATTTATAAAGTCCCATTTTTGGACATTATCCATTAACTCCGCTAGTGAGCCGATGGTAATTGTAGATAGCGCTATTTGGGGTCGACATCCCCCACTTATGGTTGACGAACTATAGGTGTACTTTACCACTACTAACGTCATTTATATATGGGCGTTAGGGTATTTATTTATGGGCGTAGTATGTCAAGAGGTTGGATAATGGCTCGAGCAATAGATATCCCAGTATAATCTTAAACCATGTGCAAAATATATTTGGGCAATAATTATCATCAACTATCGTATTTGTATTGGACTTCGAGTTCTCTTTTATAAATTTTCTTCTTTTGCATTAAAGAATTATTTTGTGCATGATGATAACCTGTGATCTCACCAACTTTATAGTTGACCCCTTTATCTTATTCATGCTTTTCAGGTTAAAGATGTAATGATAGGAGGTCATGCATGTGTGTTGCATCTCATGGATTTTCAACCGTTTAATCTTTTGATATATTTTGAGACAATGTTTTGTATTTTATTTTCGAACAATGTTGTAAATTTTGATGATGATATATTTTGTGATGGTTGTGTTAAGTATTAACTACAACCTTAAGCTATGAAATCATGGAGCTGCCATATCCCGTGTTTCCGCTTTAGCGGGGTGTGACAGACTTGGTATCAGAGCCTAAGGTTATAGTGAATACCGGTTTTTCCTTATAAAGGAAAAACTCGAACTATAACCAAGGTTTTTCAAAATAAATATTTTCCAAAATAATTTTTAAATAGAAAACATTTTCATTAATATAGCTAAGTTGTGTATTCCAATATTTTATCCTAATTAAACAAAGCCTGATCACCTATGTTTAATTAAGATATGTATATTGAGGTACATAAACTAGTTATAGTAAGAAAATGTTTAAGTTACAAGTAATTTCCTTTGTTTAAAATTTTAAGAATGCATTCACATCCATCGAGTGTGCACATTTTGCATGGCATTTATTAAGTTTCACCATAGTGGATGTAGTAATGATTATAATATTGTAGATACAACATGCCTTCCTCTAAATCAACCAAAGAATCCCCTAATTACCATGATAATAGTGAAGGGTCAATCCAAATGCCTTCCCGCTCCCATTCACCTTACCGCCTACCGAAAGGTTTTCTAGACCAACTTCTCACAGCCAATAGACCAACGGCTTGCATGCTGAGATTATTAATATTATTATCTTTTAATGGTACCCATGGAGGGGCCAAATATTGCTATAATCTTTTACTTGTGAATGATGGTTTGATTATTTAAGTTTATTCGATGTTTCTATTGCATTGAAAATTACTTTAATATTGATGTTAGACTATAGCAATGAAATATATATATATGCTTAGAATAATGTAGAATTCATAGTAACTAAATTATTTCGTCGTAATGATTAAAGAACCATGCCTCCGAGAAGGGAAGACCCCGATCTAAACCGACTTGTAATGGAACGAGTAATTGCTACACTGCCTAACATTGTTAGCCAAGTGGTGGCGGGCTTACAAGCAAGTCAACGCACAACTGCCGTAAACCAGGAGTGTAATTACAAGACCTTTAGGGCTTGCAACCCTAAAGAATTCTTTGGAACTGAAGGAGCTGTGGGGCTACTTAGTTGGATCGAAAGTATGGAATCGGTTCTAAGCATAAGTAAGTGTTCCGATGCCAACAAAGTGGAATATGCAGCATGCCTTTTTCAAGGACGGGCCCTATCTTGGTGGAATATCCAGGTACAAACCCGTGGCAGGGACACGGTACATAAACTTACGTGGGCCGAATTTATCAAGCTGCTGAGGGACGAGTTTTGTTCAAAAAGTGAAATTCAAAAATTAGAAGCCGAGTTTTGGAACCATGAGATGGTGGGAAGCGACATTAACTCATATACTACCCGCTTTCACGAGTTGGCCAAGTTGGTACCACATCTAGTGACTCCGGAAGAAAACCGCATTGATAGGTATATTTGGGGTTTAGCTCCCGAAATACGAGCAAATGTCACTTCTGCAAACCCGACCACTCTACAAAGTGCTGTAAATCTTGCTACTAGCCTTACCAATAATGCTATTCGCTCAGGATTGTTTATGAGCGACAAAGGTAAGGGTAAGAGAAAAGTAGAAGAGGTGTCAGGGAGGACGACCAGAGGAGAAACTAACAAGAATCAGAAAAGAGCGAGAAATTTTGGGGTTCAAGCACAGACAACAGATAAAGGATGGAAGCCCTACCCTAAATGCGACAAATGCCACAAATATCATGAAGGGAAGTGCATCATCTGTCATAGGTGTAAGAGACCAGGTCATGCCATCAAGACTTGTAGAGTGAAGCCTTGTAACAAGTGTGGGAGCCTAGAACATCATGCTACCACCTGCTCGCAACCGACTCAAGGGCTCGATGCTACCCAAAATTGTCAAGCAAATCCATCAAATCAGGGAGGCCAAGCTCGAGGCCGAGTATTTGAGATTGGAGCAAATGAGGCCAGACAAAATCCTGATGTTGTCACAGGTACGTTTCCTCTAAATGGTTATCATCCATCAGTATTATTTGATTCAGGGGCATATAAAAGTTTTGTATCATTAGAATTTAGGTCAAAGTTTAAAAATAAAAAAAAAATAAAAAAAAAAAAACTGAGATGAAAGAGCCTTATACCATTGAATTTGCTAATGGTCAAGAAACTAGGGTTAAAGATATTATTCGTGACTATACTTTGAGCTTAGATGATAAGACATTTACCGTAGACCTAATTCCAATCGAATTAGGAAGTTTTGATATAGTCATCGGTATGGATAGGCTTACCAAAATTAGAGCAGAGATATGTTGCTTCGAAAAGATTACACGAATCCCAATGCCTAAAGGTGAGACGCTTACCGTATACGAAGAAAAGCACGGAAGGAATCTCAAAATAGTATCCTGTATGAAAATGCGAAAATACTTGAAGAAAGGAAGTGTCGTGTTTTTTTTAGCACACGTAATTAATAAAGAAACAAAGGAGATATGCATCCAAGATATTCCTGTGGTACGAGATTATCCCAAGGTATTCCCAGAGGATTTGCCAGGGTTACCCCCAAACCGACAAGTTGAGTTTCACATCGACTTAATACCTGGAGCAGCGCCCGTGGCAAAAGCACCCTACCGATTACCTTCATCAGAAATGCAAGAGCTGTATGCTCAACTCCAAAAATTACTGGATAAGGGATTCATTCGACCAAGTTCGTCACCTTGCGGAGCCCCAGTTCTATTTGTCAAAAAGAAGGACAGATCACTACGAATGTGCATCGATTACCTAAAGCTCAACAAATTGACCGTTAAGAATCGATACCCTTTACCTCGAATTGACGACTTGTTTGATCAACTTCAATGCGCTACTTCCCTTTCAAAGATTGATCTTCGATCACGGTACCATCAACTGTGTGTGTGCGAAGAGGACATTCTTAGAACAGCATTTAGAACTCGTTATGGACATTATGAGTTCTTAGTAATGCCATTTGGTCTAACCAATGCTCCAGCCATATTTATGGACTTAATTAACAGAGTTTGTAGACCATATTTGGATAAATTTGTTATCGTGTTTATTGACGATATACTCATTTATTCGCGAAGCAAAGAGGATCATGAGCAACATCTGAAATTAATGCTAGCACTACTTAAGAATCAGAAGTTATACGCTAAATTCTCTAAGTGTGAATTCTGGACTCGCGAAGTATAATTTCTATGCCATGTGGTTAACAAGGAAGGAATTCACGTAGGTCTAACAAAGGTTGAAGCTACCAAGAAGAGGGAAGCCCCAAAGACGCCAACCAAAATTCGTCAATTTCTTGGATTGGCAAGTTATTAAAGGCGATTCATTGCAAACTTCTAGAAGATTGCGCAACTACTAACTACCCTAACCTAGAAAGATAAGAAATTCATCTGTGTAGAGAAACAAGAAGAGGCATTTCAAACCCTTAAGCTGAGACTGTGTAATGCGCCAGTCTTAGCATTACCAGAAGGCACGAATAACTTTGTCGTTTACTGTGATGCATCACATCAGGGATTAGGATGTGTATTAATGCAAAAAGATAAAGTTATCACCTATGCTTCAAGGCAACTGAAAGTGCATGAGAAGAACTATATCACTCATGATTTGGAGTTAGAAGCGGTAGTGTTTGCTCTCAAAATTTGGAGACACTACTTATACGACACCAAGTGTATAGTCTACATTGATCACAAGAGTCTCCAACATATCTTTAATCAAAAGATGCTTAACATGAGGCAGAAAAGATGGGTGGAATTGTTCAATAACTTTGATTGCGAATTCAAGTATCACCCATGCAAGGCCAATGTGGTAGCTGACGTGTTAAGCATGAAGGAAAGAATTAAGCCGCTAAGAGTACGAACGTTAGGAACAATCATTCAAACAAGTTTAAAGAAGAAAATTATCGAAACCCAAGAAGTAGCGTTAAGGGCCAAAAACTTGGAGAACGAAACACTTCATCATTTGGAGCAAAGATTTGAGCTCAAAACGGATGGAGTGCATTATTTTGAAGGAAAGGTTTGGATACCTAAAGCAAGTAACGTACGTCTAACGATTTTGGATGAAGTCCATCGATCCAAATACTCTATTCATCCAGGAACCGATAAAATGTACAAAGATCTGAAGGAATATTATTGGTGGCCTGGAATGAAGAAAGATATCGCATTGTACGTAGGGAAGTGTTTAATTTGCACAAAAGTTAAAGCGGAGCATCAGAAGCCATCGGGATTATTATAGCAACCCGAAATCCCACAATGGAAATGGGATCAGATAACCATGGACTGTGTAACCGAGTTACGTAAAACAGTGAGGGAACACGATGCTATTTGGGTTACAATAGACTGGTTAACGAAA
Source organism: Pulicaria dysenterica (assembly GCA_947179395.2). Classification (NCBI taxonomy): domain Eukaryota; kingdom Viridiplantae; phylum Streptophyta; class Magnoliopsida; order Asterales; family Asteraceae; genus Pulicaria; species Pulicaria dysenterica. Next base: position 27,701,933 of record OX359294.1, on the reverse strand, counting down.
TCGGCACATTTCCTGCCTATCCGAGAGAATGATAAGATGGAAAAGCTTGCTTGGATATACATCAATGGGATTGTAGCACGACACGGTGTACCTATTTCTATCATTTCGGATAGAGATAGTTGTTTTACATCTCGATATTATTTAAGAAACCACCGAGAAGAACCAATCGAAATACTTGAGCGAGAAGTCAAAAAGTTTAGAAGAAGTAAAATTCCGATTCTAAAGGTACGTTGGAATTCGAGACAAGGACTTGAATATACATGTGAATGAGAGGATTATAGGAAACTAAAATATCCTCACTTATTTTCTAATAAGCATGTTGTAAATGTCAATAGTTAAATTTCGGGACGAAATTTTCCTAACTGGGGGAGACTGTGACAACCGTCAACTAAAACTCTCAGGTTAGCCAACAAAAATTATAATACTTGATTTAGTATATAATATTGCCCTATAATAATTCAAAAATGATAGCGTAAGTCTTAGTTCTCCTAGAAATTCCGACCATATGCTTAGAATCCTTAAAAACTTGTAAAAATCGTTTAGCCGTCTTATAAAATGCCGAACACAGCAACTAATATTTAATTACAACAAAAATAATAAATTTCATAAACTATTATTATTTTGTGTAAAATATATATATAAATTTTATTCTAGGTTAATAAAATTAACAACTAGAGGATATAAGTAGGATTTAATCACCTTCAGTCACCTTTTATTAAAACTACCTAACATCTATATCTATATACATATTAAAAAAAAAAAAGTATCCTAAGTCGTCCACCCCACCCCTTTTTCTCCATCAACATCCACTAACTTTTATTTAAACACAACACACACACACCCCACTTTCTCTCATTCACTTCTTACATCTCTCTCTCTCTCTCTCTCTAAATTTCAAGTTCTTCTTTCTCTCTTCTATTCCCAACCGAGTTCAGCCCAAGAAACTCACAAATTTTCGGGTATTGAACTTTAATCAAGGTATAATCACTCATCAACTTGTTGTAAGTCGTTAATCTAACTAGAAATCTTGTTTTTCATGTTTTTCTTTTGTTTTTCTTACTTCTATCTTCACTTCCTTGAGAATTTTTGAAAGAATGATACATGCATGTGTATCATCTACCTAGATTACTCATCTTCGACATGAATTTGTCACAAGATGATGATAATCCATAGTTTTTACCACTAAAACTCAAGAAAGTGAATGATAAGTACATGCATGTGGGGTTTTCCACACCAAATGAAGTTTTAAGCACATGCATGTGTATATAATAAGTAATGAAGAGATTTTGAACCTTTGAAACACCTTACATAATCATGAAATTGTGATAAAATCGGATGGATGAGCATAAATATAACATGCAATGGCATTTCTACATTTAAAAGCCCTGAAATGCTAAAAAAACAGAATCTGGTGATTTTATAACCCGACTTTATTTGATCATAACTCGAAAAATATAAGCTCAAATGAATTGATTCTTCTTCTGAAGGTTGGAGTTATGTCTTAGGTTTAAAACCCATGTAAAATGACCAATTTATTCGAACATTTGAACCCTCAACAACTCAAACTTTGATAAGTGTACAAGCTGTTACCTGAAGGGATCAAATCCGAATTTAAAAAGTCATATCTCTCTCAAAAATGCATAAAAATAAATGATTCTTTTTCTGAAATTTAATTTAATGAGTTAGGTTTCCAACAAATTTGGTCTTACAAAAAGATACGGAGTTTTGACCCTACAACCACGCATGCAATGTCTAGTGTGCAAGTGGTAAGAATCTGTCAGAATATTATATTCAAATGTATTTACCCATAACTATCACATAAAGTGTCCAAAAAGCATGATTCCTTTTCTGGAATGAAGATATATGTGTTCCCTTTAATACCCATTTTATATCATAGAAAAATATTATGATTTGACCCGTCAATTTTATAAGACAACAGAAGTGTGTTGACTGCTGCCTAGGCAGTAACACCTTAATTTAATTAAATTGATTAAAATACTTAACTACCTTCAAAAATAGTAAAAATTATGTGTAAAGTTTCACAAGACATTAAATAACAACATATAAAAAGTTGGGGAGTAAAATAATTAGTTTTCATATAAAAATAACTCATGCAATTGGACATAAATTCTGATCAGTACATTATGAGGATTAACTTTATGATAATATGAAGTTAAGTAGTCAATAAGTTATAAAATCCCTACAAATCTAAGTTAAAATGATAATAAAAATGAGAATAATATTAAATCACATGTGTATGTTATATAAAGCAAATATTATCAATTATTAATATTTAATATACTTAAATAAAGGAGAAAAACAACTAAGAAAGTTTATTCAAATTTTACAAAAGTTTATAATTCCTCAACATCATGCTTAGAACATGGGATATCCTAAAATAGAGTTTAATAATTCATTTTAGAAAGTGAGGTCTAAGATATTATATAAAACTAATATTGAAGTTTATTAAATTAGGAAGGATCTAAGCCGGGATCTAGCACAAGAAAGAAGAACTTTGGGATTTCGACTGCACAGTGAGTAATCACAGCCCCTCTTTTAAAGTTTTTATAACTATTTTGGGGTGAAGAGCATGAATTATTAATTTGAGATAGCTTATTGCCTTATTATTTTATATTTAAAATATTGATGAAAGGTTGTACACTATGGTGATATGCTTTGATATGCTTGAGTTTGTTATTTATAAAGTCCCATTTTTGGACATTATCCATTAACTCCGCTAGTGAGCCGATGGTAATTGTAGATAGCGCTATTTGGGGTCGACATCCCCCACTTATGGTTGACGAACTATAGGTGTACTTTACCACTACTAACGTCATTTATATATGGGCGTTAGGGTATTTATTTATGGGCGTAGTATGTCAAGAGGTTGGATAATGGCTCGAGCAATAGATATCCCAGTATAATCTTAAACCATGTGCAAAATATATTTGGGCAATAATTATCATCAACTATCGTATTTGTATTGGACTTCGAGTTCTCTTTTATAAATTTTCTTCTTTTGCATTAAAGAATTATTTTGTGCATGATGATAACCTGTGATCTCACCAACTTTATAGTTGACCCCTTTATCTTATTCATGCTTTTCAGGTTAAAGATGTAATGATAGGAGGTCATGCATGTGTGTTGCATCTCATGGATTTTCAACCGTTTAATCTTTTGATATATTTTGAGACAATGTTTTGTATTTTATTTTCGAACAATGTTGTAAATTTTGATGATGATATATTTTGTGATGGTTGTGTTAAGTATTAACTACAACCTTAAGCTATGAAATCATGGAGCTGCCATATCCCGTGTTTCCGCTTTAGCGGGGTGTGACACATTGGCTATCATATGAGGTGATTTGACAAAAAGGTGCCGTTTGAAGTTAGCGGCGCTAACAAATAAAAGTTAGCGGCGCTAACGCGGCTTGTCAGATGACTTGAGATAAAGCCCATGCAACTCTAGCGGCTCTAACCCATAAGTGTTAGCGGCGCTAACACCTTATGGTTAGCGGCGCTAACTTCGCCTGCGAAGTCAACTTTTCTCTTTTGTCATTTTTGATCTCTTTACTTAAGTTGCTGTCAAATTTGACCCCGGTGTATGACCCAATAGGCCCATACATCATCGGTAGTGATCCAAATGGTGTACACGCATCAGTGGGCATATTCTAACAAATATAAGCTGAGCATATGTTGATCATTTTATATTATACCTTAGTTTGTTTATTAATATGTTTAATAATCTGTGTATGTCACATAAGGTATATATCGAGTAATCAGTTTGATGTGTTTCAAGCAGAGACAGCTCGACAGAGTTGCTAAATATGTTTTAGTCAACTAAGTTATACTTCTAAGGATGAGTTTATCAATGTACGTGTTAGTTCATGTATGAATTCGGATTTCTTCTCGAAGAACTCAGCTTGATGAGTTTCAAGCTGAGTAACTCAGTCCGAGTGAAGAAGTCAGTTTAAAGATAATTTAAATATGTTTTAAATTCATCTTTATCTCTCTCTATATCTATGGTGCGGATAAGAAGACTCCAGAATCAAGATTGAAGATAGAAGATTCAAGATTCAAGATTCCGGATTATCCGAGAGTTAGTTAGCGAATTAAGTTGAGTCTTAGTTTGTTAGGAACCGTAGGCACAAGATTATAAATACTTATCTCCTGATAAGTTTAGAGGTACGACTTTGATTCAAAAACAACTAAGTGTTGCAGAGCCAAACCTCACCTCTCCGTATGTGTTACGAATCTTGATTACTGTTTGTCAGTTCAACGTGATCAAGAAAAAATCACAGATTGCCCAAGTGTTCGTGTGTTCGAACTATCACATCAGTTGTGATATTGGTAAGTTGTCAATCTATGTGAAATCCTGTTTAGAGAGTCGTCAGTATCTATAATCATAAGTTGATTATAGATAGCTAAGTTTGAGAGATTGAGAGATTTATATTAGGTGGTTATATATCAAGAGTTGTTTACTTGATAGTTATTGTAATCATCTTCTTATTCAAAGCATTGTAATCATCTTCTTAATAAAAGCATTCGATTGATTGTGGTTTGATTTACTGTGTGTAACACTTTTATTTGATTTGTTCAATTTCCGAAGAAAGTGTATTCAACCCCCCTTCTACACACCTGTTGCTTGTTGTTACTCTCTCATACAAGGGACCAACAATATATATTAATTAACAATATATATTTACTAACTAATAAATATATATTTCCTTGTTAATTAATTAACTTGGTAATCAATCCTCTCTGTAAGTTAAAACTGTACCCTACTTTTACTGGTTTATAACTGACTAGTTACTAAACCATTCTTCCGTGTGTGGTTGCATTATTTCTCAGATTACATGCCCTCACAGGTGTGACCCTCGAGTGCCTTATGGCATTGGAGGTGGCATCAGGGTTCGACGGTTATGCACACAAATCCTATCAGACTCCCACTTGTGCGCACCGTCAACCAGGGTACCTTGATAACACTGGCCTAAGGATACCTCTAGACAAGTCATTAGGTTAACCAAGAGATAAAAACTCTTATACCCAGGTAAGATAATTAAAACTTATAAAAAAACCTGTTTTATAAATTATAAAACCAATCATTTTATAGCAAAAACTTCATAAGAACCGCCTGTCTTATGATTGGGTATACTTTAGGTTTTTCTCTCTACATCCCGATGTTTCGATTGTGAGTGTGAGCAAGGTTTGAGTCAACTCTGAGCACTCATAACCATTTCTTGACTATGAAAAAGAACAAATCGGTTCGCTAGGGCATGACCATGCACTTCCACAGTCTAGATCAGTCAAGGGGCCCAGAAACATCTCTCCTTAAGAGGAGTTGTAGAATGCCTCTCGCATAATTGCATTTTTCAATATGCTTTCCGCTGACACCAGATACGCCCGTTATGACTATCCACTTACGGTGTAGCGTTAGGTGTGTTCCAAATGCCAGAAGTCCCCGCATCCCAAACCAAATATATTAGGCTTAACGACAACCTATGTGATGAATACATTTGACTTGAAAACTACGCGGTATTCTTCACGATGTCACTATCCAATATTCACACCTCTGGTGAATATCCTTACATCCTTGGCCTACACCTTCTGCTAGCTATCTTCAATCACTATGAATCTCCACCAAGGATTACGGTGACATTATTGTCTCCCTAATCGAGGTTCCCACCAAGATAGGTAGTCACAGACAAGATTTTAAATAATAAACTTTTATTCACGAATATTACCAAAACATACAAAATCTATGAAGAGTAAAATGTACTATCCATATTCACCCCTCCTGGAATAAAGTACTCAATTCAGGGTGTCTATTTGTGTTACTTTGTTGTTTCAAGTGGATTTATCACGGATCACAACTTGAAACTACAACGTTACTATGAACCAAAACAAGTATACACTAACTAGTGCTCCCACTTGCTTTGCTAGATTAAATGTTTTCCGCAAACCTTGAAAACAATTCTAGTCTTTCTAATTTTATTATATTCCTTAAACTCGGAGAACTGAATTAACTCCTCGTTCCTGAATATATAAAATTATCCTGTAACTATACTTAGTTACATTGTAGATGTATTAGACCTTTTATATCCCAAGAAATAGATTATAATAATAAACCATTTGTTTACACTATCCCGTAAACAAAATTAGATATCTAGTGTTTTTAAACACTTATCTAATAAATTGTTTATTATTCTCAACATTTAACTCCTCTATATAATAATATTGGTGACATTGAATTTTAATATATAATTATGACCTCCTGGGACTAGTCCTATCACTTGGACTTATTTTGAATCCTCAAAATTCCCGTCATTTGAATTATATATGTACTTAAAATTCAATCAGCTAATAACTACTGTGTTTATATATATATTATCAGGACTTGATAAACATTTTGGCGTAGGTCAATTGCTCCCACTTATTAATATGAAAACATAGAATTACTTAAAATACCTTATTGACTTCGTCAAAACTTGACACATGAGTCAAAATACTGTTTTTATGTATAAATCTAAAACTTAGATTTCAATAAGAATCTTAAAGTCGATAAAACCTTAAACTTGGATTTTCCACATATCCACTATTTCTTATTACGGAAATTGGTTTCTCGAAACTTTATATTACTACAAGTATAACACATTTGTATTTATTCTTATTTAAAACATGTGAGTGCCCTTGATTACAATATCCATTATGATCATACTCATAAATGTTTTATTCTTAAACACATCCCTATAAATAATAACTATTATTTCAAGTGTTTAATTTTAGTTCATACCTTGAACTTGTGAAAAATATTTATAATTACTTGATTAGATAAACCTTCTAATCTACAACACCAACTGTGTTGATTTAAGTAATTTCATAAGTTTAGCCGAGCAATTAATATTAATATACAGTTTTAATGGCAACAGTTAATGCATAAGGATCAAATACTAATAAGTCAATACTTTTACTTGTTAGATTGCATCAGATAAAATCATAAACCACGTGCAAAGATATATCACTAAATAATTCATTAATATTTAAAACCAGAATTTCAAAAAGTTCATTACAACTTAAAATAGGAAAAATATTCTAAAACGGAAAAAACTATGAACTATTAATATCCTTGTTTCTTCACGTGGGATTCTTGCATTCTTCGATAACTTTTGCTTCTACTGATATATTGCAATAAACGATCACAAAAAGTCTAGCACCACTTATAAAATAAGCTGAAAGCAAATACTGAAGTTAGTCATCAATGTTATCTATCGCGTTTCTACCACCTTCGTGACGCTTCGGGCAATTGACCTTGTAGTGACCAATCTCACCGCACTTGAAGCACTGGTTCTCAGATCTTGCTTTGTTCGATTTGAATTTCTTGCCCTTGCCATTTGCCTTGGCCCTGGGTGCAGATGGACCTGACTCGGTTTTACCCTTGCCCCTTCCGTTCCGCCCCTTCCTCTTTTTAACACCACCGTTATCCATCATTAGGATGTCCTTGGACTTATTACCCATATTAGACTCAACTGTCTTGACGTTGGTACTAAACGAAGTAACCCTAGCCATCTTGCAAGTGTTTAGAGCCTTTGTGACATCGTAACATTCTAATTGAGCCTACTCTTGAAACATGTCCTTCAACTGACGGATCATGTCATAGGCTGATGTTTCCATCATGCTCGTCTGCAACTCTGGACTCATCGTTGCGCGAGCATGAGGCAGCTTACATCTAGTACGTCATTGACACGCTTCTGGTAAGCCACCCTAACATCAACTCTTGCGTTATTGGCTGGGGCATTTCCCACCGGCTCCTCACAACATACCACATTCTCTCATGTCTGAGCACGATCCGAAAATTCCGCTCCCAGTTGAGAAAGTTAGGTCCGGTGAGCTTATCCTTCTCAAGGATAGAACGGAGTGAGAGGTTGTTAGTGATGGATACGTTTGACATCTACAATTTCAATTAATATAGTTCAATTAGTAACACACAATAGACTTTGCTAATACTAATCGATAAAAACCCTTAAATGATAAGTATTAGCCCTAGGATCCATATTTCACATGTGTTGGTGCACGGTTTGGGCACGACAACACCGACCCCGTGTTATTTCTAGTAGGTAGGTTCCTTTACCAATAGTATCTAACTTGATACAACTCCTAGACCTTGTAGAGATCTTTAGACAAAATATCTAAGTATTTTTATCTCCACACTAAGCGCATTTTGGGCATGTCACTTCAAGGAATCACCAAAGTACACCGCATCACCTAGGACGGGGTGAACTCTGGCCCGTCACATCAGGGAATCGCAAAGTCTTTCACCCCCTCCCCACATCAGTTTGAACCCCAGTATGCACGGTTTGGGCACGACAACACACCAAGGTACCGGGGAGGAGGAAATGTGTACCACTAGATGGGTAGCACTATTGGTCTAAGATTTTAGTAGGTTTTATCCAAGTTTGAAAAACTTGATTCCAGTTTTGTAACGCCAATTTTTTTATAAATAAATTCACCATGGATTATTCAATTCATATAAAGTAATAATAATGTGATTACATTCATAGCAAATAAATAATAAGTTTAAATAGCGGAAGCTAACCTAAATATTTATCTAAAATAATTAATTAATAAAATTATAATTTGCTGTCACGCTGGTTCCTTGCCCTTGTCCTTGACCAATGGTCTTGAAAGAAGTTAAACAACATCGGGTAAGCTAAAAGCTTAGTGAGCAACACAACCCATACCTTATGATCATCACACAATATCACGTATTAGCACATAAGGCCCCTCAGCCAAGCCCACTCGGCCATGATGTCCAAAGACACCTATCAAGTTGGTCCACTCAACCTTGATGCCAAAAGCATAGGATAACCCCCTCGGTTATCAAGTATACAACTAACATATAGCACACATAACGCATTCACATAAACATCACATATATACATATACTTCATAAGGTAAGAATTAATGAAACTCACCCGAGTAGTGTCTGTACTGGGACTGTAAAACTGAAAATCTGAAAACTGATAAACACCCGTAACGGGTCAACCTACATAAAAATTACAACTAATTACGTGACTAACGAAGAACAATTACTTAGTAGATACGTCTCTCAGATTGCTTATCTAAACGTTAAAAATCTCGGTGTACCTAACCTTGATCGACTGTCACCGTGAACTAACTTAACCCATTTTGCAACCAAACTCATACACTTTTATCTTATTTAGCAACACGAACCTTCATGCACTTACACCTACACTCAATTTGGAATCAAAATTACACACATGTATACTGATACTGTCATTCGCATGATATTACCGTCATGAGTTAAAATCTATATCTTTACTAACTTAAGATCTATCCATGCTGACTTGGCACTATTCTTTATATCTCATTTTCAAAATTGAAGGCAATTAGGTTATGGTTCTTACTGACGTGGTGTGACTTTAGGGCTCTAGAATATATATTCAACCGAGATCCAATCATTTCATTCAATAAATCTATGGCTAAATATTGAATAGCTTCGGACGTTTGAATTGCTTGTGGCAGCGGTTTCGTTAGCCTAATAACTGTTGCCCTTTCTTTCCGATTCACGCTTCCTGCATCAATAAATGGTCTCATTTTTCTACTCCATTCCATTCAATAGAGTCTTGGTGCAAGGCTGGCCCTAGAAGGGGGGCGATTCTGATTCGATTTCTCAGTTCATGCTATTCTGCTTCTTTTTGTTTGAATTGCAAGTACCGCTAATCAATTGGTTATATTTTATAGTGTTTGTTGATTCAAGTCTTTGGTTAATTTAGCCCTAAATCATTGTATTATCAAACAAGCTCTCAGCTTCAAAACAACACACTAAATCTACTTCATCGGCCTCAATCATGGTTAGTTTTATTATGATTCTTCATCCAACATGTAACTTCGTTTATGACGGCTTTTGATATTTCCCTGCTATGTTTGTCATTCAGTTTATACACGAATTTTGATTGAATGCGAAAGTCTCTATGGCTTGTGTATTGAAATATGAAAACATGGACTATATGATATTGTGAAGGGAGCACATTTTAGCCTCAAGACTTTGATTGGTACATAATTGCATATTGTTCTATTTTTTGGTATTAAAAGCCTCAAGAAGATCACATAGAGCTTCATAGGAAGAGCAGGGGTTATCAACAGGTTTAGTTTGTTTATTTCAACAACAAATCTTTGGATTATTGCTATCTTTAATTGATTGAATGCACAACCCTTTTTTATTCGAATGCATAACCCTTTTTATGTACCTTATTATTAATTTTCTGCAATTTTTTCTAAATATCTCAAATGGAGATACAAATTATTTAGGTCCTGCTTGCACCTCTGGAGTAAGCATTATGATAAAAACCAATAATCATTGAGTTCCATGAAGCTTCATCATTGTTTATCTTAAATCCAAAAAATGATAACATGTACTGTTCACACAGTTTACTGTGAACAGTAATTGGCATATTAGTATGAAATTGGCAATATCGGTTGATATTCATTAGTGGTGGTTATCGTTTGGTTCTCACTGTTCATGGCTACAAACATTGCTATTTTCGCTTGATACAAATGGAGTTTAAAGTTGTGTGGTATTTTATTTGACATTAGTTGATTTTACTTATGGGTTATGTGATACCAGAAAAGCGAGAATTTTTTTACCGGGCAATTAAATGGGTACTGCAACAACATATTATGGCCTCTTTTTCATTATCTTGATCTTCCACAATAAGATCGTCTTGCAACAACAAGAAGTTTCCAACGACAGTTTGCAGCATACAAGAAAGCAAATCAAATGTTTGTTGATTTGGTAAACGAGCACTATGAAGAAGGTGATGTTGTTTTAATGTTTTGATTGATTTATCTTCTTGATTTTCTTTTAAGGGTCTTATAAACAGCCACTTAATATTAGATCTTTCATAATCATGTAGTTTGGGCTTCAGTTTCATTTGAAGCAATTTAAGGAATATACTTGCATTTATTTGGCTAGAAAAATCTAACTACCAGTATGCGATAAGTGGGTGAAGTATAGTACTTGTAAAGTTCAGTTCTTTAGTGTTGATAGAGAAAGAGAAAAATTCCTTGTCAATATAACAAGATTGGTAGGAAAATGGACTTTTGGTTAATCATAGAAACAATTATCTATTTAGGTAGGGAAGGTCATAAGTTTTGTACATTGTTTATGATTGGAACAGTTCTTGACTCAGTATTAGCTCTTGATTGCTACTAAGCACCTCAATTAAGAAAAAGAAGAGACAGTTAAGAGAAGTAAAGTAAAATAGCATTGTGATTGCTGGTCAACTATTTGATTCATATAGAGGACATCGAGTAAAATATGAAGAAAAAAAATTATGTTATTTGCGCTGTTCTGGAACCTTGGCTTGTGGTTATGTGATTTCTCTCTATAAAATTGCGTAACTGTTGCATAAAGGTTTATGTACAATAGTAATCTTGGATTTTGCAGATTATACATGAAAACCAATCATGTAGTTGGCATGCATTTTCATTCTTTTTCGAAGCATACGAAAGAGCAGTACCTGTTTATCTTCCACCTTATTTGATTCCTGCACTTATAGTACATCGCCAAGGACTTGAAAAACAGTACGTATCTTTGTCCCCTTGTCCTTGAAAATAATATTTTTATATTTCTCTGCTTTAGATATGGTTTGTGGATATGAGTTTTATACTTCTATTTTTACTTGACTAACCAGCACTCTATTTTGTCAACCCTGTTAACAAAAATTTCCTAGCTTTCAGCAAATTTGCAATGTAATCCTCCAATTTCTATCATTATTCTCTTTCAAATTTAGTCAATTTGTGAACCCATCTACCAATTTTCCACCATCACCACCTAACCACATAGGACCGCAACTTTATGAAATACAGGAGCTTTATGAATTTTGACGATTCTCTATCCGAACTTTATCCTTCTTTCTTCTAAAATCTTTATAAGCATTACTGTAAGGGTGAGGATTCTCTCATGTTTGAGTCAAACATGACCCATCATGTTCTCTCACAAACATGAGAGTGGGTCCCTTTATTAGTCAAGAATGGGTCCCCTTTTAGAGTCCACTCTCAGTCTCTCATGTTTGTGAGAGAACATGATGGGTCATGTTTGACTCAAACATGAGAGGATCCTCACCCTTACTGTAATTATATGTGGAAAATGAATGTGACTATGAGGGCTGTTGTTGTATATTCTTCTGATTATCTTGTAATTGTCTTTAGATGCCTACAAGTTATTTATATTACGAAGTGTTTGTATTTAGACTTATTATTCTTTACTTGATGTAGGCCTTTCACAATATTGGCTAAAGGTCTTTTTGGTACTGCAAGATCAAGCCTATTTCTATCCACATACTGTACTTCTGCCGGGTGAGTGCAGTGAACACTTACAATTCATTTCTCTAGCTTAAAGAAATTTCCAATTATGATATGTAAAAAATGTGCATTTAGTACTTTGGCATGTATGCAGCTGCTTCTTAATTGCAACTGAAACATGATTTTTCCATTAACTTGAATATATCCCAGTTTCCATACGTATGATTATGCAAGACACTTTGTTAGTGCTTGTACTTGTATCCTTGAACTTGAAGGTACACCTGAAGGGGTAGAGGATCAAGGGAGTCTAACTAGAGTTGTTGTGGTAATTTTTAGATAAATTATGAAACACTTGAGCTTTGACTATAATTTCTTCTGATCACACTTGATGTAACGAGTTACAACAGTAATAAGTAAGCAGAACAACCATGAGTTAAAAAAATGCAAAACAAGCATTACTTAATCGCCATACGCACTTAGGAACCAACAACATTAAATCAAATGGTATATGAAAGGTTTCCATACTCTTTACAATATCACATACATACAACCACATATTCTCATATACAATGGATGCTATGTTTTACCGATCTTTTTAGGCAAATTGCTAATGAAAGCGACGCACTCTAGAGCAAGAATCTATGTATGAATCGAAGATCTTACATGTTGGCCCGTGTTTACATGGGCTTGAAACCTAGTGTTACTAATATAAATAAGTCCATGGATTAAACCACATGCATGCATACCATAATCAATTCTTATGGTTTCCTTACATAAAATCGTGAGTTTCTTCATAAAAAGTCTCAAGTTTCCCCCGTTAAGTTTCATAAATAAAGTCATAACGTTTATACATGAAACTTCTCAATTCTTTCATAAGATCATACTCCTATGAACTTGTTAATCTTAAGATTTCTTAGCTTATTTCATACACTCAAAGTCATACATTTTTAGGGTGTTTATCTCACACTAATTAATACAATTATACTTAAATCAAAACCATGCTTCAGCCTTCTTATTTTTCTGCCATTAAACAGCTCACACACACCTATGTTGGTTTTAGAACCATTACAAACACACACACGCACATGTAGTTTAGGTGTACTTCAAAATGATTATGAAGGATTAGCCCTCTAAATTCATCAAAACATTCTTCCCCGAGACCCTCCATGACTGAAAATTCCCAATAAGACACCCACACACAGCTAATATTAATATCCAGTAGTCGATTAGAGTTTTCTAGTATCCAAAAACATACACATTTGCTAATATAAGTATTACGATTTTCGGCCATATAAGTACTCGAACAAAATCATGTGGACATGAGCTGTTAGAATGATAATGATAGGAACCGATTCACCAAATTGATGATATAGAACAGGAACCAGAAATAGGAAATCAATATATATATATATATATTAGTTACCGAATTGATTGAATTAAAAGAAGAACAAAGTAGAAGAAGAAACAAGAAATCAGATGGAGATCGAATAGAACTCCTCTGCCCTAATCAGAGAAGACGATGTCTTCCTGCCCAAGCTCTAAAGAGCCCATAACACTAAACTGAATACTCTCGATACCCTTCTCTGCCCTCCTTCAGCTATTTATATTATCTATTCTTGAACTAACCTTGGGCCAATTGGGCTGGGCCTCTAGTTGTGGATATGAAACATAAAAATATGGACTAGTAGTAGCATTTTCTCAATCAATACCGCCCCCATAAAGAAGGCTTGTCCTCAAGCCTGAATTTTGACAAATGACTTGGAATAAATCCTTCCTTGTATCATCTTTATTAGTACCTTGCCATGGAATCATCCAAAGCTTCCTAACTTCCTTTTCTGCTTTATTAGAACCCAATTGTTCACTTAATCTCTTTTCTCTTTTCTTCATGAAACTGTCTCCTGCATCATCTGAGAAACTTCTCTTTAGGGTGTCCTTGTGATTCCGACCATCTACTTTAAATTGAACATAAGTTTTCAGTTTAGAGAGCTGAGTAGAAACAGGGACAGCTTGTTTAGCGTCAAGATTCTGCTCAAGTATATTCGCAACTTTCTTAACAGCTTGACGAACCTTGACAGCGGGAACTCCACTATGAAGATCTCTCATGAAGTTTCCCAGGCCTGATTTATTGAAAAACATCATGTGTAGGGCCTTTCTATATTGAATATGAATCTGGAGACCTTCCTTAACATTGTCATGACTTGTATACATGAGAACAAGAACACCACCGGACTTAGTTAGCTCGTAAACAACCCTTTTGCCTTCAGTTCCAACAGCAAGAACCTTGGCCACATATATCTTACCATACTCGCATTGAACACCATTAATAATAGCTCGAATCAAACTCACGTAGACCCCTTTACAATTCTGCCCCATAAATAAAGAAATCCCATCAACCATGAACCTATGATACTCAATTTCAGTTATGACCCAATCGGTGTTTGTGACTTTAAAATTAGAAGTAACAACACCACCTTTAGGAACAATTTGACCCTGTTTACTCACAATTTGAGCTGCTACTTGTATGCCCATTGGAATTTCAAACATAGGTTGGATATCACTATGGAGATCTTCAAGAACGACATCACTTTTGCTACCTTTCTGCTTGTCCATACGATCAGCTGATTTGTTCGAGCATTCCCTTGACATGGAGCAATCTAAGACACTTATCATTCTCTCAGTCGTAGAAAATACTTCATTGACCATATTAGCTAGCCACCAGTAAAAAACAGCACTGCAGAAAGCATGGACGAACAACCATCATACATTTTAGTAACTTTAGTACTTAAAACCTGCTCAGCCTCATCTGTTTGCAATTTAACTATTACTATCCCATGTATTTGCTTTTTCCAAATAAGGTCTATGTTTATTGAGCATGACCTGTTCTGTTCATATAGAGACATCAAAAAGTCCCAACCAATGAACTTTGGTTTACAACTTTCTTGAAACAACTTGCATACAAACCCCAAGATACTATACTCGAAATACAAATTAATCATGTGTAAATGAGTATGTAATCCTTGGGTTTGAGACTCAGTTTGACAGCCATGGATCATGTCACCAATTAACAGCTTATTGGACCAAAACATCATAATATAATCTGGAGGTTTGGTCAGTTCTGAAGACGACTGATGATCACAAAAACAATGCCAAGCAGTATAAAAATTTACGAAAACTGGGGGTTTAGCCATAATTAGGTGAGAAGATGGTTGAATCATAAAAGAGTATGTAAAATCCGGTGGTTTCAATGGCTTTCGACCTGATACATCATACCATACTTCACAATATCTAGTGTACTGAATTTCATCCACCAGTCGATATGCACTACAAAAGACCAAACACCTTAAATACCTTGTCATCAGGTGCATCATTTCACTACAATGGTTTCCACTGTGGGGGCCTAGGAAGGATTTAGGTGTAATAGAAAGTAGATTACTCACATAACTGAACTGGAAATTGTGATTGTTACTATTTGGAGACTCATGACCATCAAAAGCATACCTAGTATTGTGCAAGAACAAATAATTTGAGGGCTTCCGTGGTTTATCCTTGATTGAATTTGGTTCTGGACTTTAATCAAACAGCTCTTGTGCGTTCCCAGCAAAGGTAATTGTTGAGGTATGTACCATAACAGGCTCAGCTAGACCTCAGGTCCATCAAACCAACAGCTCCGACCAACTGAAGGAACAACTTTCCATAGCTGGACCTCAGGTCCATCATACCAACAGCTCCGACCAACTGAAGGAACAACCTTCCATAGCTGAACCTCAGGTCCATCAGATCAACAGCTCTGACCAACTGAAGGAGCAACCTTCTAGAGTTGAACCTCGGGTCCATCAGACCAACAGCTCCGACTAACCTTAAGTAACAACCTAAGTAAAGCTGGAACACAGCTAAACCTCATGACCTCCGACCCTCTGAACGTTGCAACCTTCAGCTTGGGAAACAAAGACACAAACAGAATGGTGTAAGAGGAAAATATGATCTGCAGCTTACCAAATATGTACATAAGACAGCTGTTCCATATAAGACAAATACAAGATTCCAAGATAAGTTTGTCTCAAGGTCAGACTTGCAAACCTTCATGATATGTCACATCTGCCCATGTCCTATTTATACAAGACAAATACAAACTTCCAAGACAAGCTTCATGATATGTTATGGTATGTCCGAACCTCTGCAAGTCCGAAGCTAGTGATAACACGTCCGGACCTTAAACCTCCGGATTAGGCAAAGCTGTCAGGACCTTTCACTAAGAGAACAGACAGCAGATTACAAAAAAGACAAAGGACAAGAACTAACACAAAAGGTCAAACCAACCAAACGATGGTTGACCTCTGCTCTCTATATCTGCAGGTGAGATACGTAAGACTTGGAGAATAAGACGAACGCCGCATCTCGAGGCCGATCACAATAGAACCAGAAAAATAAGGTGCAGTCCTTGTCAAAGGAACAGACCTCAGGAAGGTATCCTATTATCCAGCGGATAATAGGTAGAACCTTCTAGGTGGATGGTTATATAAGAAGTAGGCCGGCTACCAAGGTAAACATCCACTCAACACTATTTAACTCTCACTCTTTCTCACTCATACACTTGATATCCGCGTAACAAACAACTGATTCTCACGCCGGAGGTTGGTCACGAGGATACCCCTCCTCGTGACGAGACTAACGGTGGTCTGTTTTGCAGATCATTCAAGTCTTATGAGTTTCAGACGAGCTTCCTCCTTCTTCCGTTGAGGCCAAGAACATCCTTTGTTTCAACATTGGCGCCATCCGTGGGACCGACTTTTCTCAATGATGGAATCGTCTCCCTTCATACTTCCTTAGTTCGTCTGGAAACGTAACTACTTTAACCTTCAACCTTCTCATTAGTTTTGAATCATGAGAAGGAAGAATGGTTAAGAAAGCTTCAAAACAAGGTTGAGTTTCTAAAGAAGAAGCTAATGTTAAAGGGTTCGTAGAAATACTTCATCTTTCTCACATCTCAAGACTCTTCTTACAACCTCTGCTACAACTTAATCCATAATTTAAAGAAGTTGCAACTACGTTTGAAAGAACTATAATTTTCTCAGAAGCTCGTACTCGTATTCGAAGTTCTTTCAGACCACGACCGGAGGTTGGTCTAGAAAAAAGGAATAGTTGCTCCAGAGTTTGATCTTCAGCTGTCCTTAAACGGACTCCATCGTTACAATAGCCCAACCTTGGGATGAAGGTTGGTTTAGAAAAAAAAGAATCAGTTGCTCCAGAGGTTGACCTTTAGCAGTCCTTCAACAGACTTCATCGTTAAAATAGCCTAACCTTTGAATGAAGGTTGGCCTAGAAAAACGACATGGGCAGATGTGACATATCATGAAGGTTTGCAGGTCTGACCTTTAGACAAGCTTATCTTGGAAGTTTGTATTTGTCTTATATGGAACAGTTGTCCTATGTAAATATTTGGTAAGCTGTAGATAAGCTTTTCCTCTTACACATTTCTGCTTGTGTCTTTGTCTCCCAAACTGAAGGTTGTAGGTTTAGAGGGTCGGAGGTCATGAGGTTTAGCTGTGTTCCAGCTTCATTCAGGTTGTTACTTGGGGTTGGTCGGAGTTGTTGGTCCGATGGACCTGAGGTTCAAGAATGGAAGGTTGTTCCTTCAGTTGGTCGGAGCTCTTGGTCTGATGGACTTGAGGTTCAGCAATAGAAGGTTGTTCCTTCAGTTGGTCGGAGCTCTTGGTCTGATAGACATGAGGTTCAGCAATGGAAGGTTGTTCCTTCAGTTGGTCGGAGCTCTTGGTCTGATGGACCTAATATGGTACATACCTCAACAATTGCAATATAATTCCTTTACGTAAACCCCTTAAATATTAGTTTACTTCCTGAAATTTACTATTATTTTCCCTAAAATACAATTATCTTTAATAAGCTATCATTGTTATATATTACATATAACCCGAGAATATTAACATAGTTTCCATAAAGAATACTCTAAATTTTCTGACATAAAAAAAAGGGATGTTACAACTCTCCCCCATTTATAATAATTTCGTCCTCAAAATTACGGGTACTTTAATCATCTATGGCACATGTAGTTCATCAAACCTCATTTCCTTTACGGCTTTTGAATCTTCACTGATTTACTAAACTAAACTAAACCACTTACCAGAGTACGTCTTTCTTACATTTCATATTCGTTTGACGGTGTATTTCCTCTCTACTAGTAGTCATACTTTAAAGTTGTAATCTGCACGCATTTACATTCTATTTTCTCAAGGAGAAAGATCTGACCATCGCTTGTTGGTACTTTGAATTTCCAGTTACATTTGACTTGACTAACACGTACTCCCATTTACACCCTTTTTTTTTTTACATAACTCCTGGAATTCTAAACCCGACTACTTTGGGTAAACTGAAACTCCCTCTAATCATTGATCATTCACTATAGTCTTCTGAAGTATTTGTGGAATACCGATCCTACCAAACCGCTAGTAACAAGTTCATTGCCCAGCTGCCACTAGAGTGTAAAACACATGCTCGTAGTATGTTCACTATGTTTTGGTCAGTTTATCGCACTACCCCATCCATTTGGGGATGGTATATTGTACTGAATGGTGATCTAGTGGTAGATCCTCATGGAAAATTCCCCAGACTAATAACATGAACCAGGTACCCACGTTTGATGCAACTGTAACTAACATATTTTCTCGTATCATCATAAGCAGGCATTCATGATCCTGTCTATTAAACACATTATAACTCTTGAAGGTTTTAGGCAACTTCTATAATCAAATTTCTAATCACCCCTGTATCTATCCTTTAGTTATCCTGTCTAGTCACATTGAAACTTCTAAATAGTGATGTTCCCTCTGGTTTTACTGATGTTTAACTATACCCTCCATGTAAATTATACACTTTCCAACACTTCTAGCTAAAAATTTTAATAATGCATTCTAGTGCTAGCCCCTAACATTCTTCTAAGTACCTATGTTCACGACACGGATTATACTACCTCTGGATACACTAATTATCAGGTTAACCTTACCTCTTCCAGATTTAACCCAAATTCTCTATACTCTAGTCAAAACTGTATCCTATATATGCTAGAGTGTTGCTTTCTACCTTGTACGTACTATCCCTCTAACTTAAGTTGTTCTCCCCCACTTGACTTCAAGCCATGCGGTTCCTATCAAACACACCTAGGTTTGACTACCCTAAAAGTGAATTTCCTACAGTACTTAGGACATTAAACACTATATAAAGTCTTACACTTATTCCTTCTAGACTCATCAATGAATTACTAATGATAAAAATAATCGAGTTTATTATCGGTTAACAACTTCATTCAGAATTCTCACTTACTTCCACAATGGTAAGATAAGCGTCTACTTACTCTACCAATGTTAGCAATATTGACCTTGCTAAATCAACTAAATCACTTCCTAAGAATCTCACCTTGACTTTTTGACTAAACGGTACCTTTTACACTCAAACTTTTACTACTAATCAAGCTTCTTCATTCATCCAGGAATTTTTCTTTTTTTTTTCCATGTATATGAGCTGTACCTTCCCATACTTACGATTTGAGCTGCAACTTAGCTCTAACTGGACAAATATTAAACTAAATTTTGCAAGCAATGTGTTATGTTACTAGTACTATCAAGCTTTAGTTTACTAAAGCGCATGGTCTTATTAACATAAATTCTACTTTATAATTCAAGGCAACATTTACTATTATTTAAACAATTTTCCGCTAGTACAACCATCCAAATAATAATTAAGATAAACATGTACCTTCGTAATAACTGACTCTGCCACCTGCCATGAAACATCAATCTAGTCAATTCTGCATGTTTGGACAGTTAAACGCAACATGACCGGACGGAAAACAACTATAGCGTCGATGTTGACTGTTTAAGCACTCCCTAGAGAAATACCCGGCTCTCCACACCTATAACAGACATTAATACCCAACCTACGCTCCCCAATATGGTTCCTTCCACAAGGAGAACACCCACAATCCTTCTTTTTACCCTAACTCACTTATACATTATCTACCATTTGTCTTTTGTTTCGCTTTTCTTCATATCCTAGCCTCTCCCGAACCGGAATACCGTTCCTCTTCATTCAAGATTCCTCTTATCACGACTAACTCTTGTTTGACAGTTTCTTTCACTTGTTCTTTTATACTTGCTTATGGCATATACGACTTTAAAGCCCTACGGCTCATCAGCTATTACAGCCCTAAGGTCCCTAATAGAGACTATGGTCTTTCCTTCCCCCAAAAGATTCTTTATCTTCCCCACACATACCATCTTAGGGTATTCCTTGCTTCATTAGAGTTACATTCCTATTTTCTTCATTTCCTCCCGTCAGATTGAAAATTTTAAACTACTAAAATATAGAAACATACACACTATGTGATTCCCATTTGTTATGGACAAGTAGATAATTTATTATTTGTACGTGCTCTTATACTTTTCATTTCATCATATATAATCATTTCTGCACTAATAAAATTTGACATTTAAAATCCTGCTTTCTTTCCTTTAGTGTGTACTTCCTTGCAACTCTTGTATTTTTCATGCTACTTATGCACCAGACGTGCTTTTACCTTTCGATTGTCTCTTCAAAACTTTAATCGTGCTAACATCACCATCAAGTCATACTAAATCGTATATATTTTATCTTTCTAATATTCTTTCATTTTCGTTGTTATCTTATCTTTCCATATGTTTATCATTTCTTGAAAGTGTCCGAATAGCACCATATATATATATATATATATATATATATATATATATATATATATATATATATATATATATATATGTATGTATATATATATGTATGTATATGTATATATATATATATATGTATGTATATGTATGTATATATATATATATATATATATATACATACATACATACATACATACATACATATATATATATATATATATATATATAGGGACGTACTATCATATTGACCTATTCTTACCATCAAAAAGTATAAATAAAGCACTAGGGTATAAGGTAGCTTTACCACACTGTCATCTACATCAAACAGTTCACATACATTTAACATGTTCGTACCTCTATCCTTAAATTGAAGTAGCCCCATCCACACTAAGGTGCTCCTATGCTACACGCGTACTACTTCCTACAAGTACCTCTCACCGGATTCACAAGATTTCCAATGATGCCGTTAAGTTCCAACATGTACTATGTGTTTGTAATAATATAGGCCCGTATATTACTCCAAACACGCTATACATGTTTGATCTTAACTTTACCACGAGAAGTACGGATCCACATGCTTAGGCCATGTATCACATTATGAATCAAAATATAAAGCATCACGTATAAGCCAACACATCTGTTACTAGTCTATTGTAATATGAATGTGATGCTATGCATAACCCTAGATAATGTAGATACTCAAATACTTGAGTCTACCCTACCGCAACAATCAAACAAGAACATGCAATAAGGCCAATTCAAGTATTCTAACCCTACTTGTCTAGTATCATGCAGGGCATTAAGCATTCAAAGTACACAAGACAGTAATAACATCAACATCAATTGTATTCCAATATTCACAAAATTTAAATCATCGTATCATCCAATGGTCTAAAAACACAAAGGCGTCGCAAATAATTGGGTGCTTTCAAATGAAGATGTATCTGACTCACTAAAAGATCAAATTCACCTACCCACTTATGTGCCCCAAGTTTGTTAGCATTCTTATCTCTTTCTAAATCTTTTATACTTGTTGTGACTCAGACTAGGTTGATAATTCTATTTTGAGATGTCAGTGTACCTGATTTTGTTGATCTACGAGACTCCTTAATAATACATGTGGCTGAAGTAGCAATATTGGTGGTAGAAGACAATTGACTGGTCTCGTTCAACAGAATCGTATGATGAGAGGTTAAAAATACATGATGCCCAAGAAGGATCGTGAACATCATGAGGGGAAGATAAAAGATGAAGAAAGTTTTACATTTTGTATTCAGTTGATTGTGATTCAATCATGAAATTGATGATCCCTTGATTTTTTCGGACCAAACAAGTGGTATCAGAGCCAAACAATTGAGTATGGCAGGATTTTAGCAGAAAATCGAAATTACTTTTTACTTTCATCATGAGTTGCAATCGGAAATCTCTAAAATCAAGAATTAGAGGTTGTTAATTCGTATAATTGATTACCGAGCATGGTTAGGGATTAGACTAAGTGATATCGGTAGTTTTCCCCAAGAAAATCACAGATTTCATGCTTCAATTTGAAGATTTTCAATTTTTCCGTTTTTGAAGTGTTCATGAGGAAAAATCATATCTTAATCCTTAAAAGGTGTTGTTTATGCTCGATTTGGTTTTCATCTTGTTCAGATACTGATTTCGCAAGACTTAAGAGCACGAAGAACAATTGAGAAGATGTTCTGTAAAAGTTGAGAAAAAAATTTAAAAGTTGTTTGTAGGGGAAATACTATTCGAGTTAGAAAATTACTTGAATTAGTATAATTCAAGCGCCAAAAAGGACCCAAGTGCTATTGAACCGGATGTATCACTCAAATTAGTGAAATTCGAGCTTGAGTAAGCACATTCTTGGTGAATTCGAATTCATGATTTCTAAAAATAGCACAATTCGAGTGACTGTTTTGAAAAATTCGATTTCGGGTATTCCATCGTCAAAATACAAATCAAGCCCCCAAAAGTCGACTTGGTTGATTCAGTTCGGGGTTTATTCCAGTTGCTTGATTCAATTTGGTTGAAGATTCGAGCTGGTTTAAAAATGGTCAAAATTGGGTTCAAAAATCAAAATTTTAATTTTCGACCCCACCTAGGGGCTCTGCCCCTTAGACCCCGCTACGAGGGGCACTGCCTTTGGACCCCCGTTGTTCCGAATTAGAATTATTAATTTTAAAATCATCGTTCACTCTAATTCAGAAATAAGCACTATAAAAACAACAATATCTTTTCTACTTGCAATGACTCAGACTAGGTTGATAATTCTATTTTGAAACGTCAGTGTACTTGATTTTGTTGATCTACCACACTCTTTAATAATACATGTAGCTGAAGCAGCAATACGGGTGGTTGAAGACAATTGATTGGTCGCGTTCAACAGAATCTTATGATGAGAGGTATAAAATACATGGTGCCCAAGAAGGATCATGAACATCATAAAGGGGAGATAAAAGATGAAGAAAGTTATACATTTTGTATTCAGTTGATTGTGATTCGAGATATCAGGCCTTGGGGGAGGAATCAACATATTCTCCCATAAATTGTGTTCAATGGTCGAGAGCAACATTGTAGGGGTAGAGAACTTCAGAATCTTCCCAGATGATTCCAGGGGGAGAGATCAACATATTCTCCTCAGATGATAAATCATTCTATACTTCCGCCGCTGATACAAATGCTCAAGATCCAGAAATGTTGAAAACCTCTATATGTTAAGCTGTTTATATAACTCAAGGTGACAATGCCTGAGGTTACCAGAGCGATACATTAAAGACCATAAAGATGCTGCAAAGATACAAAACTTCTATTCTAATACGAAGTGGGAGATTGTTAGGAATAAATATTGTATAGGGATACAGATTAAATTGTGTTAGAGGGTTGAATTCGATCATCACTATGTGGGTCGAATTCGTCATTAGTTGAATTCGACCACCATTATGTAGGTCAAATTGAACATATAATCCTTGTAGTATATATATACCTTATGATTACTTTGTATTAACTGTGAATTGCCATTCGAGTTAAATGAACTATGTTTGTTTACGGTCAAATGACTTTTCTCTCTAATTTCTCATAGTTCTACATTGCAATTCACCAATCTATCCTATTTGATACTTAAATCATTGGGCCTAACAGTAGCGTTCCTCTACATGTATCCACGCCAAGCTTGTTTGATTCCCGAGTGCAATTATCTTCCAAGAGCAATACCTTAGTATAACACCAACTTGAATACAAATTGAGATAATAATCTTCTAAGTGTGTTTTGAGAGAGATGGAAATGATGTATCAAAAAGCAAGTGAACATTAGCCAATGTTCTGCATCATGAGATTGGTAATATGACTCACATTCAGCCAAACCAGGTTAGTGCCAAAGCCACACTTAATCTCGTGTTAAAAGACTAATTAAGTAGGTTGTTACAGCGTCAGGCACGACCGTGACTGACAGGGCACGCCGGTGCCAGCCCAAACGGGCACACCTAAGCCATGCCCGACATGGGCTCGTGACTTAGCACTAGGCACGAACGTACCTCTAAGAGCCACGCCCGTGCCATCCCAAAATGGTACTCCCAAGGCACGCCGGTCTTGGACCCGTACCTAACCATGAGGCAAGCCCGTACCTCAATTAAGCACGGTCGTGCGGGGCCTACCAAAATAAACATACAAATTTTGTTTATACTTGGTTCTAAATTTGTTTTCTTTTTTTTCTAGCATCATCATTTATGGTATATACTTGGTTCCTAGTTTGTATGAGGGGTTAAAATAAACATACGAATTTTTTCTACAAATAACTAATATAAATATTAGGTATAAGCATACAAAATTTTAGAGGGGCCACAACCCCCTTTCCTCGTCATCATTCCATGTGTTGTATATGGCAACAAACATGTGCTCCTATTTAATTCATATAAAATAAATCGGTTCTGTTGGAATATTCTCACTAACACACACGAGTTGGTACCACTGCCGATGAATCATAGGCTTATTAGGTCATACGCCAAGATTGATTCCGGCAAAACTTTTAAAAGAGAGAGAGAGAGACCAAAAGATGGTTTTGGTGGGTTTCATCAAGATTAAAGTTGGAAAACTTATTAGGTCATACGCCGGCGTGCCTTGGGAGTACCATTTGCAGCAAAACTTATTAGGTCATACGCCAAAAGATTGTTATGTTTTCATCAAGATTATGTTTAGTTCATGATTAGTGTTTTAATTATATACATTTTGTATGATAAATTGATTATCAAATTTTGTATATTTGATATGTTTTTGGATATTAAATAATAGATAATATATTAATGAATTGCATATTTATGTTTAAAATGAGAAAATTTAGTAGGATATGCCTACAATTTCTCTTCTCTTTTAGTGTGTTTCATTTTTTGGTACATGCTCAATTGTTCTTTTTTGGTTAATTAGTATTTTATCCATTGACTTAACTTGGGAAATATTATGCAAGAAATATTCATTATGATTAGTAGTTTTATTTTAATTTATTGACTAAGTTTAAAAGAAAGCACTAATTAAAGTTGGAAAATTAATATAATCATGTACTCGAATTTAAAGTTTGCTCACTTAGACTATGTAAAGCTATAAGCTTTGGAAAGTTAATATAATTACTAATTATTAAACTCAACTCAACTTGTTTGGGTTCAACTCAACTCAACTTAACTTATTTGGTTATGATGCCTTCTAACCAACATCATTTATCCAAAACTCAACACTAGGCGTAATACCAATAAATAACCAAATAGAAATACAAATAGTAGAATCTTAATAAATACAAGCTTTAGGTTAGTAGGATCTTAATAAATAAGTACAATAATAGAAATAAAAATATTATAACATAAAGTAAAATATAATTAATGATAAACAAAAATATAAAATAATCGTAAAATAATGTTTTCTAAACCAATATATTTTGTTATATGACGTAGGTCACCCGTCCAAAATTAATTTATTAGAAATTAATTTTGGAAAGTCCCCTGTTTGGGACTGCTTTTTGAATGTTTTGTCTCCTTTAGGATATGGATCCATATAACTGATATATTATTTAAGAAAAATTCGGTAAGCATTTCCTCTTTTCTCCTACGAATATGTGTTTTATACGCATATTTGGGGAGTTAAGGGGAAATGCTGTCGAATTTTTCTTAAATAATAAATTAGTTTTATGTGTTCATGTATGAGACAAAACATTCAAAAAGTGGGTTAGGACATATAATAAAAACTTTTCGTAGTTCAAACTATAAATTCCGCCTTCCGTTGTTTTGATACTTAATCATCACAAATGCAGTTATGACGATTGATAAGAGTTGGACTAGGTGTAGAAATCGTTCATCACCCGAGTTTTTTACCGGTCTTAACGCATTCATTGAGAGGTGTAAGGACAACTTGAATGATCAAAATAGATGTCGATGCCCATGTCGACAATGTGATAACCAAGACTGGGGTACGCTTGTTGAGATTGGGAACCACATACATCGTTGGGGGTTCAGCGCCGCTTATAAAACGTGGAGGTTTCACGGTGAACAATATAATCCGCCAGTTATACATGATACATCTCAAACAACAGATGAGATGGTTGATGTCCTTAACGATGTTCGATGGGAGAATATTGGCAATGAACACGAGGCAAGTATTGATGAGCCAAGTACCGAGCCAGCTGAAGGTTCGATTGGTGCAAATGACGATATTGATGCGTTACTTATGGAGGTCGAGACGGAGCTATACCCCGATTGCTCAAAGTGATCACGTAAGCATCTATCTTTAGTTTACTTATGTGTGTGTGTGTTTGTGTTTGTGTATGTATTAGGATCTTGGTGAACTACTTTTTATGATTATATTGTATTTAGTTTTACAATCTTGATATGTTGAAGTTTTACTACTAAGTTGTTGACTGTTATGTTTACTTGAGAAGTTGAATAAATATCATATATGAATTTTTCACATAGGTAAAATTATGGATTATTCATTTTACAGTTGTTATGCTGTCGAAATTTTATATTTTATATACACATTATTAATTATAACAATTTGAACTTTCTTAATTACACAGCAACAAATGGAGCAACTGCGGGAAAGTCAAGCCGGGAGTTCAAATCCCCTAACAGACGAACAAATACTTTCGCAAGTATTAGGGGAACGTCGTGGACATAACCGTGGACGAGGCAGAAAACTACCCGCTGCTGCATATATTCCAACCTACCAACCACCAAAAGAAAGAGTTTATACACAAGCCGAGGTGGATGAAATGTTGCGTCAGCAAAATGCTATGAATAATGCAAATTTTGGAATCGTATTTGATGCACTAAAACAAGCTGGGATTCCAATTCCCGACTATCAACCGTTATCCGTTATCGTCTCCATTGACGAATACAGAAGACGATGACGGTAACGACATGGATGAGGAAGAGTCGGATGATGAGTAGTTATATTGTGTTAATTAATTACATTAAACTAGTTTGTAAAAAACACTTATTGATGATTATATATTGGTGTAATATATTTAAGTAACTTATCTTCTGAAAGCAGGTATTTAAAATGTTTTAGGTTTTTAAATTTATTATAAAAACGGCAGGTAATAAAAAAAATAAAAAAAAACATCTTTTCGCGAGGACATTTGTCGTCGCCAAAACCTCCATCGGAAATTAAAAAGAATAAATAAAATGACTTTCCGCGAGGACAATTTCATCGCTAAACCTTTTAAAAAATAAAACAAAATAATAGAAATAACTTTTTGGGAGGACTTTGTCCTCGCGAAAAGTAATTATGTTAATTTCGCTTTATTTTTAATATTCAGTTTTTCGCGACGACGCTGTCCTCGTTAACCTTTCGGGACGACAAATGTCCTCGCGGAAAGTTTTCCGGCACGGACATTCCGCGACGACTCTTTGGCGACGAAATATCCTCGCAATAGATTTTCTGCGATGACTCTTCCACCTTTCGCGAGGACATTTGTTATTCCGTTTTTGCTTCCGTTGTGTTTCCTTGATGCCACCAATACCCAACATGTTACCATACATAGTTTGAAATCTTAAGATTTCTACTTCGAATTTTTTATTAATAGTGATGGCCAATTTGAATATTAAATTGGTCAAAACGCGAGATTGTTAAAGCTGGTCAGATTATATTCAAAACTTGCGTGAATATTTTCATAGAATCATATTAAATCACTCACAAAGAGTTTGAAGGTGAGTTATATATTTGTAAAACTAGCAGGATATATTTTAATCTATCATTAGACTTCAAAAGCTAAAACAATTGATAAATGGGTCAATATATTTAAGAAAGACAGCTGACATGTAGACCAGAAACAAGGGTAGTTAGTATCTCACTTTATGTTGTAATTTGTGACTCAATGGTGTGTTTGAAGCATGTAAAGATTGTTAATTGGTTTACATTCTATGTAAAGGCTTAGAATGATAAATGGTAGATGTTAATGTTGAGTAAATGCTTAGAAACAATGAAAAGGAGATCAATTCTCCTCTTTTAGAGAATGATTCTACAAACGGATAAATTTAAGAGAGAAAAATATAATGGGATAACATATACTTCTAGGAGTATGAATGATATGTTTCATGAGTATCGGTTGCACCAAAAGTTATGAATAATATGAAAGGTTAGCTAATCTCCATATTTGGAAAATGCCTCTCATAAATATGATTATGTTCATTTTAAGAGCAAAAAGATCAAGGTAAAATGATAAGTATCTTATAGTCGTGTTAACAAGTGTTTTCCCACATTAGCTCAAATTTAAGCTAATTTCAACAGAAATTTCCAGTAGTATGTTGTTTAGGTTGGGGTAAGACCTAATTGTCCCTATGCTTGAGATCACTTGAATGTGCTAGCCGTTACAGGTACTTCTTTACCTATTGTTCTAGATAGCTAGTCTAATACGGGGAATCGGGTATTGGCGTTACATGCATGCTGAAGTGATGTATAGTTCGAGTGGTCGGGACTTTGCCCAAAATATCACGTGGGTGTTGGGAAGTATGTCATGGTTGTTATACTACGGTTGTAATCTTAGGACTCATAGATTTTACTATCCTGAGTAGTGGCAAGCAATCTGGATCTAGAACTAGTGTATTCAAAGGAGTCATGCCGAGCGTGTACATGTTATTACTAGGATTGACAGTCATGAACAAGGTAATCGGTCTTGAATTTGAGGTTATACATTCTTAATCCCATAACAGTTGAACTAGCAATTGCTTATAGTTTAATACACCCTTAATTAAATAACAATATATGGGCTTTATGTATGTTTTGCCTTATAATTTATTGACTCAGTAGGCGTTAGCTAAAACTTGTTTCTTGAATGGTGTTTTGTACTCGTACAGATTGTTTAAAGGTGGACCTTGTGAGGCGGTTACACTAGGTAGAGAGTAATTTTTTTAATGTTTGCGAACGCGATACACAGACATTAATCGTTATGGCAAGACTTTGTGATTTTACGGAAAGTAACACCGGTGTTTATTTGGTTGTTTTTTGTAAACATTTATGGGTTGGTTTATACTTATTGTGGTCTTTAAGACATCCTTTGTGTTTTATTTATGAAAAGGTTGAAACTTTTTGATGAACCCCAGATTTTAAAATCACGATGTTATATTAGGCGTTCGATAACCTGTTGAAGTAATGAAGATAAGGAAGTTATAAGTAGCATGTCATTAACATAGAGACTAAGCATGCAACAAATGCACCATGACGATGTATAAATGGTAACATGCCACAGTTGTTTCAATAACTAGGTAACATATGATGCAAACTAGTAAAATGCATGTTGTGCCACTTTCAAATCATATAGTGAATTATTGAGTCGGTAATAATAACGTGGATGTTTAGGATCGTGTAATTGTAGTGCTCGATGCTTCTACTTGGTGTTAGATAGGCAATCGTGAAGTAAAGCATTATTCGCGTCCAGTTGATGAATGAGACCCCGAAGTGAGAAGTTAAGGATTACAATTGTTAAGATGGTCTTCATTTTAAGAACATGGTTGAACTTGTCATCGCAATATATAGCGTGACGTTCTCTTTTGCCCGTCCCTATCAATCTTATCTTCTGAAGATTGAAACCGCTATCAGAATGATATTTTTATTTAAAAGCCACATGAATTTGGAAATCTTAAACACAACACATTAAAAAAAAAGCCTCGAATACTGTTAGTGATAAATTATCAAATTCATCACTCATAACATTGATCCAATATGGGTAAGCTAAGATATATGTTGGTGATCGTGAGAGCCACAAAGGTTGGTTTCAATTGTGATGTGATGATTGAATCATTTTACTTCCTTAAAAATACTTAAATACATATATACATGTGCTTATATAAACATGTTATCTTTTTTTTTTAGTAAATTACTGAAATGGTTCATGTGGTTTAACCCAAGTTACTAATTTGGTCTTTTAAGATAAAAAATTACGTTACATGTTCCTATAGTTGCATTTTTATTACTTATTTAGTGTTTTTGACTAACAGTCATCTAAATTGACTATTAGTTATCCTTTAGTGTGAGGGTGTTTTCGTCTTTTTCCTTACTTATCTCTTCCAAACATCATTTCTATGCAAATGTTCTTGAATAAAAGTAATAAACCATATAACAACGCCTCCATGCCTCAACCCTATGAGCTCAGGTTAAAACCTCATAGGCCACCACGTTCCATCTCCCACGTCAAGTTCCCCGACAAGCTCATAGCCACTTCGTTTGCCGACAAGATTAGCCACACTTGGTCCACCTCCGACGGGATCCCCTCTCCAAGAATTCATCAGTCACGAGCAAGGTCTTTTAGACGTGGCATTCTCCTCCGACGCTAGGTACCCCGCTACGGCTATGTCTTCTATGTCAAATACAACTCTTAATCGAACATGATTGTCTCCTGTTCGTTTTTATGAAACTATTAGGTTTGGGATGTGAAGACCGGCATATGCTTCAAGGTGTTTCCGGCGCATTCGGATCCCGTGACCGCCGTAAACTTTAATCGGGACGGGACGCTAATCATGTCCAGTAGTCACGATGGATTGTGCAGGATTTGGGATGCTTCTACAGCGCATTGAAGACATTGATTCACGATGAAAACCCACCGTTAGTTTTGTCAAGTTTTCGTCCAATGGTAAATTAATCCTCGTCGGGACACTGGCAAGTTAGTTCAAACTCCACGTGTAGGGACATGATTAGAAACTTTGATGGTACTGATCAAATGTTTTATTGACTGTAATACCCGTTTTCGAAAATAGAATTATTATTAGAGATCGGGAGTTAAGATCACACTTATTTCATATTGAGAACCTAGAAGTCGTAAATGTTGGACTTATTATTATAGTGATATATTAATATAAATGCGGATTGAGCAATAGATATATGAATTGTTAGAAGACGATGGATCTAATTGGAATTATAAGTTACAAATATTATTGGACTTAGAATTGTTGATGGAGTTGATGGGCTTATTTATGTGTTGACAAATGGATATATGTATTAGTATATACATTTTAAACATTAGACTCATAAGTGGTTTAATAAATTAGATCACGATTATGTGTAATATAATATCTTGGATTTTAAGATGGGCTTAATTGTTATGGTGGGCTCATAATTTAGATGATGGGCTTGAATTAATAGAATCTATTGGGCTTAAGTTATATAGAATAGTTTAGGGGTTTAGGTTAAATAAGAAAAGAAAAAGAAAAAAATGAAAAGAAAAATAGGTATTAAAAGTATTTAATAGAATTAAATACTAGTTTTGAGGGAATCGTGGAGGCACATTAGACAAGGGAGAGAGACAGTGCCTGTGCCGGCCACCGCCACTCTCCACCGTGGACCACTGTAGCGCTGCCGTGCCTCCGCCGTATCTCCACCGGAAAACCACCATCTTTGAACACAAATTAACAGGTAACATTCCTTTACTCCTGTATGAACTTTGGACCACATTTATATTGTTTTCGATCAAGTTTTCAAGAGTTTTGCAACTACACCGTCGGATTAAGAAAATAGAAATCGAGAGCTTCTTTTTAGTGTATAGAACCCGTAGCACAGGGAGCCCTTAGAAGCTAGGGTAGCAGGTTGTGGGTACATCTCTGTCACTAGAGACATGTGTGTGTTTGTGCGGCTGTCTAGAATTGCCGTCGAGTGTATGTTGTGTGAGAGCATCGTCGGAGCAGCAAAACGTGTGTGTGTATTGTCGGATTGTGTGTGTGTTGGTCACCGGAGAAAGAGAGCCGGCTGTGGGGAAACTCAGGGCAGCGACGGCTGCAGAAGAAGAAGGGAGGAGGGATTCTCCTAGGGTTTAGCTTGTAAGATAGTTGGGCTTTTATTCAATTTGAGCTTTTATCTTTTAATTGAATTCTTTGGGCCCATGGTTAGTAATTGTTTTGTGTATATTTGTGTTTAAGCTACAATGGATTTGGATTTTAATTAATATCAACATTGGGCCTAATTCTTTAAATCAGATAGAGGCATGGGCCGGTTGAGTTGAGCCGAGAAAAGAGAGATGGGGCTAGCTTAAATAATTAAATTGATGGGCCTGTTTTATTTTAATTGGATGTTTAAGGTTGTGGGCTTTTAAATTAATTAAGCTTTGGACTTTTATGTCTTGAATAAAGGGTTTGTGTTAGTTTATATATTTTAAGTCTTGGACCCTTATCCAACCTTTTAAGCGTGGACTTAATTTATTTTATGTGCATATATATATATATATATATATATATATATATATATATATATATATATATATATATATATATATATATTTATATAATTTATCTTAATGTACGCATATAAATATATACTTACTTATATGAATATATATATACACATTTATTTATAAATGTTTATATACATACATGTAATTAAATATGTAAATATATAAATACATATACTTATTTTATATTTATGTATATATGTTTATATATAAGTATATATTATGTGTGTGTTGCTAAGATCAGACCCCGTGAGTTAGGCGTACTGATCCGACTTCGAGGGTTAATAATCAGATTTCGACGAAGGTGTGAGTGTTGAGGATTCGACTTGCGTGATTAGAATCCGACTTGAGGGTTTCGACGGGAACACATGGCGTTTGGCTTAGGGTTGAGTTCCTGATCTAATTATCAGGTTCGGCCTAGGGTGGTTCGACCTAGGGGTTGTTAGTGTCGTGTAATCAAACGATTTAAACTCAGTATATTTTTGGTACGCGTGTTGTAGGTTCTGATGGCGGGATTCGTTAAGTTAATATTCAAGGACTAATACTGAATGAGTTGTGTTGACAATCAGGTGAGTTACCCTAACTTACTTCCGTTTCGCGCAATACGTAGTGGTGTGTGATGTGAAGTTCTTGTTAGAAATATTAAAGTGAGGGGTGTAAAATGTAATTACTCAAAGTTGGGGAAATGCTATATAAAGGCATTTCCCCCACATTTCAATGTTAAGCTTTGCATATTACTTACTATTGTTCTTGTGTTCTCACTCTCGGCTCTCTCTAGAAACCGAATACACACACTAACACATACTATAAGATTAACATCTTGCATTGCTTTATCCGTATACAATACGGGACCATAAATTGGTATCAGAGCCAAACTTGTTTTTGGCTCGTGATTGTTCGAATACATCAAAGGAAATCTCGAAAAGTTCAAGCTCATAGTGAAGAAAAGGCATTCGGGTCTAACAAGGTGTACATCAACAAGTTTTTCAAGAAAGATACAAGAACAAGCATTTCCGGAAGATCAAACACGTTCAAGGTATAAAAGCTCTACTGTTTTCATTATCTTCACGGGCCTTGGTCGAAGTTTTCTACTGTTTTATAAGACTCTCTTGACAAAACTTCAAAACCGAGTGTTATACTGGAAGGAAAAGGTTTAAAAGTTCATTAATTGCTTGGTTATATAACATTATTTTTTCTGGAAAACTTGCATTTATGGTGTTCTTGAGATATAAATGCAGACTTGAATAAGAAGAAGATGATTTTTATTAAATATTTAATTATTTATTCTTCAAAATTCGAATTTTAGTCTAGGAAACTTGAGTACTACCCATCCAATCAAGGCACAAGTGGGTAGTCACCTTAAGAGGTAAGGCTATCAGATTTGACAAGGACACATCAGAGTCTATCAGCTGGTCCCCTGGTCAATGCAATTGACTCTTGGGGCGGCTTATAGAATATTGTCAAAAGCTTGAACACCTAAGTGTTAATCAAATAGCTATAAGCCGGGTTCAGTGAATCGCATGCAATTGGACTGTGCGGCTTATAGAAGCAGTTGATAAGATAGCCTGAATACCTTGTGAATCGCATTTGTTTGAATCGCATACGATTAACACCTATCAGCCATTACTATTGGAATCACATTTGATTGGATCACGATTATTCATTCATCATATTGGCAATCGCATGCGATTGACAGGACTAACAGTTTATTTTCTAAGTGTTTGATGAAACAAGATTGATTTGCATTCGATTAACCATCGATACTAAGTTCTTACTCTGCTTGTTTTCAAGGACCTAATCGCATTCGATTGACCCGTATTCGCACTAGATAAGACAATTTCCAATCAGTGACTCCTTATAATTGGACAAGTGATTGATTCGTTTGGACTTGACTTAAAGAACTTTAGAATATTTGAACTTAATCAAACAATCTAATTCATAATTGAATTTAATCTAAATCGGATCTAACTCAAAGGTGAATTAAATTACCTTAAGTTTATCTAGCTCAAAGTTGAATTTAATCTTCTTAAGATCTAATTCAAAATTGAAATTTAAAAGACTTAGTTCTTTAATCAATTTTCAAGTCACTCTATAATCAAGCTTGAACAGTCACACCTTTAAGTGAAGCTTTCGAACAATCAAACCATCTTGCAAGTAAACGATCATTTCTCACTAAATCAGTTTTCATGTCAAGTACAAATGAAATGATGTCCATTGGCACCGACACAAAACCTCCTGTCTTGTTTCGGGGGGAATACAATGTTTGGAAAGTAAGGTTCCTGGACTTCCTTGAACACAACGAAATCTATGGAGACAAAATGATAGAGTGCTTCCACAAGGACACTAACTATAATATGGGTTTTAAACATGAACACATACAAACCATATTAATCCGCATGAAAGAGTTAGAAAATCAGATAATAGAGTTAACCACAAGAAATCAAGTTCTAGAAGATTTTTCACACAACAAGGATATAGAGGCACAAACAATAATTAAGCAGTTAGATAACGACTTAATTAGCCTTAAGATCCAATTAGTTGCTAAAGAATCTGAATTTTTAGAGTTAACTAATAGCACGAATACCACCATTTTAGATCTTAAAGCAGAATGTGCATATGCTGAAAAGGATTCTGAAATTCTTAAAAATGAACTTAGGAATGAACTAAGTACTCTTCACACCAAAATCTATGAACTTGAATATCTTCTATCCAAACGCGATCAAAGTGACAAGATCATCTCTCAATACAAAGAAAAGGAACGTCCTTTCTCCAGATGGAAATTCGATGGCCTGGGCTTCAAACACCCAAATGCATTGAGCAAGGTTACGTCCAAACAATTGTACAATGCTGATCTGTTTGGCGAAGGGCTTACCCAACGGATGGTTTTTGTTGGTCAAGAAGAGGAAAGTATTGAAGAAGAAGTCAAACGAACTCTTAGTCTCCGAACTGAAGTTCCATTTGACTACTCTGATCTTAATGACTCATACCTCACCTGTCTCAGTTCATCGTCTGAGACTGATGTTTCATCTTCTGTCTATTCTGATGAAGAACTCTACTCTCCTGTCTCACCAAAGTCTACTGTTGAATACATTCCTCACAAAGAATTACAAGATAGATTCAATACCTTGTAGGAATTTTGTTTTACCCACCTTGTTCAACAGGACCTTGCCAAAGCCATTCAGGATGAATTGAAACCTCCTACCTCTGATATCTCTTTTCTGATGCAAGCAACTACCATTCTCCAACAACGCATTAATACGTCTTTAACTCATGATGAAAAGATCATAGACGAATTATGCAGGAAACAGTTTGCACTAAAAGAGCGAATCAAGAAACTCCAAGAAGAGATGCAACCACCTACTCCATTCACCTTCTCACCACAGGGAACCACATCTGATGAACGAATTGAAGGTTCTAAACATGTGACTACATCTTCTCAAGATGTCAAAACTGAGATAAAATCTGTTAATAAGTCATCCATGGTAAATCTAAAACTTAAACATATTTTCACTCCTAAACAGACATCCACCTCCACTTCTAATCACATTTCTCGTAAGAACATTGACATACCTGAATCCTCAAAAGCAGCTGCTAGTCGACCATGACTCAATTCTAACGTTTTACATTCTGCTGCAGATGTGAAGAAGCTCGGGAGTGTGGAGCGTAAAATAAACATAAACTGGAAGAGAGTCATTCCTAGGTCCAATAGGAAATGTTTAAACTTTAGTCAATCATGTGAACAAATTTTGATGTTTGATTCAGTCTGTAATCATTCAAGTTTGCAAGATAATATTGCCTCTTCCATGTTTTGTATTAGTGATGGTTGCCTCCATGGTCATTGTGAATTTAATTGTGAATGTGATCAAGTACGAAAACGAATTGGAATTAAACCATGTGAGGACTGGACAGACTTTTACGATAACCAAATATGTGTTCCATTTATAACCTCAAAAGGAATAATCATTCACCAATGGATCACAACTCGTCAGTCACATGCACTCAAACGTCTGCACAAATCAAGGCGACTACTGACGATCAAGGAACTTAAAGTCTACAGACGGCAGGGCTACGAAGCATTTAAAAGGGCTTGGATTGCACACGAAAAACACTTACATTCTCAAAAACGTTCTCGCAATCCTCCATCCAAAATTTCCAAGCCATCATCCAATCAACAAGTAGCAAAACCTACTACTCGCAGCTCTCCAGTTCAGAAAAGGAAAGTTGATGTGCCGAGGCCACAACGAATTCTAAAGAATTCATCACCAACTTGGATTCGCAAACATAACGCTTCCGCTACTCTACCGAATCCAATACCTCCAATTCCATCAACTGTCAAACCAACAGTGGTCACGAAACTTCCCTCTAAGCAAATTCCTTCCAAATCTATTCCTTCACGACAAAAGATTAAACCCACGTGGGTACTTAAGGATAGATCATTAGACGTTTCACCACCACAAGCATACAAAATCACTACTCTTCTAGGAACTAACAATCATGGACCCATTCATATATGGGGACCTAAACGTGCTCTTTTCTCTTTTTGCAGGCGCCTCACTTGTGGTACCTGGACTCCGGTTGCTCCAAGCATATGACTGGCAACAAAAGTCTTCTAAAAAATTACGTTCCTAAGTACTCCGTGACTGTACGTTTTGGGAATGACAATGTTGCACCAATAATGGGGTACGGAGACATTGAGAAGAAGCACATCAAGATCAATAATGGGGTATGTTTTGGCCTTAGGTATGACAACATTCCATTGCTATGCGATTCCCAGTCTGCCATAGCTATCTCTTGCAATCCGGTACACCACTCTAAAACTAAACACATTGATATCCGTTATCACTCCATAAAAGATAATGTAGAGAAAGGTCTTATTCAGTTCCAGTATGTTCCTACTGAAAATCCGCTTGCTGACTTGTTTACCAAACCATTAGATGAAAGGCGCTTCACTGAGTTGGTATCCAAGTTAGGCATGCTAAACTTGAAAATATAACATACTGTTGCTCCATTTTTCCTTTCTTTCATTTTTGTTTAGAGTAGGTGTTACACTGTTTGTTCTTTGTGCAGTTTCGTTATGCAACAATCAAGGGGGAGTGAGTTTCTGGTGATACACATGTATCATATGTGTAGGGGGATAAATTAATACACATACTACACATGTGTAGGGGGAGAAAAAAGATTGACACACTCCTTAAGTTTTATAAATTTACATTACCCAAATGTATGAGTCTAGGGGGAGTGTGTCAAACAAATAACCAAATCAAGAGATCTGGAAAACTAAATTTTTCAAAACACTCAATCCAGATACTCTGAGATTTTAGAAAATGTTGAGTTTAGTTCCAAACAATCGCACTTTATGCTTCAATCGCATGGGATTAAAACACGTCACCAAATCCACAATCGCATGCGATTTGGAAATAAGGTAGAATCGAACAAGTAAAATCAAACCGTCTATCGCATGCGATTGAACAAACAAAGGGATAATAGCATGCGATTAACACACCAAAGGTTGAATCGCATGCGATTCAGGTATCTAATCGCATGCGATTCGGATGAGTTGATGGAACTGGACCTAACACCTGAGCTGAATCGCATGCGATTAACACACCAAAGTGTGAATCGCATGCGATTGGAAATTTCTATCAGCCGCTCGTTTTTCACCTATCAACCGGATTTTCACCGTTTACCCATCCATTCACAGCTCGACACGTGTCTTTTTCACTTTATAACCGTCCCATCCCCCATCGGTCACTTCACAAGTTCAAACTTTCAAATCTCGCAAACACTCTCTCGATTTGGTTACTTGATTTTGAAAAACATCTCGTTACTCTGCCAAATTTTGCAATTTTAGTGTCAAAATACTCCTAATCACAAAGGTAACAATTTGTACGGTTTACATTTTGAAAATTTTGAGTTAAAAGAGTACTTTTTGGGCGTAGA
Source organism: Pulicaria dysenterica (assembly GCA_947179395.2). Classification (NCBI taxonomy): domain Eukaryota; kingdom Viridiplantae; phylum Streptophyta; class Magnoliopsida; order Asterales; family Asteraceae; genus Pulicaria; species Pulicaria dysenterica. The sequence goes on along the minus strand of OX359294.1, from coordinate 27,663,261 downwards.
ACACCTTGATGCGAAAGTGAGTTTCGAGACTTCGAAGGGATGTTTGGGACACGAAACAAACTCGTTTGATGAAACAAAGTATGCGATGGGCATTCTTATCACATGGGGAATACTTTGATGTAAAAATATTTCAAAAATCTCGAAAAGTGTTCTTCGTGTTCTTGGGGGGTATGAACATACACATACAATTTGGTTTTCGGCTCGAAAAGAGGTGTTAGGATGATTTTTTGACTATGATTCAGTATTAAAAATTTGTTTATTACTATCTAATTGCTAAATTGAAAGTGTCAAAACAACTTTTTTATGCTGAAAATCATTTTGTCCATAATGAGGATTCAACACTTAGGATGTTTGAATTTTTTTTCTCTCTCAACCTTGGTTAACGATTGGTCAACATTGGTCAACTTTGTCAACTTTTGCTCACTTATCAAAGTTTGACCAAATATTCAAAGCTGAATGTTGTTTTCTTGCATATCTCTTTATTTTAAATTTAACTGTTTTATCTCTTTGACAGATAAGATGGCACAAGTTGTACGTGACCCAGAGGAGATCATGCCCCGAGCCGAGTTTCTTAACACTGGCTCTCATGAAAACAATCACTATGTTGACCTAACCAAACTTAAAAACCCATCCTACCCCATTGTCACTGAGATTCTCAAAATCCACCCCCTGAACCACCTCCTGACATATAACCCAGCTACAACAGGCACACATGTTCCCGAGCTATACGTACAACAATTTTGGAAGACTTGTGATGTCCGTATCAATGAAAGAGGAAGGGAGGTCATTCATGCTGAGGTCGATGAATTTCAAGTTAACATTCCACTAAATCGCCTCAGAACAATCTTTGAACTGCCCACTGCAGTCAGCAGACCTCCAGCTATAGAATTTGAGGAAATCCCTGATGAGGATGCATGTCTTGCAGCTATAATGGAGATGAGATATGATGGTGAGCTCACCAAGAAAGGTCAATTCAAACGTACCGGCTTGCATCCAAAGTATAATACATTCATGACGGTGCTTCAAAGATGTCTCACTCCAAAGCATTCAGGCTACGAATTCCCAACGGAGTATGAACTCAAAATCTTTGTAGCAGCTGCAACTCATATGCATGTGGATTATGCATTTCTTCTCTACCAGGACATCAAAGCTACTATGCTCAGGAAGAACTCACAAAAGAAGAAGGATGCAAACATGCTGCCTTACCACCACTTTCTACCAATGATCATCCAGCATGTGATGGATCGAAATGCTGAAATTCCTCGACGGACAGGTTTACCTTCTATTACTCCAAAACTTTCCGTGCATGTAAAACCTGCTATTCCTACCAACCTACCAATTCCAAGACCTTTCCCTGTATCTCTACTTGACCTTTGTGAACAGAATGATATTGTTGTGAGCTATAGGGAGAGTGTAGGAATACCTCCCATGGTCGGGCCAGAGCCGGCCAGACCTGCCCAGGGAGGAGTAGCACCTGGTGAGGAAATAGAGGAAAGGCCTCAGCTATCTATGGGAGATGCTGAGAGGGAAGAGGAGAGGGAAAATTCAGAGAGGGGTGGAGAAGCGGGTGAAGGTGATGAGACTAGAGAGGGAGGGGATGCATATGATCCTACCACTGTTCAAGCCATCGTTCCATCACTTTCCTAGATCACCCGAACCCAAACTGTTCTTACTGAACTTGGTCTTGACGTTTCTGAGTCATCCAGTTCTTCTCATGATGAGTCTGATTCCCATCCAGGAGGTGCCCCTACCTTTGAACCTGTTCTATCTCCCATGGGCACCCCTGAGCACCCAATCGAACAACCAGCAGAAAGCACTCCCTCTTTCATGAAACTTACTGACCCACATACTACCTCTCCCGACCGGACTCACCCCATTCAAACTACTCAGGTCATCCCCCAACCTGGTGGTCTGGTCATTCCTTTGACTTCACCTGCCACAAAAACTACCATTCCTATCATTCGAAATGCCATCATTGCCCCTGACCATGACATTCCAGTTGTCTCCCTATCTTCTGATATATCTGTTGAAACTGGCTCTGTCACTCCTGATTCTTTACTTGATCCTAATCAATATGCCGGATATGGTCCAGGTAGTGGTGAAGAGGAATATAGTTTAGATAGGAGTTCGAGTGAAAGAGAGGAGGTGAGAAAAGAAAAGCAGAGTGATGAGGGACCCCCAAACCCAGAAAGCCGGGAAGCCACATCTGCTATGGGGCCTAGCACTGCTGGGCCTCATGGTGGAGAAGTCGCGGTGATCCCACCCGTGCAAGTTTCTGCCCCACCAAGCCACTACGGTGTCTCTCAACAGACTCCGTCTTTATTGCACAGGGTTATAGCACATACACTGGGTCAACCCCAATTGGGTGTTGTACCTATTGAACAAAGAGGACTGCCTCCCTCGTCCTCGACGACATACCGCGGATTTTCGCATATCTTGACCAACACAGGGTAACAATCGATGCACTGAGCTTGTTGGCTCAACAAGTCTCCTCAACTTCCAGAGGTAGTACCTTTCAAGGTTCCATTCGAGGATTTGAAGGAAATCCTGCTAGAGCCAACATCCCTGCTGCTCCAGTCGGTAGTAATGCCTATGTGGCTGGTACTTCAACTGGAAGTCTTCGTGATTCCGGGTTTGTTACACGTGCATAACTTCAACAACAAATTCAAAAAGCCGTGGCACCAATCCACCAACAACTGCAGACGACAAATCAAAAGTTAGATTGGATAGAACAAGCCTCCCAGTCCCAGCAACAACAACTCAACAGGATTGAGGCACTCCTTACTGCTAGGCCTCCAGTGCCAGAACCACAGCCACAAGCTGATCCTGCTTCTATGTCAGTTGATGCTCTAAAGAGTTTGCTGTATGTCAGACTTCTGGAACAACAGCCAGAATCAGCTCATGACCAAGACCTTCTGACTACTCTTTGCAATGAACAGCGTCCATCGGGAATCTCCATGGATGACTTTCAAGAGTTTCATGAAGATGTAAACAACAAGATAGATGTGATCACCAGAGGTTTCTATACTTCACTATCAAAGTGGGCATACTAGGGGTGGCTTCAGAGTGGGATTTAAGATGGATAACAGGTGGAGGAGATGGGTTAGACTGAGTTGGGTTTACTGCAGTCCTGTCTCTAAAAGTGGATGGAGAATAGTGAGAAGAAGAAGAAAGTGGAGAGACCTTACCAGTCGTAGCTTCAATGTTGGCTGGCTCAGCCTGAGCAGAGTGCTCAGCTTGAACCTCTAGATCAGCTTAGGAAGCTCCCCCTTGATTGGATCCCTCTACTTCACTTTCTGAAGAAGCTGACTCAGCTATCAGCAGCATGGGATCACTCAGACCCTCTTGCTCTTGAAAGATGTCATTATTGAACATCTTTGAGCTGAGTGTAGGAAACAGGAACACATCCTGATAAGCTTCGTAGAGTGCTGTCCCCAGCTCGGCTTCAAATGCCAAGGACAAGTACCTTATGAAAGGTACATGAAGATCCGTTGTGGTCTTCATCACTTGGACCCTGAGCTCGTTGAAGATGAGTTTTGCATAGTCTAAGTTCCTCGCAAAGTACATGTTGTACAGCAGCTGCATCTCGAACTTGTTAACTTGGTCCAGTCCTCCAACCTTGGTACCCAGTAAATGAATCACTGTTGACACCAGAAAACCCCAGCTGGTTGGAAAAGTGGCCTTTTTGTTGACACCCTCTGTCTGCGGGTGACCCATTCTAGGTAGGACAGACCTAGCCACTTGCCTCGTGACAGCCGGGTCGTACTTATCAGATTGAGGGAGTTGAAGAACATCCCTTAGCCGCTGCACAGAAAGGATAACTGTTCTATCGCCATTGAGAACAGTCCCTGTTATCTCTCCCCTGTTCTGGTCGTAAGTACAAGTGTACCAGAACTCCAAAAGGAGTTGAGGAACGATGTGGAGTGGTGCGCCACAGAAGGAGAATGCCAGGGGGCATTTACGGATGTAATCCACCCATATCTCATATCCTCTGTCTTGTTTCCTCGGAGGAATTGCAAGACAGGCCCGTTGATTGTTGATTTTGATCAACGGCACTCCATTGTTCTTAAACTGAGCACCTCGAACCATTTGATCACCGAGAACTAATGTGATTCCTTGCATTGTATAATTACACAGAGTAATTGGTTAAAAAAAAGCACTGAGCAACTGAAAATTCGCACTGAGCGGTCCGAAAACTGCACTTAGCAATTTAGGGTTTTGAATGAAAAAATGCACTGAGCAATAAAGGTGTTTGCGAAAAGTATTTTAGAAGGTGAGAAGTCAGACTTTTGGCGTAAACTTCTCTAAACCGGTTATGATCGGTATATATACCTTTCTGAGGAGAGAGAAAAGTTACCGTTAGAATCCCTTTTTATCCGTTACGCCAGAAAAATTACGGCTTGATTTAACAGAGAGATGGTAGAGACATCATCTTCCAACGGATACAAGTGTAAAATAATATTATTAACTCATAATAAGATCACAAACACTATTAAATTATACCAATACACAATTGATATAGGATGCGATTTGAGACTGACTCAAATACACATTGACATATGAATTAATGACACGTAGTAATTAAATCATAGTTTGGACACACCAAGCTGAGTAAACTTATCACTCAGCCTAAGTCAAGCACTCAGCTTGAATTGAACACTCAGCTTGATATTCAAACTCAGCTTGAGTAGAGCACACAACTCAGGCTCAATGACACTTAGTCATTACTGTTTGAGACTTACTCAAACTATATTTTTAACTAAACTGAGTAGTGATGTATGTTTGGAACTTACCAAACGTGTGAACCAATCACACAGTTTGAGTTAAGCACATAGCTCAGACTCAATGACACTTAGTCATTTACGTTTGAGACTGACTCAAACTATATATCTTAACTACACTGAGCAGTTAAAATATTTTTGGAACTCACCAAACGTGTGAACTCATCATTCAGCTTGACATGTTATTTAGTTTATAAACAATCATTTATAAACTGTGCTCTCTGCTTAAGACACATAGTTTTTATCAAACTAAAAACTCAGATTCTAGACACTTAGCTAGGCTCAATTCACTTAGCAGATACCTAAACCTCTTTTCATCAAGGGGTTTAGTAAAGATATCTGCCAATTGGTCATCAGTGGAGATAAATTTTATGTCAATTTTACCTTTTTCCATGATGTCCCTGATGAAGTGATGTCTAATTTCAATGTGTTTGGTTCTTGAGTGGAAGACTGGATTGTAAGTTATGGCTATAGCACTTTGGTTATCACAAAAGATAGGAGTTTTCTTGAAACTCATTCCAAAGTCTTGAAGCTGATGCTGCATCCATAGGATTTGAGCACAACAGCTGCCTGCTGCAACATATTCAGCTTCAGCAGTGGAAGTAGCCACTGAGTTCTGTTTCTTACTAGTCCAGCTAACTAACTTCCCTCCAAGCATTTGACATCCTCCAATAGTTGATTTTCTATCTAACTTGCACCCAGTATAGTCAGCATCTGAAAAACCAACCAACTCAAATCCAAAGTCCTTTAGATACCAAAGGCCTAGATTTGGTGTACCTTTAAGGTACCTAAAGATCCTTTTCATAGCTTGAAGATGTGATTCTTTAGGATCTGCCTGATATCTTGCACAAACACATGTAGCAAACATAATATCAGATCTTCTAGCTGTCAAATAGAGTAATGAACCTATCATTCCTCTATAGGTAGACTGACACACAGACTTACCATCTGAGTCCTTACTCAGCTTGACAACTGGTGACATGGATGTTTTCATGGTTGAACTAGAATCAAAACCATATTTCTTTATCAAATCAAGAACATACTTGCTTTGATTGATGAATATTCCATCAGGCTTTTGTTGAATTTGTAAACCCAGGAAATATGTCATCTCACCCATCATGCTCATCTTGTACTTTTATGACATTATTTTGGAGAACCATTCACATAGAGATTCATTTGTGGAACCAAAAATAATATCATCCACATAGATTTGTACAAGAATCACCTGTCCTTTACTCTTTTTAATAAAGAGTGTCTTATCTATACTACCTCTAGTGAAATCCATTGATAGTAGGTAGTTGGACAGTGTGTCATACCAAGCTCTTGGATCTTGTTTAAGACCATACAAAGCCTTGTCTAACTTATATACATGATGTGGAAACTTTGAACTAACAAAGCCAGAAGGTTGTTTCACATAGACTTGCTCCTGAAGTTTTCCATTTAGGAAATCACTCTTCACATCCATTTCATAGACTTTGAAGTCTTTATATGCTGCATAAGCCAGGAACAGCCTTATTGCTTCAATTTTAACAACAGGGGCAAAGGTCTAATCATAATCGATTCCTTCTTCTTGCTTATACCCTTGTGCTACCAGTCTGGCTTTGTTCCTAACTATCACTCCATCCTTGTCCATTTTATTCCTATAGACCCACTTAGTGCCTATAATTGAATGATCTTTGGGGGTAGGGACAAGGTTCCAGACCTTATTTCTCTCAAACTCATTTAATTCCTCTTGCATAGCTTCAATCCAATCCTCATCCTCTAAGGCTTCTTCAGTCTTCTTTGGTTTCATTTGAGATAGGAAACCAAAGTGAGCATCGTAGTTAGCTGTAGCCTTTGATCTGGTCATAACCCTCTTTTGGACATTTCCAATGATTTGATCTTGAGGATGGTCTTTGAGGAATTTGAATGTTGTAGTTGGAGAATCTGGTTCTGGATCTGAGTGATGTAGAGAACTCTGAGGTGAACACACATCCTCAGTCTCAATAGCAACATTGTCAACAAACTGATTATCACTGAGATTCTCAGTCTGAGTGACTTCAGCTCCAAAGGGGTTGATAAACTCATCATCCTTCTCAGCTTGAGAATCCCTTGGAGTTTGTGATGATTTCTTTGATGAACACACATCATCATCACTATCATATCCCAGGACATACATAGGATTTGACATATTGGTTTCCTCTGGCTTTTCAAGCTCACTCAGACTAACCAAGTCAGCTTGTCTTTTCTCAGCTTGATCAAGACTGTCTTCATCAAATGAAACATGAATTGATTCTTCTATAGCCTTTCTCATAGTATTATACACTCTGTATGATTTGGAGATTGAGGAATAACCAACGAATATTCCAGGATCAGCTTTGGGTTCCAACTTATGGAGCTCATCTCTTTGATTCAGCACATAACATTTTGAACCAAAGACATGGAAATAACCTATATTGGGCTTTCTAGATTTATACATATCATATGATGTTTTACCATGTATTTTGACAATGATTGATCTATTTTGGGTATAACAGGCTGTACTAATAGCTTCATCCCAAAAATAAAGTTTCAATCCTGCCTCACACAGCATTGTTCTAGCAGCCTTAATTAGGGTTCTATTTCTCCTCTCAGCAACTCCATTTTGTTGGGGAGTTCTGACAGATGAGAAATTTTGTAATATTCCCTTTTGTTCACAGAAGCTTTGAAGGGTAGAGTTTCCTGAACTCCGTCCCATGATCACTCCTGAGTTGCTTTACAGACTTACCTTTCTGCAACTCTTCCTGTTTGATAAAACTTATTATCTCCAGGGCAGCCTCACTTTTGGCTTTAAAGAATATTACCCAGGTGAATCATGAGAACTCATCTACTATCACCAGTGTGTACCTCTTGCCAATTAGGCTTGGAGTACTTATGGGTCCAAACAGATCCATATGCAACATATGCAGTGGGTCTGTTATTGAAAAATTTTGCTTTGATTTAAAGGACCCTTTATGGTGTTTCCCTTGTTCACAAGCTGAACACAATTTGTCCTTGACAAATGTGATTTTTGGTAATCCAGAGACTAACTCCTTATTGGATAGCATATTTATATTTTTTAAATTCAAATGTGATAATCGTTTATGCCACAACCAACTCAGCTTAGGAACATATTGGGAATACAAGCAAATTTCAGTATAAGGATCAGCATAATTAAGATCAAGTAGATACACATCTCTTTCTCTTTTAGCTATTAATACAGACTTTCCCTTAGCATTATATATTGTTCCTGCTTTCTTCCTAAAAGTAACAATTTTGTCTTCATCACACAATTGGCTGATACTAATCAGATTGTGCTTAAGACCCTTGACATATGCAACCTTCTGGAAAGTAACTTTGCCAGCATGCATATTCCCATAGCCTTTAGTTTTTCCATAGGAATTGTCTCCAAATGTTACTTTAGGACCTTCATCCTCCAGGAAATCACTAAGAAGTCATTTCCACCTGGTCATGTGCCTTGAGCATCCACTATCCAAGTACCATTTACTTGAACCCTTATACATGGAAGCCGGATCCCAATCACTAAGCTTGTTGTTTTCCTCAGCTTCCTTCATGTCAGCTTCAGAAGTTGACTCAGACAAACCATAATCAACTTCGTCAATTTCAAACTCTTCATCTTCTTGAGCCATTAGACATACATCATCATCTGAGGTAGATGATTCAGTATCACAGGTTTCAGCATATAATCCTTTTGTACTGGGTTTGTCTTCTGGCTTTCCGTTAGATTATAAAAAGTGAGGGTGCAATATGTAATTATTGTAAAGTTGGGCAAATGCTATAAAAGGCATTTGCCCTTCACATTTCAATCTAAGCCTTGCATTTACAACATATCTTGTGTTTGTGTTTCTCTCTACATTGCTCTCGGCTCTCTCTCTCAAACCGAACACATACACAAACTAGAAAGATTATCATCTAGCATTGCTTCATCCGTAGTATATACGGGACCATCAATTGGTATCAGAGCCAAACTTGTTTTTGGCTCGTGATTGTTCGAAAACAACAAGTAAAAACTTGAAGATTTCAAGCTCAAGGTGAAGAACAAGCATTCGGGTTCTACAAAGCATACAACCACAAGGTTTGTTCAAGAAAGGTGTTAGTTCAAACATTTTCCCGAAGATGGAACACATTTAAGGTATAAAACACTACTTTTTCTATCATCTTTTCGGGTTTGTTAGAAGGTTTCTACTGTTTTATAAGGCTTTCTTGAAGAATACTTCAAAACCGAGTGGTGGTTTTTAAAGGAAAAAGTCCAATAGCTCATTAAATGCTCAACTTTATGGCATTTAATTTTCTGGAAATTAAGCATTTATGGTGTTCTTGAGGTTTAAATGCAGAATTGAAGAAGAAGTCGTTTTTAATTAAAAATAATCATTTATTCTTCTAAGTTTAAGTGTAGAACAAGGAAACTCAAGTACTACCCATACCAATCAAGGTACAAGTGGGTAGTCATCATAAGGGGTAAGGCAATCAGATCTGATTGTGACATATCTGAGTCTATAAGCCGGACAGTGGTCAATGCGATTGACATGGTGATACGGCTTATAGTTCTTACAAAATTGATATTTGACCAAGTATTACTCAGTGCTATCAGCCGTGTAGGATCAATCGCATGCGATTGGAAGGTCTAAAGTGCTATCAGCCACATAAACTTTCTGTGAGATTCTAAGTCTTGGTTCATCAATCGCATTCTATTGGCCAGTGCGATTGAAGGGCTCGTTCTATTTCAAACACGTCGAAGGCAATCGCATGCGATTCAGTTAACTTGAATAGCATTCGATTGTAGTGACTAACAGTTTATTTCTAAGTGTTTGGTGCTACAGGAATCAATCGCACTCTATTGGTTACTCTATTCAATCACTGCCAAGAAGTTACTCTGCTCAAATTTCAAAGGTTTCCTCCCATTGCATAACACCTATTGCATATCTTGAACTTATTGGACAAGTGATAGAACCATTGGGACTTGACTTTGAACAAAGAGGACAATCAGACTTAAAACTTAAAATTCTAATTCAAAAATGAATTTAATCTAACTTGGATATAATTCAAAGGTGAATTAAAATTAACTCAATTCTATATAATTCAAAATTGAATTTAATCTCTACAAGATCTAATTCAAAGTTGAATTAAATTGAATTAACTCCTTATTTTGTCAACTAAGTTTTCGAACAATCAAACCATAAATAACAAGTGAACGATCATTTCATAAATTAAACTCTAACAATGTCAAGTTCAAATGAAATGATGTCCATCGGTACCGATACAAAACCTCCTGTTCTGTTTCGAGGTGAATACAATGTTTGGAAATGAAGGTTCATGAACTTCCTAGAGCATAATGAGACACACGGAGAGATGATGATTGATTGCATCATGAATGGGAACAAAAAATTCACTAGAGTTTCACAGCTCAAGAAAAGGAGATCAAGAAGGCTGAAATATTGGCTAAGTACTATCTGAAACAAGGACTCTCTTCAGAGATCTACACCAAGATAGATAGCTTAGCCACTGCTAAGGAAATATGGGATGAGATAAAGTAGCAGTTACAGGGTACTGAACAAGGAGAATACATCAAACGTACCCAACTGGTCAACAGCTACCATGACTTCAGTGTTCGAGAGAATGAACTGCTTTCTAAAACCTATGTTAGATTTTGCAAACTGCAAAATGAAATGAGGTCAAACCAAATCATCAGAACTGACCTAGAATTAAACTGTGTTTTTCTAAAGTCACTGGGTCCAGAGTGGAAAGAATATGTTCGACTATACAAACAAATCAACAAAGATCTCACTACAGTCACCTTTCACAACATATTTGAAGACCTCAATCAATACCAAGATGAAATTCTGAAGTCTCTCCCTAAACAGCCAGCTGCAGATCCTTTAGCCTTTGTAGCAGTTGAAAGAATTCCAAGGGAATCTTCATCCTGATCAATGAAGTTCAAACAGGTGATTCTCAGTGAATCTGTACTAGATGATGATGATGAAGACTCAGTTGAAGCAGCCATTCATGCTCTTTCTGTTGTTGGCAAAACCTTCAGAAATCGCTTTAGTAAAACCAACAACAGACAAAGATTCACCTCTGGGTCTAGGAGACCAGAAAGGCTTGCTCCGATTGACAAGCCTAGATTTCAAAGAGAAGAAAGGAGAGAAGAAAAGAAAACAGACTCGAAGTGCTACAACTGCGGTAAGTCTGGCCACATGATCAGAAACTGTCCACAGAAGAAAATCAAGGATGTTGAATACTACAGACAAAAGTACCGCCTGTCAAAGCAAAGGCAGGCTAGGAACGCTCTTATGGTGGAAGAAGACCAGTTTCTGGAAGACACAGACTCCGAGAGTGATCTAGATGGTGAGGATCAAGCACAGTTCTGTTTCATGGCTACTGGTGAAGCAAGTGATAGGGATGAAGACGGTGGTGATCTCTCCGATGCTGAGGAGGAGATTGGAGAAAGCGGAAAGGTACATTCTATCTCTAACTCTAACATGGGTTTTAACTTTGAACATATTCAAACGATATTAAAACGCATGAAAAAGTTAGAATTTAATGTGACCAAACTAAGAAGTAAAAATCAAGTGTTAAAAGAGGTCATTCATACACAAGACAAAGAAGCACAAGCTACAATTGAACAGTTAGAGAAAAACATTAATGAATCTAAAGTTCAACTAGCTGTGAAAGAATCTGAATTTCTTACATTAACTGATAAAACAAATGTCATCATACATGATCTCAAAGCAGAACGTATTGGTGCAGAAAAGGATTCAGAAATTCTTAAAAATGATCAAAGTGTTCTTTGTCTAAAAATTAAAGAACTTGAAGACCTTCTAATCAAAAGAGGGCAAAGTGAACAAACCATCTTTCTGTACAAACAAAGGAACGACCATTTTCAAGATGGACATTCGATGGACTTGGTTTTGAAAACCCAAGTGTTTTGAGTAAAGTATCGGCCAAACAATTATACAATGCATCTTTTTGGCGAGGGACTGACTCAAAGAATGGTATTTGTTGGTCAAGAGGAAGAACAACTTGAAGAGGATGTCAAACGAACCCTACATCTCAAAACTGAAACTCCCTTCAACTATTCTGACCTCAATGACTCATACTTCACTTACCCCATTCCAACACTAAACTCTGCCGTCACCACACCAGTGTATACAGATGAGGAATTTTATGCTCCTAAAGTGTCAACACCCCAAATTCTATACATTCCCCACAAGGAATTACAGCAAAGGTTCCAAACCTTGCAAGAGTTTTACTTCACCCATCTGGTATAAGGAGACCTTACCAAAGCTTTCAACTCTGAAACCACACCTGAAACCATCCCAGTTTCTGAACAACTCACTAAACCTTCTCAACTGGCACAAGAAAACACCATCCTCCACAAGCGTTTTCAAACAGTATTTAATCTAGATGGCAAGATCATTGATGACTTGTGCAAAGAAAACTTCGCGTTGCAAGAGCGAATCAAGCAGGTCGAAATTGAAATGGATCCACCTACTCTATTCACCTTCTCTCCACATGTAACTACCTTTGATGAACGAATTGAAGATTCCAAACATGTGTCTACATCTTCTCAAGATGTCTAACCCAAAATAAAATTTGTTAACAATCCGATATTGAAAACTTTAAAGCAAAAACAAATTTTCAAACAAACATCCACTTCCATTTCTAATCACATTTCTCGCTTAAACACAGACATACCTGAATCCTCAAAAGCAGCTGCTAGTTGACCACGACTCAATTCTAACATTTTACATTCTGCTGCAGATGTGAAGAAGAAGCTTGAGAGTGAACAGCGTAAAATAAACATAACTTGGAAGAGAGTCATTCTTAGATCACATAGGAAATGTACAAACACTAGACAAACATGTGAACAAATTTTGATGTTTGATTCAGTCTGTAATCATTCAAGTTTGCATGATAATGTTGCCTCTTCAATGTTTTGTATTAGTGATGGTTGTCTCCATGGGCATTGTGAATTTAACTGTGAATATGATCAATTAAGAAAACAAATAGGAATTAAACCATGTGAGGACTGGACAGACTTTACGCTAATCAAATGTGTGTTCCATTTCTAAATTCTAATGGATATATCATTCATCAATGGATCACCACTCGTCAGTCACATGCACTTAAACGTTTAAACAAATCAAAACGATTACTGACGATCAAAGAACTGGAAGTCTACAGACGGCAAGGCTACGAAGCATTCAAAAAGGCATGGATTGCTCACGAACAACACTTGCATTCTCAAAAACGATCACACAATCAACCTTCCAAAAATGCCAACTCTTCCAAACCTAAGCCGACACCCAATCAACGAGTAGTACAACCTTCTGCTCCCAAGGCTCCAGTTCTGCATAGGCAAGTTGATGCTCCGAGGCCAAAGCAAACTCTCCTGAATTCCTCGCAAACATGGATTCACAAACATAACTTTTCCGCAACTCTACCAAATCCTAAGCCTCCGATTCCATCAACTGTCAAACCAAAGGTGGTACAGAAACTCCCAACTAAGCCAACTCTTTCTCAATCTATTCCTTCTCGACAAAAGATTAAACCCACATGGGTACCTAAGGATAGATCACTAGAAGTTTCACCACCACAAATAGACATAGTTACTACTCAGCCTACTCAACCACTTCTAGGAACTAACAATCAAGGACCCATTCATATATGGGGACCAAAACGTGCTTTACTCTCTTTTTGCAGGCGCCTCACTTATGGTACCTGGACTCCGGTTATACAAAACATATGACCGGCAACAAAAGTCTTCTCAAGAATTATGTTCCTAAGTACTCCGGGAATGTACGTTTTGGGAACGATAATGTTCCACCAATAATGGGGTACGGACACATAGAGAAGAAGCACATCAAGATCAAGAAAATCTCCTATGTTGAAGGGTTGGGTAACAATTTTTTTAGCATCGGACAGTTCTGTGATAAGGACTTGGTGGTAGTATTCAACAAGAACAACTGTTCTGTGCTAATTGAAACTGGGGATGACTTACTGGTAGGCTCTAGGAAATCTAACCTGTATTCCATTGATTTGGAGAAATACGACTCCTCTAATTTCGTATGTCTACTGTCTAAAGCTTCTACAGATCTTACTTGGCAATGGCACAGAAAACTCTCTCATTTGAACTTTCAAAATATCAACAAGCTAGTCACTGGTGACTTAGTGAGAGGCATTCCCAAGTTAAGATTCAAAAAGGATCATCTGTGTACAGATTGTGAGAAAGGAAAAATGATAAAAGGCTTCACACAAATCTAAACAAGTGTTCAGCACTACAAAACCTTTGGAACTCCTGCACATGGATCTCTGTGGTCCTATGAGAATCCAGTCCCAAAGTGGGAAAAAGTATATTCTAGTCATGGTGGATGACTACTCTAGATATACTTGGGTCAAGTTTCTGCTCTCAAAAGATGAAGCTACTCCAACAATCATTTCCATCATCAAGCAACAGCAGAATAAGCATAGTCAGAGTGTTGTCTCAATCCGAACAGACAATGGAACTGAATTCAAGAACAGTACTCTGAAGAGCTTTTGTGACCTTGTTGGGATCAACCATCAGTTCTCCGCTGCATATACTCCGCAACAAAACGGCGTCGTGGAAAGACGAAACAGTACTTTGGTTGAAGCTGCCCGTACCATGCTATCATATTCCGGGCTCCCTCCTTCCTTTTGGGCTGAAGCAATCAACACTTCTTGCTATACACAGAATCGCTCTTTTATTAATAAACGCTTTAATAAAACTCCATATGAACTGACAAATGGCATAGTACCTAATATCAAATACTTTCATGTCTTTGGTAATAGATGCTTTGTGCTTAATGACAAGGATAATCTAGGAAAGTTTGCTCCAAAAGCTGATGAAGCTATTTTCCTAGGTTATTCTACTGAATCTAAAGCCTATCGAGTTTTAAATAAAAGAACAAAGAGCATTGTTGAAAGCATCAACGTAACATTTGATGATACATTGAATGTTACAGATTTTCCATCAAAATCAACAGCAAACGGTTCTGGACATACCTGTTCAGGACCGGTGCTTCAAAATAAAGAATCAAACAATCCCTCTAGTTCAAATACAAATCTTGACTTTCTGTTTGATTTCTTTAGATCTGAATCTTCTCCTGTTTTGACTGACAATAGGAACAACATAGAAGTACAAGCGAGAGTTACACTCACGGCTTCAACGGTCACTGAGACGAATCCATTTGCAGATCTCTATGCTGAGGATTCTACATCTGTCTCTGTCACACATCCCCCTGTGCCTACTCAGATTGCTGACCCGGATAACCCACCTGTGTTTGATTCAGACCCACATTTCTCCCGAGAGGATGAAGAAGAAGCACGACATCTATAAGATCTTATTCCTTCATCATCTACTTCCCTTGAAACAAAATGGACCAGACATCACTCTGAAAAAAACATCATAGGAGATCCTTCAGTTGGCGTTCAAACAAGATCAGCAACAACAAACGAATGCCTATTCTCGGGTTTCTTAAGCAACATTGAACCCACCAAGACTGGTGAAGCTTTAGATGATCCAGATTGGGTAATTGCAATGCAGGAAGAATTACACCAATTTGATCGTCTCAAAGTCTGGAGATTAGTTCCTCTACCTTATGGAAAATCTGTTGTTGGAACTAAGTGGGTGTTCAAGAACAAAAGGGATTCGGATGGAGTGGTCATCCGTAACAAAGCTAGGTTAGTTGCAAAAGGCTACAATCAGCAAGAGGGCATAGACTATGATGAAACATTTGCCCCTGTTGCTCGTATTGAAGCAATCAGACTATTCCTTGCATATGCAGCCTCCAAAATCTTTCGTATCTTTCAGATGGATGTGCAGACAGCTTTTCTTAACGGTGTTCTCAAAGAAAAAGTCTGTCTCACAGCCTGAGGGTTTCATCAATTCAAAATATCCTACTCATGTCTACATCTTAGATAAGGCTTTGTACGGGTTAAAGCAAGCTCCACGTGCATGGTACGATGTCTTATCTGAATATTTGATTGGTGAAGGATACTCAAAAGGAAAGACAGATACCACTCTATTTACAAAGACTAAGGGTAGGGACAAGATTTTGGTTCAAATATATGTAGACGATATCATTTTTGGGTCTACAAATCAGAAATACAGTGACGAGTTTGCTAGGATCATGGCAAACAGATTCCAAATGAGTATGATGGGAGAGATGTCATTCTTTCTCGGAGTCCAAGTGAAACAGTTAAGTCATGGAAGTTTTATTTGCCAATATAAATACATAAAAGATCTTCTCACGAAGTATGATATGATTAACTGCACACCTATATCCACACCCATGGATGCTAAGGCACAACTCTCAGTAGATTTGGAAGGTTCTCCAGTAGATCTGAAAACTTACCGTGGGATGATTGGATCGTTACTGTATCTAACTGCAAGTCGTCCAGACATCATGTTCTCTACTTGTCTCTGTGCCCTATACCAGGCGAATCCTAAAGAGTCACATCTTCTGGCAGTTAAGCGGATATTCAGATATCTCAAAGGATCTATGGATCTTGATCTGTGGTATCCCAAAGATTCAAATCTGGATCTTCACGCTTACTCAGATGCTGACTATGCCGGTTTCAAGATTGATAGGAAAAGCACCTCTGGCAGTGCACACTTCCTGGGAGATTGTTTAGTCTGTTGGGCCTCAAAGAAGCAAAATTGCGTATCCACATCTACAGCTGAAGCTGAGTATGTTGCTGCTGCAATGTGTTGTTCACAGAGTCTCTGGGTACGTACTCAGTTATCAGACTTTGACCTCAGGTATGACAAAATTCCATTGCTATGCGACTCCCAGTCTGCAATAGCTATCTCCTGCAATCCGGTACACCACTCTAAAATTAAACACATTGATATTCGTTATCACTTCATAAAGGATAACGTAGAAAAAGGTCTTATTGAGCTCCAGTATGTTCCTACTGAAAATCAGCTCGCTAACTTGTTTACCAAACCATTAGATGAAAGTTGCTTCACTGAGTTGGTATCCAAGTTAGGCATGCTAAACTTTTAAATATAACATAATGTTGCTTCATTTTTCCTTTCTTTTTGTTTAGAGTAGGTGTTACACTGTATGTTCTTTGTGCAAATCACTGATGCAACACTCAAGGGGGAGTGCATTTTTGGTTATACGCATGTTACATATGTGTAGGGGGAGAAAGATCATACATATTATGCACATGTGTAAGGGGAGAAGAATACAAAACTGACACATTCCCAAAATTTAATTTTGAAAATTTTCATGAACAGATGCATGAGTCTAGGGAGAGTGTCTCAAAACAAACACTCCAATCAAGATATATTGGAAAATCAATTTTTCAACTCTAACAATCCAGATATTTTGAATTCTTAGAAAATTTCCAAGTGTTGAGTTTTGTTGCAAACAATCGCATTCTATGCATCAATCGCATGGGATATCTTGCAACTCAATGAAATGATAATTTTCTAAGTGTTGGTTCAATCGCATTGGTAATCAATCGAATGAGATTACAACACTTGTCAACTAACCATCAATTGCATGCGATAACTTACCACAAATATGAACCAAGTATCAATTGCATGCGATTGATAAACCAAAGAGGGAATCACATGCGATTAAGACAATTGATAGAATTTGTCCAACACTAAGGCTCAATCGCATGCGATCAACACACCAAAGGGTGAATCGTATGTGATTCAGAACTTCTATAAGCTGTATGTTTTTACCATGCGATTCACCTATCAGTCGTGTTTTTTACTAGTCTTTGGTCCAATCAACATGCGACACGTGGTTTTTTTGACTTTATAACAATCCCATCCTCTCATCAGATCAGTTATGCGATCAGAATTCAAAAACCTTCAAGTTTCTCTCGTTTTTGGCTACGAAATTTTACGAACTCTCTCGTTACTCTGCCAAATTTTGTAATTTTAGACTCAAAATACTCCTAATCATATAGGTAACAACTTGTATGATTTACATTTTGAAATTTTCGAGTTAAAATGGTAGTTTTTGGCCCTAGAACAGCCACATGCGATAGCATGTTTCGAGACTTAGGATGGATTTTTGGGACACGAAACAAACTTGTTTGATCAATCCAAGTTTGCGATGGGTGATTTGAACATATGGGGAACACTTTGATGCAAAAATATTTCAAAAATCTCACAAAGTGTTCTTTGTGTTCTTGATGAGTATGAACTGACATCAAAAGTTCACTTTTTGGTTCAATAAGAGATGTTATGATGATTTTTGGACTACACTCAAGTACTACATAGTTATTTATTACTATCTAATTGCCATATTAAAAGTATCGAAACAACTTTTTTATACTTAAAATCATAATGTACACAATGGGGTTTTCAGAGTTAAGGTTTTCTGATAATTTTCAAATGTTATAGTATTGGTCAAAGTTGGTCAACTTTGACTTACTCACCAAAGTTTGATCAAAATTCAAAACTGAATGTTGTTTTTCATGCATATCTCTTTATCTTTAACTTAACTGTTTTATCTATCTGTACAGATAAGATGGCTCAAGTTGTGCATGACCCTGAGGAGATTATGCCCCAAGCTGAGTTCCTTAATACCAGGACTCATAAAAACAACCACTATATAGATCTGGCCAAACTCAAAAACCCTACATACCCCATTGTCACAGAAATACTAAAAATACACCCCCGGAACCACCTCCTGACATACAATCCAGCTATAACCGGCACTCATGTCCCTGGGCTATATATCCAGCAATTCTGGAGGACATGTGATGTACATACTAATGAAAGAGGGCAGGAGGTTATCCATGCTGAGGTCATTGAATATACTATTGATATACCAATCAACCGCCTCAGAAGAATCTTTCAACTGCCAAGGGCTGACAACAGACCTCCTGCAACAGCCTTTGAGGAAATCCCTGATGAGGAAGCATGCCTTGCTGCAATCCGGGCAATGGGATACGATGGAGAGCTCATAAAAAAGAATCAGTTCAAACGCACCGGTCTACATCTAAAGTACACACTCTTATGACGGTGCTTCAAAGGTGTCTCACTCCCAAGCATTCAGGGTATGAATTTCCAACAGAGCATCGGCTCAAAATCTTTGTGGCAGCTGCAAATCATATGCATGTGGACTATGCATTCCTTCTCTTCCAGGATATCAATGCTACTATGCTTCGGAAGAACTCTCAAAAGAAGAAGGATGCCAACATGCTGCCGTACTACCGCTTTATACCCATGATCATCCAGTATGTGATGGATCAGAATGCAGAAATTCCTTGCCGGGCAGGTTTACCTTCTATTACTCCTCAACTTTTCATACATATTAAACCTGCCATTCCGGCCAATTTACCTGTTCCAAGACCATTCCCAATTTCTCTCATTGATCTATGTGAGCAAAATGACACTCTTTTGAGTTATAGGGAGAGTGTTGGAATACCTCCCATGGTTATGCCAGAACCGGCCATACCTGCCCAGGGAGGAGTAGTACCAGGTGAGGACTTAGAGAATAGGCCTCAGACATCTATGGGAGATGCTGAGCGGGAAGAGGAGAGAGAAAATGAAGGGAGGGTGGAGAAGAAGAAGAAGGTGAAGGTGGAGTTATTAGAGAGGGAGGGGATGCATATGATCCCACCACTGTTAGTACCATTGTCCAATCCATATCTCAAACCACCCGAACCAAAGCTGTACTTTCTGAACTTGGTCTTGACACCTCTGAGTCATCCAGTTCCTAATCTTCTCATGCTGAGTCTGTCTCTCAGCCAGGTGGTGCCCCTGTTCTTGAATCTATTCCATCACCTTTGGCACCCCTGAGCAACAAATTTAACAGCCAGTTGAAACCACCCCTTCTTTCATGAAACTAACAGACCCACATACCACCTCTCCTGACCAGACCCAAACAGTTCAACTTATCATTCCTCAACCCGGTGGTCTGGTCATAATCCTAAATCCTCCTACCCAACCTACTGAAATTCCTACCACTGGACAGACAATTGTAGCCCAGACCATGACATTCCAGTCATTTCTCCAACTCATAGCCTATCTATTGAAACTGGCTCTGTCACCCCTGATTCTCTAATACAACCTGATCAATATGCGGGGTATGGTGCTGGTAGTGGTGAAGATGAAGATAGTTTTGTAGTTAGGAGGTCGAGTGAGAGAGAGGAGACGAGCAAAGAAAAACAGAGTGCTGAGGGTCCCTTAAACCCAGAAAGCCGGGAAACCACATTTGCTATGGGGCCTAACATTGTTGGGCCTCATATTGAACAAGTCACGGTGATCCCACCCGTGCAAGTTTCTGCCCCACCAAGCTACTACGTTGTCTCTCAACAGGCACCGTCTTTATTGCACAGGGTAATAGCACATACACTAGGTCAATCCCAATCGGGAGTTCGACCTATTGAACATAGAGGACCGCCTCCCTCGTCCTCGACTCCTTTCAACGGACATCTCGATATACCGCGGATTTCCGCCTATCTTGATCAACAACGAATCACTATAGATGCACTGAGCTTGTACGTTCAACAAGTCTCCTCAACTTCTATAGGTGGTACCTCTCAAGGTACCATCCGAGGATTAGAAGGAAATCCTGCTGAAGCCAACATCCCTGCTGCTCCAGTAGGTGGTACTGCCTCTGTGGTTGGTACCTCAACCGGAAGTCTTCATGATTTCGGGTTTGTTACACGTGCAGAACTTCAAGATTATATTCAACAAGCCGTGGCACCAATCCACCAACAACTGCAGACGACAAATCAAAAGTTGGATCGGATAGAACAATCCTCCCACACCCAATCTCAGCAATTAAATAGGATTGAGGCACTCCTTGCTACAAGATCTACTCATGATCAAGACCTTCTGACAACTCTACGCAACGAACAACGTCCACAGGGAATTGTTGGGGATCTCGTGGGCACGCAGCGGAAGCGAATGTACAACAAAAACAGCCCATGGTACAAGCAATCAAAGCATAAAACCGAAATCCCAAACATGGACCAAACTCTATGTATAAAAATGCAACTTGTAAAGGAAAGAGGTGTTATACCTTTCTCCTTAGCTCCAGAAAACTCGTTATCTCGTGGTAGTGAAGCTCTAAGAACAAAACGCGGATCGACTAATGGGTAGTACCCCGGGAACACGTCTAACCCCTTGAGCTAGCAAGCCTCCATGGTACTTCACCTTTGAATACCACTTTTGGAACAGCAAATCACGAGACCAACTCTGGAATCATCTCTCTTAAGCCCTCACTTGGTCTTTGTAGCACCAAAGAAGGAGAGGTATTTTTCTTGAGAGAAAAAGAAGTGGAAAACCCAAACAAAATGAGTTCTCTTCTAACTCTCCTAACCCCAGATTCGGGTTTAACCCCTCTCCACCGGCCAAGCCTCGTAAGTTGAAGAAACAACATGCATTGGCTGATTAAGGAGGTGGATTCGACAAATGGCACTGGCAAGGTTTAGCGGCGAACCACAAGTTAGCGGCGCTAACTCAAAATAGTTAGCGGCGCTAACGCGCCCTGTCAGTGACTTGACACAAAGTAAGGGGTTAGCGCCGCTAACGCGGCCTGCGATGTCAACTTTTGTCTTTTGTCATATTTGGTCCCTTAACTTAAGTTGCTGTCAGGTTAGACCCCGGTGTATGACCCAATAGGCCCATACATCATCAGCAGCGGTCCATATGTTGTACGTGCATTAATGGGCATATATTCATATCTTGTGAGCTCATATACTTTGAAATTATTAAATCTTTCAAGATCAAGATCCAAGCAAGAGTGAAAGCCATCAAAGTTCAAACATTACAACATCATTCATATATATTGTAATAGTGTAAGGATCAACTCTAGCCTTCCAAATTAGAGTGAAGTAAGGATCATCTCTAGCCTTTAGAATTAGAGAGAAGTAAGGATCAACTCTAGCCTTTCAAATTAGAGTGAAGTGAGGATCAACTCTAGCCTATAGAATTAGAGTGAAGCAAGGTTATCTTTACCTTACTTGCAAGTTTGAAGTGTTAATTCTTGCAAGTGAAAAAGAGAAGTGTAAAAGGTTTATCTCTACCTTCAAAGAGAGGAGCTAGTGGAGCAAACTCTTGGTGAATGAGGCCAAGGAGTGGATGTAGTGCAAGTTTGTTAACACTTGCATGAACCACTATAAATCTCTTGTCTACTAATTGGTGATATCTCTCTACCCTTACTTTTTTTATTTCAAGTATATATATTTGTTGTGTTATAAACTTCAAGAAAAATCTTTTAAACACAACTTACAAGTTATTATAAGTGTAAAAATTGGTAAACTAAGTTAAAGAACCTATTCACCCCCCCCCCCCCTCTAGGTTTCAACAATATAGTCTAAGCTGATCAACTATATGCTCAGCTTATACTTAGCTTATGCTCAGTCTGAAGCACTATAATTGCTCAGTCTGATCAAGCTTTGTAATTCTGTTTAAGTTATATTCAGAACATAACTTACAAACTTAACTTTGTCTCATCAAATTTCAACTGATGAGATCATCTTCCCAACAGATCGGGACACATGTTCTATGTGATACTGTGTTTTATGTGACATGGATGTCGTGTCTGAAGCAGCTGTGCTCGTTTGGCCGATGGCCACTACACCGTGTGAGGTGTTTGTTTGTTGGAGTGTGCCCACTAACACACGTACGCCATATGGATCACTACCGATGATGTATGGGCTTATTGGGTCACACATCGGGGATCAATCCTAATAGCAACCTAAGTGCATGGACTAAAAGTGTCAAAGTTGAAAGGGGTTGGTGTGCAGTCGAAGATCGCGCCTCGATCCATATGTGAGATCGCGGCTCGATCTCAGGCCGAGATCATGGCACGATTTCTTATAGGTTCGCGCCAATATCCCGTGTCATACTGCATGCAATCATTTTGCTTTCCACCTCCATCTTTGCCCAATGCATGGGCTTCTTTTTGGGAGACTCATGGCCGGTCTTGGGGCATCTGAAATTGCACTCTTATGTTTATAAAAGAGTCCTAATTGCCTCTCATTTTATCCTTTTGTCACATACTCACTTGATACACTTAGTTAAGATCTATTAGAGTGTTCTTGGAGTATAACCACAAGGAGTCCAGAAATAAGAGGCTTGTTGCTGTCCTTGGAGTAGATTCAAGTCCTTGAAGTCCATACAAGCTTGCTAGTACAAGTGGATTATGGAAACCCGGGGTGGATCAACAATAGAGAGGAGTTCGGTTTTGAGCTTTTACTCATCACCCTCATCCTCTTCTTTGTTCTAGAAGTTCACCAAGGGTATACTTACACTTCCCCTCTTTTACATGTAAATAATAGTCATAGAGCTTGGTCCATTCATGGGATTTTTATGCTTTAAATACTTGTACCTTATGCATGTTTTTGTTGTACCTTTGCTTCCGCTGTGTTCTTAGAATCCCATCAGTGGTATCAGAGCCTCCTCTATGCTATATTTGCACATGGTGGCCTGAAAAACCCGAAAATAAAATTTTGTTTTATGACCAGTGGAGTTCGCGGCTCGATCTATTTAGGAGTTCGCGGCGCGAAATCCAGATAAAGATCACGGCTCTATTCCGCCTGTCTTTAGCGGCGCGAATGTTTTTGGGGTTCGCGGCTCGAACCAGTTAATGGTTCACTGCTCGAACCCTCAGCAGAGCAGTTTTTTGGTTTTTTTTTAACTTTAAAAATTATTTTTGGGTTTTTGGCATTTTATTTTAGTTTCTGTTATTTTTTGTCCAGAAATTAAAATTTATTTATTTAAGATGCCTTGTATAATGGTTGGTGTATTTATATGTATATTATCATTTTGTCATGAAAATGGTAATTGCATATACTTACATTATGTATTTATGAATATTTTTCACCAAAAATGGTTTGGTGTTACTAATGCATAAGTACATGGAATTATTTAGTGCGTTGAGTGATTTTAATAATCTTAACCATTATGGATAAGTTTACATGGTTTTGTGTGGCACACCATGTTGTTGTTCATGTATGTTCACTAGTTGTTCATGTTGCTCATGTTGTTGGTAACCACTAGAAATGCCCTAGATCTTGTGGATGTATGGTTGGTTGTTTATTTATTATTCATTCATTTGGTGACTTAATGTCACATGGTTTGTAATAATAATTTTATTAATTTGGTATGTAAATGTATTTGTGGCTTGCATGCCATTTAAATATCCATATTATGTATTTGTACTAGAAAATAGGAATTTGTGGCTTGCATGCCATTTATTTAATTTTCTATGTAAATATAATATGGAGCAACCATCGGGAGTCTATGGAGTGACGGCTTGGCGAACACAAATCCGGAAGGCCCAATGGAGGTGGCGGGTTTAGTGGGTGCACATCCGAAGTCAAGGAATTTTTGTCCTTAGATGACTTTGTTTTCCCGTAGTGGCTCACGGGAAAACGCATAGGTTTTAGGGGCATGGTTACCAACTACTTTGTTTGCGTGTGATGGTTTTATTATATATTGTTCATGCATGAGTTGTAGGACTATTGCATGCTAGACAATTTTTGACAAATAATAAAACCGAAGAGTTTTAAAAAGGGTTTAACAAATCTCGCGTGCACACTTAATTAACAATAGGATATAAACTGGTTTAGTATCCGATTAGTGAGAACTTTTGGTTTTTGTCACTTTTTGTTAATCAACTCAAAATGGTTTTTTAACCGGAAAACTAAATCCCGTTTTCTAAATGTAAATCTCACGCCGTCCATAAGATGACACCACCCGAATCTAACCACCCAAGGGTTGATTGTTGAGCTTTAGCCGAATCAATTTTTGTGTGAGTTGCGTGGATGGTGCGTGTGGCAACTCGCAAGGTCGATTGTCGAGCTCTAGCCGAGTCGACCATTGGGCAAGAGTACCGCCGTGTATCTTGATTGTTGATTTACGGTTTCAAATTAATATTTCATATAATCGTCGAGCTCTAGCCGAGGTTATGTATAATATTGCTTTGAGATTGGTGTGGAAGGATCAAACATGTCAAACTTGACACAATGGTTGTCAAGTAGGATCACGTAAGGATCTAAGAGTCACAATAATTGATTGCAATCGGTCAATGGTTGCCAGCCTAAATAGCCTTGCCATGTGATCCGCAGAAAACCCATCACGGTGCAAGGTGAAATAAGGTTCTTAGCCCTTGTTAAAATAGTTATTTTTCATTAAACCCGGGGTAATTATTTTAACAAGGATTTCAATCAAACTAACCAACTCTACTTTGAATTTTATAGATGACATCAACTAGCACCAACACCAACAACACCTTTTCTCTAAGGATTTTCCTTGAGAAAGAAAAACTTGATGGGACCAATTTCATGGATTGGTTAAGGCAACTACGAATAGTTCTCCGTCACGAGGACAAGTTGGCCACCAACGAGGAACCCATCCCCGAGGTCCCTGCAGCGAACGCGAGTAGGGCCACTAAAGAGGCGTATGAAAACGTCTCAAAGACATTACCGAGGTTACTTGCCTCATGCTTAGCACTATGAGCTCCGACTTGTAAAAGTCGATGGAGCATCTTAGTGCCTATGATATGATGGGCGAATTGTCGGACATGTTCCAACAACAAGCCAAGCAAGAACGGTATGGTTGTCTTAATGACCTACTCGGTTGCCGGTTGCAAGAGGGCGGGAACGTGTCCCACCACGTTCTTAAGATGAAAGCGTTGGTGGAACGCCTCGAGAGGTTGGGATTTGCCTTGTCGAGAGAGATGCCAGTGGACTTGATTCTACGGTCTCTGCCACCATCGTATGATCAATTCGTTGTGAATTATCATATGCATGGGATGGATAAATCCCTCATGGAGTTGCATGGTATGTTGCGGACTTCCGAGCCAACATGACCAAGCAAAAGTCCTCCAGCTCTGTTCCTGTCTTGGCCATCAGGGAGGGTGAGTCGAAGAAGAGGAAGAAACCGGCCTCTACCTCGAAGGGTAAAGGTAAGGGTAAGGTTGCGGCACCCAAGCCGAACCCTACCCCGGATCATAAGCAAAAGGGTCCTATCCCTCAAGCTAAGACTCCGGAAGAGGCGGTTTGCTTCTTCTGCGGGGTCAAGGAGCACATGCGCCAGAGCTGCCCAAAGTACCTAGAGGGCCTGAAGAAGCTACGAGCTTCAGGAGCGGGCACTTCTACTTATGGTACGTTCATGATGAACTCCATCATACTTCTACATCTAAAGGCTGGGTTTTAGATACCGGTTGTGGCACTCACGTTTGTAACATTGTGCAGGTGCTAAAGGGAAGTAGAAGGTTGAGAGATGGGGAGCTACAGCTTAGATAAAGGAAGCGTAGAGCTTACTTTTAGATCCGACTATTCTATTATTTTAAATTTGAAAACGGTTATATTTCTTGTTTCAAAAATGATGTTTGTTACTTTGAAGCTTATCCATGGCGTGTTATATATGAAGCTGATGCACACATAGAAAATAATAGAGCAATCATGAACATTTATTCAGGATCCAAAAATGGTTTGGATAAGTTTTCCTTATGGTATAGCCGTCTTGGCCATATAAACAAGAAACGCATCACCAAGCTCCAAGCGGACGGGATCTTGAAATCATTTGACCTCGGGTCAAATGAAGCATGCGAGTCTTGTTTATTAGGCAAGATGACTAAGTCACCCTTTACCGGTGTGGGTGAAAGAGGTAAAGACTTGTTGGATATAATGCATACCGATGTATGCGGTCCGTTCAAGCACATTACAAGGAACAACTCTAGATACTTTGTTACATTTACTGATAATTTTAATAGATATGGATATGTCTACTTGATTAGGCATAAGTCTGAGACCTTTGAGGTCTTTAAGACTTTCCAAAACGAAGTCCAGAATCAATTGGGCAAGACTATCAAGATACTTCGCTCCGATAGGGGAGGCGAATACTTGAGCTCGGAATTCCGTGATCATCTTGCTAGTTGTGGGATTATTTCACAACTAACTCCTCCTAGGATGCCACAATTGAAAGGTGTCGCCAAGCGGAGGAATCGGACATTGTTAGATATGGTTCGATCAATGATGAGTCGCACGGAAGTACCCATTAGTTTTTGAGGGTACGCTCTCGAGTCGGCGGCTAGGATCCTTAACCGACCGATTAAGAAAATCCAAAAGACACCTTATGAGATGTGGCATGGAGTTGCTCCAAAGATCGCATATCCCAAGGTTTGGGGATGTCCTACCTTCGTTAGACAAGAGGTAGAGGACAAACTTGAACCTAGGTCTGAGAGGTGTTACTTCATTGGGTATCTAACCGGAGCCATGGGTTACTTGTTTTACAAACCTTCCGAAAACATAGTGTTTATCGCGAGAAGGGCCGTCTTCCTTGAAAGGGAGATGATATCCATGCAATCCGGTGGTAAGAGGATTGATCTTGACGAAGTACAAGAACCTAATGAAGAATGGACTAATGTCGGCACTCGCACTCAACCTGAAGTGGATGAAACTGAGCAAGAGGATGCGTCGGTACCTGACGACGCTCCATTGATTCCTCATAGGTCCGGTAGACCACGTCATGAGCCAGAGAGATATGGGTTTCTCATATATGAGGGCAGTGACTTATTGGTGGATCATGATGAACCAACCAACTACCTGGAAGCCGTAACGGGTAGTGAGTCTGCTAGATGGAAGGAATCAATGGAGAGTGAGATGCAATCCATGTCGGACAACCAAGTCTGGGAATTGGTTGATCCTACACCCGGGTGTAAGACAGTGGGGTGTAAATGGGTCTTCAAGAAGAAGACCGGCGTGGATGGATCTGTAGATACCTTCAAAGCCCGACTAGTGGCTAAAGGTTTCACGCAAACTAATGGGATTGACTATGAGGAAACCTTTTCACCAGTGTCCATGTTGAAGAGTATCAGAATACTTATGGCCATAGCTGCGTTTTATGATAACGAGATATGGCAAATGGATGTAAAAACCGTCTTCCTTAATGGGAAGCTTAATGAAGATGTGTTTATGTCACAACCCGAGGGTTTTGTACATCCTAAGTATCCTGATAGAGTCTGCAGACTAAAGAAGTCCATTTATGGACTTAAGCAAGCATCTCGTAGCTGGAACCTTTGCTTTGATAAGAAAATCAAAGAGTTTGGATTTTTGAAAAGCAAAGATGAACCATGCATATATGTCAGGACTAGTGAGAGCGCTGTAGTATTCCTTGTCCTGTATGTAGATGACATTCTACTTATTGGGAACGACGTCCCAACTTTGAAAGAGGTTAAATCTTTTCTTGGGAGTTGTTTCTCAATGAAGGACTTGGGAGAAGCGGCGTATATCTTGGGCATTAAGATCTATAGAGATAGATCTAAGAGGCTAATTGGGCTTAGCCAAAGTGCATATGTCGACAAGGTCTTGAAGCGATTCAAGATGGAGGACTCAAAAAGGGGTAACAACCCTATGTTGCATGGAGTGACGTTGAGCAAAGCTCAATGTCCTAGTTCCAACAAGGAACTAGACGTAATGAAGAGGGTCCCTTATGCTTCGACAATAGGATCAATCATGTACGCCATGCTATGCACTCGTCCTGATGAATCGTGTGCTTTAAGCATGACGAGTAGATATCAGGCTAACCTCGGGCAAGCCCATTGGACAGCAGTTGAGAACATTCTCAAGTATCTTCAGAGGACAAAGGAGATTTTCTTAGTTTATCGTGGTAAGGAAGAGCTTGGAGTACATGGTTACTCTAATACTGGTTTCTAAACTGATAAGGACGACTGCTGATCACAATCGGGGTTCGTGTTTTTTCTCAATGGTGGTGCTATAAGTTGGAGGAGCTCCAAGCAAGACACCGTTGCTGATTCAACTACCAAATCGGAGTACATTGCGGCTAGTGAAGCAGCTAAGGAGGCGGTATGGATGAGGAAGTCTATCCAAGACCTTAGAGTGGTTCCTAGCATATCCGACCCTATTGAGATCTTTTGTGACAATGAGGGTGCGGTTGCTCTAGCTAAGGAACCAAGGGCTCATAAGCGGATGAGGCACATTCCTCAAAAATACCACTTTATCATAGATGTTATAGAGAGTGGTGACATTTCCATCAGCAGAGTATCATCGGAAGGCAACTTGGCTTATCCTTTCACTAAGCCGTTGTCACAAGTTGTACATGATTCTCACAATAGATCGATAGGTGTTAGATTTTCTAGTGACTTGGTTTGAGTGTATTATTTGGTTTATGTTTGATTTGTACTTGAATTTTGGGAACGGTAAGCAGTATTGTATTTCATACTGTATTGATTATTAAATGTGATTTAATGATACGCCAAGGGAGAATATTTTATGAATCTTTACTGTGTTCCATCTTAGCATGTTTAATACTTCCTTGAATGTCTTTTACATTCTAAATGTCTACAGTCGGTCATTCTTCATGGGGAGGAAATTTGAGATAAGACTGAGGGAAGTGGTTGGTCGCTATCTAATAATGGATTAGATAAAAGAGACGCAACACTTCGCATGTGCTTGCAATGGTCAAGTGACTGGACGACCCACACCTGAACTTACTTCATGGTTTATGTCACGAGTAAGTCAGGATGATAATATCATTTTGTCCCTAGGCTGTAGATACATGTGTTCCAAAGCATGGATCTGCTTTGCCTTGATTGCTTTCAAACGCAGTTCGTTACTGGCTGTTATAAAGGGAGCCTTTAGGTAAAGTATGGTGTATGTGGCGGAGCAATGCAGTCAAAGGGATTCGTTCCTCTAGTTTTAGAGAGATATCCATGGGGCCCTCGATGATTGAGCGCTGACGTAAAATACATGCCCATGCTCAAGTTGTAGTGATATTTGATCGATTGCAACTAGATTTTGGGTCACCATCAATCGAGATCAAGAAACATAATCGTGAACGATCTGGAGATTGACATTTAACCATGTCTCATGTTCACACGGATATCGCGAACGAAAGGATGAATGATCGCTTATCTATAGGACCATTTCGTAACTGATTCTGGATTTGGTTTTTGTTCTAGATGACAAAACCCACACTGACTTAGGGGCAGAGATGCGTTACTAGAGGCCGCTCTTTGTCTGTGGTTTATAGGTACGGTGTGTCATGTGCAAGTGGGAGTTTTTTGGAGTGTGCCCACTGACACACGTACGCCATATGGATCACTACCGATGATGTATGGGCTTATTGCGTCACACACCGGGGATCAATCCTGACAGCAACCTAAGTGCATGGACTAAAAGTGTCAAAGTGAAAAGGGGTTGGTGTGTAGTCGAAGATCACGCCTCGATCCATATGTGAGATCGCGGCTCGATCTCAAGCGGAGATCACGGCGCGATTTCTTATAGGTTCGCACCTCGATCCCGTGTCAGACTGCATGCAATCATTTTGCTTTCCACCTACATCTTTGCCCAATGCATGGGGTTCTTTTTGGGAGACTCATGACCACTCTTGGGCATCTGAAATGACACTCTTATGTTTATAAAAGAGTCCTAATGGCCTCTCATTTTATCCTTTTGTCACATACTTACTTGATACACTTAGTTAAGATCTATTAGAGTGTTCTTGGAATATACCACAAGGAGTCCATAAATAAGATGTTTGTTGCTGTCATTGGAGTGGATTCAAGTCCTTAAAGTCTATTCAAGCTTGCTAGTACAAGTGGATTGTGGAAACCCGGGGTGGATCAACAATAGAGATGAGTTGGTTTTGAGTTTCTAGTCATCAACCTCATCCTCTTCTTTGTTGCCGAAGTACACCAAGGGTATACTCACACTTCCCTTCTTTTACATGTTGCAAATAATAGTCATAGAGCTTGGTCCATTCATGGGGTTTTTATGCTTTAAAAACTTGTACCTTATGCATGTTTTTGTTGTACCTTTTTAGGTGTCATGTCTTGAGCAGCTGTGCTCGTTTGGCCGGTGGCCATTCGCCGATGTGGCGTATTAGTTAAGTTGTGCATTAATTGTGTTGTGTCACAGCGGGTGGGACCCAAGATGTGACAGTAAGGGTTGGACCAGATAGCAGTTTGTGTCCTTTTTAGGAATAGTGTCGAGGCACGGGGTGCCATTGCAGTGATGAGTTTAAGGCATGGGGTGCCAGTGTCCGTTGTGTCTGTTTGATATGCAAGAGTGACAGTTAGTTCATGACTGTCTCGTAGAGGTTGGGTAACAAAGTCATACTTTCGTACAGTTTATCATCCGCCGACGGATGGTCTAAGTGAGAGAGTGATGCAGATATTTATAGGACGTGCCTACGGCATGAGTAATAGGAAGCGAGGGCATCTTAGATATTGCGTTCCGTTAACAGAATTCATGTGTTATTACCATTTCCGCATAACTATTAAAATTTTAAGTAGGTACAGTGGGCTGCGAGAGGTTTTTCCATGGAAATAAGTGATACGCTTCACGAAGCGAGGAAAGTTGAGTCCTAGAAGCAGTGAACCCTTCTAGGTTCAGTGGGAATACTGTAGGAAAATCAGATGAACTCGGAATTGTTGATGGAGTTCATGGGCTTATTTATGTGTTGAACAAATATATATATATATATATATATATATATATATACATTTTAAACATTAGACTTATAAGTGGTTTAATAAATTAGATCATGATTATGTGTAATATAATATCTTGGATTTTAAGTTGGGCTTATGGTAGGCTCATAATTTAGATGATGGGCTTGATATAATTGAATCTATTGGGCTTAAGTTATATAGAATAGTTTAGGGGTTTAGGTTAAATAAGAAAAGAAAAAGAAAAAATGTAAAGAAAAATAGGTATTAATAGAATTTAATAGAATTAAATACTAGTTTTGAGGGAAACGAGGAGGCACAGTAGCCAAGGGAGAGAGAGAGTGCATGTTCCGGCCAGCGCCACTCTCCGTCGTCGACCACCGTGGCGCCGCCGTGCTACCGCCGTATCTCCGCTGGACAACCACCATCTTCGAACACAAATTAACAGGTAACATTCCTTTACTCCTGTATGAATTTTGGACCACATTTATATTGTTTTCGATCAAGTTTTCGAGATTTTTGCAACTACACCATCGGATTAAGAAATAGAAATCGAGAGCTTCTTTTTAGTGTATAGAACCCGTAGCACAGGGAGCCCTTTGAAGCTAGGGCAGCAGGTCGTGGGTACATCTCCGTCACTGGAGACGATGACATGTGTGTGTGTGGGTACGGCTTCGTCGCTGGAGAAGAGAGCAGTGAGTGGCGTGTGTGCGTGGATGGTCGCCGGAGACCTGTTGTGCGTGTGCGATAGTGGGTGTGGAGTTGTCTAGAACCGAGTAAGACAACCGAATTTGTGTCTCTCACCGAGTAAGACAACCGAGTTTGTGGGTGTGTGTGAGTGTGGAGTTGTCTAGAACTGCCGTCAAGTGTATGTTGTGTGAGAGCATCGGCGGAGCAGCAAAACGTGTGTGTGTGTCGCCAGATTGTGTGTGTGTTGGTCACCAGAGAAAGAGAGCCGGCTGTGGGGAAAATCAGGGCAGCGACATCTGCAGAAGAAGGAGGGAGGAGGGATTATATATATATATGGTGCCAGGTGAATAAGGCAAGTATTAAATTTTGACCGTCAGATCTTACAAGATTAAATCCTGACCGTATTAAGTATTGAATTTTAATAACCGTTGGATAGAATTCATATCAATTCTTGGCCGGTGGATCTATAACTAATGGCCCACTCAAAACCTCCTACCCAGTATGGTAGTACCCACGTTCACTTCTCAACTTCTTATCTCTCATCCTATCTCTCTTCCCCTGAACTGCCCCAACGCTCACCCGGTCATCAAATTGTCTCCCCAATTAAAGAAAATTACAAACCCTTTCTTCCGAGATGCTACACAAATTGATGGTCTTGCACACGAGGTTTATAAACAATCTACGATCAAAAGCAAAGCTTCTACCCACGACGGTAATACAAAGGTTGAATTTCTGCATTAGATTCTTTGGTTTTTGCAATAGGTTTTTCTCTGCTTCTAATATATTCCTTGTGCTCTTTGGTATATGTAAAGGGTTACATTTATGTTTGAATTGATGCTCATATTCTTCCATTGAGAAAGGTGTTTCTTCTCATTAATTTCTTCTTGATCATGGAGTTTGATTTCTTCTTATATTTCTCACTGATTTCTAATTAGATTTTATCTACTGAGATTTGATTTCCGCATCTAATTTTAATCGATATCTGGGTATGAATGTGTTCATTGATATTGTAATTAGGGTTTATCTCTAGGTATATATTTATAGGTACAGTAATGACGTTTTTGTGATTTTATGTTTCGAACAAGATAATTTGGTGAACAAGAAGAAGTGTAGCTGGTCAAAGAACATTGGTTTGATTACATTGACTTGTAGTTTATTGTGTACTATAGAGAAACATTTAATCTTTTACAGGTCAACGGCAATCAAACAAAGTGGATTCCAGTTTCTTACATTTGCAAGAAAAGAGCTGAATGGAGCATATTTGGAATGAAAAAAGAAGAAACTTCACGAGGATGTAGACATCATATCAGTTCTAAGAGAAACATGTAAAGGCGTCGGATTAGATTCACTAAAATACCCCAAATGGTTATGAAAAGGGAGATTGTTATTAAGAGGTTTCTGAATGAATATGTGAAGAATCCAATAGGTACTAATGTGAAAAAATGAAGACCCAACAGTTGAGATCAAATTACACACCTGATGCAACAAATCATATGGATTAGAGCTGAAGTTTTGAAGGCAGAGGACTGGAGGTACCACTAATAAGGTAAAGTGGTTGAGAGCAGGCAAAGCTTTAAATCTGATGCAAACAAGGATATGAGATATATGAGGTTCTCATTAAAGTCAACAAGGAGATAGGTTTGGTGCAATGGCAAATTGAAAGTTACACATATTGTGTTGTACTCTAAGTCAGAGATTTGGTTCTCCTTAATAAAAGTGAATTTTTTCAAAAAAAAAAAAAAGAATTGCAAGTGTGGGTGATCACATTAGAAGAACAATGGCTTTCAAAATTGTAAGCTCAGACCAAGTTATGAAAGAAGATGGAGTACAATGATCAAACCTGCCTAAAATATGAAGACCAGTTAGCAGAGCGACCGAGCATCAAGAACACTTTGAGTAAAAGGACAAATCAAACCTGAAAAGAAGATATATATGTGCCTATTTTTATGAAGATTGAGCAAAGATTGAAGTGAGAGATGCAATATTTTTATGGCTACACATTGAGTTTGGTTATTTGTACTTTATGTAGTAGGAGTTGTTCTTTCAAAAGGGAGAGTTTGGTTATTTGGATTTCATGCAGTAGGAGTTGTACTACCAAAATGATATCACTAGTGGTCTTTTTGTGTACTGATGTATGTAGTATGTATGGATTGTTAGCATATATGAAATGTTTTTTTAAAGGTAATGTAGTTTGTAGCTAATAGTCAGTTAAGAAATTGATTATCCATGTAACTAGGAACTAAAACTAAAATCAACTATTTACAGTGAAATTCATAACAAATTATTAATAAACCCTTTTGAAATGTTTTAAACCCAAAATTTTAAGCTGACGCAGTGTGACGAGCGGGTCAAAGCGTCACCGGTTCGACCACTTGATCAATTTGGTTTTCAGAATGTAGTTAGTTTCTATATATAGGTGTATACTAATAGTGATTATGAAACTGATAGTTGAAGCAAAGGCTATGTGAACATAGATGTAAGTGTTATGAAACAGGTAGTTGCAACAAAGCTTTTCTTAAAGAAATAAGTGCTTTGTAATCTATCAAATAAATACCATTCATAATATGACTTTCAAACATTCAACTGTTTCATTGATGCATAATCATGTTTTAATCTTTCTAGTCTCTAATTGGCAGAGAATACACGTTGAAGTGGTCAATACATATTGAAGGTGAAAGATTAACATGAAAAGGTGATCTTCTGTAATTAGTGATGATGTGTTAGAAAAAAAGGAAGGAGGAAGGTGATCAAAGAAGCGTGGAATATAAATATAAATATATAACTTAAACAATGTACCCGAGCACCGGTCGGGTATTACACTAGTTCTTCTAGGGTTTAGCTTGTGAGATAGTTGGTCTTTTATTTAATTTGCGCTTTTATCTTTTAATTGAATTCTTTGGGTCCATGGTTAGTAATTGTTTTGTTTATATTTGGGTTTAAGGCTTTAAGCTACAATAGATTTAGATTTTAATTAATGTCAACATTGGGCCTAATTTTTTAAATCAGATAGAGGCATGGGCTGGTTGACTTGGGCCGAGAAAAGAGAGATGGGGCTAGCTTAAATAAGTAAACTGATGGGCCAGTTTTATTTTAATTGGATGTTTAAGGTTGTGGGCTTTTAAATTAATTAAGCTTTGGACTTTTATGTCTTGAATAAAGGGTTTGTGTTACTTTATATATTTTAAGTCTTGGATCCTTATTAAACCTTTTAAGTGTGGACTTAATTTATTTTAAGTGCATATATATATATATATATATATATATATATATATATATATATATATATATATATATATATATAATTTATCTATATGTACGCATATAAATATATACTTAATTATATGAATATATATATACACATATACTTAATTATATATCTATATGAATATATACTTAATTATATACATGTAATTAAATATGTAAATATATAAATACATATACTTATTTTATATTTATGTATATATGTTTATATATAAGTATATATTATGTGTGTGTGTTGCTAAGATCTGACCCCGTGAGTTAGGCGTACTGATCCGACTTCGAGTGTTAATAATCAGATTTCGACGAAGGTGTGAGTGTTGAGGATTCGACTTGCGTGATTAGAATCCGACTTGAGGATTTCGACGGGAACGCGTGGTGTTCGGCTTAGGGTTGAGTTCCTGATCTAATTACCAAGTTCGGACTAGGGTGGTTCGACCTAGGGGTTGTGAGTGTCGTGTAATCCAACCATTTAAACTCAGTATATTTTCGGTACGCGTGTTGTAGGTTCTGATGGTGGGATTCATTAAGCTAATATTCAAGGACTAATACTGAACGAGTTGTGTCGAAAATCAGGTGAGTTATCCTAACTTACTTCCGTTTCCCGCAATATGTAGTGGTGTGTGATGTGAAGTTCTACTATGTGCTATGTGCATTTAAATGTGATAAACGTTATGTGTTAAATATGATAGATGTTATGTGTTAAATGTTATGTTATTTGTTTAGACTATCGTGCCTGCGGGGCCGGTCGGGGTGATTGACGATATCTAAAGGTGGGACCTGTGATAGTCGTAGCGGGTTGGACCCGGGTTGAGCATCAAATGGGTGTGTCCCAAGATGCGGTGATGGGCTAGGCCCAAGCAATATGATGATGGGCTAGGCCCAAGCAGTGTGACTGATGGCAGGTTGTGATTTGTGCAAGAGGGCTATGTATTGTGTTGAAGCAGGGGGTAAGGTAGTGTAATTCACTAAGCTTTTAGCTTACCCGTAGTTGATATATTTTCAGGTTCCTCTAGGATCGGTTGGGACGAGGCTCCGGCACAGCAGCAGTTGCAGCAACGTTCAAGCTTTGCATAAAACCAGTTACAGACATTATTTTATTAAAACGTTTCCGCAACTCGATTTGGTTTAAAGACTTGTTAAATGTGTCTGTAGTTATTTTTGAAACGCGTGGTTGGTGTTTCCTCTTATTTACTTATATTATATTAATTCAAAAAAAAAATTGGGGCGTTACATTTACTGTAGAAGCAATTTGATAAATATAGTCAAAATCTGAATCAAAATATACTACGATTAGGAAATATACCATCAACGGTCATTCATATGTGCTTCAATCTTAATATTGTCCAAACCTTTCAAGGAAACCCACCTCAAATTTTAAGAAATTTGGATTATAAAGTGTAACTACAACATACCTGAACTGAAACAAGATTAGTATTGCAGAATTTCAGAAGCTTAAGTCATTAATAATATTCTCTAAGCAGTTGGTGGATTAAATTCTAAGTTGAACAACGTTATAGCAATCAAATTAAGCAATAATTTCTCCCACTTTACATGTTCATCATCATACAATCAAATTAAGCCATAATTTCTCCCACTTTACCTGTTCATCATCACCAAAAGACAGCTAGAAGCTGTCAAAAAGACGGTAGCTTAAAAATTAAAAAGAAAAGGGGAAATGAAAGACAAGTTGTTTGAATTTGAAACAAAAGATGAGTATCCATGTTTAATATTGGTTTGGTTAGAAGTGTTTATTTATTGTAAAGATGAGAGCTTTAAGTAAATGCATAAGC
The DNA here is from genome assembly GCA_947179395.2 of Pulicaria dysenterica. Classification (NCBI taxonomy): domain Eukaryota; kingdom Viridiplantae; phylum Streptophyta; class Magnoliopsida; order Asterales; family Asteraceae; genus Pulicaria; species Pulicaria dysenterica. The sequence goes on along the minus strand of OX359294.1, from coordinate 27,626,298 downwards.
ATAGAGCAAGGAAATGATGTTTGGAAGAGATAAGTAAGGACTAAGACCAAAACACCTGTGTACTAAAAGTCAATTTGCATGGCTGTTAGTGAAAAGGATCAAACAAGTAATAAAAATAAAACAATAGGAACATGTAACATAATTTTTTATCTTAAAGGTCCAAACAAGAACATAGGTTAAACCACATGAACCATTTCAGAAATTTACTCTTTTATTTGTATTGTAACCTTTCTAATACATGCGTCATGTTCGGAAAATATGTCGGAAAATCAATTTCCTCGACATAATGTATTTATAGAATAATTGTTTTTTTATTTAAATAAGAAATTTGATACAAAAATTGATCTATACATCTTTAATTATAAGTACATTTATATCTTACATATTTAACTATGGGGGAAGGGTTAAATGAGAATGATAAGTTAATTGAGAATGAGGGACTCAATCTCAGCCGTTCATGACTGTAAGTGGAATTCATGGATGGAGAGCGTGAGAGAATAGAGTGTGGCAGGGTGTATGTGAGGAATTCATGAGTGGGCAATAACATTGAAAGGTGTGCAATTGGACGGCTGAGATCGAGTCTCTCATTCTTATTTAATTTAAGGTTCTCATTTAAACCCTCCGCCTTGTTTATTCTATGATTACAAGTTTAAAAATTATTATTATTTTTTAGATTCTTCGGCCTTCAAAATGTTACCATCTTATATATACATTTTTAAGTGCGACAACTTAACTAAAAAAATACATCATTCGTAGAATAACAAGTATTTGATTACTCTCGCTTATTGCGAGGGGAACAAATTAAAACGGATAAATTTGTTATTATAAAGAAATTAAATAAGAATTAGTTTTAAATAAATACAATTTCTCTTTTTAGTAACATATTCTCTTAATATATCTAAGAGTAAATACATAATTACAGTATATTTTGATAATTAGATTTAGATATCAAAGTTTTTTTATAAATATAATAGCATATAACATATGAAGAAAAAAAACTCAAAAACCACCAACTTCTTTTTATGAAGTAATTATGTGTAACACTATACTTTTTAATTAACATAAAACTGCGTGCGGAAGCTTAATTACATAATAAACACAAGTTAAGTACAACCCTTGTCTGGTTTTACATTTACAAAATACCACTACAGTGTTAATTACAAAACAGGCTCTACACAAAATTTAGACATCAAAGTAGTGGTCTGTCCATATTCCCAGTCTTCACATTCAGAAACTCACCAAAACGAATTTGCAAAATATGATAGTGGGGAATTAGCACAAAGCTAAGTGAGGGAATTAATATCTAAACATATACAAGACAAACAGCCCAAACACATAACTCATATCACAAGAGAACCGACGGTGTTGCAAGCACCTACAACCATATGCCGGACAAAGCATAGGTTTACCGATAGCCTTGCTAACATGGACAACAGTACTAGCACCCTTGAGTACAACAAATGTACTTCAAGATCAGATACTGTAAATCCCCAAGCAACAGGCCCAGCCTGCACAGCTGTAGTACACTCCAGTGACTAACTCACTGAGTCTTCTCAGTTCCTGAGAATATATATACAAGTCAGTATTGTATCATAATACTGCTTCATAATAAGTAAACATACATAATAAGTTACAAAGGCACACAATCAATTATATATGCACATACATGTACAACACTGACTGGTGTATTCCGATAGCTTCTCCATAGCTCGTGTATGAGGTTACAATGGTCATCCTCCAAGTTAGGGTTTCATAAGTAAAGGAATTTCCAAGTTATCATAAAAAACATATAAGCCATGCGGTTTCTTCATCATGCGGTTTTATCATCATAAGTACAAAAACCGATTAAGTGTTAGGGAAAATGTCAAACTCCCGAATCCCGGATAAGTCATACGGTTTTATCAAAATCCCGGATCAAATTCACATTTCCGAATAAGTCAAGGCATTCCATACGGTATTATACAAATCCCGGATTACATGCGGTTTTTGTCAAAAACCGGATAAGTCATAGTTCCATATAAGCATAGGCAAATTCATTGGGTTTTCTCCAAGTGTTAGGCAACAATTCCATTTCATTCGGTTTTAGTCAAATTCCCGTATAATGCATTCGGTTTCTTAATAAATCCCGGATAACTCATGCGGTATTCACAAATCCCGCATGATTCATTCTAAGCATACTTCAAGTGTTCTTGGTTATTTTTCAATTTCTTCATTTCGGGTCTAATTCATATACATGCTTATGAATATATACTTCCAGAATTCATTATAAACACATAATAAACATATATTCTCATCAACTTCTAACATGCATTCATCCTAACATCAATTGATTCATAAGCATCATGCGCTTTTCATTTAAATTCCATAAAACCGAATATAAACATAATTTAACAATCAATTATGCTAACCTTGACAATATAATACTTCTGAATTCAAAGCAATTAACTCAAGAATTGAATGAAGATAATGAATCTCCCCTTGTGTTCTTTTCCTTCTCGGCCGAAGATCACCAAAACACACACACACACACACTATGATCTAATTGCATGTAAATGAAAGAGATGAAAATGTTTTGATGATTAAGTGGCAAAATTCGGACACCTCACCACCCACTAACTCACATTTTAATTTTTATTAACAATTTTAAATAAATAAATAATATACCACACATGTAAACACATTTTAAATAATTAGATAACACATAACAATTAAATAACATTTAAATTCACATATTAAATGTAACCCAAAATCAGTTAAACTAATTACCTCAATAATACTAGGCCGGTAGAGAGGGTGTTACATTATGAAACATAAATCACATACATACGACGTTAGTGATAATGATTACAAATTATCATCAATTTTGCAAATCTATATTTTTTCATTAAAAATGAACTCATTAGAGTAAGTACATCTTAAGTATCACTTTAATTCAATACCTTTGCTCTCATCATCATTCTTTTATTCTAAATTTATCTCTATAGTGGATTTGTCACCATGGTACCATCACCTTTATTTATTATAATTTAAAGTGATTAATAATATAAAAGTATGAAAATACATAAAATAAAAACATATTTACTAATTTACGTTCAACTCTCTTTACCATTTTAGCTGTAAATATGTATAGGAATCGATTTTATCGTGAGACCCGTGAGAACCAATCTTAACTGTTAATTTGATATATATATATATATATATATATATATATATATATATAGGGGAGGAACCAATCTTAGGTGTTGATTTGATAAAGTGAAATTCATGGATGTGGAGTGTGGGGGGATCAAGTGTGGTAAGGTGCATGTGAGGAATTCATGGGTAGACAATGTCATTGAAGGAGGGGGAATTGGACGGCTTATATTGGTTCTCGCGGTTCTCGTACGAAAAACAGTTCTCGTTTGAACTTTTACCTATATATATATAGAGAGGAAAAAGTTCATGCGAGAACCATTCTTAGTGCGAGAACCAATCTGAGCCGTATCCAAGAAACTTCCCATATCCAAGGAACGGTCGAGATCGGTTCTCGCGGTTCCCATATCCATGTTTGTTTTCGAGTGTGTTCTCGAAGAACTCAGCTTGATGAGTTTCAAGCTGAGTAACTCAGCCTGACTAAAGAAGTCAGTTTGAAAGAATTTAAATGTGTTTTAAATTCTGTTTTAACTCTCTATATCTACGGAAAGGATAAGAAGACTTCAGAATCAAGATTAAAGATTGAAGACTCAAGATTGAAGATTCAAGATTCAAGATTACGAGTTATCTGATAGTTAGTTAGCAAATTAGGATTAGTCCAATTTGTTAGGAACCGTAGGAACAGGATTATAAATACTTATCTCCTGATAAGTTTAGAGGTACGACTTCTACTACGACGTAGAAAACAACTAAGTGTTGCAGAGCCAAAAACTTCACCTCACCGTATGTGTTACGAATCTTGATTACAGTTTATTAGTTCAACTTGATCAAGAAAACTCAAAGATTCCCAAAGTGTTCCTGTGTTCGAATATTCACATTTGTTGTGAAGATTGGTAAGTAATCATAAGTTGATTGAATCTGTGTAAATCCTGTTTAGAGAGTCGTCAGTATCTATAATCATAAGTTGATTATAGATAGCTAAGTTTGAGAAATTGAAAGATTTATATTAGGTGGTTATATATCAAGAGTTGCTTACTTGATAATTATTGTAATCATCTTCTTATTCAAAGCATTGTAATCATCTTCTTAATAAAAGCATTCGACTGATTGTGGTTTGATTTACTGTGTGTAACACTTTTATTTGATTTGTTCAATTTTCGCAGAAAGTGTATTCAACCCCCCTTCTACACACCTGTTGCTTGTTGTTATTCTCATACAAGGGACCAACAACTGGTATCAGAGCAGGCTGAACGGTTTCATTAGTTGAAAGTTCAAGATTCTGAGAAAGTTTACAATGTCTACAAGCAACAATTCTTCAAACTTTCCACATATGTCTGTCAAAGGTTGTCCCATATTTGATGGGTCTGACTATCCTATGTGGAAGTTCAGAGCCATGCTATTCCTCAAGTCCATTGACAACCGTATGTCAGATGTTGTCACAAAAGGACCTATAATCCCCAAGATTCCTGCTAATGTCAGTGATATGTCTCCTGGCAGATCTGAAAAGGAAACAAGAAAGCCTATTGCATCTTGGACTGATGAAGATTGGAAACTTTACAATCTGGATGATAAGGCTAAAAGTGTTCTAGCAAATGCCCTGTCAAATGAAATCTTGCGTACTGTGACTGGGTGTCAAACTGCAAAAGATATCTGGGATACGCTGAGTGTCACATACGAGGGCACGGATCTTGTCAAGCAGCACAAGAGAAATCATTTGAATAGATCTTATGAGAACTTCTTTTCTAAGAAGAATAAAACCTTGTCAAATTTGTTCACAAGGTTTCACTGCTTGATAAATGACCTACTAAGTGTGGGTGTAAAGAAAGATGAAGCTGAACTGGTGCTGAAATTTCTGGATGTGTTACCAGAAAGGTTTAATGATGTGACTACAGCACTGAGGGCTGAAGGAACACTACATGTGTACAACCTACATTCCATCTGTGGGTTCTTGCTAAATCATGAACAGATCACTGAACACAAGAGAACTTCTCAACAACAACTCAAGGAGTCCTTGGATAAATCTGATATTGCATTAGTTGCATAGAAGAAGAAGAAGAAAAGTCCCAAGGCACTAGTTGTTGAATCTGAGACTGAGTCAGAATCTCAAGCTGACCACTCAGACTCAGATTCACGTGATACTGATGATGTTCAGAATATCACTGAGCAAATGGCAATGTTAGCCAGACGTTTGAGAAGAGTTCAAAGGGGAAGAGGAAGATCTGACAGGGGCAAAGGAAAGAGTTCTTTTGATCCCAAGAATGCTGTGTGCTTCAACTGTCAGAAGAAGGGACACATTGCTGCTGAGTGCAGATTAAACAAGGTAGAATCAACATCAGTTGTTGATAAGAATGCTTACAGAGCTGATAAATACAAGAAGAAATACACTAAGCTCAAGAAAGGAAAGCCTGAAGACAAACCCAGTGCAAAAGGACTAATTGCTGAAACCTAGGATACAGAATCATCTACCTCAGATGATTATGTATGTCTGATGGCTCAAGAAGATGAAGAGTTGGAGATTGATGAGGTTGATTATGGTATGTCTGAATCAATCTTTGAAGTTGACATGAAGGAAGCTGAGGAAAACAGCAAGCTCAGTGATTGGGATCCTGCTTCCATGAATAAGGTCAATAATTTCTACTCTTACACTAATGAGGAAAAGGGTCTTGCTTTTGATTATCTACTGAATGATTTCAAGACCAGCCTTAAGTCTCAGACTGACCTCAAAGCTGAAATAGCTAAACTTATAGACGAGATTAAGGAAAATCAGTCTCTCATTGATGGTGGTAAGAAAGCACAATGTGATCTTGAATGTCAAAGACACATTAACAAACTTCTAAGTGAAGAACTTCAGGAAGCTAAAGTCAAAGTTGACCAACTCCAAAAGGTCACTGAGTCTTGGTGTAAGTCATCAAAGCTTGCTGAAAAGTGCATAAACCAACAAATACCTAAACAGGTAAAGGCTGTACTTAGAGGTGACTATCAAATAGCAGCTTATGTAGCTGATGATGAGATAGCAAGTACAGATTATGAGGAGGATAAACTACTGATTGAGTCTCAGAAGTCAGCCTCAGAGAAGAAACATGGTCAAAACCTTAAATACAATATGTTTGTAAAGGCTAAAGATCATGGAGAAAAGTGCTCAACATCCAAACAGCATGGTAAGTCTGTGCTAGACAGATAAAGCACTCAGCCTATTCAAAGAACTTCAGTCATAGAAAGGCTTAATCCAAATCCTTTCAAAAGACAACATTCTCTATCTGGCTCGGAGAGAAGTTACAAGAATAGGAAGACCACTGTAAGTCAGAGGTCAAATCACAACCATGGTAAGTCCAAAGTTGTGGATCTTGGTAAGTCCAAGAAGATCAACAGTGGTAAGTCCAAACCTGTTGAAACTGGTGAGTCCAGTAGGCATGACAAAGGTAAGTCCAAGGTCATGGAAAAGAAGTTTGTTGGTTAAGCTTCCAAGGATAACAAACAAAGATCTGAAAAAGGTAAGTCCAAAGTCAGTGAGCATCAAGTGAATCAACTTGCTAAGAAAGTTGAAAAGTTATCCACAACACATAATCCTAAAACTGAGAGTAAGTTCTCACAAGGATTATTGGACACTCTACCTCCTGTAATCATTGGAAGAAGAAGATGCTACAAGTGCAGAAGTAGAGGTCATGAGGCTAAGGACTGTGATGTAGAAAATCTCAAGGCCTGAACAAGAACAAGCTGATGAGCCTGCATAGGACTCAGCTCCTGCTCAAACTGAACAGTTAGTTCAACCCGATGGAGATGCTAAGTGCTCCTCATCAGAACCCACCAAGAAGTGGGTTCCCAAACAAAACTAATGTGTTTAGTTTTCATATCATGTACAGGGTTCAAGTAAATGGTACTTGGATAGTGGATGCTCAAGGCACATGACTGGGTGGAAAGGACTTCTTAGTGATTTCCAAGAAAATGAAGGTCCTAAAGTAACATTTGGTGACAATTCCTATGGAAGAACAAAAGGCTATGGGAAGATGCAAGCTGGCAAAGTTACATTCCAGAGAGTTGCATATTTCAAAGGTCTCAAACACAACCTGATTAGTATCAGTCAATTGTGTGATGAAGATAATGTTGTTAATTTTAGGAAGAAAGCAGGAAAAATTTATAATGCTAAGGGAAAGCCTGTATTAATAGCTAAAAGAGAAAGAGATGTGTATCTACTTGATCTTAATTATGTTGATCCCTATAATGAAACCTGCTTGTATTCCCATTCTGTTCCTGAGCTGAGTTGATTACGGCATAAACTTTTGTCTCATTTAAACTTTAAAAATATTAATATGCTATCCAATAAAGAGTTAGTCTCTAGATTACCAAAAATTGCATTTGTCAAAGACAAATTGTGTTCAGCCTGTGAACAAGGGAAATTTAAATCAAAGCAAATTTTTTCAATAACAGACCCACTGCATATGTTGCATATGGATCTGTTTGGACCCATAAGTACTCCAAGCCTGAGTGGCAAGAAGTACACACTGGTGATAGTAGATGAATTCTCACGATTCACCTGGGTAATATTCCTTAAAGCCAAAAGTGAGGCTTCCCTGGAGATAATTAGTTTAATAAAAAAGGAAGAGTTGCAAAAAGGTTTGTCCGCAAAGAAACTTAGAAGTGATCATGGGACTGAGTTCAGAAACTCAACTCTTGAAAGCTTCTGTGAACAAAAAAGAATATTACAAAATTTCTCATCTGTCAGAACTCCACAACAAAATGGAGTTGCTGAAAGGAGAAATAGAACCTTAATTGAGGCTGCAAGAACAATGCTGTGTGAGGCAGGATTGAAACTCTATTTCTGGGATGAAGCTGTTAGTACAACCTGTTATACTCAGAATAGGTCAATCATTGTCAAAAGACATGGAAAGAATTCATATGAGATGTACAAGTATAGAAAGCCCAATATAGGTTATTTCCATATCTTTGGTTCAAAATGCTATGTGCTGAATCAAAGAGATCAGCTCCATAAGTTGGAACCCAAAACTGATCCTGGAATATTTGTTGGTTATTCCTCAATTTTCAAATCATACAGAGTATATAATACTAGGAGAAAGGCCATAGAAGAATCAATACATGTCTCATTTGATGAAGACAGTCTTGATCAAGCTGAGAAAAGACAAGCTGACTCTGTCAGTCTGAGTAAGCTTGAAAGACCAGGGGAAACCAATAAGTCAAATCCTATGTATGTCATAGGAGATGATAGTGATGAGGATGTGTGTTCATCCAAGAAATCATCACAAGCTCCAAGGAACTCTCAAGCTGAGAGAGATGATGAGTTCATAAATCCTTTTGGAGCTGAGGTCACTCAGACTGAGAATCTTAGTGATCATTAGTTTGTTGACAATGCTGCTGTTGAGACTGAGGATGTGTGTTCACCTCAGAGTTCTCAACGTCACTCAGATTCAGAACCAGATTCTCCAACTACAACATTTAAATTCCTCAAAGATCATCCTCAAGATCAAATCATTTGACATGTCTGAGAAAAGGTCATGACCAGATCCAAGGCCACAGCTAACTATGCTGCTCACTTTGGTTTCCTATCTCAAATGGAACCAAAGAAGACTAAAGAAGCCTTAGAGGATGAAGATTGGATTGAAGCTATGCAAGAGGAACTAAATGAGTTTGAGAGAAATAAAGTCTGGAATCTTGTACCTGCCTCCAAATATCATACGATTATAGGCACTAAGTGGGTCTATAGAAACAAAATGGACAAGGATGGACTGATAGTTAGGAACAAATCCAGACTGGTAGCACAAGGGTATAAACAAGAAGAAGGAATTAATTATGATGAGACCTTTGCCCATGTTGCTAGAATTGAAGCCATTAGGCTGTTCCTGGCTTATGCAACATATAAAGACTTCAAAGTCTATCAAATGGATGTGAAGAGTGCTTTCCTAAATGGAAAACTTCAGGAGGAAGTCTATGTGAAACAACCTCCTGGCTTTGTAAGTTCAAAGCTTCCACATCATGTCTATAAGTTAGACAAGACTTTGTATGGTCTTAAACAAGCTCCAAGAGCTTGGTATGATACACTGTCCACTTATCTACTATCCATGGATTTCACCAAAGGTAGTATAGATAAGACACTCTTTATTAAAAAGAGTAAAGGACAGGTGATTCTTGTACAAATCTATGTGGATGACATCATTTTTGGTTCTACAAATGAATCTCTGTGTGATTGGTTCTCCAAAATAATGTCACAAAAGTACAAGATGAGTATGATGGGTGAGATTACATATTTCCTAGGCCTGCAAATACAACAAAAGCCTGATGGAATTTTCATCAATCAAAGCAAGTATGTTCTTGATTTGATAAAGAAATATGGTTTTGATTCTAGTTCAACCATGAGAACACCTATGTCACCAGCTGTCAAGCTGAGTAAAGACTCAGATGGTAAGTCTGTATGTCAGTCTACCTATAGAGGAATGATAGGTTCATTACTCTATTTGACATCTAGTAGACCTGATATTATGTTTGCTACATGTGTTTGTGCACGATATCAGGCAGATCCTAGAGAATCACATCTTCAAGCTGTGAAAAGGATCTTTAGGTACCTTAAAGGTACACCAAATCTAGGTCTTTTGTATCCAAGGATTTGAATTAGTTGGTTTTTCTGATGCTGACTATGCTGGGTGCAAGTTAGATAGATAATCAACTACTGGAGGATGTCAAATGCTTGGAGGGAAGTTAGTCAGCTGGACTAGTAAGAAACAGAACTCAGTGCCTACGTCAACTGCTGAAGCCGAGTATGTAGCAGCAGGAAGCTGTTGTGCTCAAATCCTATGGATGCAGCATCAGCTTCAAGACTGTGGCATGAGTTTCAAGAAAACTCCTATCTTCTGTGATAACCAAAGTGCTATAGCCATCACTTATAATCCAGTCTTCCACTCAAGAACCAAGCACATTGAAATTCGACATCACTTCATCAGGGACTTTGTGGAAAAAGGTAAAGTTGACATTAAATTTATTTCCACTGATGACCAGTTAGCAGATATTTTTCACTAAACCCCTTGATGAAAAGAGGTTTATGTATCTGCTAAGTAAATTGGGTATGCTCAAACCCTAGCTAAGTGTCTAGAATCTGAGTTTTTCAGTTTGAAAAAGACTAAGTGTCTTAAGCCGAGTGCACAGTTTTTAAATGAGTTTTCATAAACTATATAACAAGTCAAGCTGAATGATGAGTTCACATGTTTGGTGAGTTCCAAACATATTCTAACTACTTAGTGTAGTTATGATACAGGTTAAGTCAGTCTCAAACATAGCTGACTAAGTGTCATTGAGTCTGAGCTAGGTGCTTCACTCAAGCTGAGTGATATGTTCACACATTTGGTAAGTTCCAAACAAGTTTTAAACTACTCAGTGTAGTTAGAAACAAGTTTGAGTCAGTCTCAAACAACAATTCACTCAGTGTCATTAAGTCTGAGCTGTATGCTCTACTCAAGCTGAGTATCAATCTCACGCTGAGTACTCAACTCAAGCTAAGTGCCTGACTTAAGCTGAGTGCTTGACTTAAACTGAGTAATAAGTTTACTCAGCTTGGTGTGTCCAAACTATGATTTAATTACTGAGTGTAATTACTTTATATGCAAGTGCGTATGTCAGTAAGTCTCAAAATCGCGTATTATACTAATTCAGTATTGGTGTAATACAACAGTGTTTATAATCTTATTATGCGTTAATAATATTATTTTACACTTGTATCCGTTGGAAGATGATGTGTTTCTACCCTCTCACTATTACATCAAGCCGTAAATTTTTCCGGCGTAACGGATAAAAAAAGAGGAATCCAACGGTAACTTTTCTCTCTCCTCAGAAAGGTATATATACCGATCATAACCGGTTTAGAGAAGTTTATGCTTACAAAACAAACTTCTCACATTCTGAAATACCTTTCGCAAATAACCAATTGCTCAGTGCGATTACTCGTTTCATCGTTCTCAAAACCCTATATCGCTCGGTGCGACTTCATTTGCTCAGTGCGAATACAGAAAAGTTACTCAGTGTAATATTCAAATTTCAACGATGGAAGGAACTATTCTGATTCTAAGTGACAGAATGGTAAGAGGTGTTGCGTTCAAGAACAACGGATTGCCGCTGCTCAAAATCAACAATCAGCGTGCTTGTCTTGCAATGCCTCAACACAAACTTAACAGAGGATATGAACCATGGGTCGATTACATTCGAAAATGCCCATTGGTCTTCACTTTTAGTGGAGCACCTCTACATATGGTTCCTCAGCATCTGCTCGAGTTTTGGTACACGTGTGTCTACGACCAAACCACTGCCTCAATCCGAGGCACAGTGCTGAATGGGGAGAGGACCATTACTCTCACCGTCGATAGGCTAAGGGAAGTTCTTCAACTCCCTCAATCTGATGTGTTCGAGCCTGCGGTGACGAGACAGGTGGCTAGGTCTGTCCTACCTAGAATGGGACATCCACAAACAGAGGGTGTCATCAAGAAGGCCACCTTTCCAACCAGTTGGGGCTTCATGGTTTCAACAGTGATTTGTTCGTTGGGGACTAAGGTTGGAGGACTGGACCAGGTAAATGAGTTTGAAATGCAGCTGCTGTATAATATTTACTTCAACAGAAATCTGGACTATGCTCTGCTTTTCTTCAATGAACTCAAGGTCCAAGTGATTAAGACCACAAGGGATCTTCATGTACCGTTTATAAGGTACCTGTCCTTGGCAATTGAAGCCGAGCTGGGGACAACACTCTATGAAGCTGATCAGGATGTGTTCCTGTTTCCTACACTCAGCCACAAGATGTTCAACAATGACATCTTCCCGGAGCAAGAGGGTCTGAGTGAGCCCATGCTACTAATAGTTGAGGCAGCTTCATCTAAAAGTGCAGAAGAGAGATCCACTCAAGGGGGAGCTTCCCAAGCTGACACAGAAGTTCAAGTTGAGTCCTCTGCTCAAGCTAAACCAGCAACCATTGAAGCTGCTTCTGGTAAGACCTCTCCACTTTCTCTTTCTTCTCACTATTCTCCATCCGTTTTTGGAGATAAGGCTGTGGTAAGCCCAACCCAGTCTAACCCATCTCTTCCACCTTCATTCCACATACAATCCCAATCTAAAGCCACCCCTAGTATGCCCACTGCTGCTAGGGAGAATATCCGCACCTATACTCGTAAAACTGCCATAGGTGGTGCCACTCCTAAAGGTATCACTGGAGCTGAGATCACATTGATCCCTCCATCGGCAGTAGTTGAGGGGGAGACGCCTACTCTTAATGTGTCAACCTCGAGGCTTATTTTAACCCCACAGCCTATACCGGGTGTGGTGTCTATTCAGTCCACACTCTCCAGTGCCATGGGAGAGCCCACTTCTGTGCCTAAGCAGCCACACTTAGGTGACATTGAATATATGACCAATACCTAGGGTCAATCACCCCCTCCAAACCAATTAGCCAACCACCAATCCATACAGTTCACGTTTTGAGCCCAATTACGTCTCTTCACTTCTCACACCCTATTGCACGACCTGTCAATGTTTCATCTTCAAACCAAGGTGATTCACAGGGTCCAGACTCTGGTGCTAATGAGTTTGAAGGTAAACACCAACCTTTGGATGATGCACCAAAAGAATCTCCTCACACTGACACTGCCTCCTCAGGCATCCAGCAGCTGAAAGATTATGTTGCTGCTCAGTTTGGTTTGTTTCATCTCAAGCAGAAGAAGCATAAACGCCAAATCTATCAGATGCTTGAGAAGTTGACCAAGGATGTTAAAGAAAATGCCTCTGCAGTCGCTGCCTTTCAACAATAAAGGACCTCATTCCCTATTGATGATGACAAAAAGGGGGAGAAGGTTCAAGCTGAAGCTGACGCTGAATTGATCCAAGCTGTGGCTGAAGCATTACTTGTGCTGGCCAAAGGAGCAGAGAGGCAAGCTCAGACTGAGGGGGAGTCAGAAATGAACAAAGAGGAACCTACAGCTAAAAAGCAAAAAGTGATAGAATATGAATCTGAAACTGACAGTGTTTCTGAAACTGAAGATGAAAAAGCTACAAGGGAGATGATTGAACTAGAGGAAGCTGCTGAGTTGGGAATATCCCTTGATGAGCTAAGGAAAAGGAAAGAAAAAGAGGCCAGGGATCAAGAAAGAGTAAAAGAAAAGGAAGCTTTGGCACGAGCTGAAGCTGTATATACTGGTCTAAGACCTGATCCTATTCCCTACTCAGATGCAGAACTGCAAGAATGTTACTTTCGAAGGAGCTTCAACAAAGAGATCAGAGGATTGACATTGAGCAGAGCAAATGGAGCCATCATTCTCACTTTTGAGCTAAGTGACAAATCAACTGTCGGAGTGGACCTGAGATATGTTTACATGATGGGTTACATTGAATGGCAAAGAATAATGATGCTGCTCAGGAAGTTCAAACGGAGCCAAATCAAACAAGAAATTCAGTCTGAGGTCTCCAAGTTGATTGCTAGAGTTGAAGAACTGAGGTATGTCCTAGTTCCTAGTCTGCAGTGGGAGAATTTTTTCGACATGCCTGTAGGAGTAGAATTCAGAGAAAATCAAAGTATCAACATTCCTATTCAAGGTTTCATGTTTAAGGATCAGGCAGGTATTCCAAGTTTTATTAAGCTAAATGAGATTTGCTATCTAAAAGCTAAGGATGCCTTGAGAATAAGAAACTGTTGTGGTAATGAGGAGTCAAATCAGTTAATAAAGTATAGGCTGAACAAACTCGTTAGAGTACAACAGAAGGAACTTCAGGGAAACGATGAAGCTGAAAGATTGTTAGATGAGATCAATAAAGAGATCATCATCTAGGAGCTTCTACATCATGAGTTCATCAGATAAATTAGATTAGTTCTAATTTTGTAATATTAGATTAGTTCTAATTTTTGTAAGCACTATGTATGCCTGATCTAAGTGATCAATCATTTTGTATTATGATCAGTACAATTAATACAAGTATAAAGTTTGATATATTCAACCGTGTTGTGATGTGTTCATAATTATAAGTCTGATAAGTTCAGCTTAATGAATAAATTATAAGTTCTTATTCATTAATATGTTTGGTTGGTGTGTTCAACTAAAAGTTGGTATGTTCCACTTAAAGTTGATAAGTTCAATTAATATTGATATGTTCAATTAATATTTGATTAGTTCAATGTAAAAATCTTGATAAGTTTAAGATTTAAAACATAATTCGGTTAAACAAACTTAATAACTGTTTGAAGGTTTTGTCATCATCAAATAGGGGGAGTTTGTTGGGAAAATGATCTCATCAGTTTAAATTTGATGAAACAAAGGTAAGTTTGTATGATATGTTCTATATATAACTTAAACAGAATTATGAAGCTTAGTCACACTGAACACTTATAGTGATTCAGACTGAATATAAGCTGAGTACAAGCTGAGCATATGTTCGACCATCTTAGATTATATTTTAGTAAGATTATTAATATGTTTGATAAGCTATAACTAAGATATACATATTGAGTTTCAGCTTGATGAGTTTCATGCTGAGCGACTCAGCGTGAAGACTGAGTCAGCTCAATAGAGTTACTAAATATGTTTTAGTTAATTCTTTAGACTTCTAAGGATGAGTTAATAATTATACATGTTAGTCCATGTTTGTTTTCGAGTGTGTTCTCGAAGAACTCAGCTTGATGAGTTCAAGCTGAGTAACTCAGCCTGACTAAAGAAGTCAGTTTGAAAGAATTTAAATGTGTTTTAAATTCTGTTTTAACTCTCTATATCTATGGAAAGGATAAGAAGACTTCAGAATCAAGATTGAAGATTGAAGACTCAAGATTGAAGATTCAAGATTAAAGATTCCGAGTTATCCGATAGTTAGTTAGCAAATTATGATTAGTCCAGTTTGTTAGGAACCGTAGGAACAAGATTATAAATACTTATCTCCTGATAAGTTTAGAGGTACGACTTCTACTACGACGTAGAAAACAACTAAGTGTTGCAGAGCCAAAAACTTCACCTCACCGTATGTGTTACGAATCTTGATTACAGTTTATTAGTTCAACTTGATCAAGAAAATTCACAGATTCCCAAAGTGTTCGTGTGTTCGAATATTCACATTTGTTGTGAAGATTGGTAAGTAATCATAAGTTGATTGAATCTGTGTAAATCATGTTTAGAGAGTCGTCAGTATCTATAATCATAAGTTGATTATAGATAGCTGAGTTTTAGAAATTGAGAGATTTATATTAGGTGGTTATATATCAAGAGTTTCTTACTTGATAATTATTGTAATCATCTCCTTATTCAAAGCATTGTAATCATCTTCTTAATAAAAGCATTCGACTGATGTGGTTTGATTTACTGTGTGTAACACTTTTATTTGATTTGTTCAATTTCCGCAGAAAGTGTATTCAACCCCCCTTCTACACACCTGTTGCTTGTTGTTATTCTCATACAAGGGACCAACATGTATACATGTCTCTTAACACGTGTCATGATATCGTGTATGCTCCACATGGCTAAAACAACGGAAGCAAAGAGTAGGATATATCATGATATCGTGATAAATTGAATATTCCGTTTTAATGCAAAAGTTACTATTTTTCCCTTGAAAAACTTATGAGAAATTGAAGATTTAGTTAGCAAATTGATGTATATAGTAATTAGATGTTAAAATTGCAAATGGTTGTCGTAATAATATCACACAAAATACATATTAATTACATAACTTAGAAACCTCTTATGATTATGTGTAATCCATTAATATCTTGTTACAAATGTATATATTTTTTTAACGGGCAAACTCACACACCTATTAAACCTATTCCTAAATCTATCATATTACCCTCAGTCGGACTTGAACCCACAAACTCTTAAGAGGGGCACTACTTCATAACCACCAAATACCGATAGGCTAAATGTACATCAATCCCAACATGCATCATGTCGGGTAGAATTACCCTAATTAGATATTATCTTAATAAAACAAAACCGTAATTTAGTTCCACTTGGTGATGTAAATTTAGAGTCCTCTAAACCAATAAGATGAATTCATTGAAAAATGTGTCGTTAGAATTTGTTGAACCAAAACTATATCAACGAGGATGGAAGAAGTTAGCATCTAATCCTCTACTAACCAAGTTCCACACAGCACCAACCACTACCAACACACTCAATCCCATGTCTAACAACCAAGCCCAAGGTTGAGCCACCAACTTATGGATTTCATTGGAGGTTTCTTGATCGCAACCCACATAAGACATGGGTATCCGAATGTCAAATGTAGCGCAATACCTCCGATAATAAGTCCTAGGCTAGGAAGAAAGGGGAATGCTACCGATATAAAGAAGGTTAATCCTCCAAAGAAGATCCTGATTCCCATTCGTGTTAACTTTGGGCATTCCTGGCTATTTCTGCTCACGTATGCATGCTCTAAGTTATCGTACACCACCATGCTATATATTTGGAAAACAGTCAGACAACTAATGATAATTTGCATGTATATGAGTCCCAGTACTGGTTTTGACGCATGGTAGCTAAGCGTTGTCGAGATTGCGGTTAGCATTCCTCCGGTTATTGGAATCTGCAACCATTTAGAGTTTTATATAAGTATAATTCATTTTGAAATAGTTTAGATCCTGGCATGTTAAACATGACCGCTCAAGTGCTTTTACAACATGAGAGTCATACCTAATAAGTGGATCAAATTTTAATTCAAAATAGTGATCCCAACTTTCATATTTGTAAAATGAATATGACTTATCGTATTTATGTTTAACCACTAGTGAGATGATATCAATCCTTATGAAACTATGTTTAATAATATTTTTTTTTAAAAGCCGAAACTATGTTTAATAATTGTCTATCAAAAGTAGCTGTTTTTCCTAACCTTGTTTCCAAATGCCCAATATCCAACAATTGCAAGGGGAAAGAAACACATTGCAATGATAATATATGATGTTGCTACTCCTTTCCACATTAACTTGAATGATGAGCGATTTGGGGTTGATGGGATTGTACCGTACACAAAATACAAAAAATCATATTATAATTACTCTTTTTAACATATATATATATATATATATATATATATATATATATGATTTGGGGTTAATGAATTATCAATGTATTTACTTGGATCTCTAACACAACATTATGGCCTCTAAAAGCAATGGCAATGATCCCAAGAGCGGAGAAGATACTTCAAATACGCCTAGCCTCGGAAGTTACCGCTTCCGAGGGATCATGAGCAACACCTTCTACTCTTCCTTTCGCGACCAAAACAACCCATATGATGGTACAATACCCAACGGCCATAATTGCTCCAAGAAACGAGACCAAAGCAGTAGAATGCATGTTTGGACAAAGTAGAGACACAAGAATGGCCAAAGAAATGAAAACCAGAAACCATTCTGTGGTTGTCAAGGAGTGTTTGGATGAGCAATCTTCACACAAGAGTTGATAGAAAAGTTTCATGGTTCCACCTCCTGTGATTATGAACATCACACATGTACCTCCAGAAAGATACATTACTGGAAAAATAGCTAAAATTTTCCCAAGTTTTTTAGCTAAAGTAAAAACAAATCATATATTAGTGAAGATATCTAATATGTTATTTTGTCTAATAAAGGGGGCTTAATATTAATATACATACTAAAGGCAACCATTGAAAGTTGAAGGTATCTGCTGCAACGAGTTCCAAGAACAAATTCGTGAAGACTCACTAGCAATCCAATTGTGTAGAGTTGCCATATAAATGCCATGGGCAAACATATAATTCCCCAAAACCCGAAATTATTATTTTATAAGTAATGTTGTGAATTTAATAAATGTAGTAGAAACTACAAAGTTTAACCATCTCTTGTTTGGCTACGAAGTATGTGAGTAGATCCCTTGCCAAGGGTTCGGCTTTCATAGGGGTTTCTGTTGAGATTTCAAGAACACGCAACGGAAGCGAGAACAACAAGAATCATGCATACAAGAGTTCAAAACAATGAAATCCCAAGTGTGGATCTACTCTATGTACAAAATAGAAACAAAACAAGAGAGTTAGAGAGTTATACCAGCTCCTAAGCTCCAGTAAAATCCTTGTTGGTGGCTGATCGTTGTTGGTGAAGCAAGGAACTCTTTCTTCTCCTTCTTGGCCTTATCTCAAAATCTCAAACCGGGAACAAAGTCCAACAACAAGTGCTAGCAAGCTTGAGGAAATCTTCTCCACGAAATTGGCCTCAAGAACAGCAAAAGAAGAACTCTGGACCAGGCCCTTTTGTTCACTAGATCACAAACTAAGTATCAAGTGAGAAAAGAGAGAGATATGTGCTTTAGAGAGAGAATTGACCAAGAGTCCCATATATCCAGGCTTAAGGACTTATTAAAGACCCATAACCGACCCCTGATTGCCCTCTAACCGGCCAAGACGGATCTAGAAGCCCTCTCTCATTTGCCACAAGTGGAGGTGATTTTGACATAAAGCCCATGCAGGTTTAGCGGCGCTAACCAAGAGTTAGCGGCGCTAAACCTTAACCCGTAGCGGCGCTAACGCGGCCTGACTTCGATATGACATAAAACACATGCAGCCGTAGCGGCGCTAACCTTTAACAGTTAGCGGCGCTAACTCGTTAAGTTAGCGGCGCTAACGCGGCCTGCATTGCTAACTTCCACTTTTGCCATCTTTGGTCCCACAACCTTATTTGCTGTCATGTTAGACCCCGGTTTGTGACCCTTATAGGCCCATACATCATCGGCAGTGCTTTAAGGCGTACATATATTATCGGGCAGATTCTAACAAACTCCCACTTGCACATAATATACTGTACCCTGGCAAGCACAGACAAAGAGCGGCCTCTAGCAAAGCATCAATGCCCCCAAGTCTGTATGGGTTCTGAATACCTGCAGAAAACCATCATACTAAAAGTAGTGGTCCTAGCTAAGTGATCTTAGACATCCTTTTGTTCGGGATATCCTTGTGAACACGAGACATGGATTAGTAAATGTCAATCTCCAGATCGTTCACGATTATGTTTCTCGATCTTGATTGGTGGTGACCAAAAGGTAAGGACATATCTGATTCTCAATCAATATTCCTTGTGCATGGCCATGCAATATTTTGGCGTCAGCTCCCAATCATCGAGGGGCCCAGGGATATCTCTCATACAGGAGGAATAAATCCCTTTGACTGCATAATCCCATACCATACCTCTTGAGTTACCTAGTCATTCCCTTTATCACAGCCAGTTACGAACTGCTTTTGAAAATGGCTAAAGCAAGTAAGAACTATGATATAGCAATTCATACATCTCGGGTTTGAGGATGTAAGATTTTATCATCCCAAGTTACTCGTGACTATAATCCATGAAGTATTCTTGGGTGTGGGTCTTCCAGTCACTTGAAACTCCTTTCAAGCACAGGTTACTGTTGCGTTTCATGCATTCAATCCTTGATTAATGCATAACCAACAGCTAACCTCAGTCTTATTTCAAACTACCTTCCCTTGAAGAATGACTGACTGTGGAAATTTAGAATGTATAAACATTCTGGGAAGTGGTTAAACATGCTAAGATGGAACACAGTAAAGTCTTATGAATGTAACCGAATCACTCGCATATCGAAACAAGCATAAATTACAATACTGTCTGTATCATTCCCAAAATAAATTAATACATATCAAATAAACTAATATATACAACTTAAGCCAAATCGCTAGCAAATCTTACACCTATCCCTCTAGTGGGAGATTCATGAGCTGCTTGCGGTAACGGCTTAGTGAATGGATCTGCCAAGTTTCCATTCGATGCTACTCTGCTAATGATGACTTCACCACTTTCAATAACGTCCCGTATAAAGTGGTATTTGCGCGAAATATGCCTTGTCCTCTTGTGAGCTCTTGGTTCCTTTGCCAAAGCCACCGCACCCTCATTGTCACAAAAGATCTCAATAGGGTCAGCGATGCTTGGAACTACTTGTAGATATAGGATGAATTTCTTCATCCACACGGCTTCCTTTGCAGCTTCACTTGCCGCAATGTACTCCGATTCGGTAGTCAAATCAGCCACCGTGTTTTACTTTGAGCTCCTCCAGCTGACAGTACCACCATTTAACAGGAACACAAACCCCGATTGAGATCGGCAGTCATCCCTATCAGTTTGGAAGCTAGCATCCGAGTAACCCTTTACTCTCAGCTCTTCTTCCCCACCATATACCAAGAACATCTCTTTTGTACGTCTCAAGTACTTAAGAATGTTCTTCACTGCCCTCCAGTGAGGCTCTCCTGGGTTCGCCTGATATCTACTAGTCATGCTTAAAGCACATGACACATCAGGACATGTGCATAGCATGGCGTACGTGATCGAGCTCACAGCCGAAGCATATGGTACTCGCTTCATTACTTCTATCTCCTCCTTGGAGGTAGGACAATGAGTTTTACTCAAAGTCAAACCATGCAACATAGGGAGGTTTCCTTTCTTGGATTCCTCCATCTTAAAGCGTCTCAAGACCTTTTCTATGTATGCACTTTGAGAAAGCCCTAGCAGCCTTCTAGATCTATCTCTATAGATCTTTATCCCTAGAATACAGCTCGCATCGCCTAAGTCCTTCATTGAAAAGCAATTCCCTAGCCAAGCTTTGACACTCCTTAGGCTTGGGATATGATTTCCAATAAGTAGAATATCATCTACATATAGAACCAAGAAGACTATTGTGCTCCCACTAGCCCTGACATACATGCAAGGTTCATCTTTACTCTTTGAAAATCCAAACTCTTTGATTTTCTCATCAAAGCAAAGATTCCAGCTTCGAGATGCTTGCTTAAGTCCATAAATGGACTTCATAAGCTTACAAACCTTGTTTGGATACTTTGGATGTTCAAAACCGTCAGGCTGTCTCATATACACCTCTTCATTAAGCTTCCCGTTAAGGAAGGCGGTCTTCACATTCATTTGCCAAATTTCATAATCATGGAACGCAGCTATGGCAAGTAGTATCCAGATTGACTTCAACATGGCCACTGGGGAGAAAGTTTCATCATAATCAATTCCTTGAGTCTGAGTGAAACCCTTTGCCACCAATCGGGCTTTGAAGATATCCAAGGTTCCATCTATGCCGGGTTTCTTCTTAAAAACCCATTTACACCCAACGGGTTTTATCCCTGGTGTAGGATCAACCAGTTCCCAAACCTGGTTATCCGACATAGATTGCATCTCGCTCTCCATCGCCTTCCTCCACTGAGCAGACTCAGGGCCTGCCATGGCTTCCTTGTAGCTGGTGGGTTCATCATGATCCACCAATAACTCGTTGCCCTCAGATATGAGAAACCCATATCTCTCTCGCTCAAAACGAGTCCTACTGGAACGCCTAGGAGTAGACGTTGCAAGAGTGTCAGGTACCGCAACATTATCTTGCTCGGTATTTTGGTTAGTGCCAACCTCAAGTCCTTTATCGGCCGACCCTTGATCTTCCTCAAGGTCAACTTCCTTACTGCCATGTTTGGATAGCAACTCCCTTTCAAGGAAGAATGCCCTTCGAGCAACAAATACCTTGTTCTCTGAAGGTTTATAAAATAAATATCCAACACCGTTAGGAGGATATCCGATAAAATAACACCTCTCTGAACGAGGTTCAAGTTTGTCTTCGGCCTCACATCTCACATAGGCTTGACAACCCCAAACTCGTAGGTATGAAAGTATCGGCTTCTTACCATGCCACATTTCATAAGGTGTTTTAGCAACTTTCTTGGTTGGTGGGAGGTTAAGGATTCTTACCGCAGTTTCTAAGGCATATCCCCAGAAACTAATAGGTACCTCCGCTCGACTCATCATAGACCTTACCATATCAAGCAAAGTCCGGTTCCTCCTTTCAGCGACCCCATTTAATTGTAGAGTCCTTGAAGGTGTTAATTGTGAAATAATTCCATAATTCTTAAGATGATCGACAAAATCGGTACTAAGATACTCTCCACCTCTATCAGACGGGAGTATCTTTATAGTCTTGCCCAACTGATTCTGAACTTCGTTTTGGAATGTCTTGAACACCTCAAAGGTTTCATTCTTGTGTTTAACAAGATAGACATACCCGTACCTACTATAATCATCTATAAAGGTTACGAAGTATCTTGAATTATTCCTCGTGACATGCTTGAAAGGTACACATACATCCGTATGGATTATGTCTAAAAGGTCCTTTCCCCTCTCACTTGTTCCCGTGAAGGGTGCCTTTGTCATTTTGCCCAATAAGCAAGATTCGCATACTTCATTCGATCCTTGATCAAATGATTCCAAGATCCCTTCCGCTTGGAGCTTGGTGATACAAGTCTTGTTTATATGGCCAAGACGACTATGCCACATAGAATATTTATCCAAACCATTTTTGGAGTCAGAATCAATATTCATGATAGATTGTCTTGATTCAATGTATGCATTTGCCTCATATATGCCATGACATGGTAAAGCTTTAAAATAAACAACTTCATTTTTAAAGCAGATAATTGTACCCTTTACAAATTTAAAATCAAAACCATCGTCATACAATTTGTGAAAAGAAATAATGTTTCTAGCCACATTGGGCGAATAGCATACATCCTTTAACAAAATAGAAAAACCGGTCTTGAATGAAAGCTTCAAGTCTCCTTTAGCTTCCACTGGGACAACCTCCGAGTTTCCCATGACAAGATCCAGTTCTCCCCGCTCCAAGCTCCTACTTGCCCTTAGTACCTGCACCATATTACATATGTGAGTGCCACAGCCAGTATCTAATACCCAGCCTTTAGAAGTAGAAGTATGGTGGAGTTCTATCATGAACGTACCTGACGTGTCCGGACCCGAAATGCTCATTGCCTTGAGCTTGTTGAGTCCCTCCTGGTACTTCGGGCAAGTACGGCGGTAATGGCCCTTGCCCCCATAGAAAAAGTACTCCGCATCCTCCGGAGCCTTGGCTTGGGGAAGTTTCCCCTTGCCCTTGCCCTCGGAGGCCGGGTTAGGCTTGGCCACGCCAACTTTTCCCTTACCCTTCCTCTTGTTGGAAGGGGCGGCCTTCTTATTCGTGATGCGGCCTTCCCGGATGGCGAGAACTTGAGAAGTGGAGGAGGATGGCTTGTTCTTGGTCATGCTAAACTCAGCGGTCTTCAACATACCATGAAGTTCCATCAAGGTCTTATCCATGCTGTGCATATGATAACTCATAACGAATTGATCGTATGCATCGGGCAGGGATTGGAGGATTAAATCAACCCCATCTCCCTCCCTATGGTAAAACCCAACTTCTCCATGCGCTCGATGTTTGATTTCATCCGCAACACATGCGCGCTCATGTTCCCTCCTTCTTGCATCTTGCAAGCAAGGGTTGTCTTGAGGCACTCGTACCTCTCCTGCCTCGCCTGCTGCTGGAACATGTCCTTCAGCTGCACGAGCAGGTCGTAAGCACTAAGATGATCCATTTGCTTTTGCAAATCTTGGTTCATCGTGCTTAACATAAGGCATGTGATTTCCTCAGTTTTCTTGAGGCATTTTTCATACGCCTCACGGGTAGCCCTTGTTGCACCGGCAGGAGGTGCCTCGGGGAGGGGTTCCTCTATGGTATGCAACTTTCCTTCATACCGCAAGACCAACCTCAGTTGTCTATGCCAGTCCATGAAGTTGCTTTCATCGAGTTTCTCCTTTTCTAGGAAAACTCGTAGAGAAACGCTGGTGGTGGTGTTTGTTGCGCTTGTTGATGCCATCTAAAATATTGCAAAGTAGATATTAGTTAGTTTGATATTTTTATCTTGTTAAATAATTTACCCATAAAGAATTAACTTAACAAGGCTAAGAATCGTATTTCATCTTACCATGTGACGGGGTTACCGCGGATCACATGATAAAACTATTTAAGTCGGCAACCATTTTGCCAATTGCAATCTTCATTGCAATCCTTAGCACATGCGGGATCCTATGACATCCAATGGTCGTTTGGCATGTTTAATCCCTTCTTGCACCAATTTTAAGTCTTGAAATGTTGGTTAATTCGTGCTAAGCTCGATAATTAACCAAGATTTCAAACCTAAAATTGCAAATCGTCCGTCAAGACATACGGTAACAAATCCACCAAAATTGGCTCGTACTAAGCTCGACAACCAAAGTTGTGAATTTTGCCACACTCACATTCCACACAGTTTCATGAGAATTGGCTCGTGCTAAGCTCGACAACCAAATCTCATAAGACTAGATTTGGGTGGCATCGACTTACAGATGGTGCATGATTTACGTTTTTGTGGAAAAACGGGCTTTTGTTTCCGGTTTGGTTTTGATTAACTTGTTAGTGACAAATCCTATTTTCACTAGGTGGGTTAATCAATATATGTGATCGCGCGCGAGAGGAAACCAATTTTATCAAAACTCTTGTGATTTTATTAATTTTATCAAAAACATTTCTAGCATGCGAAACCTACACATCCATGCATAGAATAATAAAATCACATCACACGCAATATACAACATAGTCGGTATTCCTTGCCAATAAACCTATGCGTTCCTCCCGTGAGCCAAAACGGGAAGAACTTGGTCAAACTAAGGGACAAAACAATCTTGATGCAAGCTTCCACTAGAACCACCATTTCTATGGACTTCATTGGCTTCTAAGGGCATCTAACTCCATCTTGTTTTGCCTCCTCTTGTGTCTTCATCCCTCCATCATACAAATTACAATACAATAGAAAATAAATGGCATACAAGCCACATAATTTTCTTATTTATCTAATACTTGTACATGGATGAATGAAATAGCATGCAAGCCACAAATTATTACAATCAAACTGAATTTAATAAATTTACAGCCATCATATGTGGATCAAAACCACCAAATAACATGCACAACACAAATCAACCAAATGGGCCAAGGCAAGATTACCAACTCATGTTAACACATACAACCAAACATATCATGCCACTACTGGAACAACATGAAAAACACCTTTGGAACAAAATTCCAGAAGGTGTAAGTGCCAAAATCCCGAGACCAACACTGTTTTATTCAAAATTTTCGAAAAACAATTTCCAGTAACGTTAGCGCCGCTAACGCGTGAGACTTAGCGCCGCTAACCTCAGCGTAACGCCGCTAACCCTAACGGCAGAATACAAACATTTTGATTTCGGGTTTTTCAAGCCACCAAGTGCTATTCTAACATAGAGGTGGCTCTGATACAACTGTTGGGATTTCAAGAACGCACAACGGAAGCGAGAACAACAAGAATCATGCATACAAGAGTTCAAAACAATGAAATCCCAAGTGTAGATCTACTCTATGTACAAAATAGCAACAAAACAAGAGAGTTAGAGAGTTATACCAGCTCCTAAGCTCCAGTAAAATCCTTGTTGGTGGCTGATCGTTGTTGGTGAAGCAAGGAACTCTTTATTCTCCTTCTTGGCCTTATCTCGAAATCTCAAACTGGGAACAAAGTCCAACACCAAGTGCTAGCAAGCTTGAGGAAATCTTCTCCACGAAATTGGCCTCAAGAACAGCAAAAGAAGAACTCTGGACCAGGCCCTTTTGTTCACTAGATCACAAACTAAGTATCAAGTGAGAAAAGAGAGAGATATGTGCTTTAGAGAGAGAATTGACCAAGAGTCCCATATGTCCAGGCTTAAGGCCTTTTTAAAGACCCATAACCGACCCCTGATTGCCCTCTAACCGGCCAAGACGGATCTAGAAGCCCTCTCTCATTTGCCACAAGTGGAGGTGATTTTGACATAAAGCCCATGCAGGTTTAGCGGCGCTAACCAAGAGTTAGCGGCGCTAAACCTTAACCCGTAGCGGCGCTAACGCGGCCTGACTTCGATATGACATAAAACACATGCAGCCGTAGCGGCGCTAACCTTTAACAGTTAGCGGCGCTAACGCGGCCTGCATTGCTAACTTCCACTTTTGCCATCTTTGGTCCCTCAACCTTATTTGCTGTCATGTTAGACCCCAGTTTTTGACCCTTATAGGCCCATACATCATCGGCGGTGCTATAAGGCGTACATTTATTATCGGGCAGATTCTAACAGTTTCAATCAGGATGCTTTGAATATGATCACATGTAAAAACGTATAAACCGCGTACATTTGAGTCAAAAGTATGGGGGCATAGCAAAAAGAAGTCGTTTTGAGAAAAAAAATAGAAACTAGAAAGTAATGTGTAGATGGTGAGATATATTACCAGCCAAGGTATACAAAGGTAAGTGGAAGAGAGAGTGTTTGGATTCCGATTCCAGAGCTAAGCAAAAGAAATGTTGCTGTCAGGGAATTCCCTCTTCTTGATTGAGTAATGGGAAAACAATCGTCAAGTGGTTGATTGATTCCATTCCCGTATTTCTTGGAATCAGATTGCTGATCATGAGTCTCCAAGTAGTTCTCTGGAATCCGTTTACTTTCGATTTCACCATTGTCATTTAATACATGAATTTTGTGTTTGGAAAATGATCTCATCAGTTTAGATTTGATGAGACAAAGTTAGGTTTGTAAGATGAGTTCTACGTATAACTTAAACAAAATTATGAAGCTTAGTCAGACTGAACACTTATAGTGTTTCAGACTAAGTATAAGGTAAATGTAAACTGAGCATGTGTTCGATCAGTTTATATTATACCTTAGTTAAATTATTAATGTGTTTGATAATCCGTGTATGTCACATAAGGTATATATCGAGTATTCAGCTTGATGTGTTTCAAGCTGAGTGACTCAGCTTAGAAGTAGAGTCAGCTCGACAGAGTTACAAAATTTGTTTTATTTAACTCTTTCGACTTCTAAGGATGAGTTAATAATTATACGTGTTAGTTCATGTTTGAATTCGGGTTTGTTCCCGAAGAACTCAACTTGATGAGTTTCAAGCTGAGTAACTCAGCCTGACTAAAGAAGTCAGTCCAAGAGAATTTTAATGTGTTTTAAATTCTGTTTTAACTCTCTATATCTACGGCGCGGATAAGAAGACACCAGAATCAAGATTGAAGATTGAAGACTCAAGATAAGAAGATTCAAGATTCAAGATTCTGAGTTATCCGATAGTTAGTTAGCAAATTAGGATTAGTCCAGTTTGTTAGGAACCGTAGCAACAGGATTATAAATACTTATCTCCTGATAAGTTTAGAGGTATGACTACAATTCTGATAAAAATTACAGAGCCGAAAACCTCACCTCACCGTATGTGTTACGATTCTTGAATCATTGTTTGTCAGTTCAACGTGATCAAGAAACTCACAGATTGCCAGATCATTCGTGTGTTCGAATTATCACATCAGTAGTGATATTGGTAAGTAATCATTAGTTGATTCAATCTATGAAAAATCCTGTTTAGAGAGTCGTCAGTATCTATAATCATAAGTTGATTATAGATAGCTAAGTTTGAGAGATTGAGAGATTTATATTAGGTGATTATATATAAAGAGTTGCTTACTTGATAATTAATGTGATCATCTTCTTATTCAAAGCATTGTAATCATCTTCATATTAATAAAAGCATTCGACTAGTTGTGTGTTGATTTACTGTGTGTAACACTTTTATTTGATTTCTTCAATTTCCGCAGAAAGTGTATTCAACCCCTCTTCTACACACTGTTGCTTGTTGTTATTCTCACCAAGGGACCAACAACTGGTATCAGAGCAGGCTTAACGATTTCATAAGTTGAAATTTCTAGATTCTGACTATCCTATGTGGAAATTCAGAGCCATGCTATTCCTCAAGTCCATTGACATTCGTATGTTCGATGTCATACAAAAGGACCTATCATCCCCAAGATTCCTGCTACAGTCAGTGATACGTCTCCTGGCAAAACTGAAAAGGAAATAAGAAAGCCTATTGCATCCTGGACTGATGAAGATTGGAAACTCTTCAATCTGGATGACAAGGCAAAAAGTGTTCTGGCAAATGCCCTGACCAACGAAATCTTGCACACTGTGACTGGGTGTCAAACTACAAAAGATATTTGGGACACACTGAGTGTTACTTATGAGGGCACGGATCTGGTCAAGCAATATAAGAGAAGTCATTTGAATAGATCTTATGAAAACTTCTTTTCAAACAAGAATGAAATCTTGTCAGATTTGTTCACAAGGTTTCACTGCTTGATAAATGACCTACTAAGTGTGGGTGTAAAGAAAGATGATGCTGAACTTGTGCTGAAATTTCTGGATGTGTTACCAGAGAGATTTAACGATGTAACTACAGCACTGAGGGCTGGAGGAACACTGTACGTGTACAACCTACAGTCCATTTATGGGTTCTTGCTAAATCATGAACAGATCACTGAACACAAGAGAACTTCTCAACAACAACTCAAGGAGTCTTTGGATAAGAATGAAGTTGCATTGGTTGCACAGAAAAGGAAGAAAAGTTCCAAGACACTGGTTGTTGAATCTGAGACTGAGTCAGAATCTCAAGCTGACCACTCAGACTCAGACTCAAGTGATACTGATGATGATCAGAATATCACTGAGCAAATGGCAATGTTAGCCAGACGTTTGAGAAGAGCTCAAAGGGAAAGAGGAAGATCTGACAGGGGAAAAGGGAAGAGTTCCTTTAATCCCAAGAATGTTGTGTGCTTTAACTGTCAGAAGAAGGGACACATTGCTGCTGAGTGCAGATTAAAGAAGGTAGAATCAACATCAGTTGTTGATAAGAATGCTTACAGAGCTGATAAATACAAGAAGAAATACACTCAGCTCAAGAAAGGAAAGCTTGAAGACAAACCCAGTGCAAAAGGACTAAATGCTTAAACCTGGGATACATAATCATCTACCTCAGATGATGATGTATGTCTGATGACTCAAGAAGATGAAGAGTTGGAGATAGATGAGGTTGATTATGGCTTGTCCGAGTTAACTTTTGAAGCTGCAATGAAGGAAGCTGAGGAAAACAGCAAGCTTAGTGACTGGGATCCTGCTTCCATGTATAAGGTCAGTAATTTCAACTTTTATATTGATGAGGAAAAGGGTCTTGCTTTTGATTATCTGCTGAATGATTTCAAGACCGTCCTTAAGTCTCAAAATGACCTCAAAGATGAGATAACTAAACTCAAGAATGAGATTAAATAAAATAAGTATCTCATTGATGTTTGTAAGAAAGCACAATGTGATCTTGAATGTCAAAGACACATTAATAAACTTCTAAGTGAAGAACTTCGGGAAGCTAAAGACAAAGATGACCAACTTCAAAAGGTTACTGAGTCTTGGTGTAAGTCATCAAAGCTTGCTGAAAAGTGCATAAACCAACAGATACCTAAATAGGTAAAGGTTGTACTTGGAGGTGACTATCAAACAGCAGCTTATGTAGCTGATGATGAGATAGCAAGTACAGATTCTGAGGAAGATAGACAGCTGATTAAGTTTCAGAAATCAGCCTCAGAGAAAAGACATGATCCAAGCTTGAAATTCAATATGTTTGTGAAAGCTAAAGATCATGGAAGTGAGTGCTCAACATCTAAACAGCATGGTAAGTCTGTGCTGGACAAACTAGTCACTCAGTCTGTTCAAAGAACTTCGGTCATAGAAAGGCTTAATCCAAACCCTTTCAAAAGACAAAATTCTCTTTCTGGCTCGGAGAGAAATTACAAGAACAGAAAGACCACTGTAAGTCAGAGGTCAAAACACGACAATGGTAAGTCTAAAGTTGTGGATCTTGGTAAGTCCAAGAATATCAACAGTGGTAAGTCCAAACCTGTTGAAACTGGTGAGTCCAGAAGTCATGACAAAGGTAAGTCCAAAGTCATGGAACAGAAGGTTGTTAGTCAATATTCTCATCAAAAGGATAACAAACAAAGATCTGACAAAGGTAAGTCCAAAGTCAGTGATCATCAGGTGAATCAACTTGCTAAGAAAGTTGAAAAGTTATCCACAACATATAATCCTAAAACTGAGAGTAAGTTCTCACAAGGATTATTGGACACTCTACCTCCTGTAATCATTGGAAGAAGGAGATGCTACAAGTGCAGAAGTAGAAGTTATGAGGCTAACGATTGTGATGTTGAAATCTCAAGGCCTGAACAGTCAGTTCAACAAGATAGAGATGTTAAGTGCTCCTCATCTGAACCCACCAAGAAGTGGGTTCCCAAACAAAACTAATGTGTTTAGTTTTCATCTCATGTGCTGGGTTCAAGTAAATGGTACTTGGATAGTGGATGCTCAAGGCACATGACTGGGTGGAAAGGATTTCTTAGTGATTTCCAAGAAGATGAAGGTCCTAAAGTAATATTTGGAGACAACTCACATGGAAGAACTAAAGGCTATGGAAAGATGAAAGCTGGTAAAGTTACATTCCAGAGAGTTGCCTATGTCAAAGGTTTCAAACACAACCTGATTAGTATCAGTCAATAGTGTGATGAAGATAATGTTGTTACTTTTATGAAGAAAGCAGGAACAATCTATAATGCTAAGGGAAAGCCTGTTTTAATAGCTAAAAGAGAAAGAGATGTGTATCAACTTGATCTTAATTCTGCTGATCCCTATAATGAAACCTGCTTGTATTCCCATTATGTTCCTAAGCTGAGTTGGTTATGGCATAAACGTTTATCTCATCTAAACTTTAAAAATACAAATATGCTGTCCAATAAAGAGTTAGTCTCTGGATTACCAAAGATCACATTTGTCAAAGACAAATTGTGCTCAGCTTGTGAACAAGGGAAACACCATAAAGGGTCTTTTAAGTCAAAGCAAAAATTTTCAATAACAGACCCACCGCATATGTTGCATATGGATCTGTTTGGACCCATAAGTACTCCAAGCCTGAGTGGCAAGAAGTACACACTGGTGATAGTAGATGAGTTCTCACGATTCACCTGGGTAATATTCCTTAAAGCTAAAAGTGAGGCTGCCCTGGAGATAATCAGTTTTATCAAACAGGAAGAGTTGCAAAAAGGTTTGTCTGTAAAGCAACTAAGAAGTAATCATGGGACTGAGTTCAGGAACTCTACCCTTGAAAGCTTCTGTGAACAAAAGGGAATATTACAAAATTTCTCATCTGTCAGAACCCCACAACAGAATGGAGTTGCTGAAAGGAGAAATAGAACCCTAATTGAGGCTGCTAGAACAATGCTATGTGAGGCAGGATTGAAACTCTATTTCTGGGATAAAGGTGTTAGTACAGCCTGATATACCCAAAATAGATCTATCATTGTCAAAAGACATGGAAAGATATCTTATGAGATGTATAAGTCTAGAAAGCCCAATATAGGTTATTTCCATATCTTTGGTTCAAAATGCTATGTGCTGAATCAAAGAGATCAGCTCCATAAGTTGGAACCTAAAGCTGATCTTGGAATATTCGTTGGTTATTCCTCAATCTCCAAGTCTTATAGAATATATAATACAAGGAGAAAGGCAATAGAAGAATCAATTCATGTCTCTTTTGATGAAGACTGTTTTGATCAAGCTAATAAGAGTCAAGCTGACCTGGTCAGTCTGAGTGAGCTTGAAAGGCCTAAGGAAACCAACTTATCAAATCCTATGTATGAAATAGGAGATGATAGTGATGATGATGTGTGTTCATCAAAGAAATCATCACAAACTCCAAGGGATTCTCAAGCTGAGAAGGATGATGAGTTCGTCAACCCCTTTGGAGCTGAAGTCACTCAAGCTGAGAATCTCAGTGATCATCAGTTTGTTGACAATGCTGCTTCTGAGAATGAGGATGTGTGTTCACCTCAGCGTTCTCAACATCACTCAGATTCAGAACCAGACTCTCCAACTACAACATTTAAATTCCTCAAAGATCATCCTCAAGATCAAATTATTGGAAATGTCCAAGAAAAGGTCATGACCATATCCAAGGCTACAGCTAATTACGCTGCACACTTTGGTTTTCTATCTCAAATGGAACCAAAGCAGACTGAGGAATCCTTAGAGGATGAGGATTGTATTGAAGCTATACAAGAGGAATTAAATGAGTTTAAGTGAAATAAGGTCTGGAACCTTGTCCCTGCCCCCAAAGATCATTAAATTATAGGCACTAAGTGGGTCTATAGAAATAAAATGGACAAGGATGGAGTGATATTGAGGAAAAAAGCCAGGCTGGTAGCACAAGGGTATAAGCAAGAGGAAGGAATCGATTATGATGAAACCTTTGCCCCTGTTGCTAGAATTGAAGCCATAAGGCTGTTCCTGGCTTATGCAGCATATAAAGACTTCAAAGTCTATCAAATGGATGTGAAGAGTGTTTTCCTAAATGGAAAACTTCAGGAGGAAGTCTATGTGAAACAACCTCCTGTCTTTGTAAGTTCAAAGTTTCCACATCATGTCTATAAGTTAGACAAGGCTTTGTATGGTCTTAAACAAGCTCCAAGAGCTTGGTATGATACGTTGTCCACTTATCTACTATCCGTGGATTTTACCAGAGGTAGTATAGATAAGACACTCTTTATTAAAAGAAGTAAAGGACAGGTGATTATTGTACAAATCTATGTGAATGACATCATTTTTGGTTCTAACAATGAATCTCTGTGTGAGTGGTTCTCCAAAATAATGTCACAAAATTACAAGATGAGTATGATTTGTGAGATGACATATTTCCTAGGCCTACAAATTCAACAAAAGCCTGATGGCATATTCATCAATCAAAGCAAGTATGTTCTTGATTTGATAAAGAAATATGGTTTTGATTCAAGTTTAACCATGAAAACACCCATGTCACCAGCTGTCAAGCTGAGTAAAGACTCAGATCGAAAGTCTGTGTGTCAGTCTACCTATAGAGGAATGATAGGTTCATTGTTCTATTTGACATCTAGTAGACTTGATATTATGTTTGCTACATATGTTTGTGCAAGATATCAGGCAGATCCTAAAGAATCACATCTTCAAGCTGTGAAAAGGATCTTTAGGTACCTTAAAGGTACACCAAATATAGGTCTTTGGTATCCAACGGACTCTGGATTTGAGTTAGTTGGTTTTTCAGATGCTGACTATGCTGGGTGCAAGTTAGACAGAAAATCAACTACTGGAGGATGTCAAATCCTTGGAGGGAAGTTAGTCAGCTAGACTAGTAAGAAACAGAACTCAGTGGCTACTTCAACTGCTGAAGCTGAATATGTTGCAGCAGGTAGCTGTTGTGCTCAAATCCTATGGATGCAGCATCAGCTTCAGGACTTTGGCATGAGTTTCAAGAAAACTCCTATCTTCTGTGATAACCAAAGCGCTATAGCCATAACTTACAATCCAGTATTCCACTCAAGAACCAAGCACATTGAAATTAGACATCATTTCATCAGGGACATCGTGGAAAAAGGTAAAGTTGACATTAAATTTATTTCCACTGATGACCAACTAGCATATATCTTTACTAAACCACTTGATGAGAAGAGGTTTATGTATCTGCTAAGTAACTTGGGTATGCTCAACCCCTAGCTAAGTGTCTAGAATCCGAGTTTTTAGTTTGACAAAGACTAAGTGTCTTAAGCTGAGTGCACAGTTTATGAATAAGTTTTCATAAACTGCATCTTATCAAGCTGAACAATGAGTTCTTTTGTTTGGTGAGTTCCAAACACATTTCACCTACTTAGTGTAGTTATGATACAGTTTGAGTCAGTCTCAAACATATATGACTAAGTGTCACTGAGTCTGAGCTATGTGCTTAACTCAAACTGTGTGATTGGTTCACACGTTTGGTTGGTTCCAAACATTCTTTGACTACTCAGTGTGGTTAAAAGGTTCGTTGAGTCAGTATCAGACGAAAATGACTTGGTGTCATTACCCATGAGCTGTGTGCTTTACTCAAGCTGAGTTTCATTCTCAAGTTGAGTGCACATTTCATGCTGAGTGCTTGAATCAAGCTGAGTGCTTGAGTTAAACTGAGTAATATGTTTACTCAGCTTGGTGTGTCCAAACTCATGTGTTATTTACTAACTGTGATTAATTCATGACCACTGCGTATTTGGGTCAGTCTTAAATCGCGTATTATACTAAATTGTGTATAGGTATAATACATCAGTGTATATAATCTTATTGTAAGTCAATATTATTATATTACATTAGTATCCGTTGAAAGATGATTAGTTCTACCCGCTTACTGTTACATCAAAATTTTACGGCGTAACGGATCAAAAGGGGGATTTCTAACGGTAACTTTTCTCTCTCCTTGGAAAGGTATATATACCGATCAAGTTCGGTTTAGAGGGTTTACACTTCCAATCAAGACTTCTCATCCTCTCAAATACCTTCCCTCCTCTCTACTAAGTGCATATTTTCGGCTCCATCGATCTCAAAACCCTAAGTCGCTCAGTGCTCTATAGACAATCGCTCAGTGCGCATTCCAAAGTAATTACTATGTGAAATCAAAATTTAATCGATGGAAGGAACCATTCTAGTTCTAGGTGATCGAATGGTCAGAGGAGCTGTGTTTCGAAACAACGGATTGCCGCTGATAAAAATCAACAATCAGCGCGCTTACCTGGCAATCCCTCTACGCAAGATTAACAGAGGATATGAACCATGGGTCAATTACATTTGTAAATGCCCATTGGCTTTTGCTTTCACGGGAGCACCTTTGCACATGGTTCCTCAACACTTGCTGGAATTCTGGTTTTCGTGTACTTACGATCATATCAATGACGCAATCAGAGGCACAGTGTTGAATGGAGAGAGAACCATTACTCTCACAGCTAACAGGCTAAGGGAGATTCTTCGTCTTCCTCAACATGACGAATTCAAGCCTGCTGTGACGAGACAAGTGGCGAGGTCTGTTCTGCCACAGATGGGTCACCCTCAAACTGAAGGGGTGATCAAGAAGGCCACTTTCCCAACCGGATGGGGTTTTATGGTGTCCACTGTGATTCGTTCACTTGGTACCAAGGTTGGAGGACTGGACCAGATAAATGAGTTCGAGATGCAGTTGCTGTACAACATGTTCTTTGGAAGAAATATCGATTTTGCATAGCTCATCTTCAATGAGCTCAAGGTCCCTGTGATGAAGGCCACAAAAGACCTTCATGTACCTTTCATAAGGTACTGTCCTTAGCATTTGAAGCTGAGCTAGGGACAGCACTCTACGAAGCCAACACTCAGCCCCAAGATGTTCAACAACGACATCTTCCCAGAGCAAGAAGGACTGAGTGAGCCCATGCTGTTAATTGCTGAGGCTTCGTCTTCTGAGAGTGAAGCTGAGGGATCGAATCAAGGGGGATCTTCTCAAGCTGACACGGAGGTTCAAGCTGAGCACTCTGCTCAAGCTGAACCAGCTCATTCAGAAGCTGCTTCAGGTAAAACCTCTCCTCTCTCACTCTCTTCTGACTTTTCTCCATCTACATTTGGAGATAAGACTGCAGTGGAACCAACTCAGTCTAACCCATCTCCTTCACCTTCTTTTCATCATAAATCCCAATCTGAAGCCACCCCTGGTATGCCCACTGCTGCTAGGGAGAATATCCTAACATACCACCGAAAAACTGCCATTGGTGGTGCCACATCTAAAGGCATCACTGGAGCTGAGATCACACTGATCCCTCCACAGGCAGGAGTTAAGGGGGAGACGCCTTCTCTTAAGGTGTCAACCTCGAGGCTCATTACAACCCAACAGCCTTACCCGGGTGTGGTGTCTACTCAGCCCACACTTACTCGAGCCATGGGAGAGCCTGTTACTATGCCTGAGCAGACACACTCAGGTAACATTGAAAATCTGACCAATCCCCAGGGTCACTCACCCTCCTCTAAACCAATTGGCCAACCACCAACCCATACACTTCACATTTCGAGCCCTATTCATTCTCTTCACTTCTCACACTCTAGTGCACGACCTGCAAATGTTTCATCCTCAAACCAGGGTGATTCACAGGGTCAAGACTCTGGTGCAAATGAATTTGAAGGTAAACACCAACCTTTGGATGATGCACCCAAAGACTCTCCTCAAAATGAAACTTCCTCCTCAGGCATCCAGCGGCTGAAGGACTACATTGCTGCTCAATTTGGTCTTTTCCACCTAAAGCAGAAGAAACATAAACGTCAAATCTATCAGAGGCTTGCGAAGCTGACAGAGGATGTTAATGAGATTGCCTCTGCAGTTGCTGCACTCCAACAACAAAGGACTTCAAACCCTATTGATGATGATAAAAAGGGGGAGAAGGTTCAAGCTGATACTGAAGCCGAGCTAGTTTGAGCTGAAGCTGAAGCTCTTCTAGTTCTAGCGAAAGGAGCAGAGAGGAAGACTTAAACTGAGGGGGAGTTAGAAATAAACAGAGAGGAACCTACAGCTAAGAGACAAAAGGTAGAAGAATCTGAACTTAAAGCTCACAGTGTTTCTGAGTCTGAGGAAGAGACATAAGAAGAAAAAGCTACAAGAGAGTTAATAGAGATGCTTGAGCAAGAAGAAGCAAATGAGCTTGGGATCTCTGTAGCTGAGCTAAGAAAGAGAAAGGAGGAAGAGATAAAGGACCAAGAAAAAGAAAAGGAAAGAAAAGCTTTGGCTCAAGCTGAAGCTACATACACTGGTCCAAGACCTGATCTAATTCCATACTCAGATGCAGAACTGCAGGAATGTTACTTCAGAAGGAGCTACAACAAAGAGATCAGAGGAATGACCTTGAGCATAGCAAATGGAGCTGTCATTCTCACTTTTGAGCATAGTGACAAATCAACAGTGGGAATGGACCTGAGATACGTTCACAAGATGGGCTACATTGAATGGCAAAGGATAATGATGCTGCTCAAGAAATTTAAAAGAAGTCAGATCAAACAAGAAATTATATCTGAAGTCTTCAAGTTGATTGCTCGAGCTGAAGAACTGAGGTATGTCCCAGTTCCTGGTCTGCAGTGGGAGAATTTGTTTGACATGCCTGTAGGAGTAGAATTCAGAGAAAATCAAAGCATCAACACTCCTATTCAAGGTTTCATGTTTAAGGATCAGGCAGGTAATCCTAGTTTTATTAAGCTAAATGAGATTTGCTATCTAAAAGCTGAGGATGCCTTGAGAATAAGAAACTGTTGTGGTAATGAGGAGTCAAATCAGTTAATAAAGTATAAGCTGAATAAACTCATTAGAGTACAACAAAAGGAACTTCGGGGAAACGATGAAGCTGAAAGACTATTAGATGAGATCAATAAAGAGATCATCATCTGGGAGCTTCTACATCCGGAGTTCATCAGATAGAATAGATTAGTTCTTCTTTTGTAAATATTAGATTAGTTCTAATATTTTTGTAAGCACTATGTGTGCATGATCTAAGTGATCAACAACTTTTGTATTATGATTAGTTCAATTAATACAAGTATAAAGTTTGATATGTTCAACTATGTTGTGATGTGTTCCTATTCATAAGTCTGATAAGTTCAGCAAAAATGAATAACAGATAAGTTCTTATTCATTTAAGTAATTAGTTGGTGTGTTCAACTAAAAGTTGGTGTGTTCCAATTTAAATTGACAAGTTCAATTAAAATTGATATGCTCAATAAATATTTGATCAGTTCAAATAATAAAATCTTAATAAGTTTGAGATTTAAAACATAATTCTGTTAAACAAACTTAAGAACTGTTTGATAGTTTTGTCATCATCAAATAGGGGGAGTTTGTTGGGAAAATGATCTCATCAGTTTAGATTTGATGAGACAAATTTGAGTTTGTAAGATGAGTTCTATGTATAACTTAAACAAAATTATGAAGCTTAGTCAGACTAAACACTTATAGTGTTTCAGACTGAGTATAAGCTGAATGTAAACTGAGCATGTGTTCAATCAGTTTATATTATACCTTAGTTAAATTATTAATGTGTTTGATAATCCGTGTATGTCACATAAGGTATATATCGAGTATTCAGCTTGATGTGTTTCAAGCTGTGTGACTCAGCTTAGAAGCAGACTCAGCTCGACAGAGTTACTAAATTTGTTTTATTTAACTCTTTGGACTTCTAAGGATGAGTTAATAATTATACGTGTTATTTCATGTTTGAATTCGGGTTTGTTCCCGAAGAACTCAGCTTGATAAGTTTCAAGCTGAGTAACTCAGCCTAACTAAAGAAGTCAGTCCAAGAGAATTTAAATGTGTTTTAAATTCTGTTTTAACTCTCTATATCTACAGCGCGGATAAGAAGACTCCAGAATCAAGATTGAAGATTGAAGACTCAAGATAAGAAGATTCAAGATTCAAGATTCCGAGTTATCCGATAGTTAGTTAGCAAATTAGGATTAGTCCAGTTTGTTAGGAACCGTAGCAACAGGATTATAAATACTTATCTCCTGATAAGTTTAGAGGTACGACTACAATTCTGATAAAAATTACAGAGCCGAAAACCTCACCTCACAGTATGTGTTACGATTCTTCAATCATTGTTTGTTAGTTTAACGTGATCAAGAAACTCACAGATTGCCAGATCATTCGTGTGTTCGAATTATCACATCAGTTGTGATATTGGTAAGTAATCATTAGTTGATTCAATCTGTGAAAAATCCTGTTTAGAGAGTCGTCAGTATCTATAATCATAAGTTGATTATAGATAGCTAAGTTTGAGAGATTGAGAGATTTATATTAGGTGATTATATATCAAGAGTTCCTTACTTGATAATTAATGTGATCATCTTCTTATTCAAAGCATTGTAATCATCTTCATATTAATAAAAGCATTCGACTAGTTGTGGTTTGATTTACTGTGTGTAACACTTTTATTTGATTTGTTCAATTTCCGCAGAAAGTGTATTCAACCCCCCTTCTACACACTGTTGCTTGTTGTTATTCTCACCAAGGGACCAACATTCTGCTATCCCAAGCAACTTCTCCTTCCTTACATCTATCCAACACCTCATCACCCATATATGTCTTCACACCTACTTCACCTTCAGAATATGTGTTTCTTGTGTTTGTGTGTGTGTGAGAGAGAGAGAGAGAAAGAGAGATGGATAACACTTTTGATCGGCGTAGATGAAGCACACCGCGCCGAGCCGAAGCCGCGTGCTCGCGAGTGGCGAGTGTAGGCGCACTTTGCACTTCGTACGTACGCATCGTCGCTAGGAGCTAAGGAGATTTTCTTTTTCAGAAAAGTGAGTCGGGTCTCGGGTATTCGGTTCAGGTAGCAGACAGGTCGGGTTAGGACCCGGTTCATTGAGTAGTTCCAAGTTTGGGGGGTCAGCCCAGGATTTCAGGGACTGCCCCCGTTTTTCTCAACCGACTAAGACTACTGGGTCGTCTATAAAAATGACTCCAGCCTTTATTCCTGCTACACCTACGAATTACACAGCCTGCACTCTCATTCTCTTCTGCTTCATTTTTCTGTTCTTCTCCGTGCTGCTACTGCGTTTTCTGCCATCACTCTCCCAGAGTAAACGATTTCCGTTGTTGTTGGTAATTGTTTGTGAGGCTACATCAAATCCTGGTTCTTTTACCTTTGAGGCTTACAGTAAATAGAGCAACGTAAACACCTTTAAGGGCAGGAGTTAATCCGTGCAGTTCATCTTTTCTGCTTCTTTGTGATCAACGATTTCAGGTTGGTGTTTACATTTGTGTACTGTATTTAAATAGTCCGATAACGGGACACTCTCCTTCTACCTTTCTTTCTGATTGATCGAGGAGGATCATCAGGGTTGGCATATAACTTGGTAATATTAATAAAATCAGATTATTTTTCTTTGTAGAAGTGATAAGAACAAACAAGGTTTTATCTTTATATACATTGTTTGTTCATATCATTTGATCATATTAGTTGGGTTTATAATTGGTTAAATCTATCTTTATTAAGCTGAAACCTATTTTCTACAATCTTAAAGGTGTTTAGCTTTTGATAGTTTTTTGTGAAACTATTTTGATTTCAGATTAACAACAACAATCAATAGACACTAAATTTCTTACAGCCAACTTTCGCATCATGAACCAAGAGTTTGTGAAGCTTGACCGCTTTGATGGGCAGAACTACACCCGTTGGGTGGAGAAGGTCAAGTTCATGCTGATGGTCCTGAAGCTGTATTACATTATGGACCCTAACCTACCTCCCATCCATGCTAACCCCATTCCCAAGGAGA
Source organism: Pulicaria dysenterica (assembly GCA_947179395.2). Taxonomy (NCBI): domain Eukaryota; kingdom Viridiplantae; phylum Streptophyta; class Magnoliopsida; order Asterales; family Asteraceae; genus Pulicaria; species Pulicaria dysenterica. Next base: position 27,586,286 of record OX359294.1, on the reverse strand, counting down.
GTGAGCCAGATCAGAAAGAAATTTCTGATTTGGAAAAGCAGCGGTTGAAGAGAAAGGAGGATGAGGATCTGTGCCTGGGGCACATTAAGAACTCACTCTGCGACCGCTTGTTCGATCTGTACGCGCAGGTTACGGATCCAAGGGACTTGTGGAAAGCGTTGAAGGCTAAGTACAAGGCACATGAAGAAGGTACCAATAAGTACCTTGTGTCAAAATACTTGGATTTCCCTATGGTTGACGACAAACCGATCATGGAGCAGGTTCATGAGCTCTAGGATTTAGTTAACAAATTGAGAGCGCTTTCAGTTGTCCTCCCAGAGCTCTTTCAGGTTAGGGCAATCATTGCAAAATTGTCGCCTTCTTGGAAAGTTTTTTCCAAGCGAAAGATGCACAAGTCTGAAGATTACAGCTTGGATGACCTATTGAAGAACCTCCGCATTAAGGAGGAAACGCGCAATAGGGACAAGCGTAATAGGTTGGTCTGAGTGTGCATCATGTTGCTGGGGTTCTGGGTCTAAGAACAAGTAGCCGTGGGTCCCGAATAAGGGAAAGAATCTTGGCCCTAACAAGCCTAGTTTCAAGAAACCGGCTAATCAGCAGAACAAGGCCAACTCCTCCAGCTAGCCGAAGAAATTTTCTGGACCGTGCCACGTCTGCGGAGAGACAGGGCACTATGCGCGAGACTGCAAGGATCGGAAGTCCAGACATGCGGCTAATGCGGTTTAGGAGGGGTCTATATGATCTCCTCTTTGACCAGGGTGGTTGCGGCTCATGGTTGGTTTGTGGACACTGGGGCCACTATTCATGTAAGCGGACAAAGGACCGATTTCTACACCTACCGTCCTGCGTCTCCGGGGACGGTAGTGGTATGTGCGGATGGTCATCGTGCTGAGGTTCTTGGGTTCGGCGATGTGACTCTGAGTTTCAAGAGAGGTCGCACGGTCACCCTTAAGGATGCACTCCATGTTCATACTATCCGTAAGGGGCTAGTGTCTGCTCATAAGTTTGATGAGGCTGGTTTCAAGATGGTGATTGAAGATGACCATATCGAGATCAGCACAAGCGGCATCTATATTGGGAAGGCTGTTTCTTGTGGGGGCACGTATCGTTTAGCTTTAGCTAGTGATGGTGGGGTTAATAATGTATCTGTTTCTAGTGTTGCAAGTAATGATGTAACTTCCAGTGTTGGAAGCCATGATGTAACTTTGCCTTTTGCTAATGAAATTGATTATTCTGGTTATTTTGTTTGTTCTATTTCTTTATGGCGTAAACGTTTAGCTCATACAAATGTTAAAAATATTGAGAAAATGCAAAGTAAAGGCATGTTAAATTTTGACAAAGAGGATTTTGGTAAATGTGAAACTTGTGTTAAATCTAAATTTACAAAGAAACCATTTCCTTCTGTCAAAAGAAATATATCATTACTTGAGTTGATTCATTCTGATATATGTGAACTAAATGGAATACTTACACGAGGAGGTAGGAGGTATTTCATCACATTTTGTGACGACTCTAGCCGTTATTTATATGTTTATTTGTTGAGATCAAAAGATGAGGCTTTTGATGCATTTAAAATATATAAGGAAGAAGTCGAGAATCAACTAGAGAAACGGATTAAAATTCTTCGTGCTAATAGAGGTGGAGAATACTTCAAGAGAGAGTTTGATGCATTCTGCGAAGAGAATGGCATTAAACATGAACGAACTTCACCCTTCACTCCCCAATATTATGGTTTGGCTGAGAGAAAGAATAGAACCCTAGTTGAGATGGTCAACTGTATGTTGAACCAATCGGGTTTGCCAACCAATCTTTGGGGTGAGGCTCTACTAACTGCATGCCATGTGCACAATAGGATCACTAATCATGTGATTCCTACGAGTCCATATGAGTTGTGGAAAGGGAGAAAACCAAACATCGAATATATGAGAGTCTGGGGGTGTTTGGCTTACTACCGCACGCCTCATCCTAAGAGATCCAAACTGGGAGACCGAGCTATTAAGAGCATATTTGTTGGTTATGCGATGAATAGCATAGCCTACAGACTTTTGGATAAAGAATCAGGTGTTATCGTAGAATCCAAAGATGTGGAATTCTTCGAAGATAAGTTTTCAAATGATGTTGAAAACTCAAACCCCATTTTAACTCCTAGTACTACTCGAGATGTTCCCGAGCCTTCTCGAGTTATAGAAGAGCCAAGGAGAAGTGCTAGAGTTAGAAAAGAAAGAAATCTTGGAGATGATTTCTTGTCTTATTTGGTTGAAGGGACACAAAAGAAAGTGATGAGACAGGTCATTTTCGCCATTAACTTGGATGATGACCCTAAGACCTTTGCTGAGGCTATGTCATCTAGAGATGCTCCTTTGTGGAAGAAAGCTGTGAATGATGAGATGGACTCAATCTTGGGTAATGGAACTTGGGAGTTAGCTGATCTTCCCAAGGGAAAGAAACCCATTGCTTCCAAGTCGATATTTAAGAAGAAATACCACCCAAATGGATCCATATCTGCCGATAAAGCAAGATTAGTTGCTAAGGGGTGTAGGAAGAGAGAAGGCATTGATTATTTTGACACCTATGCTCTAGTTGCTAGGATTAGTTCTATTAGAACTCTCATAATAATATCAGCTTTGAAAGGACTGTACATTCATCAAATGGATGTGAAGACAACCTTTCTTAACGGATACTTAAATGAGGAGATTTATTTGGAGCAACCCGAAGGGTTTGTGATACCCGGACAGGAAAACAAAGTGTGTAGACTAATTAAATCCTTGTACGGGCTTAAGCAAGCGCCTAAACAGTGGCATGAGAGATTTGATACCACTGTGACTGCCTTCGGTTTTCGGCACAACGGTGCTGATAGGTGTATTTATACTAAATGCACTTCTGATTACATAGTTATCATTTGCCTATATGTTGACGATATGTTGATCGTTAGCAATCACCTAGAAGGTATTTCTGAGACGAAGAAATATCTCTCCTCGAACTTTAAGATGAAAGATCTTGGAGAAGTTGATACCATTCTTGGTATTAAGGTGAAACGAGTAGGCAACCAGATTTCTCTAAGTCAGTCTCAATACATAGAGAAAATTCTGGCAAAGTTTCAGCATTTGGATTTAAAGGAATTTAATACTCCCTTTGATTCAAGTGTGAAACTTAGTGTGAACTCTGGTCGCGCAGTGGCTCAACTAGAGTATGCTAGTGCAATTGGTAGTATGATGTATGCTACATATTGCCCTCGACCTGACATTGCTTTTTCTGTAAGCAAACTGAGTCAGTATACTGTTAACCCTGGTGTAGAGCACTGGAAAGCAGTAAGCAGGGTATTGAGGTACCTGAAAAGGACCATTACTCTTAAATTGACATACGCGTCATCTCCCGGTATACTAGAAGGGTATTCCGATTCTAGCTGGATAGATAAAACTAGTGACTCAAAATCCACAAGTGGTTGGATTTTTACCTTAGCTGGAGGAGCTATTTCTTGGGCGAGCAAGAAACAGACGTGTATAGCTCACTCGACTATGGAAGACGAGTTGATTGCCCTAGCTGCGGTGGGCAAAGAGGCAGAGTGGATTAGAGATCTACTCTTAGACATCCGTCTGTGGGATGTTCCTATGCCTTCTATTCCCATGTATTGTGACAGTGAGGCCACACTATCTAGAGGATACAATGTAGTGTATAATGGGAAGTCGAGACATGTTGGTCTTCGACACGATTTAGTGAGACAACTTATTGAGAACGGTACCATCAAAGTTGTCTTTGTCAAGTCGAGTAAGAACTTGGCAGATCCACTTACCAAACCTCTGACGAGAGATTTGGTTGGAACTACCACAAGAGACATGGGTCTAAAACCACAGTAGAATCGGTTAGTGATGGAAACCCAACTTGAATTTAGTGCTCCTATCTCTCAACTTTAAAGGGTAACAACGAGTCACTTAATCGATAGAAGGCACTATCAAATCTGATAGATCCATGTGTGGTAATGATAGTGTGTCGTTGCCGAGAATTAGGTTGAGATTATTCTCTTAACAAAGTTTTGGAGGCATCTAAGCAACGAAGATGATGTAAAACTTTGCCTATATGACCTAGAGGTGGTGCCGCCTTGAATGAAGATTTGTGGTTTATCTTCTAGAGGGTCATGAATAGGATTTATAGCGCATGGCCATATACGCGCTCAGTGAAGACTGGAAGAGATTATGCGATATGTGTAGGTGAGCCGGAGAGGTCACTAGGTTCTTGGTTTAAATCCATAGGATACCATTGAATCGATTTCTCTTTGTTCACTTGCATCAAACAAGGTTTAATCTTCGTGACACCTATGTGATATCTCATATCTGAATGACAGAAAACTTTCCAACATGGTGGGGGATTGTTGGAATTTATGTGTAAAACACAACTTGAATGTTGTCAAGTTTTGTGTCCCACATAGGAGGGGAGAACAAACTTTGGTGGGTTTATAAGGGATTTCCCTCCCTTGGTATTCAAACCAAATGGTGGGGGTCTAGTAGGGGTATCCCCACACGCGCCCCGTGCCGGAGCCGCGTGCTCGCGAGTGGCGCGTGTAGGCGCACTTTGCACTTCGCACGTATGCATGGTCGCTAGGAGCTAAGGAGCTTTTATTTTTCACAAAAGTGAGTCGGTCTCGGGTATTCGGTTCAAGTAGCAGACGGGTCCGGTTAGGACCTGATTCGTTGAGTAGTTCCGAGTTTGGGGGGTCAGCCCACGATTTCAGGGACTGCCCCCGTTTTTCTCAACCGACTAAGACTGCTGGGTCGTCTATAAAAACGACTCCAACCTTCATTCCTGCTACACTTGCGAATTACACAGCCTGCACTCTCCTTCTCTTCTGCTTCGTTTTTTTGTTCTTCTCCCTGCTGCTGCTGCGTTTTCTGCCATCACTCTCCCAGAGTAAACGATTTCCATTGCTGTTGGTAATTGTTTGTGAGGCTGCATCAAATCCTGGGTCTTTTACGTTTGAGGCTTACAGCAAATAGAGCAACGTAAACACCTTTAAGGGCAGGAGTTAATCCGTGCAGTTCATCTTTTCTGCTTCTTTGTGATCAACGATTTCAGGTTGGTGTTTACATTTGTGTACTGTATTTAAATATTCTGATAACGGGACACTCTCCTTCTACCTTTCTTTCTGATTGATCGAGGAGGATTATCAGAGTTGACAAACAACTTGTTAATATTAATAAAATCAGATTATTTTGCTTTGTAGAAGTGATAAGAACAAACAAGGTTTTATCTTTATATACATTGTTTGTTCATATCATTTGATCATATTAGTTGGGTTTATAATTGATTAAATCTATCTTTGTTAATTTGAAACCTATTTTCTACAATATATATTAAGGTGAAGGAGAACTTATAACATCATATAGTCAAACCAAAGCATGATTCTTAATTTCGTGAGCATAATGACATAATTTTATAATACGTACAACCTTACGTACGTTTTTTTATTTTTATATTTTTGCCCATTGGTGCTAACATTTTAGCCATTTGAATTAAATATGTAGATGTTGAAGCTTAGGATCGAATTTAGTATTTAAGAAATGAAATAATATTTTTAATATATAATAATACAGCATATAATAGCCTCGAGATTCATACATTTTTCTATTTATTTAGAAACACTGATTTCACATGTAACCTTCTGTCAAAAATAAATAATAAATTAAATATGCATTTACATTGAATATAAATGTTTTTTCTTAGAGGACAATTTATGAAATTAAGATATATGCTAGAAACAAAACAAAATCCAAAGAGTTTACAAAATTTAAGGATTCCTGATCCATTTAACAAACTAAAAATAAAATGTTTTTTAGATGTAGAATAAATACAAGAAAAAAAAAAGAAAAAGCTTGACTAATGTTATTTATCTTTAACTTTTTTTCTTCATAGAAATCAGTTTCTTTTTTTAGTGAATAAATATCTACCAAAACACTTTTTTTTTATTTGGAAACTAATTAAGTTTCCGAATTATGGCATACATGACGTCACAAATATATATATATATATATATAATACACCAAACTTGACCATGGATCAAAATGTACGTAGGAACAAATCAATTTCAACACAAACGCTATAATTAATCCAAATAACAAACGAACTGAAAGACTTACTTTCTTATTCAACTATTATGAGCTAATTAAACATAGTTAACAATGAATAGTGTGTTCTTGCCAACACAAAGCTTTTGCGTTTGTAGCTCTACCTTTTAACCAATGAAAGAGCAACGATTTTATATCTACCAAAATACCGGAAGTCTCCTTCGATTTTCCTGAAAAAACTAACTGGTTTCTGTTTATATAAATAGATGTATGTAGTGATTTGAGTTTTGGTTTACATTCCACGGACTTATACAGTTATACTATTTTCACCAATTGTGGAAAGGTATACCTTGTAAAGTAAGTCTTGTGGAAGGTCGGATTGTAAGCTGTTTTCTTTGTTTATATATATATACCAGTGGCCTTTCAAAAAAAAAAATAGTGTGTTTCTTGTAACATGGGAATTATTGGCTATAACAATAAAATATTTATAAAATGGAACTTTTTACAATTTTTTAATGATTAATATATATACGTAGACGTGTTGAAAGTGACAAAAGCAATGACGTTCCTAATCACCACAAAAAATGATTTGCCATATCTAGCACGTGGCATCATGAGCATGCAAACAAGTATTATGAAAACGTACGCTTATATAAAAATTAGCCATAGATATTATACGTACTAAAACAACAATATATACTAATATAGACAAAAATTTAAATGTGAGAACTGTTTTTCGTATGAAAATCGCGAGAACGAATTTGAGCCGTCTAATTCTCTCTTCTTTAATGTCATTGCCTACCCATAAATTCATCACATGCACCCTGCCACACTTGATCCTCTCACGCTCCACATCCATGAATTTCACTTTATCAAATCAACGGCTAAGATATGTTCTCGCAGTTCTCGTACGAAAAACAGTTCTCGTTTAAACCGTCTCGTACGAAAAATAGTTCTCGTTTAAACCGTCTCCTTAACATATATAAGTAATTAGTGACGAATTTAGGAATTTTTTAGCGGACACCTATCATTAAAGATGACAAGGTAAAATAAGTAAAGAATTAAAGCATATTCGAGTTAAAATGGGTCAGGTCAAACTTGATCATGGTCAAATTAATTATAAAAATTTAGCTTTCGTTTTGAAATTCTTGAAGGGTTTTTTTTACAAGTGACAACATAAGCTCAATTAAATAACAACGGTTCTTAAATTAACTCTAGCACAACAAAAAGACCGTCAATTATAAATTATACACAACAGGAATCATTAATTAAAAGTATTATAAATTGATGCACGCCTCTCTAAAGTCAGATTATTCACTCAACCAGATACAATTTCAGATGAACCCAAAAAGTTGAGTGATATTCATACAAAAAGTGATAAAACATTACGAAAATACACATCAATAATGAATTAAAACTAACATTGATCTAAAAAAATTAATTGATGATGACTTTTCTATGAAACACAGATCGGCAATTGAATAAAATAAAAGAAAAAGAATCAACTATGGGCTTACACACGCGCGCGCAAACACACACACACATATATATCTTATAATATTATTAAAAGAAAAAAGTTTCTTCACTTCTCTAAAATTTCTCCACCAATCATATCCTTTGATTTTTTTTTTAAAATTAAAAAAATTGGAAATATGACATCATAATTGCAAAATTTCCTTAAGGTAAATCGATAGAAGGGGTGGAATATAAATTGTTAAGGGGGTATTATGAAATATGTGAGGAGGTTTTAAGAAAATTGTATATTAATGTAATTAATTATAAGTTGTTTGAAAATTATGTTTAATAACTTCAAATATATTTTGTTTTGAGAAAAAATAATTATATATTTGTAATCGACTCATTTTTATCTACGTTTTGATTTAAATTTTATCGGAATATGAGGTTTTTAAAAAAATTAGTATAATTTAATTGTTTTATCAACATCTAAGTAGTTATTGTACGTTTTATTCGTCTTTTATAGTTATTCCCTCTATATAATATAGTCGATATAATCACTGATTTCTTGGTATTTCGATAAAAAGAACTAAAAAATATACTATAACTAATGGTTAGTAGCATAAAGTTGTATACAAAACTACCACTACCGTTAGAGCTTTTTAAAATTAATTGTTAGTTGTGAGTAAATAACACTTCAGACTCTAGAACTCTACATAATTATTGGGTAGTGAAACAACTGTCATGATAGTGTGTTTTGTAACTACATATACAACTTGAAATTTTATATAAAAATTTTAATTGTCTAAGTTTTCTTATTTTTTAACTAATAACTTGATACATAAAATAAAAGTTATTATTACATGGCTTATGAATTCAGTGAGATCTCGTGTTTTCAATTATATTTAATTGACTAATAAATTACACTTAAGTGATTTACGTATGTATAAACATAATCCATTTTATATTAGAATCTTATTTTTATGCGATCTAATTTACGTATACTTAGATGGATGTTATCATTATTTAACTTTTAATAAATTTAGTTTACAATTTCAAATATTCAAATATATAATTGGTTAATAAAAATGTATTTAAAGCAGTTTATATTATAACATCGACAATAATATTATAGTTATGTCTTTACAATGTCGGGATAAAGCTCCATCAAGAGAAACACATTAATATTATAGTAAAAACTTTTAGACGTGTGATGTAACTTTATATTTCTTAAAAAGAGTATTTATAAAAATTATTAAAAGTACACGTTTTTACTCATGGATAGTTATATGTGACGGTTTCTCGAGTGAAAAGCAAGAAGTGGTTAAAAGTTTATAGTGCGATATGAAGGAAACCCCTACTAATAAAACCATGAATGTTATTTATAAAGAGGTTTTACTGAAAATTTAATAATAATCTTATGATACGTAGATAGAATAAGTATAAAAAAGATATAAATTGTTTTATTAATAACATACTCAGTACTATTAATGGATAACAAACAATTAAAAAATATACTACTTTAAAAAAAACATCATTAACTCTCTTCCAAAAAAATCTCCACCAATCACAACCCTTTATTTAAATAAAAAATAAAAAAATTTGAAATGTAATTGCTAGGGGTTTAAATATAATTGGAAGTGTTTAAATGTAAATTGTTAGGGTTGGTATATGAAATCTGTGAGGGGTTGTTAATAAATGTGTATATTAATGTAATTAATTATAAGTTGTTTAAAAATTATGTTTAATAAGTTATAATATATTTTGTTTTAAGAAAAACTAATTATATATTTGTAATCGGCTCATTTTTATCTACGTCTTGATATAAATTTTATCGGAGTATCAGTTTTTTCTAAAAATTAGTATATTTTAATTGTTTAATCCATCGATAGCAACGTGTAGGTAATTATTGTATATTTTATTCGTCTTTTATATTTATTCCCTCTACATAATATAATCGATATAATCACTGATTCATTGGTTTGTCAATAAAAAGAATTAAAAATATACTATAACCAGCGGTTAGTGGCATAAAGTTGTTTATAAAACTACCACTTAGAGCTTTTTAAAACTGATTGTTAGTTGTGACTAAATAACCATACAGAAACTATACTTCTACATAATTACTGGGTAGTGAAACAACTATCATGTTAATGTGTTTTGTAACTACACATACAACTTGAAATTATATATAAAAAATTTATTTGTCTAAGTTATCTTATTTTTAACTAATAACTTGCTACATAAAATAAAAGTTATTACATGGATATCTGAAATTCAGTGGTATCTTGAGTTTTCAATTATATTTAATTAAAAAATAAATTACACTTAAACGATTTACATATGTATAGACATAATCTATTTTATGTTAAAATCTTATTTTTATGTTGTCTGATTTGCGTATACTTAAATGGATGTCATCATGATTTAACCTTTAATGAATTTAGTTTACAATTTCAAAGATTTAAATATATAATCGGGTAATAAAAATGTCTTTACAACACTTGATATTATAACATCAACAATAATATTATAGTTATGGTTTTACAATATCAGGATAAAGCTCCATCATGAGAAACACATTAATATTATATTAAAACTTTTAGACGTGTGATGTAACTTTATATTTCTTAAAAAAAGTATTTATAAGAAGTACTAAAAAGACCCGTTTTCACTCATGGACAGTTATATGTGACAGTTTCTTGAGTGAAGAGTAAAGAGAGGTTAAAAGTTTTAATTTGCGATGATTAAGGAAACCATACTAATAAAACTATGAATGTTGTTTATAAAGAGGTTTTAAAGAAAGTCTAATGATAATCTTATGTATGAATTTCAAAATTAGGTAATAATTATTCATTTCTTACAAGATTTTTATATTCATATATATGCTTTGTAATTATTTTTACTATACGTCTTAATACTATTTAATACTATATAAATTTAAAATTGACTTATATCATCCCGTGTTGATACACGGGTCGCTTAGCTAGTGTATATATATATATATATATATATATATATATATATATATATATATATATATATAGGGTAGGGATATTGTAAAAAGAGAATTAATGTACAAAAAGTAAGAAGAAATCCCAGCCCTCCATTTGTCCCTAAAAAAAAGGTTTTTTTTATTTTTTTATTAATTATTAAAAAATTTACTAAAGGGCATAATTGACCTTTTTAAAAATGCAGTTTCCTGATATTTAGGAACCCATTTTCCAAAGAAACACACAACACACGCCAACTGCCAAATCTGATGATTAATGAGCCATAAAAACTATCAACACCATGATGAACCATTTGATGCACAAATCTACAAAAATCAACAATTTTAACCCAGATGCATAAAAACCACCAAATAGAATCTGATGTAAAGAACATAATCTGATATTCTGATGCATAAGAACTTGAAAATGAATGAACAAGAATCAATCAAACAATTATTTAAATAACTTTACAAAAATTATACAGATCAAAATTATACAAACAAAACAATTCACATCAGAAATTGTTTCTTACAGAAATTGTCAAAGGAGCAAACCCTAGAAATCGAACGGCGATTTGTGCATCTGCAGGCGATCATCGAACGAATGGTGTGCATCTGGCAGCGATGAACAGCAATCATCGAACGAACGGTGTGCATCTGGCAGCGATGAGAATCGAACGGCCGGCATAGACGGTCGGAGGTCGCACCAAACCCTTGATTTGGGTTCAACAGATGCACAAATAAGGGCCAACAATCGAACCACAAACCATCAAAATTCGTAGTTTGCGACAACATATGTTGTGGTCGGAGGTGTATTCACAGTCGCACGGGAAAAACGGCGACGGGCATCAGGATTTCGATTGCTGCAATCGCATGACTGGTGGATGGGGGCGGAAGATTAGGGTTCGTGAGGGATGGAGAAAGCAGGGCGACGGTAGGGCGCCGACGGGAGCAGCGATGGTAGGGCGGCTACGGGGAAAGCAGGGCGACGGGGAAGGCAAGGCGACGGCAGGCATGGCCTAATCGATTACAGCGTACGAGAGAAATGGGGGGAGGGAGACGAAAATGAGGCCAAAGAGAGAGAACGTGGTGGGACCTATTATTAAGGAAGGAGAGATAAACAAATGCATGTTACCTATTATACCCTTTTTAAATTTTTTAACAGATATGACACGTGTTAGGCCCACGTTTCTCCTTACTCTTTTTACCCTAATTCTCTTTTTATTTTATCCTGATTCTCTCTCTCTATATATATATATATATATATTAAAAAGATCAAATGCGAACGAATTATACGATGCGAACGGGAAGATATGCAAATATTAGACCGTGAATTTAGGAATTGGGTCAACAAAATGCGGTAAATTTAATAAGCAAGCATGCAAACACCTCATTTTAATTTGGAAGCCTTTGTGATCAAACATGTGACGGTGACAAAAACAAAACACCTATATATTTTATATAAAACATCATTTGAGATATAATATTTTTAGGTAAAATGTAATTTTTTTTAATAAAAATTGAGTACTTCAACTAAGATAAAACCACTTTAATAGAACTATTTTTTTTAGACGAGATATAATTATTTTAAGTTAGATGTAGTTATTTTATAGACAAGATGTATGAATTATTATAAAAAAAAACTCATGCAAGTGAATTTGAAGAAAGATGTAATGAGTTTAAGCTAGATGTAGTGATTTTTTTTATAAGAGATGCACAATCCTAATCTTGTCTACGTTCTTAGACTCTTTCTCCGTCTTCGCCCACAAGACTCTACGTACATATTCATATTTGTCTACGACCATCATCTTGAATCTCCATTGTTAACCACATTCTCGTTATTTTACAAACATCAGATGCATCAATTTCTGGATGCACTATTTTTTGTTGCATCTATTTTTTTTATTCAATAAAACATTGCGACTATAATTAATTTGTAGTTGCAGGTGTTGGGTTTTAATACACATCGCAATTCATAAAAAACTTGAGTTATACCGATTCATAACCTAACTGGTTTGAACGAACTCAGAATTGCAATAAAAGAGTTATCATTTATAAAAGCGGAATAAAACAATAACTTTAATCCTTAAACCCTATAAAAGGATTAAGATCTAGTTATATCACAAGTGTGTATGACATATATATAAAATCGATACATGTGTATATATATACGAAACCTTAATCATATCATAATCTAGATTAGCCTTAATCATGTACGAACATCAAGATTAACATTTAAAAACATCTTACAAACCATACATGTATACATACATACATATATATATATATATATATATATATATATATATATATATATATATATATATATATATATATATATGACTTAATTACAAAATTCGTCCTTTTAGATATGCCCGTTTTGCACAATTGGTCCTTTAAGCAAAATTCTTGCATTTTTAGTCCTTTATTTAAGAATTTGTTACATAATTAGTCCTTTACGCTAACAACGTTAGTTTTGACTGTTAGTCAAGGGGCAATTTGGTCTTTTCCAACGTTATACTTGGTACCAAACACAAATTCTTGCCAAACACAACCATTGCTTTTAATTTTGTTACCAAACACTCATATTTGACTAACTTTGTTACTTTTTCTCACTAATCCATCTCAAACACCTCACATTATCATATTTCCTCTATCTCCCCCTCTCTTTCTCTCTCTAACTGGTGCAAGAGCCACACCACCTCCTGCCGGCCGCCATTCCACCACCGTCGCCGGACCGTCGCTGTCACACCGCCGGTCGCCGTCTCCTCACCAACCTTCGCCGCTGCTAACATCCTCCATCCGCCTCCCTCTTCCCTATCTCTCTCTTCTCTACTCTCCTTCTCCACTCTTACCGGTCGCGAACCCTAGAACCGCCATCAAACCTTCGCCGTCCCTCTCTCTCCTCGCCGCTGCTACCCCCATCAAACCTTCAACCACCGCTGCTGCCTCCTGCGTATCCAACCACCAGAACCACATATATGGATTCATCGATCGTTTGAAAAAGTTAGGGTTTTCATCGAATGCTTTTAGAGCTACGTTTTCGTTTTGAGATCTGTTTGTGTTGGTTGATTGTGTTTAAGGTTTTGGTTCAGATCTATTTTGTGGTGGTCGAATGCTTTTAGGGTTTTCGTTTCAGATCTACATTTTAGTTTTCGTTTTCACTTCAGATTTGTTGGTGGTGGTTAAATGTATTTAGGGTTTTCGTTTCAGACCTCTTTTGAATCAACCGCCGTCTGTTCTTGTAGGGTTTCCTCGTTTTCAACACCTGTCAATGGTGATGGAAGATGTTGGTGGTGGTCGTAGTGCCCGAAGAAAACCGGCGGTGGCTGTGGTCGAGTCACAGAGAAGAGAGGGAAAGATGGAGAGAGTGTGTGTGTGTCTGTGTTGTATTTGTAGAGAGAGAGTGAGAGGTAGCGGTGGTTGAGTCAAGAATTGGAGAGAGAGAGAGAGAGTGAGAGGTGGCGGTGGTTGAGTCACCGAGAAGAAAGGAAGAGTTGGAGAGAGAGAGTGTGTGTGTGTTGTGTTTGTAGTGAGAGAGAGAAATGTATTAATTATGTAATTAACTTTAAAACTAATTAATGATGATAAAACCAATAAATTAATAATAAAAAAATGGTAAAATATATTAATTAACTATTTTAATTACAAAATTGGTCCTTTACACGTAAAAAGACCAAATTGCCCTTTAACCGTTAGTTGAATTTAACCACCGTTAGCCTAAAGGACCAATAGTGTAACAAATTCTCAAATAAAAGACTAAAAATGCAAGAATTTTGCTTAAAGGACCAATTGTGCAAAAGGGGCATATCTAAAAGGATGAATTTTGTAATTAACTCTATATATTTGTATTCGCTCGATGATGAGATGAACAAGAATAAGTGGATAAAGTTTATACCTTTTTACCTTTTCTTAGGGTTGCTCAAGTTGTAGTCCAACCATAATGAGGCACCACAAGAATCCGCTAGAAGGATTAATCATGAAGCTTGTTTTTTATTCCTTGATGTTACAAAAACACCAAAATCGAAACCACCCCTTGGCTTGGGGTGTTCGACGGCCGAACAAGAGAGGAGAGGAAGAGGGAGTTGTTTTCTTGTTGTTGATTATGTTAACCTAATCAAGGCTCCTTTAATCCATATTTATAGATAACATCCTTATAGAGTTTAGGGAGAATTTCATATATATCCTTACAAACTTCATTAATTACTTATATATCCTTATAAAAGTCAAAATTTCATATATATCCTTTTAAACTTTATAAACTCTCATATATATGTCCTTTTAATTAATTAAATAATAATTAAATCATTTAAAATTAAAAAACTTATTACCTAATTTAATCTATAAATAAAATACCTTAAATACCCTTTTTCTATCCTTCTTCCTTCTTAGGGGAATGGTTAATAGTTCTTATTTGTCTGGTTCATTGACTTGGAGATTTCTTCGAGCACCGTGCGAACTTTTAGCCTAAAAAAACCGAGTTTTTAATTTTTTTTAACCGCCAAAAAGAAGAACTCGTAGATTATTTCACGATCAAATTCGATGTTAATCCATTACTTATCATATTTAAAAAGTATATAATCATAAATTTCTAATTACAAACAAACATTGTTTACTGTAAAATCCATAAAAAACAAATGCTTCTACAATTGACCGCCACATAAATCGGAAGAACATTCTTCGAAACAATAACTCGACAACACTAAAAACTTTAACTGCACAACTAAGGAGAATCAGAACGCAGTAATCACACACAACAAAATGATTGAAAGGCAGAAAATGGAATCCAAAAGACGAGAAGAAGGAGATGATGAAGCAGCAGTAGCTGATTCCTTCAATCCGAAAAGCCATGGGTTAATGATGATGAAGATCTTGCTTGTTATGTAACAATCAAAAAGAAAGAATAAATTACACAATTAAGTGAAGAAGGAAGAAAGAAGTTGGAAGAAGGGGTATTTAGGAATTTTACTTGTAAATTAAGTTAGAAATTATATTATTCAAATTTTTTATGATTTAATATTTATTACATTAAATTTAAGGATATATTTGAGAATTTATAGAGTTTAGAAGGATATATATGTAATATTGATTTTTGCAAGGATATATATGTAATTAAGCAAGTTTGTAAGGATATATATGAAATTCTCCCTTAAAATAGGATACCTTGATTAATTACCATTTACTAATTATTATTAAAATACAAAATATATATTATCTAATAGGAAAAAGCTCATTCGAGAACCATTCTTTGTGCGAGAACCAATCTGAGCCGTCCAATTCCCCCTCTTTCAATGTCATTGCCATGAACTTCCCATATCCAAGGAACGGCTGAGATTGGTTCTCGCGGTTCTCGCATGAACCCTCCCCTTATCTAATATATATACTCGGCCGAATATATATATATATATATATATGAAAAAGTTCATGCGAAAACCATTCTTAGTGCGAGAACCGCGAGAACCAATCTTAGCCGTCCAATTCCCCCTCCTTCAATGTCATTGAGCACCCATGAATTCCTCACATGCACCCTGCCACACTTTATCCCTCCACGCTCTCCATCCATGAAACTTCCAATATCCTTGGAACGGCTGAGATTGGTTCTCGCGGTTCTCGCACTAACAACGGTTCTCGCATGAACCCTCTCCTATATATATATATATATATATATATATATATATATATATATATATATATATATACTATTATTATCTATACTATTATATAAAGCATTTAAGCATTGCTTAAAACTCTTAAATTTCAGTCAGTTAAAAATACCATTATACCCTTAGCTCAAACAACCAAAATTGACCTGGACAAAAATAAGTGTTTAAATTTTAAACCGTGGACAAAAATAATTTTAAACCGCTGGAACATTAAATGGATGAGCTAAAAACATTAAATGGATGAGCTGGAACAAACACACATAATTAACACACAAGTGGACAATATCATAAACAATATACACGAAATGAAATCACGTCAGAAAACCCTTGTGCTGGATCATTAATAAATATATATAAATACCAAAAATAAACTATATAATTGCCTGATTTCAGGAACTGTTACATATATAACAGCTTTCATCTCTGCCCAAAAAAAACAGGTCATAGCTGGAAAAAAAAACAATTGATTCAAATACCAAAAATAATTTTATTGCATGATTTCAGGTACTTATAGAGCAAACATTAAAACACAATTGATCCAATTGACGCGGTTTCCTTATTCTGCTAGAAACTTTCCTGCTGAAAATCAAAATAAAAAAGGAAGAGATTAAGACAGTAACAAGCAATATTCTATAGTAGCGACTATAAATACTTAATAAAGCCCATTGTTCAATCATTTTTCTCAACACAAAATCATATATACGAGCAGAATTACATCATGAACACTGAAATGAATGTTGATTTTGGTGGCCAAGAGGAGGTAAATTTTTCTTGATTCAATTTTGTGGGCTGGTATTTTCTGGATTGTGCTGTTGGTTTAATAGTTGCTTCGCTGCCAGTTCTGGGTGTCAACAGTTGGATTCTATAGGGGATGATGTCAATGGGAAGACTACGTTTTTCAATTGGACTTTGGTTCCAATGTTAATTAATCTTATTGATCAGTCCAGTAACAAATAGATTAATTCATGTTTCTTATTCTAATAATTAAATTTTATGCATCAAACAGTAACCTATCAAACTTAATACAGATCTTTTTAATACAAGCTATATAAGTATGCTTTCATATTCTGCTCATATTATCATCCCAAAGAATCAGCCGTTTAAGGTGCCGCTAAAGATAAAGCAAAGGTTCTGCTTATAGATATATCTAAACCCATAAATGATGTACATTATCTTACACTTACCCCTATAAAGCACAAATGCACTCGTAACAATTTGGGAGTGTAGGGCAGAGTATTCTATTGAGATATCATAAGAACAAAGATCAAAATTCTACTAAATCTCATTTACTTGAATCTAACTGAGACGCCTCTTGGTATTAATTTATTATTCATATCATTTTCCTTTTAAAATACTGCAAAAGGCAGAAAACTAGATTACTATTGCTAATCGCATGATTGTGATAAAAGGTCAACATTAATACAAGGTTCTAGCAAATTTACTAAAATAATTTTTAAATCATGGTGAGAAATTGCTCAATCATTTTGTGAATTGATACAACGACTGATTTAAATCAAATGTTAATTATAATGGATAATTTAAATCAAATGTCTAAAGGCTACAATATTAACTGTGAGTTTATACTTAGGTTTTAATAAAACTTTTCTTTGCAAGAAAAAAAAGATTATCTAATTTCCATTAATCTAAACAAAAAAAAGCCAAGAACCATTTACTAAAACTAAAATATTAATAACATTTGATTTCCTAGAAACAGCAAACAACTACATGATAACATGAATCAATTAATCAAAAGCAACATAGGGACACAAGATTTATAACCTTCGCGAGTTGAAAACTCGGTTCTAGGCCTCGTATGATCCTAAGCCGGTGATAATCGTGACCTCCTTTTTGACCCAGACGACGAAACAGTAATAGATTGACAGCAACATCTTGGATTCGACATGGAACTGATCTGATAAAAACAAACCTCCTTCTTTTTGTCTCTTTTCCTCTTAACTTCATGGAACGGATCTGATAAAAACAAAAAGAAAACAAAAGAAATAAGACAATATAGTAGTTGCATAAATCAAGATGGCTTTTTACCAAAAACCATCTAAAACACAAAAATGAAACAACAGAAATTCATTATTCAAGCAACCAAGTTCTATTAACAGGTGAAAGCTCTCTGAGTTTATTACTTCTTTTAATTATAGGCCAAATTATGGGACATAAGAGATATTACCTTTGTGAAATATTGATCAAATTTACAGGCAACATGATAAACCTGGTTGAACATTTAGAAGCAAACTTGCTGAAGAACTGGTCTTCCCTAGATTACTTTCTACTTCTTAATAGCTTTGAGGCCTCATAAATATCAAAGCTTCCTATGTGCCTAATCAATACTAAAGATGTAAAAGTATAATACTACCACCAATTTCAAAAACCAAGAAATTTGATTAAGGGATATCAAGGATATAAAAGAAAGTTGTTACTAGAGGAGGCAAGGGAATGAATAGAAGAAATCTGGAATCTTCTTATTCCTAGAGATGAATAGTTCAATACGTGCAATCCAAACACCCCCTAATTCAACTATTAACACCAAATAAGATAAGGAATCACAGACGTAACAAGTTCTTGATTTCGAAAATCTGCCGCAACAAATCAAAATCTACGATTGGCAAGAAATAACCAAATCTAGATACTAATAGACAGAGATTTAAACTAATTCACATGAATAGTAACTTATAGATGGGTAGAACGATCCATGATTACATTTAAAACAAACCCGAAACTACGAACAGGCAGCGATGAGTTCTTAATTGCTTGCACACCGACTCACACACACACGCACACTGACTCTCACACACACAAACATACATACACCGACTGCGTTGAGATGTCTGTGTCTGTAAGGAAGAGAGAAAAACCTGAGCCAAACACCCCCTCAGCCCTCACCCCGAGCGACGGCCTCACGCTCCCTACCGATAACTTCGCTTTGAACTTCGCTCCCTACGGAGAACTTCGCTTTGAAATTGTCGATCAGTCGATGAAGATAAAGTGGCCCCAACATCGAAACCCTAATATATCGGTGGTACAGTCGGTGGAGTATGTATCTGGATTCTTCGATAGATTAGATTTTATAAGATAAGATGTACTCCATTACATTTAGGTAATAATTTAATTGGGCTTAAAATATAATGGGCTGTAAAATATAATGGATCTTGAATTGAAATAAAAATAAGTGTGGTCCAATATGAGCTTAAGCAAATAATAGTGTTTATCTTATTTTGTTTGGGCTTTTAGATGCAATTTGAATATACTTGTAATAAATAAATAAATCCTTGTGTTTTAGTTGTTTTCTTTCAACACATAAAATAAATGAATGACAATGTAAGTAGCACAATGTATTAACATGTAATTTGTAAGAAAATGTTAACAGGAAATGCAAATTGTTGATAACAATGCTTTGATGGCCAAAAATTTATTAAAATTCAAAAATGTAGATTCTTCATTGACTTCCGTTGAACAGTTGGGCTTTATAACGTAGTAAAGCTAACGTGATAAACACAAGATCATTACAATTTAAAAAAAACTGAAAAAATCTTTATTAACAAACTGAAAACTGAAAAAAAATCTTTATTAACAAACAATGTTTAGAAAACACAAGATCAATTGTCAAAATATTCAATTTTAAACGAAATTTAAAATTTTATTTTAGCTGCTAAAAAAATTATTGCCTTAATCATTATAATTCGATAAAAATTGATGAATTGTTTTATTATAGAACATAATATTTTCGATTGTTATAAACTAATGCATTTATTTAAAAATTAACCATTCTATCATTGCTCAGGCTCGTCAAGTTATTACCGTGAATTGCTATCACAGTGGTAATGTTGCAAGTGACCCATTCCTTTGTTACTTAGGCGGCGAGATGTACACACTTACGGATCTCGACATTACTAGCTTGAATATTTCGGAGTTTTTGGAGTTCATGCATCAGAGGTTCCATAAATTTGAAGATTTGCATTACTGTGCCCCTTTCGACTTTACGAGTGGAGGAAGCTTGCTATTTGATGTGGATTTCGATTCAATGATTGACCTTGCGGATAGATTAGGCAGTGTCGATGTTTATTTTTCCTACTTATAGATAGATAATTATGTGGAAATGTAGCCATCCAAATTGTCATTTACTCAAGTTTTCAACACTAAATCTATTTCTTTTTAGCACAGTATTAACATCAAACTTCCATATAAACTAGATGTGATGAATGTTAAATCGTTCAATCTAATTTACACCAAATATTTTGTAACATGATTTCGACGTTAAACACCATTTGCAGCTTTCATTGCAATGTCCTATCTATTGCGGACGATCATAAACTTACCAACATCCCTCTTTATTTGTTGCCACCGCCGCATTGCGCGGGTACCCCACTAGTTATTATATAAAGCATTTAAACAATTTTGCTTAAAACTCTTAAATTTTCAGTCACTTCAAATTACTACTATACCCTTAACTCAAACTCATATTTACGACCAAAACAACACAACAACTCATATTTACGAGTTACGACCATAAAAAGACAGCTGGATCATTAAACAGAAATAAATTGACTTTCCACAACACAGCTGGATCTTTAAGCAGAATCATAAATTGATTCCACAACCAAAAATAGATTGATTGTAGGCTCTGAAAAAATTAAATACATAGGATAGAAAAAGTCAATTCTAAAAAATGAAAGTATCCTGAAAAGTAATAGAAAATGTCGCAGATTGATGGCTCTGTATGTACGTAGAATTTAAATTGATTCAAATACACTATAAAAGATTCGATGCTATCACCTTGTCCTGGAAAGTTTCCTGCTGGAAAATGACATTAAAAAGGAAATGATTAACTCAGTAACAAGCAAGTATTGGGTGGTAACCACTATAAATGATTTAAGTTTCGCGCTGCAATCCATTTTTCACCACCCAAAATCATAGATATCGAGAAACAAACACCATGAGCACTGAAATGAATCTCTATTTTGGTGTCCAAGATGAGGTAACTCTTACATTATATAATTTTATTAATGTTCTAATTTCTTAAATACCTGTGAAGCTGTAAACACTAACCACTATTAATGATTTGCAGCATGAGAATAAGAGCTTAGAAACCATTCTAGTCAATGCCATCACTCCTCCAGCTATGAACACTGAAATTAAGGTCGATCTTGTCAACCAAAATGAGGTAAATATATATATGTTTTGGGATCTTTGTTACTCATCTTTTGTATGCAAGTTCCCCTTAATGTCTGATTATTAGTTTTACTGTGCTTACCTCCATGCCAAAGCTGCATTAGAAAAACGAAAATAAAATCCAAACAGATCATAAACCATCAAATCTACGACCAAACATAATGATTCTATTTTAGCAAAGCAACATTCTTAATTAGCCTTTCATTCTCACATTTTATTTATTGTTTCTTTTCCATGTTAAAAAAACTTGGGTGATACTGATCTATGATCAATATTCCACTTCCACACTTTAATACTTTAAGTATAGCAAAGTAATATCCACACCCTAATTGGGAAAGAACATGAAGCAATGAAACAGAACACTATCATCACTTCGTGGTTATAAAAATTAACCTTTTTATTTATTTACCTTCAACTTCTATGTCCCCACAATTTTCAATTCTTGCTTTTGTTCCTTCTCCTATGAAATATAATCTAAGCAGTGTGTGAGTCTGGTGCACAAAACATTTCATCATTCTCCATTGCAGAAAGCGCTCCTTTGTCTCTCCCTTTAACAAGCAGATTTTCAGTATAGTCGTATAAATAGGCTTAGGAGAGTATAATGAACAAATTACGTACCCTCAACACTATGGTTGACTATCAGTAATAGACTTTAATGAAAAGGATGAATTCTTTATACCATCAGCATGATTAACAGTGATGCTTTCGTTAAATATATATAGAGAGAAAGCATAAATAGATACAACTACTTAAAAATTATAAATAAATAAATCAAAGTGTACTATGAGATGCGGACCTTAAAATTTTCCCTTCCAGATAGCAACTTAAGCCTCAGACTGCGGGGAAACCTTTATCAAGGACCCTAATTATCAAGAACAGACGTAATTTGATTACGTTACCAACAGAGAGACAGAGGTACCTAAATCCCTTACCTCTAGCAGCAGTTGGTGTACCTAAATCGCTTCTGAATCATCCTTTCTCGCTTTTGAAACATATGTGTACCTTTTTCGCTTCTTAATCATCCTTCGCTAACTCCCTTACTTACTGTTGGAGTTAAAAATTGTTAGATTATGTGCAGAGATAGATAACATGTATCATCGTGTCCAATACTATGTGACACTAAAGGATCACACCGCTGCACACCCAATTAGAACCTTTTGGATTATAACCTTTGTGTGGAAAAGAAATAATTAATTAGTTTAATTAATTATCGAGAAAGAGAAATATAATAATAGTTAATTATTATTTAAAAGAGAGATGTTAATATTTAGTTTAAATATTAACGGGACCAGTTAATTAATAATTATTAATTAACTAGAAAGGTCAAGGGGTATTTTGTGTAATTGGTTAATAGTTTAATTAAAGCTGGGCTTTAATTAAACGGGCTTGGCCTAAAAGGGTTTATTATATATGATGACGTACCCACCTCCAGGCCCAATAAATACCAAAGGGCATGTAGATAACACCTTTTCCGCATCCAGGCTTGGCCTAGTTCAAAGGCTGTTGCAGGTCAGGCCTGGTCCCTTGCAACATAACTACCACATGCCTAACATCTCCAGGCCATGTGTCATAACGCCAACGGATGCGATATGCGTGCCATGTCTGAAACCTCTGACACACGCAAGCTGCCCACGATTGGCTGACATCGGTAATGGAGAGCAAATCTCACAGTGTAGAGGCAATGCCTCAAACAGTAAAAAGTACTACCAACTACCCAATCACCCATGATTGGCTGACAACCGTAATTGGGAGCAAATCCCACTCAAAACAAAAAGATACAACCTTTTTGCTTCCTCACAGAAGATTACGCTACATGTCCTTCATCTGGACGGTCCTTTCCAGTACCACCTTGGCTATAAATAGGAGATTATTATCTCCTATTAAGGTACACACCTCTCACAGCCTAAACATTATTCCCCTAAGCTCTTCACCAATGCTATGGCTAACTTGAGCGTCGGAGCGGCTTACAGGGCCTGGCCCCTGTAAGCTCTCTAACGTAGTGTTTCCTTTGTTTTGTAGGTCTTACCCTTCAATCAAACATTCCCACAAAGACAACCTTACACTTGTTCACTTTACGAGTAAACAAATGGCGCCATCCGTGGGACTAGTCATAACAGACTAGACTGGGGGACTTGATGACGTACCCACCTCCAGGCCCAGTAAATACAAAAGGGCATGTAGATAACACCTTTTCCGCATCCAGGCCTGGCCTAGTTCAAAGGCAGTTGCAGGTCAGGCCTGGTCCCTTGCAACATAACTACCACAGGCCTAACATCTCCAGGCCACGTGTCATAACGCCAACGGATGCGATATGCGTGCCATGTCTGAAACCTCTGACACACGCAAGCTGCCCACGATTGGCTGACATCGGTAATGGAGAGCAAATCTCACAGTGTAGAGGCAATGCCTCAAACAGTAAAAAGTACTACCAACTACCCAATCACCCATGATTGGCTGACAACCGTAATGGGGAGCAAATCCCACTCAAAGCAAAAAGATACAACCTTTTTGCTTCCTCACAGAAGATTACGCTACGTGTCCTTCATCTGGACGGTCCTTTCCAGTACCACCTTGACTATAAATAGGAGATGATTATCTCCTATTAAGGTACACACCTCTCACAGCCTAAACATTATTCCCCTAAGCTCTTCACCATTGCTATGGCTAACTTGAGCGTCGGAGCGGCTTACAGGGCCTGGCCCTGTAAGCTCTCTAACGTAGTGTTTCCTTTGTTTTGTAGGTCTTACCCTTCAATCAAACATTCCCACAAAGACAACCTTACACTTGTTCACTTTACGAGTAAACAATATATAAACCTAATTAAGCCTAAATAATCACATAACACAATTACAAACCTTAAGAGAAAAACCCTAGTCTCTCTCTCTCTACTCTCGGCCGACCCCCTCTCTCTCTCTCTTCGAGATCGACGGCGGCACAAGGCCGCAAGGGGCTGTCGACGGCGGCGCAGGCAGCCGCAGGTGGTGGTCGACGGCGGCGCAAGGGTTCCCACACACACGGGTCGCGTTTTGATCCGAGGTTTAATCCTTAGGCGGTCTAGCAGCCAGTTCGAGGCGGTGCAGTAGCGGTGGATAACCTGCAGCTGTCTAGAGGTCAAAAATAAAAGTTTTAATCCATAAAGGTATAACTTTCTAACCCTCTTCTCTTTTAGTTCCTGTATGAGTTAGATGAGATCACTGGAGGGGTTTTTGTTTTCCGCTGTGCATGTATGATAATATGTTTTTATACCGTGCAAAACCCTTCAGTGGTATCAGAGCCACTTCTAATCTCATAGGGAACTAGGTAGGTTTCTTTTATTCTGATGAAAAAAAAGCTTTATCTTTATCAAGAAAAAGGTTTTATTTATTATCCAGAATGGTAAAAATCATGTTTTGATTTTTATTGGATAAACCTTTGATAAAAGATTATTAGATTTAATTTTTAAAATTAAATCTGTTTTTTTGTTGTTATTTGCGAATACCGAGAAACCGAACACCAAGTTCGCCGGCGGCAACCTCAGCTTGGGGCGGCAGTCCGCGGCGGAAGTCGATCGGTCCACCAAGTATGGTGGTCGACGACGTGGTGGTACGCGGCGACTAGGGCAGCGACGGCTGCAGCGTGACGGTCGACCGTGGGATGCCTTGCGCAGTGGGTTAGCGACCCAGTTAGCGGCGCTAACTGTGTGGTGGGTTTCGGCCCAGTATACCACGGCCCAATAGGCCTGCGGCCCAGTTAGGGTTTCGCGACTAGGGCTTAGCAGCGCTAAGAGCCAGTGGGCCTCGGCCCAAGTTTTTTGTTTCTCGGATCGTTTATTTTTCCCTTGGCCCAGTTTAAATATTTGGCCCCAGTTTGTGGCTCAGATATTTGAGGTCAACATTAAATTAAAATACAGTTGTTATTTTAATTTAAGGATTAAATATTATTTTGAGTTTTTTAATTAATTATCAAAGTATAAAACTTGAAATATATATATTTATTGCAAATGACAGAAAAACAAAATAGGGGTTTTAACAGGTTGTTAAAATCAGTATTTTTCATCAAGATGAATTTTAGAAATCAGTTGTTGTTTTTATCTTTCATGTATTAGTTTAGTACATGTTTGGGATGCCATAGCCTAGCCCTAGACCTTGTGGATTGTTTACTTTACTGCACTTTTAGTTGTGTTTTAGTTTATTATTCTATGGTGTGGGGAGGCCTGCGTGCCACTTACAACCCCTATTCTTTTTGTAAAAGTACTAGAATTAGCGGGCCTGCGTGCCTTTGATTATATTGTAATTTTATTATTTCTAGTTTTAGATAATAGAATAGAATAACATTATTAGAATATATCTGAAGCTGATTCAAGAACCAAGGAGCAGGAAGCAGGATTGGATGCTGGAGCCAGTGGGAGCTTTCAGAATGCCATGCCATGTGTGTTGTTTTCCACTTAGGTTTTGACCGTCGTGTTTTTCGTGTGGCTCACGAAACCGACATTAGAAAAGGGCAAGGCTAAGGCATAGTTGTTTGTGGTTGTTTTATTTCTTTACATATTATATATGCGTGGTTGTGATTAACACGATGAAATAAAACAAGGGTTTTAATAATAGTTAATTATTGAAACAGATGTTTAAAAGAAAACTGGCATTAAAGTTTTTCACGTTAAAAACTTGGAAAATCCTTTTTAGAAAAATCTTAGATCAGTGTGCTACCCACCTAATGGTACACCTCGACTGTTAAACGGTACTCGGGTGTCGGAAGTGCCCAAACCTTGGGCATCCGGGTTCAAACCATTGCGGGAGAGGGCATGAAAGATTCTGCGATAATCTGGAGTCCCGGCCAGAATTAATGCTGTCTTAGGTGGTGCGATCTATTTTGGTGATAATCGGGAGTCCCGGCCCAAAATGCAGTAGAGGGACTAAACATGCACGGTTCTTGTAAC
Source organism: Pulicaria dysenterica (assembly GCA_947179395.2). Classification (NCBI taxonomy): domain Eukaryota; kingdom Viridiplantae; phylum Streptophyta; class Magnoliopsida; order Asterales; family Asteraceae; genus Pulicaria; species Pulicaria dysenterica. The sequence goes on along the minus strand of OX359294.1, from coordinate 27,560,024 downwards.
CGATGTCCCGCGGATCTAGGAGTCGTGTCCCGTTAGGATACGATTGGTATAGTTTTTACCTACCAGAAATAGCATTGTCCCGGTAGGAAGTGCCCAAACCTTGCATCGGGAAATGTGAAATATGGATCCTAGTCTAATAATTTATTTTTTAAAAGGTAATAATTAATAGAAGATATAATCAATACTGAATCGGTTTTATCTTTTTCTTTTTCTGTAGATGTCTATTATATATGTTATTCCGTTTTATTCACCAAGAGAGTCTCTAAGTCTCATCACCGGCAAGTGGAAGCTTTCAGGTCCGAACTTTGCTGTTTGGAAGTTGCATCTGAAAAATATTTTGGATGCACAGGGGAAGCTTCACATCATTGAGACATTACCTCCAGAGCAACCAAGAGTAGATGCCCAAGATAGTGAGTATGACACTTACTATCAGTATCTGGATGATGAGTCTGACGTTATGTCGATTCTCATTCTCACAGCATCATCCGAGTTTACGGATGATCTCCGTGAGAAGTCGTCTTATGAGGTTGTTAAAGGATTGGAGAAAAAGTTCAAGTTTAGTGAACGGATATGTCGTATGCTACTGATGAGGGAAATTCTTTCAGCCAAGATGAAAGAAAGTCACCCTATTAGCGATCATCTCATTAATATGAGAAGGCTCTTGGATTGCTATGAGAGCTTGGGGTCAAAATCAAAACCACATGAGCTAGTTATGCTCTTGTTCGGTTCCCTGTCGGACTATTACCAGAAAAGAGTAATGTATGTCCTCGGTGATTTTGAGATAACTGTCGCAGGGTTGCACGAAATCCTCATGTGCATTAGCGACGAGTTGAACCCGAAGCAGCTAGGGTCACCAGTTGTGGACCCTATGCAGGAGGATGACTGGCCGGAAGAACTTGGAGAAATTTGTTGCCCAGACTGTGGTAGCAAGGATTCATGCGAGCACTCACTAGACATAAATCAGCTGGACATTGGTTCGCCCAATGAGTCAGGTATCTTTATGATAGATTGTCTTATTACTTCTTATGAATCATGGGTATTGGATACCGGATGTGGTCATCACATATGCAATCAATTGCAGGGATTCAAGAGAAGTAAGAAGCTGAGACAAGGAGATATGGACCTGCGGGTAGGCGAAGGCTCCATGGTTGGTGCTGAAGCTGTAGGGACATATTGTCTTAGTTTGCCCTCGGGCATGGTCTTAGAACTAAAACCTTGTTATTATGTTCCAAGACTAATTAAGAATGTTATCTCGTTTGATTTGCTTATAGACTGTGGATTTGCTTATATTTTAAATGAAAAATCTATTACTTGTTTCAAAAACGATGTTTTCTATTTTAAAGCTACTCCAGAAAATGGTCTATATACGCTAAATCTAGATAACAATGACATCTATCATATAAGTAAGAGATCCAAGAGTAACTTGAATCAAACTTACCTCTGGCATTTTCGTTTAGGACACATAAACGAGAAACGCATAGAGAAGCTCCGAGATGACGGAATTCTAGAACCATTTGACTTGGAGTCATATGATGTTTGCGAATCTTGTTTGTTTGGTAAAATGACAAAGCAGCCTTTCAACAGTGAGAATGAAAGGGACAGTGAGTTATTAGGGATTATACACAGATGTGGGTGGACCCTTCACTCCAGAGGCCAGAGGAGGATACCGGTATTTCATAACCTTTACTGATGACTTCAGTAGGTTCGGTTATGTGTACCTCATGAGACTTAAATCTGAAAGTTTTGATAAGTTCAAACATTTTCAGAATGAGGTACAAAACCAGCTTGACAAGAAGATAAAGTCTCTTCGGTCGGATCGAGGTGGCGAATATCTGAGTCAGGAATTCGACGATCATTTGAAGGAATGTGGGATTGTTTCACAACTCACACCTCCGTATACACCTCAGATGAATGGTGTATCAGAAAGGAGGAATCGTACACTGCTTGACATGGTACGATCAATGATGAGTTGAAGTTCACTACCATTGTCGTTTTGGGGACACGCACTCGATACAGCAGCGTTCATGCTGAACCGGGTTCCAACCAAATCGGTTGAAAAGACACCGTTCGAGATATGGATGGGAAAAAAGCCCAAAATGTCTTTTCTAAAAGTTTGGGGATGTGAGGTGTATGTTAAGAGAACATTCACGGATAAACTCAATCCCAAATCAGATAAGTGTATCTTCGTGGGCTATCTCAAGGAAACCATGGGATACTATTTCTACAACCCAGATGAGAACAAAGTTTTTGTTGCTCGTAAAGGGGTATTCTTGGAGGAGAAGTTTCTAAACTCAGAGACTCCAAGAAAAGAAATAGAGCTTCAAGAAATTGAAGAGGAGGAGATTACACCACCACCGATAGTTGAACCTGTAGTTCAACAGAGAATTGTTGAACCTCAACCTGAGTCTGTGGTTGAGGAAGAGGTGCAAACACAAGACCTTCGCAGGTCTAGTAGGCCTCGTATTGAGCCAGATAGGTATCTGAGATTCCTAGTTGCTCAAGACGAAGGGGATCTCTTAGAACCCACTACCTACCAAGACGCTGCCTCAGGTTTAGAATCTGAGAAATGGCTAGAAGCCATGAAGGCAGAGATGCAATCCATGTATGACAACCAAGTTTGGGAGTTAGTGGATTTGCCTCAACATAGTAAAGCTGTTGGGTGCAAATGGGTCTTCAAGAAGAAGACAAACATGGATGGAAAGGTGCATACTTTTAAAGCAAGGCTAGTGGCAAAAGGTTTCACGCAGACTCATGGCGTTGACTATGATGAAACTTTTTCCCCAGTGTTAATGCTTAAAACTATTAGGATTCTAATGGCCATATCAGCATATTTTGACTATGAGATATGGCAGATGGATGTCAAAACTGCTTTCCTTAACGGGAAACGGACAGAGGATGTATATATGATACAACCGGATGGTTTTGCGGATCCAAAAAACCCTAATAAAGTATGCAAGTTGCTTAAATCCATTTATGGACTAAAGCAAGCATCTAGGAGCTGGAACTTACACTTTGATGAGCGCATCAAAGAGTTTGGTTTTACCAAAAGTGAGTTCGAGTCGTGTGTTTACACTAAATTCAGTGGGAGTGCGGTAACCTTCCTAGTCTTGTATGTAGACGATATACTGTTAATAGGAAACAATATACCAGTATTACAAGGAGTAAAATCCTGGTTAGGTAAATGTTTCCAGTTGAAAGACTTGGGAGAAGCTGCTTATATACTGGGTATAAAGATCTATAGGAATAGATCTAAGCGGCTTATCGGACTTAGTCAAAGTACTTATATTGACAAAGTCGTGAAAAGATTCAAGATGGATGGATCCAAGAAAGGATTTATTCCTATGCAATCTGGCGCGATTTTGAGCAAGGCTCAGTGTCCTGTGTCTAGTCAAGATCAGGACAAGATGAAGTTGATACCATATGCCTCGGCAGTTGGTTCAATTATGTATGCCATGCTATGTACTAGACCCGATGTTGCCTATTCTATCAGTGTCACGAGTAGATATCAGCAAAATCCTGGTGAAGCTCATTGGGTGGCCGTCAAGAATATTCTCAAGTATCTGAGAAGGACGAAAGACATATTCCTGGTATATGGAGGTTCGATGGATGAGCTCAGTGTAACTGGTTACACTGATGCTAGTTTCCAGACCGACAGAGACGACTTCAAGTCGCAGTCAGGATTTGTCTTTACCCTAAACGGAGGAGCCATATCTTGGAAGAGTCAGAAGCAAGATACAATAGCAGATTCTACTATAGAGGCAGAGTACATTGCAGCAAGTGATGCGGCAAAGGAAGTTGTCTGGCTGAAGAATTTTATCTCGGATCTTAGAGTTGTTGCCAGTATCTCTAGACCGATCGATATATTATGTGACAACTCAGGGGCTGTAGCGCAAGCTAAAGAGCCTAGAGATCATCAGCGGACAAGGCACGTACTCAGGAAATATCACCTCATCCGAGAGATCATTGGAAGAGATGATATTAGACTGCAAAAGATACCGACGGATGACAACGTTGCTGACCCGTTGACGAAGCCGCTAGCTAGGGCTAAGCATGAGAGGCATGCGAGTTCTATAGGAATGCAGTACTTGGAACATAGCAGCTAGTTCGTGATTTTGATTATTACTGTGGATGTAACTTGAAACCTTTTATTATGTATTTACATTTCATGGGATTGAAATAGGAGGTATTTACATAATGTTTCGTAGTTGTCCATTTTTAGCATGTTTAACCTATCCTTGACAAGTCAAGTTATGAATTGTCTAAATGCCCGTAGCTACTTAATGTAGTGGGAGCTACATTAGGGAGGTAACGCTATTATGAATATTTGATGATTTATTCGGGTATGAATAAAAGCACAAGGTTGTGACCAAATATTCATAGATATTTATCAGGGGATAAATATTGGGGTGATCCGCATCGAGTTTACTTCATGGAGCGTTAACATAAGTAAACTTGATAGGTTGTCCTTAGACCTGAGATATTTGGTTTGGGGCATGGTAACTTCTGTACTTTAGCATGTTCTAACGTCACGCCGTAACAGGGTGATCATAAGGGGCTTGTCTAGGTGCAACGGAATCCGTGTGCTCAAATTGCAAATAGTCAAGATGAGATTTGCACCTCTTTTTTAGGAGAGATATTTTCTGAGCTCCTCGACGATTAAGACTACTGAAAATGCGTGGCCGCGCTCGGTTAGAATGATAGTTATTCATTCGGGAAAACCGTAACTGCAGAGTGTCGAAATCAGAGTCGAGAAAATCTGAGTATTAGATGAGATCCCTGCTCCATGTCAAATACTCACATTACGAAATATCGTGATGCAAAAGGAAAAGCCTAGATAATCCAAGGTATGGATTATATCTCTAGATATAAGAGATCTCATAGTCTGGTTAACCTAAGTGTCTAGCTAGGGACCTCCTTAGGCCAACGATGTACAAGGAGTGTTACTTATCTTGCACAAGTGGGAGTCTGTTAGATTATGTGCATAGATAGATAGCATGTATCATCGTGTCCAATACTATGTGACACTAAAGGATCACACCGCTGCACACCCAATTAGAACCTTTTGGATTATAACCTTTGTGTGGAAAAGAAATAATTAATTAGTTTAATTAATTATCGAGAAAGAGAAATATAATAATAGTTAATTATTATTTAAAAGAGAGATGTTAATATTTAGTTTAAATATTAACGGGACCAGTTAATTAATAATTATTAATTAACTAGAAAGGTCAAGGGGTATTTGTGTAATTGGTTAATAGTTTAATTAAAGCTGGGCTTTAATTAAACGGGCTTGGCCTAATAAGGGTTTATTATATATAAACCTAATTAAGCCTAAATAATCACATAACACAATTACAAACCTTAAGAGAAAAACCCTAGTCTCTCTCTCTCTCTACTCTCGGCCGACCCCTCTCTCTCTCTCTCTTTGAGATCGACGGCGGCGCAAGGCCGCAAGGGGCTGTCGACGGAGGCGCAGGCAGCCGCACGTGGTGGTTGACGGCGGCGCAAGGGTTCCCACACACACGGGTCGCGTTTTGATCCGAGGTTTAATCCTTAGGCGATCTAGCCGCCAGTTCGAGGCGGTGCAGTAGCGGTGGATAACCTGTAGCTGTCTAGAGGTCAAAAAGAAAAGTTTTAATCCATAAAGGTATAACTTTCTAACCCTCTTCTCTTTTAGTTCCTGTATGAGTTAGATGAGATCACTGGAGGGGGTTTTTGTTTTCCGCTGTGCATGTATGATAATATGTTTTTATACACTGCAAAACCCTTCAAAAATGAGATAAGACATATGGTTTAACTATTAAACCAAACTGTAAATAACCTCATAAATATTTGTTCATATAGACGTGAAGGGATCAAGTAGGCTATAAAATCTAAATTCACCATGAGCTCTGATCTAATATATACAGTTTCTCAGCAAATAGAGATCAAACTCTAGATAAAGTTTCGACCATATCTTTTTAAAATCATTGTATATTTATCTTTTACCTTTTAAAAGACACAAACTTCAAGAATTTTCATCAAATGTAGCCCAAGAAATCCCTAATTAAAGTCAGATATGTTCTAAACCAGATAACAAAAGTCAAAAGCCATCAAATTTGGTAATTTGTGTGTTTCACCCTGGATATTAATTAATAATGTAGTAAACATACATCGACTTTCACAGTGGAGTAAAAGGACATGGGGTAATCCACAGTTGCTAGATGGCCTCCGAAAATAGAAAACGCTGCACCTGCAGTCATGTTGTCTATCAAAACCAAAATCGTGTCAATATTCCAGTTTCCCTCTCTGTCCTGAAGAGACCAAACAAACAAATCAGTTTAAAACCAATATATCAGTGTGCGCAGGAAACCGACCCAAAGCATAAAGAAACAGGAATACCACACCAATGAGAAACAATAAGTTTTCGATAACATCAATATGTTACTAATGTGTAAAACTCACATATGGTTTTGTATGTACTAATATGTGAGGTTTACGCAATGAGAAAATAGCATTTCCAGTTAGTGAAGTAGATTATCAAGCAATTCTGATTATTTGTGTCAATTAGTAAATTAAATTATCAATAAGAAAATAGCATTTCCAATTGCAATCTGATTATTTGTGTCAATTGTTGTTTGTTTTTAATTTATTTCTGTTTATCAACAATAGATCCTGATAAGACCATCCGTAGCACCCCTCCGGGTTACCTACGGTTTGCTTGTGGTTTTGGCCGAACACCGCTACGCCCCTAGCGGGTTTGAACCTGCGGGTTCCTCTACGGTTTCTGGAAACCACTACACCCGCTCATAAATCCCATTTTTTCTTTTTTTTCCTTTTTTACCATGGTTCAAATTAAAAAAATTAATTTAAAAGCCAATTGATTGAAATTGAAAACTTTAGAAACGAGGATAGCTTTTTTATTTTTCATAATTTTTTAGATGATAATTTACCTTTTTTATCATTGGTTACTTTTTTATTTTTCATAATTTTTTTTCTAATTCACCCACTATAAACAACGAGGATAACTAGTTTTTTAGATGTTTTATTATTTTATATTTAATATTGAATGTTATGTTATTTTTTTATTCTAATGTTTAGTAATGTTAGGATTTTTTTTCTTATTATTATAATATTGTTTTAATTTTTAATAAATATAAGAAAATTTTATTTTGTTATATTATTAAATGTATTTAAAAAAAGAATTAAAAAAAGTGGAAAAGGTTGGGGTTATATGGGGTGTGGTACTCTACTTGAGGGTAGGAGACAGAAAAGCTGATGTGGTAGCATGGTTCAGTGGGTTCTGTGGGTGTGCTACGGATGGTCTAACAACTTATATGCCTACTGTATTTTGTTATTATTTTAAACTACAGGCTGTATAAGGTTATTTTAAGTCTCTAGGCACCAATCTACACTAAAGTTTTTCTACTTATCACCTAAAAGAGACTTAAAAATCTTAATATAAAGGGACAGGGATCAAGAACATGATAAAGGGGCAGGGATCAAGAACATGAGCTCTATGTTACCTGCCATATTTAAATTCAACAACAAATATAAGAAATATAGATTGGCAGTCTTGAGTGTTCTTCTTAATTTATATTGGCATGTGCTTTTTCATAGACAAAAGTTGTAATATATAAATACTTGTAATGATAGACACCAAGTGTAGTCATATATACATTAAGTAATAAAACATAGATTTTCATTATATCTAATTAGCACCCCACCTAGACACTTGTAGTTGGAACTTTAAACTTTAATAAACTGCCTTGAAGACACCAGAAAAGAATCTTACATTACTATTTAATTTAGAAAACTATGTAACACATATAGTTATATATCACTAATAAGCTATTTTCAGGTCAACAAGAGAACACTACTTTGAAAAGAACATCTCCCTTCAAATAATAAATAACCAAGCTTAACACGAAAATACTTTAAATTATAAGAAATCAAGCCACTTAACGCTACTTAGAAAAGAACATCTAATTTAAAGTACTAAATGACCAAACTTAAGATGTATGGCCAGGAAAAAGACTTTAAATTATAAGAAATCAAGCCAATAGCCAAAACAAATAACATCAGATAAAGATACCAACCTTGACAGTTGAATAAACGATTTTGAAACCAACTGTGGTTTGCATGCCTTGGTATGCAAAAGGGATTTATAGATATGTGTTGAATGTCAACTGGATGCTCGTATTATTGTAAACACTGATTAACACGGTAGAGATTATTCAGTTGTACTAAATAATCATCAGTTGATAATTTTATGAATGGTCAACACTTATTTAGTAAAATTAAAAATTGATAAATTTTTTTCTCATTTTATTTGTTGGGATATGGTATTTATTATCTCTTTTTTAATCTTAATTGAATTTAGGGGGTGATCATGTGATATTAGAAAATCAGAATCATAATAATGAGTTGTAACAACACAAGGTCCAAAAGATAGTGTTTGAATGTCCTTCTGCTAGAAGTTGTGGTAACAAATAACCGGTTGTTGTTTATGGAAAATTCTGATTTCATAAAGATTTACATGTAAAATAACCGTTAAATAATCGCATAACAAGAATCAATTTTGTTAATTTTTTTTGAACGGCTCCTAAATCTACACCACTTTACCCATAACTGGACTTGAACCCATAACAAGAATCAATTTTGTTATAGCTATTCCTAAACTGATTATCCGACCTCTAAGTGATCATATCCAATTTAAGACCTTGAGACAAACACCTCTTTTTTTCATCATCTATTAAAAGAAGCATCCAACATAGACCTCAAACCATAAGACAATTTACAAATGGTTATTAATCAAATTATCTTGATTTCACTTCTGAAATAATAAGATTACACAAATCGATTTAGTCACCTGATCAGCAAGAAGTGTGACATTTGAACCAGCAGCTCGTGCTACAACTTTGAATTTATCTGGATTTTCAGCAACAATGTCGTGTCTGCACATCAAAAACTCCATTTAATCAAAAATAGAAATCCAATAGACACACACCATCATCAAATCATGTAGAGAAACAAAAGAACTCAAAATTTACTTGAGGACTACCATGCTTACCTCTATGACCCCGTCGTCGCCCGTGGCCAGAAAACCGTGGGTTGTCGGCGGTTGTTGACTAACAGCTGCAAAAATACCCAAAGTTAGTCCCCAAATCACGATCGATTTTGGTTTTTCATGCAATACGACCTTGGTAACATCATCACGAGCATGTTTCACCCCATCTTCGCCCCCTAACACCACCGGATTTCGGAGAATTCAAAGAAACCCTAGGCCACTTCGAGACAACCGAGACTGTTGAGATGTTTATGGTACTAAAATCTTTTTTTGAGACCTCCGATGACGAATCTGAACCCATATTAGTGCTCCTCGCTTCATTCCTCATCGAATCATGTACCTCCCCACCGCCAACACCTCCGTCAGCCAGCCTTTGATGGCGGCACAAGAACACCAAAACCCTAATTCTCGGCTGATAGCATTTTAGAAAGAGAAATCCTAAAGATGAAAATATTGAGTCGTGTATGAGGAAAATATAGTCATAGGTGAGTTAAGGAAAATGATAGCATCTCAACAGATAGCTATATGCTAAACTCTACCATGTGTCTAAGGAAACCACGTGTATGAACAAACATAGAGCACTTATGCTAAATTCTGACACGTAAACAGATTTGTATATGTAAAAAAAATATAAATAAAATTCATCATTATATATTAAATCCTTTAATTTAATTAACATTTAATAGAAATGGAAATTATATCAAAATATATAATTCTCACAACCCAAATTCTTTAAAGGCCGGAGCCCGGAATCGAGAAGAAGATATTGGTACCATAAACATCTCAACTGTCTCGGTTGTCTCGAAGTGGCCTAGGGTTTCTTTGAATTCTCCGAAATCTGGTGGTGTCAGGGGCGAAGATGGGGTGCAACATGCTCGTGATGATGTTACCAAGGTTCGTATTGCATGAAAAACCAAAATCTTTGAGAAGAAATAATGTATCACTCTATTAAAAATCTTAATATAGTAAGCATTCAAATAGAACTTAAAGATCACATAAAGGAAGTGTTGGAAAAAATAGGAATATAAATTTATATCCTCTTTTGTTGACACAAAAATATACAATTTGTTTATATAAGTGTATACATTAACATTAGCATATGTGCACATATACATACATACACACACACACATATATATATATATATATATATATATATATATATATATATATATATATGATCAAGTAAAGAAATATTTATATTTATTTGTTACAAGTTAATTTTTTACAAATCGTAAAAAATCCAATCGTCAAAGATCAACGTCATCAACGCTCAAGAAGAAGACTTCGCCGAAGATATCTACATGAATACATTCAAATTACATGAGCTTACTAATTAAATAATCAAACAAGTTTAAGTTTTTATAAAATTATTTTTATAAAAACTTTTATAAAAATGGACAAATACTTTTATAAAATTATTCAAGTTGGTTGAATAAATCCAAGACTTCTTATTTTAGTAAATACCAAACACAATCTTACTTTGAAACAATACACAACCATATTTGCCAAAGGAATCTCCCAAAGAGGTAAACTTCCAGCAGGTCAACCACGGTCGATATATGGTCGACCGTGGGATCAACCGTCGCTATACTGTGTTACTTTTGAAATGTAACTGAGCAGGTGTTTCACGGTCGAACCACGGCTGAAACCGTGGATCGACCGTCGGGTCACTGGATTTTTGAACATGTAACAGCATGTTCACGGTCGACCCGCAACTGAAACCGTGGTAAAACCGTGAGCATGCTAGAATCTTTCAAATTTTTAATATTTTTTATTTGTGACATTTAATTCACAATTTCAACTTATTTAGGCTTATTATAGTATAACTAAGATTAGTATTCACAAAAATCTTCTCACTTTTAGGACATGCACATCTAATGTATGAACATATTATCATAGAGTTTGTTACATTCATTAACCATACTCTCTAAAATATGTTTCATGTATATTGAAATATCATGCTTCTTGTCAAAATTTTGCCAAACCAATTGTCTTTTCTAACTTTAGGGTCATGGCAAGATGTGATGAACACCGTTTTCACCATAGACACACACTAGGCTTATTCTTATCTATAATACTCATTATTTTTGTATAATATACAATTCTTTCCTTGATAGATCGTCATGCCGAGACAAAAAAAACCTCCACCTCTCGATCTTCCGCCATTCCCACTCAACGGGAAATAATGGCTACTCTAAACAAACGCCCAATCAATGAAGGGCGTTTGGTTGTCCCTGCTCACTTGCAACAATTTAACCTTCAATCCACCTTCCAACGGTTGAATTGGTCTACCTTTCTTCGCCTTCCAAGCGTCCTCTACCCCAGACGTGTTAGGGAATTTTACGCATCTTATGCGTACAATGAAGATGCCGATATGATTACCTTCAAAATCGCCACACAAGAATTTTCCTTTAGTCTTGCCCAACTAGGCGACATGCTTCAAATCCCTTCCACCGGCTTAAAATTCTATAACTCGCATAGCCTTAACAGCCTCCCTTCCGTCTTTACCATTTAAGAAATTGAAAGTTCCATCTATCACCTAAATTTGCCTAGAAATAAAGCAAATATCCTAGGCAAAGAACTCCTTCCTGAATGCAATGTGTGGAACAAGGTTGTTGATTCAAACATCTTCCCAAAATCCGGTCACCATTCTAAGATCAGTGTACTCAAACCGTCTTCCTTCATGCACTGAAAAACTGGGTCCGAGATCAACATTATGTACATCCTTGCTAAAAGAATGGTTGGCCTCCCGAGTAGTCATAGGGACCTTCCCTATGGAATACTACTTACAATCCAACAACTCCCAAACCTTCCTCCTCTAAATCCAACTCCCGGCACTTCTAAATCCAACTCCTGGCACTTCTTACACAAGATGGATTCTCACTCCCGTAAAGGGAAGAAACGGGCTCATTCTTTATCACATGACATGGAGGAGGATATTGAGAAATTATTTGAAGTAGATGATGACGGATATGCGGAGGTGGAGAGTACACTTGCACTGGACTATGGATTTATTGAAGGGTCTACGGATGAGAGGATTGCGGCTCTTAATCGGAATCTTAAAGACTTGAGGAATGAGGTGCGCACGTAGGTTAAGGGATTGAAGAAGATGTTGAGGGCGATCATGAATGCTCTCAAGTGCAATGCCGGCACGGATACGGGTGAACCATCTCACCCATGATGACTTATTTGTTTGCTTGGTTATGATGTTTAAAAACAATTTCCATTTGGTTTGTATGTTTCAAACAATTTTTATTTCGGTTGTTGAACACTTTATCTTTGTGATAATGCTTGAACAATGGTTGCTATCTTGACTTAAATTGCTATAGTATTGCATTGGCTTGACATGGTTGTATGTATTGTATGTACATGGTTTATATATATTATATACTTACTGTCCTTGGCAAGTCCTTGGTAGTACTCCATAAATTTTATATAGATTTCAAGAAGTGGAGTTCTACATTCAAGGGGGAGGCTCACTTCAAGGGGGAGCACAAGTCAAGGGGGAGGCCTCTTTTTGTTAAGAAAAAAAAGGGGGAGTAGGTATATATATATATATATATATATATATATATGTATGTATATATATGTATGTATGTATAAAGGCACATGTTAACATATTAAAGTTCTTTATACAATTTGTTCACAAATTGTAAATATTTGTCTTCAACAAAAAGGGGGAGATTGTTGGGAAAAATAGGAATATAAATTTATATCCTCTTTTGTTGACACAAAAATATACAATTTGTTTATATAAGTGTATACATTAACATTAACATATGTGCATATATATATATATATATATATATATATATATATATATTATAATCAAGCAAATAAATATTTATATTTATTTGTTACAAGTTTATTTTTTACAAATCGTACAAAATCCAATCGTCAAAGATCAACGTCATCAACACTCAAGAAGAAGACTTCACCGAAGATACCTACATGAATACATTCAAATTATATGAGCTTACTTATTAAATAATTAAACAAATTTAAGTTTTTATAAAATTATTTATATAAAAACTTTTATAAAAATGGACAAATACATTTATAAAATTATTCAAGTTGGTTGAATAAATCCAAGACTTCCCATTTTAGTAAATACCAGACACAATCTTACTTTGAAACAATACACCACCATATTTGGCAAAGGAATCTCCCAAAAAGGTAAACCTCCAACATACTTTGTGTATTGGTTTCCAAACTTCCATTTTGGTATTAAAATTCAAACATAAGAAGTATGAGATCAACTAACCTTTTCTAAATCTTCTTTTCAGTAGATTTTTAGAGTAAAAATGAGTTGTGTATGGTTTTGAACAAAGCCCAACGTCTATATTGCAAAAATCAAGAAGTTCCAACAGACCGACGGTCAAAGCCACGGTCGACGCACTCTGGACAACTTTTGAACTTGCACCTTTTTCCTTATTTAAACCAACTTAAACCTCATTCTTTACTCACCTTTTGCAATCTGGAAATACAGAATACTCTCTATATCTTGTGAGCTCATATTCTTTGATAATTCATCAAATTCTCAAGATCAAGAATTAAACAAGGCCTTCAAAGCAAAAAAACTACTTCAATCTTTCATATATTTGTAATAGTGTGAGGATCATCTCTAGCCTATATAATTAGAGAGAAGTGAGGATCAGCTCTACCCATTATAATTAAAGTGAAGCAAGGTTATCTTTACCTTACTCTACCTCTCGGACATGTGTAGTGCCAGGTATAAGATCAATCCTATACTCTACCTCTCGGACAAGTGGCAACCTGGTAGATCATCTGGAAATACCTCTGGATATTCAGACACAACTTGGACATCGGTGACTGGTTTCTTCTCCTTCTTTGCATCAATAGCATAAGTCAGGTAAGACGCACACCCTTTGGCTAGAGATTTTCTAGCCTTCATAAACGAGATGATAGGAAAAGAGGATTGGGCCCTATCCCCGCGAGCCACGACATGCGACCTATCAGCCAAGGGAATAGTGATAAGTTTCTTATGGCACTAAATACTAGCTTTATGGTGACTTAACCAATCCATGCCTAGTACTAAGTCAAACCCCACTATCGGCATAAGCAAGCATTCAACAGGAAAACTAGTACCGTCTATATCTATCTGTACTCCAGTCACTAAGGAGGTAACATGTACTAACTTACCATCTGCTATTTCTACTTCTAAGGGAGAAGCAATCACAATAACAGGCAGTTTCAGTTTATCACATAAGGATACAGATATGAATGACCTATTCGCATCACAATCAAATAACACACGAGCAGGCACAAAGTTTATTAGAAACATACCCGTAATCACATCATTGTTTCCAGTATCATCACTAACTATCATCTTAAAGGCTCTCCCTTCCGCAGAAGGTGGAGTCTCTCTCTTCTGACCTGCAGAAGACGATCCCCCGACATTGGCTACCCCTTGCCCTGTCCCCGTTGACTTCTGCTTTGTGCAGGCTCCAGCTCGGTGACCCTCTTCATCACAATTCCAGCAAACATTTGTTTTGAATCTACAGTCACAAGGCTCGTGACCAAATTCACCACAACGCAAACACCAACGAGTATGCGGTGTGCACGGACCAGTGTGACGTGACTTGCAAGTCCCATACCAAGGCTTGCCCTGAACCTTTAGATTTCTGATCTTCTCTGTTCTGATTATTCTGCCATTTGCCCTTATTCTGATTCCCACTTTGGTTCCCATCAGATTTGTAAGACGATCATTTTTCTCGATTCATATTTTTCTCTAGCCCTCACATCACCCTCAGCAGCTCTAGCTAAGGTGAATGCATGAACCAATGATGTAGCCAAACGGGTGTTACCCCGATATTCTGGTAACAGTGCTTGCACAAAGTGCTGAATTTGTGATGGTTCGTCAGGTACCCACTGCTTTGCGAATCTAAGAGTTTCGTTAAACTTGGTAATCAATTCATCAACTGACATCTTGTCATTCTGTGCCAAATCCATGAACTCTCGTTTCACCTTTACCAAATCAAATGCATTGCAAAAGTGTTCACAAAACTTGTTGTGAAATTGTTCCCAAGTTACAGAATTTAAAATATCCCTGGAAAGATGAGCTGTAAGAGAATCCCACCATGTTAGTTTGACCTTTTAACCTCCGGGTTGCAAATTTTACTCTCTCAGACACCTTGGCTTATAACTCTCCTGTGGTGGATACCATGGAATAAAGAAATTCTGCTGATGTGGTTGTTGTGGTTGATGAGACTGTGTCACTTGTGGAATAGGAACATAAGGAAAGGATCCGAAGGGTGTTGACACAGTACTGAAAGGTGTCGCAGTATAAACATATGGTGGTATGGGTTGGATAAACACAGTTGATTCTCTGGGCATGTGAATCGTTTGGGTCTGCTGAGAAGATTGAGATTGTTGTTGTTGTTGTTTCAATTGATGAATCATGTCTCTCAAAGTTTGCAATGTATCCTCTAGCTGTAGCACATAATCCTGCTGATCCGATTCCCCATTATGGGATGTACCAGCTCGGTTGTGCTATTCATTTATTGCCGTTGAAGACTGATTGTTGTTTCTTCTGGGGGACATAGGGGTAGTTGTCTGGTTATCGTTGTCAGCCATATTCTGTCTCATACACAACATCTCACCAATTGTTAGATTTAAATTCGTTAGTATAATCACACTAACTACCCTCAAAGCTACACTACTAATTACCCTCCCTGGGAATACTGGACTGACCAGAGCGTTGATTCGAGTATTGCACAAATCACCAATGCAAATCCTCAAACCAACGCTCTGATACCAATTTGTAACACTATACTTTTTAATTAATGTAAAACTGCGTGCGGAAGCTTAATTACATAATAAACACAAGTTAAGTACAATCCTTGTCTGGTTTTACATTTACAAAATACCACTACAGTGTTAATTATAAAATAGGCTCTAAACAAAATTTAGACATCAGAGTAGTGGTCTGTCCATATTCCCAGTCTTCACATTCAGAAACTCACCAAAACGAATATGCAAAATATGATGGTGGGGAATTAGCACAAAGCTAAGTGAGGGAATTAATATCTAAACATATACAAGGCAAACAGCCCAAACACATAGCTCATATCACAAGAGAACCGGCGGTGTTGCAAGCACCTACAACCATATGCCGGCCAAAGCATAGGTTTACCGATAGCCGTGCTAACATGGTCAACAATACCAGCATCCTTGAGTGTAACATCCTCATATCCGTTCTAGATTAATCAAGGTAATTAATTTAAGCTGGAGATTTACAATTAGTTAAGTGAAATTAATTGTTATTAATTGTTTATTATTATGTGATTAATTGATTAATTGGAATATTGTTAATTAATTAGAATGTGAGTTAGTGGAGTTAATAGGTGTCATTGGTGATGACACATAAACACCAAACCACTACCACAATTGCATGCTTTATCCAAAATTGAAAGTGTGTGTGTGTGTGTGTGTTGGTGTGCTCTCGGCCAAGAAGAAGAACGAGAACAAGAAATCATCTTCAACTTTCTGATTTTGAATTATTGTTTTGAATTCTGAAGTATCAATCCTGAAGGTTAGTATACTTGTTTTAATTTGATGTTTACATTCAGATTTATAGGAATTGTATGAATTCCGAATGATGCTTGATTAATTAATTGATGATAGGATGATTGCATGTTAGAAAATTATGTGAATTTATGTTCATTATATGCTTAGAATGATTTCTGAAAACATGGATTATATGTATGAGTATAAACAGTTTAGAATTGAAGTTATAATCAAACTGTTCAAAAACTTTGAATCATCCGGAATTAAGGACTTTGAATCATGCGGATTTGGTGAATTCCGCATGAGATTATTCGGAATTGAGGTTTAATCCGGACAATTTGATAAGTAATTACATTAGATTCCAAACAGAAGAACCTTGCTCTAACACTTTATTCGGAATTACATATGATCGGAATTGAACATCATCCGGAATTGAATTTGTGCCTTTATTCGGAATTTCATTATTCGAAATTACACTATTCGGAATTTGACCATTTGCTCGGAATTGGCCTTAGCTCGGAATGGAACTAAGTATTAATCGGAATTGAACCTTTATTCGGAATTAGACTTCATTCGGTATTGGATTTATGCGGAATTTGCTAATTATCCGGAATTGATAAGAAAATCCGAATGTTAACCGGAATTGATGTAAAACCGCATGATTTGCCTTTGGTTATTTGGAATGGAGGCATTGAATTCGGAATTATGATAATTCCGCAATTTTTATTCGGAATTTGAGATTTATAGAATTTCTTTAACAATTCAGAATTTTGACATACCGATTTTCTATATATATATGATATATGTGATATGTATAAATACATGTGATGTATGAACAACTGTATTAATTATAATGAATATGTATTGGGAGTTATATACTGACTTGTGTTTATATCTTCTTAGGAACTGAGAAGACTCAGTGAATTAGTCAACTGAGTGCGCTCCATCAGTGCAGACTGTGGTGAGTGGATTTATATCTTCGGATATACAGGATATGATATCCTATTTGACTTTATGCTCTTGCTTGAACTGTATAAATGTTATTTTGGAGATCAGCATGAGCTGAGCGGCTGGGCCTGTTGCTTGGGGATTTACAGTATCTGATCTTGATGTGCATTTGTTGTACACAAGGGGGCTGGTACTGTTATCCATGTTAGCAAGGCTATCGGTAAACCTTGGTTTTGGCCGACCTTGGTTGTAGGTGGTTGCAACACCGCCGGTTCTCCTCGGATTTATGAGCTTTGTGTTTCGGCATGTTGGCCTTGTATATGTTTAGATATTTGTTCCCTCACTTAGTTTTGTGCTAATTCCCCACTAGATTGTTTTGCAGATACTCCGTGGTGAGTTTTTGGATAATGATGACTGGGATTATGGACGGACCATTACTCTGATGTCAAGTTTTGTTTAGAGCCTGTTTTGTTTTTAACACTGTAGCAGCATTTATGTAAATGAAAATCAAACAAAAGTTGTATTTATCTTTTGTTTTTAAATCTAAGTATATATAATTTAGCTTCCGCACGCAGTTTTATGATAATTAAAAGTATAGTGTTACAAATTGGTATCAAAGCCCTGGTTTGAGGATTTCCATAAATGATTTGTGCAATACTCGAACCGAGGCTCTGGTCAGTCCAGTATTCCCAGGGTGGGTAATTGATAGTGTAGCTTTGAGGGTGGTTAGTGTGTTTATACTAACGGATTAAATCTAACAATTGGTGAGATGTTGTGTATAGAATAGAAATGGCTGACAACGTGAACCAGACAACTACCCCTGCGTCCCCTAGAAGAAACTACAATCAATCTTCAACTGCAGCTAATGAACAGCACAACAAAGTTGGTACATCTCACAATGGTGAGTCTGAACAGCAAGATTATGTGTTATAGTTGGAAGATACTCTGCAAACTCTGAGGGATAGAATACAGGAGTTGGAACAGCAGCAACACCAGACTCAATCCTCATAGCAAACCCAAACCATACAGATGCCTATGGAGACACCTGTATTTACTCAACCTATACCACCACATGTCTTTACTTCAGTACCATTTAGTACTATGTCTACTTCCTTTGGATCTTTACTATTTGTCACTATACCACCAGTATCAGAACCCCAACAACAACATCAACCTCAACAGCAAAACTTCTTCTTTCCTTGGTATCCATCTCAGGGAGGTTTTAGACCGAGATGTCAGTATAAAGATTTCATGGATTGCCAACCACCGGAGTATTATGGAAGCTCTGATCCGAATGTTACTTTCAAAATGTTACTTTGAACTGGTTGAGAGAAACCATTAAGGCACTAGATGCCTGTAATTGTAAGGAGTCAGAGAGAGTCAAGTTTGCAACCCAGAGGTTGAAAGGCCAAGCTGCAACTTGGTGGGATTCGTTAACTGCACATCTGTCGAGGGAAACTCTGAATTCTGTAACTTGGGATCAATTCCAGAGCAAATTATGTGAACATTTCTGCAATGCCTTTGATATGGCTAAGGTAAAGTGAGAATTTATGGATCTAGCACAGGATGATAAGATGTCGGTTGATGAACTGATTTCAAGGTTCAATGAGAAATTAAAGTTTACTAAACAGTGGGTACCGGATGAGCCATCTCAGATTGATCACTTTGTTCAAGCACTGTTGCCTGAATATTAGGGTAACACCCGCATGGCAACATCACTAGTTCAAGCATTCACACTAGCTCGAGCTGTAGAGGGAGATGTGAAAGCCAGAGAAAGAATGAATCGTGAGAAAGGGTGGTCGTTCCACAAGTCTGGTGGAAATCAAGGTAAAGGCAAGTGGCAAGGTAACCAGAACCGGGGTGATCATAAGTCCAAGAGTTCAAAGTCAAATCAGAATAGGGCCTGGTGTGGAGCTTGTAAGTCAAGCCATACACACCACAGACTCAACGGTGTTTGCGTTGTGGTGGAATGGGTCATGAGCCATCGGACTGTCGGTTTAAAACAAATGTGTGTTGGAACTGCCATGAGGAAGGTCACAGATCTGGAGCCTGCACTAAATAGAGATCAACCGGGACGGGGCAGGGGGTAGCACATGTCGGGGGATCGTCTTCTGCAGGTCAGAAGCGAAAGGCTGCACCTTCTGCGGAAGGGAGAGCCTTCAAAATGACTGTCACTGAGGCTGCTGAAAACAGCGATGTCATCACGGGTATGTTTTTGATAAACTCTATGCCTGCACGTGTGTTATTTGACTCTGGTGCAAATAGATCGTTTATATCTGTATCTCTGTGTAATAAAGTGAGACTACCTGCTACTGTGATTGCTTCTCCGTTAGAGGTAGAAATAGCTGATGGTAAGTTAGTGCATGTGACTTCTTTTGTGATTGGGGTGCTAATAGATATTGATGGTACTAGCTTTCCTGTAGACTGTTTGTTGATGCCTATACCGGGGTTTGACTTAGTACTAGGCATGGATTGGTTAAGTCACTATAGAGCTAGTATCTAGTGTCACAAGAAACTAATTACTATTCTTTTGCCTGACGGGTCGCATGTCGTGGCTCGTGGGGATAGATCCTCATTTTCTTTTCCAATTATCTCATATATGAAGGCTATGCGTCTTTTCTGGCTTATGCCATCGATGTGAAGAAAAAGAAAAGACCTGTCACGGATGTTCGTGTTGTCTCCAAATATCCAGAAGTATTTCTAGATGATCTGCCAGGGTTGCCACCTGTACGGGATGTTGAGTACAAGATTGATCTGATACCGGGTACTACACCTATTGCGAAAGCTCCGTATCGTTTAGCTCCTTCAGCAATCCGGGAGATGATGACACAGATCCAGGAATTGCTAGATAAGGGGTTTATTCGTCTGAGTGCTTCACCGTGGGGTGCACCGGTACTGTTTGTTAAAAAGAAAGATGGAACTCTTCGTATGTGCATTGATTATCAGGATTTGAACAAGAGGACCATCAAGAATAAGTATCCGTTACCCAGAGTCGATGACTTATTTGATCAATTACAAGGGGCTTCATACTTTTCAAAGATTGATCTGAGATCAGTTTATCATCAAGTCAGGGTAGTAGAAGAGGATATACCTAAAACTGTTTTTCGTACACGATACGGTCATTACGAGTTTCTCATGATGCCGTTTGGTTTGACAAATGCTCCTGCTGTATTTATGGATCTGATGAACCGCGTCTGCAGACCGTTCTTAGACAAGTTGTCATTGTGTTTATTGATGATATCTTGGTGTACTCTAAAACAGAGGATGAACATGATCAGCATTTGAGATAGGTTCTGGAAATTTTAAAATAACACAAATTATATGCCAAGTTCTCGAAATGTGAATTCTGGTTACGTGAAGTTCAATTTCTGGGGCATGCAATTTCTCAAGATGGTATCAAGGTGGATCCGTCCAAGATCGAAGCAATGATGAACTGGGGTGCTCCGAAAATGCCAACAGAAATCAAGAGTTTTCTTGGATTAGCGGGTTACTATCGACGGTTTATTAAAGATTTCTCTAAACTTGATGGTCCGTTGACCAAGTTGACTCGAAAGGATGTTCCATTTCAGTGGGGTTCAGCTCAAAAGAGTGATTTTCAGACTCTAAAACAGTTATTGTGTCAAGCTCCTGTTCTTTCGTTACCTGAGGGTTCTGAAGATTTTGTTGTTTACTGCGATACTTCTCACGCCGGCTTGGGTTGTGTTTTGATGCAAAGGAGTAAAGTAATTGCTTATGCTTCGAGACAGTTGAAACCTAATGAACGAAATTACCTGACTCGTGATTTAGAATTAGCTGCTGTGGTATTTGCTTTGAAATTGTGGAGACATTATTTGTACGGAACCAAGTGCACAATTTGCACTGATCACAAGAGTCTTCAGTATGTGTTTAATCAGAAAGAATTGAACATGAGACAACGCCGTTGGTTGGAATTAATTAAAGATTATGATTGCGATATTCAATATCATCCGGGTAAAGCCAATGTGGTTGCAGATGTACTGAGTTGAAAGGGATCCTCGGATACAGTAAAATTTATGCGATTGGAGATTAAATCTGATTTATTGGATCAACTTTTGGCCGCTCAACTAGAAGCTTTGAACGATGAAAACTTAAAAGATGAATTGATGGTTAAGCGACAACATGAGCTAACTGTTGATACACGTGGCTTGAAGGTTTATCACAACCGTGTTTGGGTGCCAAAGCTTGGAAACTTGAGGGAGTTAATTATGAATGAGGCTCATAAATCTAGGTTTGCAATACATCCAGGTAGTACGAAAATGTATCATGATTTGAAAACTCTTTACTGGTGGCCAACAATGAAAACAGATATGGCTCGTTTTGTTAAAACTTGTCACATCTGTGCACAAGTTAAAGCTGAACATCAGAAACGGTACGGATCTTTGAAGCAGTTAGAAATACCTGAGTGGAAGTGGGATCATATTACGATGGATTTTGTAACTAAACTTCCACGAACTTAAAAGGGTCACGATATGATTTGGGTTATAGTCGACAAATTGACCAATAGTGCTCACTTCCTTGCTACTGCCGAAACTGCTTCATTGAGTAAGTTAGCACAATTGTACATTGATTAAATAGTATCTATACATGGAGTTCAATTGTCCATCGTCTCATATCGGGATTCGAGATTTGTGTCTAACTTTTGGAACAGACTACAATAGGAATTAGGGTCCAGAGTAAATTTGAGTATAGCTTATCATCCACAGACAGACGGTCAATCAAAGAGAACCATTCAGACTTTAGAAGATATGTTTCGAGCATGTGTGTTAGAGTTTGGGGGTTCGTGGGATTCACATCTGCCACTGGTTGAATTTGCCTACAACAATTATTATCACTCCAGTATCGGTATGCCTCCGTATGAAATGTTATATGGGCGTCCTTGTAGAACTCCGACCTGTTGGTTAGAGGCTGGGGAAAAGCAATTTGCAGGACCTGATATAGTACAGATGACGGCTGACAAGGTAGCAGTTGCCCGAGAAAAGTTGAAAGCTGCAAGAGATCGACAGAAAATGTATGTTGATCCACGTTGTCGACCAGTATCATTTGTTGAAGGAGAGAAAGTTTATTTAAAGGTATCTCTGTGGAAAGGTGTTATTCGTTTTGGGAAACGCGGGAAGGTGGCTCCCCGTTACATTGGTCCTTTCAGAATCAGACGAGTAGTTAATGATCAGACAGTTGCTTTAGATCTACCGGATGAATTGACGGGTGTTCATGACACTTTCAATGTGTGCTATCTGAGAAAGTGTAATGTAGAAGATCAGACTCAGATTCTTCCGATACAAGATCATCGGGTGGATACAGATCAAAGGCTTATCGAAGAACCAGGTGAGTTACTTGATCGTAAGGTAACAAAGCTGAGGAAGAAACAAATACCAATAGTCTTGGTAAAGTGGAAGCACAGTTTAGGTTCTGATTTAACTTGGGAAACCGAAGCTGATATGAGGAGTCGTTATCCTTCTCTATTCAAGCGCGAAGAGATTCCAAGGACGGAATCTTCTTAAGGGGGTAGATTTGTAACACCCTCATATCCGGTCTAGATTAATTAAGGTAATTAATTATTAAGCTTGAGATTTACAATTAGTTAAGTGAAATTAATTGTTATTAATTGTTTATTAGTATGTGATTAATTGATTAATTGGAATATTGTTAATTAATTAGAATGTGAGTTAGTAGAGTTAATAGGTGTCATTGGTGATGACACATAAACACCAAACCACTATCACAATTGCATGCTTTATCCAAAATTGAAAGTGTGTGTGTGTGTGTGTGTGTGTGTTGGTGTGCTCTCGGCCAAGAAGAAGAACGAGAACAAGAAATCATCTTCAACTTTCTGATTTTGAATTATTGTTTTGAATTCTGAAGTATCAATCATGAAGGTTAGTATAATTGTTTTAATTTGATGTTTACATTCGGATTTATGGGAATTGTATGAATTCCGAATGATGCTTGATGAATTAATTGATGATAGGATGATTGCATGTTAGAAAATTATGTGAATTTATATTCATTATATGCTTAAAATGATTTCTGTAAACATGGATTATATGTATGAGTATAAACAGTTTAGAATTGAAGTTATAATCAAACTGTTCGAAAACTTTGAATCATCCGGTATTAAGGACTTTGAATCATGCGGATTTGGTGAATTCCGCATGAGATTATTCGGAATTGAGGTTTAATTCGGATAATTTGATAAGGAATTACATTAGATTCCGAACATAAGAACCTTGCTCTAACACTTTATTCGGAATTACATTTGATCGGAATTGAACATCATCCGGAATTTAATTTGTGCCTTTACTCGGAATTTCATTTTTCGGAATTACACTATTCGGAATTTGACCATTTGCTCGGAATTGGCCTTAGATCAGAATGGAACTAAGTGTTAATCGGAATTGAACCTTTATTCGGAATTAGACTTCATTCGGTATTGGATTTATGCGGAATTTGCTAATTATCCGGAATTGAGAAGAAAATCCGAATGTTAACCGGAATTGATGTAAAACCGCATGATTTGTCTTTGCTTATTCGGAATGGAGGCATTGTATTCGGAATTATGATAATTCCGCATGTTTTATTCGGAATTTGAGATTTATAGAATTTCTTTAACAATTCAGAATTTTGACATACCGATTTTCTATATATCTGTGATATATGTGATATGTATAAATACCAGTGTTCTAAAAGGCGCGCCATGGCGGCGCCATGACGTCGCAAAGGCGTGAGGCGTGGCTCCGCCGTTAAGAAATGGTCTCAGGCGTGAGTGCTAGGCGTGGCGCGCACCAAGGCTTGCCAAGGCGCGCTTTTGCGCGCCAAATGGCGAGTTTTTTATAACGTGGCGCCAAAAAATTCATTTTTTAAAAAAATTTGAACTTTTTTTTATACATTTTGCAATCGCGTGTATAGAACTTTTATAAATTTGTATTTTATAATTTGTATATGTTATTTTGCTCATCATTTCCGTAAATTTGTGTAATTAGTATATTAGTAATGATAAATTTGATATATATAATTACAAAATATATACAAAATCGCCGCCTTAAGTCACGCCTTAAAAAACGCCAAGGCTTTGCCATGATTCCTATAACTTGAGGCTTGACCTCGCCGCCACGCCACGCCTTACGTTATTTAGAACCATGATAAATACATGTGATGTATGAACAAGTGTATTAATTATAATGAATCTGTATTGGGAGTTATATACTGACTTGTGTTTATATCTTCTCAGGAACTGAGAAGACTCAGTGAATTAGTCAACTGAGTGTGCTCCATCAGTGCAGACTGTGGTGAGTGGATTTATATCTTCGGATATACAAGATATGATATCATATTTGACTTTATGCTCTTGCTTGAACTGTATAAATGTTATTTTGGAGATCAGCATGAGCTGAGCGGCTGGGCCTGTTGCTTGGGGATTTACAGTATCTGATCTTGATGTGAATTTGTTGTACACAAGGGTGCTGGTACTGTTATCCATGTTAGCAGGGCTATCGGTAAACCTTGGTTTTGGCCGACCTTGGTTGTAGGTGGTTGCAACACCGCCGGTTCTCCTGAGATTTATGAGCTTTGTGTTTAGGCATGTTGGCCTTGTATATGTTTAGATATTTGTTTTCTGACTTAGCTTTGTGCTAATTCCCCACTAGATTGTTTTGTAGATACTCCGTGGTGAGTTTTTGGATGATGATGACTGGGATTATGGACGGACCATTACTATGATGTCAAGTTTTGTTTAGAGCCTGTTTTGTTTTTAACACCGTAGCAGCATTTTATGTAAATGACAATCAAACAAAAGTTGTATTTATCTTTTGTTTTTAAATCTAAGTATATATAATTTAGCTTCCGCACGCAGTTTCATGATAATTAAAAGTACAGTGTTACATTGAGTACAACCAATATACTTCAAGATAAGATATTGTAAATCCCCAAGCAACAGGGCCAGCCGCACAACTCATGCTGATCTCCAAACAAACATGTATACATATCAAACAAGACATATAGTCTAATGAGCATAGTTACAATCAGGATATCACATCCAGCATATCCAAAGATATAAATCCACTCACCACAGTCTGCACAGCTGTAGTACACTCTAGTGACTAACTCATTGAGTCTTCTCAATTCCTTAGAATATAAATACAAGTCAGTATTGTATCATAATATTGCTTCATAATAAGTAAACATACATCATAAGTCACAAAGACACACAATCAGTTATATATGTACATACAAGTACAACACTATTTACCAATGAACTGGTGTATTCCGATAGCTTCTCCATAGCTCAGGTATGAGGTTACAATGGTCATCCTCCAAGTTAGGGTTTCATAAGTAAAGGAATTTCCAAGTTATCATAAAAACCGTATAAGCCATGCGGTTTCTTCATCATGCGGTTTTATCATCATAAGTCCAAAAACTGATTAAAGTGTTAGGGAAAATGTCAAAGTCCCAAATCCCGGATAAGTCATACGGTTTTATCAAAATCCCGGATCAAATTCACATTCCTGAAGAAGTCAAGGCATTCCATGCGGTATTATACAAATCCCGGATTATATGCGGTTTTTCTCAAAAACCGGATAAGTCATAGTTCCATATAAGCATAGGAAAATTCATTCGGTTTTCTATGAATCCCGCATCACATGCGGTTTCCTCAAATGCCGGATATCCATTCGGTTTTCTCCAAGTGTTAGGCAACAATTCCATTTCATTCGGTTTTAGTCAAATTCCCGTATAATGCATTCGGTTTCTTAATCAATCCCGGATAACTCATGCGGTATTCACAAATCCCGCATTGTTCATCCTAAATCCCGCATACTTCAAGTGTTCTTGGTTATTTTTCAATTTCTTCAATTCGGGTCTAATTCATGTACATGCATATGAATATATACTTCCAGAATTCATTATAAACACATAATAAACATATATTCTCATCAATTTCTAACATGCATTCATCCTAACATCAATTGATTCATAAGCATCATGCGGTTTTTCATTTGAATCCCATAAAACCGAATATAAACACAATTTAACAATCAATTATGCTAACATTGACAATATAATACTTCTGAATTCAAAGCAATTAACTCAAGAATTGAATGAAGATAATGAATCTCCCCTTGTGTTCTTTTCCTTCTCGGCCGAAGATCACCAAAACACACACACACTATGATCTAATTGCATGTAAATGAAAGAGATGAAAGTGTTTTGATGATTAAGTGGCAAAATTCGGACACCTCACCACCCACTAACTCACATTTTAATTTTTATTAACAATTTTAAATAATTAGATAACACATAACAATTAAATAACATTTAAATTCACATATTAAATGTAACCCAAAATCAGTTAAACTAATTACCTCAATAATACTAGGCCGGTAGAGAGGGTGTTACATTATGAAACATAAATCACATACATACGACGTTAGTGATAATGATTACAAATTATCATCAATTTTGTAAATCTATATTTTTTCATTTTA
Source organism: Pulicaria dysenterica (assembly GCA_947179395.2). Classification (NCBI taxonomy): domain Eukaryota; kingdom Viridiplantae; phylum Streptophyta; class Magnoliopsida; order Asterales; family Asteraceae; genus Pulicaria; species Pulicaria dysenterica. The sequence goes on along the minus strand of OX359294.1, from coordinate 27,533,000 downwards.
AAAATAAACTAATTAGAGTAAGTACATCTTAAGTATCACTTTATTTCAATACATTTGCTCTCATCATCATTCTTTTATTCTAAATTTATCTCTATAGTGGATTTGTCATCATGGTACCATCACCTTTATTTATTATAATTTAAAGTTACTAATAATATAAAAGTATGAAAATACATAAAATAAAAACATATTTACTAATTTACGTTCAACTCTCTTTACCATTTTAGCTGTAAATATGTATAGGAATCGATTTTAGCGTGAGAACCGTGAGAACCAATCTTAACTGTTAATTTGATATATATATATATATATATATATATATATATATATATATATATATATATATATATATATATATATAGGGGAGGAACCAATCTTAGGCGTTGATTTGATAAAGTGGAATTCATGGATGTGGAGCGTGGGGGGATCAAGTGTGTTAAGGTGCATGTGAGGAATTCATAGGTGGACAATGATATTGAAGGAGGGGAAATTGGACGGCTTATATTGGTTCTCGCAATTCTCGTACGAAAAACGTTCTCGTTTGAACTTTTGCCTATATATATATATATATATATATATATATATATATATATATATATATAGAGAGGAAAAAGTTCATGCGAGAACCATTCTTAGTGCGAGAACCAATCTGAGGCGTATCCAAGAAACTTCCCATATCCAAGAAACGGTCGAGATCGGTTTTCGCGGTTCCCGCACTAACAACGTTTCTTGCATGAACCCTCCCCTATATATATATATAATTTAAGAGCTTATCTTAAAAAAACCAAACCCCCTAACTTATGTTAAAATAGTTTAATCCTAAAAAATGCTCTTATTGGATTCATTAGAAAATTTGAGATTTCAAAACTGACTAATTCTATCATGTATTATAAGTTAAGAAATAATGGACATGGAATGTGTATGCACCACATGCCTAAAACAATGTTAATGTATACATGTCTCTTAACACGTGTCATGATATTGTGTATGCTCCACATGGCTAAAACAACGGAAGCAAAGAGTAGGATATATCATGATATCGTGATAAATTGAATATTACGTTTTAATTTAATGCAAAAGTTACTGATTTGCCCTTGAAAAACTTATGAGAAATTGAAGATTTAGTTAGTAAATTGATGTATATAGTAATTAGATGTTAAAATTGCAAATGGTTGTCGTAATAATATCACACAAAATACATATTAATTACATAACTTAGAAACCTCTTATGATTATGTGTAATCCATTAGTATCTTGTTACAAATGTATATATTTTTTTAACGGGCAAACTCACACACCCATTAAACCTATTCCTAAATTTATCATATTACCCTCAGTCGGACTTGAACCCACAAACTCTTAAGAGGGGCACTACTTCATAACCACCAAATACCGATAGGCTAAATGTACATCAATCCAAACATGCATCATGTCGGGTAGAATTACCCTAAGGCTACGCGTTATACAAGAGGGTAAAGCATTGGGTAGGCGAAAGTTTTTTTCGGGTAACACGGGAACACCATTTCCGCCCTTGAGGGTAAATGTGCGGGTACCTGGCAGCGGGTATATACACCCGAGAAAATTCTTTCAACCCCCACCCCCCACCACCCCACCTTCATCCAATCAAACTTTGCCACATTTATTATATTTTCTTTTTTCTTTTTTTTAAGTGAAAATAAAAGGGGAAAGATGAAAGATGGGTACAACACTAGTTGAGGGTAAAGAAAGGGGAAGGGAAAGAAAGCTGATGTGGCGCACGGTAAGGAAAGATGAAAGATGGGTATAACGCTCAGCCTAATTAGATATTATCTTAATAAAACCAAACCGTAATTAAGTTCAACTTGGTGATGTAAATTTATTGTCCTCTAAACCAATAAGATGAATTCATTGAAAAAATGTGTCGTTAGAATTTGTTGAACCAAAACTATGTCAACGAGGATGGAAGAAGTTAGCATCTAATCCTCTACTAACCAAGTTCCACACAGCACCAACAACTACCAACACACTCAATCCCATGCCTAAACAACCAAGCCCAAGGTTGAGCCACCAACTTATGGATTTCATTGGAGGTTTCTTGATCGCAACCCACATAAGACATGGGTATCCGAATGTCAAATGTAGCGCAATACCTCCGATAATAAGTCCTAGGCTCGGAAGAAAGGGGAACGCTACCGATATAAAGAAGGTTAATCCTCCAAAGAAGATCCTGATTCCCATTCGTGTTAACTTTGGGCATTCCTGGCTATTTCTTCTCACGTATGCATGCTCTAAGTTATCGTACACCACCATGCTATATATTTGGAAAGCAGTCAGACAACTAATGATAATTTGCATGTATATGAGTCCCAGTACTGGTTTTGACGCATGGTAGCTAAGCGTTGTCGAGATTGCGGTTAGCATTCCTCCGGTAATTGGAATCTGCAACCATTTAGAGTTTTATATAAGTATAATTCATTTTGAAATAGTTGAGATCCTGGCATGTTAAACATGACCGCTCAAGTGCTTTTACAACATGAGAGTCATACCTAATAAGTGGATCAAATTTTAATTCAAAATAGTGATCCCAACTTTCATATTTGTAAAATGAATATGACTTATCGTATTTATGTTTAACCACTAGTGAGATGATATCAATCCTTATGAAACTATGTTTAATAATTGTCTATCAAAAGTAGCGGTTTTTCGTAACCTTGTTTCCAAATGCCCAATATCCAACAATTGCAAGGGGAAAGAAACACATTGCAATGATAATATATGATGCTGCTACTCCTTTCCACATTAACTTGGATGATGAGCGATTTGGGGTTGATGGGATTGTACCCTACACAAAATACAAAAAATCATATTATAATTACTCTTTTTAACATATATATATATATATATATATATATATATATATATATATATATATATATATATATATATATATATATATATATATATATATATATATATATATATATATATATATATATATATATATATATATATATATATGATTTGGGGTTAAATGAATTATCAATGTATTTACTTACTTGGATCTCTAACACAACATTATGGCCTCTAAAAGCAATGGCAATGATTCCAAGAGCGGAGAAAATACTTCGAATACGACCAGCCTCGGAAGTTACCGCTTCCGAGGGATCATGAGCAACACCTTCTACTCTTCCTTTCGCGACCAAAACTACCCATATGATGGTACAATATCCAACGGCCATAATTGCTCCAAGAAACGAAACCAAAGCAGTAGAATGCATGTTTGGACAAAGCAGAGACACAAGAATGGCCAAAGAAATGAAAACCAGAAACCATTCTGTGGTTGTCAAGGAGTGTTTGGATGAGCAATCTTCACACAAGAGTTGATAGAAAAGTTTCATGGTTCCACCTCCTGTGATTATGAACATCACACATGTACCTCCAGAAAGATACATTACTGGAAAAATAGCTAAAATTTTCCCAAGTTTTTCACCTAAAGTCAAAAAAAAAAAATCATATATTAGTGAAGATATCTAATATGTTATTTTGTCTAAGAAAGGGGGCTTAATATTAATATGCATACCAAAGGCAACCATTGAAAGTTGAAGGTATCTGCTGTAACGAGTTCCAGGGACAAATTCGTGAAGACTCACTAGCAATCCAATGGTGTAGAGTTGCCATATAAATGCCACAGACAAACATATAATTCCCCAAAACCTGAAATTATTATTTTATAAGTAATGTTGTGAATTTAATAAATGGAGTAGAAACTACAAAATTTAACCATCTCTTGTTTGGCTACGAAGTATGTGAGTAGATCCCTTGCCAAGGGTTCGGCTTTCATAGGGGTTTCAATCAGGATGCTTTGAATATGATCACACGTAAAAACGTATAAACCGCGTACATTTGAGTCAAAAGTATGGGGGCATAGCAAAAAGAAGTCGTTTTGAGAAAGAAAAAAAAATAGAAACTAGAAAGTAATGTGTAGATGGTGAGATATATTACCAGCCAAGGTATGCAAAGGCAGGTGGAAGAGAGAGTGTTTGGATTCCGATTCCAGAGCTAAGCAAAAGAAATGTTGCTGTCAGGGAATTTCCTCTTCTTGATTGAGTAATGGGAAGCCAATCCTCAAGTGGTTGATTGATTCCATTCCCGTATTTCTTGGAATCAAATTGCTGATCATGAGTCTCCAAGTAGTTCTCTGGAATCCGTTTACTTTCGATTTCACCATTGTCATTCAATACATGAATTCTGCTATCCCAAGCAACTTCTCCTTGCTTACATCTATCCAACACCTCATCACCCATATATGTCTTCACACCTACTTCACCTTCAGAATATGTGTTTCTTGTGTTTGTGTGTGTGTGAGAGAGAGAGAGAGAGAGATGGAGAACACCTTTGATGGGCGTAGATGAAGAATATATATTAAGGTGAAGGAGAACTTATAACATCATATAGTCAAACCAAAGCATGATTCTTAATTTCGTGAGCATAATGACGTAATGTTATAATACGTACAACCTTACGTTTTTTTATTTTTTTATTTTTTCCCATTGGTGCTAACATTTTAGCCATTTGAATTAAATATGTAGATGTTGAAGCTTAGGATCGAATTTAGTATTTAAGAAATGAAATAATATTTTTAATATATAATAATACAGCATATAATAGCCTCGAGATTCATATATTTTTCTATTTATTTAGAAACACTGATTTCACATGTAACCTTCTGTCAAAAATAAATAATAAATTAAATATGCATTTACATTGAATATAAATGTTTTTCTTAGAGGACAATTTATGAAGTTAAGATATATGCTAGAAACAAAACAAAATCCAAAGAGTTTACAAAATTTAAGGATTCCTGATCCATTTAACAAACTAAAAATAAAATATTTTTTAGATGTAGAATAAATACAAGAAAAAAAAAAGAAAAAGCTTGACGTAATGTTATTTATCTTTAATTTTTTTTCTTCATAGAAATCCGTTTCTTTTTTTAGTGAATAAAATATCTATCAAAATACTTTTTTTTAATTGGCTACTAATTAAGTTTCCGAATGATGCCATACATGACCTCACACATATATATATATATATAGATCAATATAGAACCATTATTTAAACATAAAATCATAAAACCAATCTGGACCATTGAATCATCAAAATCAATTGTTAAGATTAAGGATGGCATAATTGTAATTACCTTCCAACAAACCCACGTTTTTAATTAAAAAATACCCCCCAAAACTTTAAATTGTCATAACTTTTTAAGTTTTGTGAATTTTAAAAAAATATATATACCAATATTTTAGTTTTTTAATCCTCTTTCAATCAAGACCACTCTTGCCATATTTTTCAAAAAATTTTATGAAAATGCAAATTTTGTTTTGCATTTTAGGTTGTATTTTCAGTTAGTTCTTATTTGCATTTTCAGTATTGGTTTCAAAATTTGCATTTTTGGAAGCATATGCATAATTTGCATCTTCGATTTTTGCATTTTCGGTTTTTGCATTTTTGCATTTTCAAATGAAACCCAGGTAAAAATGCAAAATTTGAAAAATTTGCATTTTCAAAAAAAAAATAAAGTTTCAGAAATATATCAAGCCTGGTCTTGTTTGAAAGATGACGAAGAACTGAATCTAACGATATACTTTTTTTGTTAAAATTCTTAAAAAAAATGAATTATGAACATTTAAAGATTGAGGTGGTTTTTTTTTAAAGTTTGTTGGAAGGGAGGGGGGATGTCACGTGTCATCACCTAAAGTGATTCTTTAGGTTCTATGTTTAAGTATATATATATATATATATATATATATATATATATATATATATATATATATATATATATATATATATATATATATAGAAAATGGATCAATATAGAACCATTATTTAAACATAGAACCATAGAACCAATCTGGACCATTGAATCATCAAAATCAATGGTTAAGATTAAGGATGACATAATTGTAATTACCTCCCAACAAACCCACGTTTTTAATTAAAAAATACCCCCCAAAACTTTAAATTGTCATAACTTTTTAAGTTTTGCGAATTTTAAAAAAAAAATTATACCAATATTTTAATTTTTTAATCCTCTTTCAATCAAGACCACTCTTGCCATATTTTTCACAAAAATTTATGAAAATGCAAATTTTGTTTTTCATTTTAGGTTGTATTTTCAGTTAGTTCTTATTTGCATTTTCAGTATTGGTTTCAAAATTTGCATTTTTGGAAGCATATGCATAATTTGCATCTTCGATTTTTACATTTTTGCATTTTCAAATGAAACCCAGGTAAAAATGCAAATTTTGAAAAATTTGCATTTTCAAAAAAAAAAAGAAAAAGTTTCAGAAATATATTAAGCCTGGTCTTGTTTGAAAGAGGACGAAGAACTGAATCTAACGATATACTTTTTTTATTAAAATTCTTAAAAAAGAATGAATTATGATCATTTAAAGATTGAGATGGTTTTTTTTTAAGTTTGTTGGAAGAGAGGGGGATGTCACGTGTCATCACCTAAAGTGGTTCTTTAGGTTCTATGTTTAAGTATGTATGGATATATATATATATATATATATATATATATATATATATATATATATATATATATATATATATATGTATATATATATATATATATATATATATATATATATATATATATATATATAGAAAATGGATCAATATAGAACCATTATTTAAACATAGAACCATAGAACCAATCTGGACCATTGAATCATCAAAATCAATGGTTGAGATTAAGGATGGCATAATTGTAATTACCTTCCAATAAACCCACGTTTTTAATTAAAAAATACCCCCCAAAACTTTAAATTGTTATAACTTTTTAAGTTTTGTGAATTTTTAAAAACAAATTATACCAATATTTTAGTTTTTTAATCCTCTTTCAATCAAAACCACTCTTGCCATATTTTTCAAAAAAATTTATGAAAATGCAAATTTTGTTTTGCATTTTAGGTTGTATTTTCAGTTAGTTCTTATTTGCATTTTCAGTATTGGTTTCAAAATTTGCATTTTTGGAAGCATATGCATAATTTGCATCTTCGATTTTTGCATTTTCGGTTTTTGCATTTTCAAATTAAACCCAGGTAAAATTGCAAATTTTGAAAAATTTGCATTTTCAAAAAAAAAATAAAGTTTCAGAAATATATCAAGCCTGGTCTTGTTTGAAAGATGACGAAGAACTGAATCTAACGATATACTTTTTTTGTTAAAATTCTTAAAAAAAATGAATTATGATCATTTAAAGATTGAGGTGGTTTTTTTTTTAAGTTTGTTGGAAGGGAGAGGGATGTCACGTGTCATCACCTAAAGTGGTTCTTTAGGTTCTATGTTTAAGTATATATATATATATATATATATATATATATATATATATATATATATATATATATATATTTATATATATATATATATATATAAAATGGATCAATATAGACCCATTATTTAAACATAGAACCATAGAACCAATCTGGACCATTGAATCATCAAAATCAATGGTTGAGATTAAGGATGGCATAATTGTAATTACCTCCCAACAAACCCACGTTTTTAATTAAAAAATACCCCCCAAAACTTTAAATTGTCATAACTTTTTAAGTTTTGCGAATTTTTAAAAAAAAATTATACAAATATTTTAGTTTTTTAATCCTCTTTCAATCAATACCACTCTTGCCATATTTTTCAAAAAAATTTATGAAAATGCAATTTTTGTTTTGCATTTTAGGTTGTATTTTCAGTTAGTTCTTATTTGCATTTTCAGTATTGGTTTCAAAATTTGCATTTTTGGAAGCATATGCATAATTTGCATCTTCGATTTTTGCATTTTTGCATTTTCAAATGAAACACAGGTAAAAATGCAAATTTTGAAAAATTTGCATTTTCAAAAAAAAAATAAAGTTTCAGAAATATATCAAGCCTGGTCTTGTTTGAAAGAGGACGAAGAACTGAATCTAACGATATACTTTTTTTGTTAAAATTCTTAAAAAAGAATGAATTATGATCATTTAAAGATTGAGGTGGTTTTTTTTTAAAGTTTGTTGTAAGGGAGGGGGATGTCACGTGTCATCACCTAAAGTGGTTCTTTAGGTTCTATGTTTAAGTATATATATATATATATATATATATATATATATATATATATATATATATATATATATATATATATATATATATATATAGAAAATGGATCAATATAGAACCATTATTTAAACATAGAACCATAGAACCAATCTGGACATTGAATCATCAACATCAATGGTTGAGATTAAGAATGACATAATTGTAATTACCTCCCAACAAACCCACGTTTTTAATTAAAAAATACCCCCCCAAAACTTTAAATTGTCATAACTTTTTAAGTTTTGTGAATTTTTAAAAAAAAATTATACCAATATTTTAGTTTTTTAATCATCTTTCAATCAAGACCACTTTTGCCATATTTTTCAAAAAAATTTATGAAAATGCAAATTTTGTTTTGCATTTTAGGTTGTATTTTCAGTTAGTTCTTATTTGCATTTTCAGTATTGGTTTCAAAATTTGCATTTTTGGAAGCATATGCATAATTTGCATCTTCGCTTTTTGCATTTTTGCATTTTCAAATGAAACACAGGTAAAAATGCAAATTTTGAAAAATTTGCATTTTCAAAAAAAAAATAAAGTTTCAGAAATATATCAAGCCTGGTCTTGTTTGAAAGAGGACGAAGAACTGAATCTAACGATATACTTTTTTTGTTAAAATTCTTAAAAAAGAATGAATTATGATCATTTAAAGATTGAGGTGGTTTTTTTTTAAAGTTTGTTGTAAGGGAGGGGGATGTCACGTGTCATCACCTAAAGTGGTTCTTTAGGTTCTATGTTTAAGTATATATATATATATATATATATATATATATATATATATATATATATATATATATATATATATATATATATATATATATATATATATATATATATATATAGAAAATGGATCAATATAGAACCATTATTTAAACATAGAACCATAGAACCAATCTGGACATTGAATCATCAACATCAATGGTTGAGATTAAGAATGACATAATTGTAATTACCTCCCAACAAACCCACGTTTTTAATTAAAAAATACCCCCCAAAACTTTAAATTGTCATAACTTTTTAAGTTTTGTGAATTTTTAAAAAAAAATTATACCAATATTTTAGTTTTTTAATCATCTTTCAATCAAGACCACTTTTGCCATATTTTTCAAAAAAATTTATGAAAATGCAAATTTTGTTTTGCATTTTAGGTTGTATTTTCAGTTAGTTTTTATTTGCATTTTCAGTATTGGTTTCAAAATTTGCATTTTTGGAAGCATATGCATAATTTGCATCTTCGATTTTTGCATTTTCGGTTTTTACATTTTTGCATTTTCAAATTAAACCCAGGTAAAAATGCAAAATTTGAAAAATTTGCATTTTCAAAAAAAAAATAAAGTTTCAGAAATATATCTAGCCTGGTCTTGTTTGAAAGAGGACGAAGAACTGAATCTAACGATATACTTTTTTTGTTAAAATTCTTAAAAAAGAATGAATTATGATCATTTAAAGATTGAGGTGGTTTTTTTTTAAAGTTTGTTGGAAGGGAGGGTGATGTCACGTGTCATCACATAAAGTGGTTCTTTAGGTTCTATGTTTAAGTATATATATATATATAGAAAATGGATCAATATAGAACCATTATTTAAACATAGAACCATAGAACCAATCTGGACCATTGAATCATCAAAATCAATGGTTGAGTTTAAGGATGGCATAATTGTAATTACCTCCCAACAAACCCACGTTTTTAATTAAAAAATACCCCCCAAAACTTTAAATTGTCATAACTTTTTAAGTTTTGTGAATTTTTAATAAAAAATTATACCAATATTTTAGTTTTTTAATCCTCTTTCAATCAAGACCACTCTTGCCATATTTTTCAAAATTTTTTATGAAAATGCAAATTTTGTTTTGCATTTTCAGTTAGTTCTTGTTTGCATTTTCAGTATTGGTTTCAAAATTTGCATTTTTGGAAGCATATGCATAACTAGCATATTCGATTTTTGCATTTTCGATTTTTGCATTTTTGCATTTTCAAATGAAACCAGGTAAAAATGCAAATTTTGAAAAATTTGCATTTAAAAAAATTAAAGTTTCAGAAATATATCAAGTCTGGTCTTGTTTGAAAGAGGACAAAGAACTGAATCTAACGATATACTTTTTTTGTTAAAATTCTTAAAAACCAATGAATTATGATTATTTAAAGATTGAGGGGTTTTTTTTTAAAGTTTGTTGGAAGGGAGGGGGATGACACGTGTCATCACCTAAAGTGGTTCTTTAGGTTCTATGTTTAAGTAAGGTTATATGTGTAACCTTACCCTATATATATATATATATATATATATATATATATATATATATATATATATATATATATATATATATATATATATATATATATATATATATATTATCTATCTAATACACCAAACTTGACCATGGATCAAAATGTACGTAGGAACAAATCAATATCAACACAAACGCTATAATCCAAATAACAAACGAACTGAAAGACTTACTTTCTTATTCAACTATTATGAGCTAATTAAGCATAGTCAACAATGAATAGTGTTTTTCTTGTAACATGGGAATTATTGGCTATAACAATAAAATATTTATAAAATGGAACTTTTTACAATTTTTTAATGATTAATATATATACGTAGACGTGTTGAAAGTGACAAAAGCAATGACGTTCCTAATCACAATAAAAATTGATTTGCCATATCTAGCACGTGGCATCATGAGCATGCAAACAAGTATTATGAAAACGTACGCTTATATAAAAATTAGCCATAAATATTATACGTACTAAAACAACAATATATACTAATATATACAAAAGTTTAAATGTGAGAACTGTTTTCGTATGAAAATCGTGAGAACGAATTTGAGCCGTCCAATTCTTTCTTCTTTAATGTCATTGTCTACCCATAAATTCATCACATGCACCCTGTCACACTTGATCCCCTCACGCTCCACATCCATGAATTCCACTTTATCAAATCAACGGCTAAGATTTGTTCTCGCAGTTCTCATACGAAAAACAGTTCTCGTTTAAACCGTCTCCTTAACATATATAAGTAATTAGTGACGAATTTAGGAATTTTTTAGCGGACACCTATCATTAAAGATGACAATGTAAAATAAGTAAAGAATTAAAGCATATTCGAGTTAAAATGGGTCGGGTCAAACTTGATCATAGTCAAATTAATTATAAAAATTTAGCTTTCGTTTTGAAATTCTTGAAGGGTTTTTTTTACAAGTGACAACATAAGCTCAATTAAGTAACAACGGTTCTCAAATTAACTCTACCACAACAAAAAGACCGTCAATTATAAATTATACACAACAGGAATCATTAATTAAAAGTATTATAAATTGATGCACGTCCCTCTAAAGTCAGATTATTCACTCAACCAGTTACAATTTCAGATGAACCCAAAAAGTTGAGTGATATTCATACAAAAAGTGATAAAACATTACGAAAATATCAATCCAGTTCATACACATCAATAATTAATTAAAACTAACATTGATCTAAAAAAATTAATTGATGATGACTTTTCTACGAAACATAGATCGGCAATTGAAAAAAATAAAAGAAAAAGAATCAACTATGGGCTTACACGCGCGCGGCGCGCCCACATATACACACACACACTTTTAATCAAATGCGAACGAATTATACGATGCGAACGGCAAGATATGCAAATATTAGATGGTGAATTTAGGAATTGGGTCAACAAAATGCGGCAAATTTAATAAGCAAGCATGCAAACACCTCATTTTAATTTGGAAGCCTTTGTGATCAAACATGTGACGGTGACAAAAACAAAACAACTATATATTATATATAAAACATCATTAACCATTGAGATATAATATTTTTAGGTAAAATGTAATTTTTTTTAATAAAAATTGAGTACTTCAACTAAGATAAAATGACTTTAATAGAACTATGTTTTTTAGACGAGATATAATTATTTTAAGTTAGATGTAGTTATTTTATATACAAGATGTATGAATTATTATAATAAAAACTCATGCAAGTGAATGTGAAGAAAGATGTAATGAGTTTAAGCTAGATGCAGTGATTTTTTTATAAGAGATGCACAATCCTAATCTTGTCTCCGTCCTTAGACTCTTTCTCCGTCTTCACCCACAAGACTCTACGTACATATTCATATTTGTCTACGACCATCATCTTGAATCTCCATTGTTAACCACATTCTCGTTATTTTACAAACATCAGATGCATCAACTATTTTTTGCTGCATCTATTTTTTTATTCAATAAAACATTGCGACTATAATTAATTTGTAGTTGCAGGTGTTGGGTTTTAATACACATCACAATTCATAAAAAACTTGAGTTATACCGATTCATAACCTAACTAGTTTGAACGAACTCAAAGTTGCAATAAAAGAGTTATCATTTATAAAAGCGGAATAAAACAATAACTTTAATCCTTAAACCCTATAAAAGGATTAAGATCTAGTTATATCACAAGTGTATATGACATATATATAAAATCGATACATGTGTATATATATACGAAACCTTAATCATATCATAATCTAGATTAGCCTTAATCATGTATGAACATCAAGATTATCATTTAAGAATATCTTACAAACCATACACGTATATATATATACATATATATATATATATATATATATATATTTGAGTTAATTACAAAATTCGTCCTTTTAGATATGCCCCTTTTGCACAATTGGTCCTTTAAGCAATATTCTTGCATTTTTAGTCATTTATTTAAGAATTTGTTACATAATCAGTCCTTTACGCTAACAACGTTAGTTTTGACTGTTAGTCAAGGGGCAATTTGGTCTTTTCCAACGTTATACTTGGTACCAAACACAAATTCTTTCCAAACACAGCCATTGCTTTTAATTTTTTTTACCAAACACTCATATTTGATTAACTTTATTACTTTTTCTCACTAATCCATCTCAAACACCTCACATTATCATATTTCCTCTCTCTCTCCCCCTCTCTTTCTCTCTCTAACTGGTGCAAGAGCCACACCACGTCCAGCCGGCCGCCGTTCCACCACCGTCGCCGGACCGTCGCTGTCACACCTCCAGTCGCCGTCTCCTCACCAACCTTCGCCGCTGCTAACATCCTCCATCCGCCTCTCTCTTCCCTATCTCTCTCTTCTCTACTCTCCTTCTCTACTCTTACCGGTCGCGAAACCTAGTACCGCCATCAAACCTTCGCCGTCCCTCTTTCTCCTCGCCGCTGCTACCCCCATCAAACCTTCAACCGCCGCCGCTGCCTACTGCGTATCCAACCACTGGAACCACAGATATGGATTCATCGATCGTTTGAAAAAGTTAGGGTTTTCATCGAATGCTTTTAGAGCTACGTTTTCGTTTTGAGATCATTTTGTGGTGGTTGATTGTGTTTAGATTTTTGGTTCAGATCTATTTTGTGGTGGTCGAATGCTTTTAGGGTTTTCGTTTCAGATCTACATTTACTTTTCATTTTCACTTCAGATTTGTTGGTGGTGGTTAAATGTATTTAGGGTTTTCGTTTCAGACCTCTTTTGAATCAACCGCCGTCTGTTCTTCTAGGGTTTCCTCGTCTTCAACACCTGTCAATGGTGATGGAAGATGTTGGTGGTGGTCGTAGTGCCCGAAGAAAACCGGCGGTGGCTGTGATCGAGTCATAGAGAAGAGAGGTTAAGATGGAGAGAGAGAAAGAGTTTGTGTGTGTCTGTGTTGTATTTGTAGAGAGAGTGAGAGGTGGCGGTGGTTGAGTCAAGAATTGGAGAGAGAGAGAGAGAGTGAGAGGTGGCGGTGGTTGAGTCACCGAGAAGAGAGGAAGAGATGGAGAGAGAGAGAGTGTGTGTGTGTGTGTGTTGTGTTTGTAGTGAGAGAGAGAGAAATGTATTAATTATGTAGTTAATTATGTAATTAACTTTAAAACTAATTAATGATGATAAAACCAATAAATTAATAATTAAAAAATGGTAAAATATATTAATTAACTATTTTTATTACAAAATTGGTCCTTTACACGTAAAAAGACCAAATTTCCCTTTAACCGTTAGTTGAATTTAACCACCGTTAGCGTAAAGGACCAATAGTGTAACAAATTCTCAAATAAAGGACTAAAAATGAAAGAATTTTGCTTAAAAGACCAATTGTGCAAAAGGGGCATATCTAAAAGGACAAATTTTGTAATTAACTATATATATTTATATTCGCTCGATGATGAGATGAACAAGAACAAGTAGATAAAGTTTATACCTTTTTACCTTTTCTTAAGGTTACTCAAGTTGTAGTCCAACCGTAATGAGGCACCACAAGAATCCGCTAGAAGGATTAATCATGAAGCTTGTTTTTGATTCCTTGATGTTACAAAAACACCAAAATCGAAACCACCCCTTGGGTTGGGGTGTTCGACGGCCGAACAAAAGAGGAGAGGAAGAGGGAGTTGTTTTCTTGTTGTTGATTATGTTAACCTAATCAAGGCTCCTTTAATCCATATTTATAGATAACATCCTTATAGAGTTTAGGGAGAATTTCATATATATCCTTACAAACTTCATTAATTACTTATATATCGTTATAAAAGTCAAAAATTTTAAACTTTATAAACTCTCAAATATGTCCTTTTAATTAATTTAATAATAATTAAATCATTTAAAATTAAAAAAACTTATTACCTAATTTAATTTATAAATAAAATACCTTAAATACCCTTTTTCTATCCTTCTTCCTTCTTGTAATCCCTTATCAGTACTATTAAATTATTAATGGGCTCTGTTGGAACGTAGAGGGGGGTGAATAGGTTATATGTCCAATTTTTGAAGTTTTTACAAGTTCTTGCAAGAAAATAAAAGATATAGAGTTAGAGAGATATCACTAATCACAAGTTGAACACAATGATTTATAGTGGTTCATGCAAGTGTTAACAAACTTGCACTACATCCACTCCTTGGCCTCACCCACAAAGAGTTTGATCCACTAGCTTCTCTCTTTGAAGGTAGAGATAAACCTTTTACACTTCTCTTTTTGTACTTGCAAGAATTAATCTTCAAACTTGCAAATAAGGTAAAGATAACCTTTCTTCACTCTAATTCTCAAGGCTAGAGTTGATCCTCACTTCACTCTAATTTGGTAGGATAGAGTTGATCCTTACACTATTACAAATAATATGGAAGTATGGAGTAGTGTTTAAGCTTTGATGGCTTTGACTCTTGCTTGAATCTTGAACTTGAAAGAAGAAATAATATTCAAAGATATGAGCTCAAGTATTAGAGAGTATTCTGAATGTTTTGTATTTGCAAGAGGTAAATAATGAATGAGGTTTGAGTTGGTTTAAATAAGGAAAAAGGTCCAAGTCTCAAAACTGTCCAGACTTCCCACGGTCGAACGTCGAACCACGGTCGAACGTGGCATCGACCGTCAGTCATCTGGCATTTCTTGTTCTTTGCAATATAGTGGTTGGGCTTTATTTAAAACCACACACAACTCATTTTTACCATAAAAATCAACTGAAAAGTAGATGTTCAAAAGGTTGGTTGATCCCATACTTCTAATGTTTGAATTTAAACTCAAAAATGGAAGTTTGGAAACCAATACACAAAGCATGTTGGAATTTTACCCTTTTGGGAGATTCCTTTGCTAATTATGGTGGTGTATTGTTTCAAAGTAGGATTGTGTTTGTTATTTACTTAAAATGGGAAGTCTTAGATTTAATCACCCAACACAAATGAGTTTTATAAAAATCTTTGTCATTTTTATAAAAGTTTTTATAAAAATAATTTTATAAAAACTTATACTACTTTAATTATTTTATTTGTAAGCTCATATCATTTGAATTTATTCTTGTAGGAATCTTCGTCGAATGCTTCATCTTGAACGTTGATGGCGCTTTATCTTGGACGATTTGGATTTTGACGATTTATACGATTTAATTTGTAACAAATAAATTTAAATATTTATTTGCTTGATTATATATATATAGATGTATATGTGCACATATGTTAATGTTAGTGTATACAATTATATAAACATGTTGTATATCTTTGAATTAACAAAAGAGGATATAAAATATATTCCTATTTTCCCAACAATCTCCCCCTTTTTGTTAAAGACAAAAATTTACAATTTGTGAACAAATTGTATAAACAACTTTAACATGTTAACATGTGCATTTATACATATATATATATATATATACCTTCTCCCCCTCTTTTGTTTTAACAAAAAGGACTCCCCCTTGACTGGTACTCCCCCTTGAAAAGAAACTCCCCCTTGATTGTAGAACTCCACTTCTTGAATTCTATAAAATTGTATGGAGAAACTACCAAGGACTTGCCATGGAGGGTGAGTGCATAATATATATGAATCATCCAATTTGCATAATATTTTTAAGCATGTCAAACCAATGCAATAAGACAAGCATACATGTCATTTGAAGAGCAAAGCATACAAGATAAAAGCATAAGTCATCCATGATCACACGCGAAAGTCATACAAGTCCAAAGGCACACATAAAAAAAATATAGTTAATTGTTCTTAAAACAAACAACCCAAAGATAAATTGTTTTCAAACATATCAAAACATGACATAATCAAATAAATCATCCCTGGTGAGATGGCTCACCCGCGTCCGTGCCGGCGTTACATTTAAGAGTATTCATTATCGTCCTCAACATCCCTTTTATGCCCTTGACCTCCTTTCGTAAGGATCGGTGCTCATTGCGCAATTCATTAGTGTTGCGATTAAGAGCCGCAATTCTTTCATCAGTAGAGCCTTCTCCTAAGCCATAATCCGGTGCAAGCGCGCTTTCCACCTCCTCATCTCCTTCATCATCTTCTTCAAAAAATCTTTCAATGTCCTCCTCCGTGTCATGGGAGGAGGAATGTGCCCTCTTCTTCCCTTTTCGGGAATGAGAATCCATCTTGCGTAGGGTAGCAAGATCGATCGGCAAGGAAGTACCCGGAGTTGGGTTGAGAGCCGGAAGGTTCGGAAGTTGGTGAAAGAGAAGTGTAAGAAGTCGTCCATACGGAAGATCCCGTCGGCTAGATGGGAGACCAACCATCCTTTTGGCAAGGATGTACATGATGTTAATCTCCGAACTCGATTTTAAGGCATGGAGGAGGACGGCTTGTGTTACACTTATTTCGGAGTGGTGGCCGGATTTAGGAAAGATGTTGGAATCAATGACTTTATTCCACACATTGCACTCACTTAAGAGATCTTTGCCTAAGATGTTTGTTTTATTTCGAGGGACATTTGAATGATAAATTGACCCTATGATCTCGTCAATGGTAAAGGCCGATGGAAGGTGGTTAAGACTATGGGAGTCATGATAGAATTTCAAACCGGAAAATGGGACTTGCAACATATCCCCGAGTTGAGCAAGTGTAAAGGCGAATTCTTGGGCGGCAATTTAAAATGTGATCAAGTCATTATCCTCGTCATATGCATAAGATGCATAAAACTCTCGAATGCGCCTAGGAAAAGTGTTACTAGGGAGACGAAGAAAAGTTGACCAATTCATTTGGTCAAAAGTCGCTTGTAGGTTAAATTGTTGCAGATGGGCAGGTACGACCAAGCGCCCTTCATTAATGGGGCGCTTGTTGAGGTTAGCCATGATATCCCTTGGAGAGGGAGCGGCGGAGCGAGAGGAAGATGTCTTTAGGCGTGACATATTAATCTATTGATGCAAAAATTCGTATATTATTTACAAATAATCGCAATGAATAATAGTAAACCTAGTGTGTGTCTATGGTGTAACAAATGTTCATCCAAGCTTGTCAAGACACTAGAATTATAAAAGACACTTTGTTTTGCAAAATTATGACAAGAAGATGATAATTTAATATATATAGAACATATTTAGAGAGTATAGTCAAGTGATATAACAAACTCTATAGGAATTTGTTCATACATTGTGTGTGCATGTCCTAAACGTGAGAATATTTTATGAAAATTGTGAATCCTGTGAATACTATTCTTAGTTATACTACAATAGGCCTAAATAAGATTGATTTGGAAATTAAATGTCAAAAAATAAAAAATTTGAAAAATTAAAAAATTTCCAGCAAGTTCACGGTTTTATCACGGTTTCAGCCGTGGTTCGACCGTGAACATGCTGATCATAATTTTTTTTTATTTTTTATTTTTTTAAATCAGAACACAATGGTTTTTCTCACGGTCGACCGTATGTTGACCGTGATTAGTCTGTTCGAAATTTGTACTTTTTATCTAATTTTATAACATAACTTTTATCTAATACAAATATATCACAGATCTTTGTTTTAAACATAATTTTCCCATAACCCCCACATTAAACAAAACCCCCAACCATACCCAAATACTTTAAGTTTTTCACCAAAACCACAAAGAAAAAGAAACCTAAAATCACATGATTTTTAGTGCAAAAACGAAATCCTAATGAGGAGGAAAGCAAGAATAGTGAAAAATATACCTTTGGAGATGAAGATTTCGTGAAGGTGAGAAGAGAAACCGCGAACAAAAATTGGAAAAAGAGTGAAGAAATCGCAACTTTTCACCGTAGATCTTCCGAGAAAAGCTTTGTGGATTCGACCGGATCTTCAACCGTAAGTTAATCCTTAATTGTTTTGTGAATTTTTGAAGAAAAAATGGACTTTTTTGAGCTCTAAAATCGGCTATGGTGGCTAGGGTTTGAGAGAGAGAGAGAGAGTTGAAGTGGTAAAGTGAAAGAGGAAAGAGAAAGAGGGCTTAAATAGGGCAGGTCTCGTCAGATACCCGACGGTCGATACACGAACGACCGTGTATCGACCGTATGTTCCTTTTAGTATTTACCTTTCCTGGACAGTAACCCCACGGTCGATACACGGCTTCGACCGTGGTTCGACCGTAAACATTCTGGAAATCGATTTTTGGCATTTTTCATACAATCATTCATAATTTTCTAAGGCACATGCTCCATCATTCCTAAACCAAGTCTCAATAGATCAAATGTTTCTCTCTTAAGTGGTTTAGTGAATATATCCGCAATATTTTCACATGAATCAACCTTTTCTAATCTAATGTTTTCTTTTTGCACATTGTCACGTAAGAAATGATGTCTAATATCAATATGCTTAGTTCTAGAGTGCAAAACAGGGTTTTTACTTAAATCAATAGCACTTTTATTATCACACATAATAGGAATATCACTTAAGTGTACCTCATAATCCAATAAGGATTGTTGCATCCATAGTGCTTGTGCACATGCTTTTGTTGCAGCTATGTATTCGGCCTCGGTTGTTGATAGAGCTACGGATGTTTGTTTCTTTGAAAACCATGAAGTAAGGCAATATCCAATGAATGCACATACTCCACTTGTACTCTTTCTATCCAAGTAACATCCTCCAAGATCCGAATCCGCATAACACATGATGTCAAGTCCACCCATCTTTGGATACCACAAACCTAAATTGATTGTTCCTTTTATATACCAGAATATTTGTTTAACGGCCTCATAGTGTGATTTCTTGGGATTTTCCTGAAAGCGTGCACAAACACAAACACTATACATAATATCGGGACGACTTGCCGTTAGATAAAGCAAGCTCCCGATTAAACCACGATATTTTGTACTATCAAATATTTCACCTTCTTCATCGAGTGTCAAGTGTGTGTTGGTGGCCATAGGAGTACACATAGGTTTCACATTCTCAAAATCAAACTTCTTAAGCATATCCTTGATGTACTTAGATTGGCTAATGAATGTACCATCTTCATATTGTTTTATTTGAAGTCCAAGAAAGTAATTCAATTCACCCATCATGCTCATTTCAAATTCATTATGCATAAGAGTTGAGAATTCATCACATAAATCTTTACATGTAGATCCAAAAATAATATCATCCACATAAATTTGTACAATCAATATACCATTTTTCCTCTTCTTTGTAAACAAGGTATTATCAACTCTTCCCATGATATAGGCATTTTTCAACAAGAATGATTTTAATCTATCATACCATGCTCTAGGTGTTTGCTTAAGACCATACAATGCTTTTCTAAGTTTGTATACATGAGATGGATTAATTGGATCTTCAAATCCGGGAGGTTGACATACATAGACTTCCTCTTTTATAAAACCATTTAGAAAAACACTTTTGACATCCATTTGATATAGTTTAAAATCATCGGCACATGCATAAGCAAGTAGAATCCTAATGGATTACAATCTAGCAACCGGAGCAAATGTTTCATCATAATCTATCCCTTCTTGTTGATTATATCCTTGGGCGACTAATCTAGCCTTATTCCTAGTAATGACTCCATTTTCATCCACTTTGTTTCTAAACACCCATTTGGTTCCTATTATGGTATGACCACTAGGCAAAGGTACTAAGTCCCACACTTGGCTTCTAGTGAATTGGTTTAACTCTTCTTGCATTGCCATTACCCAACTTTCATCCTTAAGTGCTTCTTTAATATTCTTGGGTTCTATGTGGGACACAAAGGCAAAGGATGTACTAAGGTTTTGTGCTTGGGATCTAGTGAGTCTTTGGTTTAGGTCTCTTATAACTTGGGTTATTGGATGGTTCCTATTTTCCCTAACCTCATTTTGTTCACTAGTGATCTTATCATTTACTATAGGATTTTGGTCACTAGGTTTATCTAAGTCAAGTCTAGAGAGTTGTGTTTCAATGGCTTCTTCTTCTAGTTTGTCATCATCTACTAGAGGTTGAGTCTTAGGTGGTGGAGATTCATCAAATGTAACATTAAGGGATTCCTCCACAACCATAGTGGATTTGTTTAGTACCCTATAGGCTTTGCTATTTAGAGAGTATCCTAAGAAGATACCCTCATAGGCTTTTGGGTCAAACTTGATCAAATAGTCTTTGGTGTTAAGGATAAAACACTTACTTCCAAATACTCTAAGGTGGCCTAAGGATGGTTTCCTACCTTTGATAATCTCATAGGGTGTTTTACCTAGCATAGGTCAAATCAAAACTCTATAGAGTATGTATGTGGCCGTTGAGACTGAATCACACTAAAACTTTTGGGGTATGGATTGTTCATTAAGCATAGTCCTACTCATTTATTGTAAAGTCCTATTTTTCCTCTCAACAATCCTATTTGATTGAGGAGTGCGAGGAGCCAAAAAGTTGTGAGAAACTCCATGTTTATCAGAAAATGCTCCAAATTGCGCTTCATTGTCAAATTCTCTACCATGGTCGGTACAAATTGAAATAATCGTACAACCAAATTGGTTTTGAATTTTCTTTCCAAGAATTTTAAACATGTCAAAAGCTTCATTTTTTGTTTTCAAAAAGGATGTCCATGTATATCTTGAAAAATCATCTACAACAACTAGTGTGTAGAAGTTTCCTCCATAGCTTTGAATTGATGAAGGTCCAAAAAGATCCATATGCAAAAGCTCAAGACATCTCTTAGAGGATATGACATTTTTAGACTTATGAGATGAATGCACTTGCTTACCAATCTTACATGCATCACAAAAATGATTATCAAGTTTTACAATAGGCATGTCTCTAACAAGATCACTACTAGACAATTTATGCAATAATCTCATGTTAGCATGTCCTAGTCTTCTATGCCACAAAGTTGAGTTATCAACAATAGATGCAGACATACTTGAGTGTTAGGATTGTCACCAAGTCTACATGTATAGAGTCCATTCCTCCTAACACCTTTTACTAGCACATGATCATCTTTGCATATAACACTTTCATGCTTGGAAAATCTAACATTCAAATCTTTATCACACAATTGACCAACACTTATCAAGTTATAAGCTAGACCATTAACATGCTCAACATTTGTAAATTTAATATTGTCATCAAGGATGTTACCTCTACCAACCACCTTTCCTCTTAGATTGCTTCCAAACACCACATGTCCTCCATCATACTCTTTGTATGATGTGAAGAGTTTTCTATTTCCGGTCATGTGTTTTGAGCAACCACTATCAAGTATCCATTCATGAGACATAATCTCATTTTTCTTGCAAGCCTACACACATGGAATAATCATTCAAACTTTTGGTACCTAATGTTTCATGGGTCCAGGATGGTTAGCATCAAAAACTCCTACTCTAATCCACCTTTGAGTAATCTTGAAACCTTTATGATACCATGTGTTCAAAGAGTTAGTAGGTTTGATGAAATGCTTTGGTCTTTGAACCACATTTGACTTAGGTTTCTTGAATCCAAGTCCATGCCTTATGGTTGGAGTGTAAAATCTTTTTACTTATTCATCACTTGAAACTTTTGGTCTACAAGTGGAAGAACTAGAGCCAAGGGACAAGTTTTGAAAATTCGAAAATTTCCAGTGGGTCGACGGTCGACCCACGGCATCGACCGTGGTTCGACCGTGAGGTTCCTGGATTTTTTCCTTCCCTTTTTCTTTCACAAATTGGATTTGTGTCACATGGCTCTTAGGCATGCTGTTTGAAAAACTTGAGAAACCAAGCCCACCCTTATCATTTGATGATTTTTGAACTTTTAGCATTTCATCCAACTTATGTGTGCTCTCTTCAAATTTTGACAAGATGGAGTTGTCAAAGTTTGTCTTTAGCTTGGTCTCCAAACTTGTCAAGCTTGGAGATGGATGAGGAACAACTTGACTTTGTAAATCTTTAATAATCAAGTTTAACTTTTCAATCTCCCTTTTTAAACTTTTGTTTTCAATTTTTAATTCCTCATTTTTTGCAAGAATTTTTGAGCTAAAGTCACACAATTGATCATATTGGTCATTATCACTATAATAACTTGAATCGGATTGTACCTCACTTGTCTCAAATGCCATGAGGCATGTTTCCTCCTTGATGTCATCTTGATTTTCATCACCACTATCACTCCATGCTTCTCCTAGGAATGCTTTGTGGTTTTCTCTCTTCTTTGAAGCAACTTTTGGACAATCACCAATAAGGTGTGAAGAGTCACCACACCCATAGCATTCTCTTGATGGTTTCTTGTCTTTCTTTGCATCAATGCTTTGCTTGTACTTCTTTGGGTCAAAGGGAGCCTTTACATGCTTACCCTTTCTCTTGCAGAATTTCTTGAAATTTCTCACCATCATAGCATATTCTTCATCATCATCACTATTGCCATCATCTTCCTCATCACTTGAGGATTCTTTAACATGTTTGGCTTTGAGAGCAATAGATTTTGACTTCTCCTTCTTTAATTTGGCTATTTCATCATCTTTTTGCATGATAACCTCATACACCTTAAGGTTTCCAATAAGCTCATCCATTTGGAGTAGATTTAAGTCCTTTGACTCCTCAATAGCCGTCACCTTAGCTCTCCATTTTGGTGAAAGAGCCCTAAGAAACTTTCTCACAATTTTCTTGTTAGAATAACTAGTCCCAAGTGACTTGAGACTAGTGACAATAGTATTAAACTTAGAGAAAGCTTCATCAATGCTCATTTCATCAAGAATATTAAATTGCTCATATTGTTGTACAAGAAACTCAACCTTGTTGTCTAGGACTTGAGCATTTCCTTGATGGGTGGTGACAAGAGATTTCCAAATTTCATTTGCACTATCTAGCATAAAAACTCTTTCATACTCTTTTCTAGGTAGTGCATTGTATAAAAAGAGTTTTGCTTCAAAAATTTTGGAAATCATCTTCTTGTCATTTTGATCCCATTTGTCCTTAGGAGTTGGTACATATGCATCAATTTTAGAATCAAAGGTTTTTGGCACATGATCACCATCCTCTATGATTTCCCAAAGATCAACATCTTTGGCTTTAACATATGTCATAAACCTTTGTTTCCAAAAGCAAAAACCTTCTTCTTCAAGAAGTGGAGGTCTAACCATAAAATTCCCCTCTACAAAGTTTTGTCCCATTTTCAACTCAAAGAATTTTTGAAAAATGTTTTAGAACACTTCAAAGCAAGTTTTCAAAAATTATCAAGAGCAACTTGCTCTGATACCAATTGTTGGAACCTAGAGGGGAGGTGAATAGGTTATATGTCCAATTTTTGAAGTTTTTACAAGTTCTTGCAAGAAAATAAAAGATATAGAGTTAGAGAGATATCACCAATCACAAGTTGAACACAATGATTTATAGTGGTTCATGCAAGTGTTAACAAACTTGCACTACATCCACTCCTTGGCCTCACCCACCAAGAGTTTGATCCACTAGCTTCTCTCTTTGAAGGTTGAGTTGCTTGTATACGATAAACCTTTTAGACTTCTCTTTTTGTACTTGCAAGAATTAATCTTCAAACTTGCAAATAAGGTAAAAATAACCTTTCTTCACTCTAATTCTCAAGGCTAGAGTTGATCCTCACTTCACTCTAATTTGGTAGGATATAGTTGATCCTTACACTATTACAAATAATATGAAAGTATGGAGTAGTGTTTAAGCTTTGATGGCTTTGATTCTTGCTTGAATCTTGAACTTGAAAGATGAAATAATATTCAAAGATATGAGCTCAAGTATTAGAGAGTATTCTGAATGTTTTGTATTTGCAAGAGGTAAATAATGAATGAGGTTTGAGTTGGTTTAAATAAGGAAAAAGGTCCAAGTCTCAAAACTGTCCAGACTTCCCACGGTTGAACCACGGTCGACCGTGGCATCGACCATCAGTCATCTGGCATTTCTTGTTCTTTGCAATATAGACGTTGGGCTTTATTTTTAAAACCACACTCAACTCATTTTTACCATAAAAATCAACTGAAAAGTAGATGTTCAAAAGGTTGGTTGATCCCATACTTCTAATGTTTGAATTTAAACACAAAAATGGAAGTTTGGAAACCAATACACAAAGCATGTTGGAATTTTACCCCTTTGGGAAATTCCTTTGCTAATTATGGTGGTGTATTGTTTCAAAGTAGGATTGTGTTTGTTATTTACTTAAAATGGGAAGTCTTAGATTTAATCACCCAACACAAATGAGTTTTATAAAAATCTTTGTCATTTTTATAAAAGTTTTTATAAAAATAATTTTATAAAAACTTATACTACTTTAATTATTTTATTTGTAAGCTCATATCATTTGAATTTATTCTTGTAGGAATCTTCGTCGAATGCTTCATCTTGAATGCTGATGGCGCTTTATCTTGGACGATTTGGATTTTGACGATTTATACGATTTAATTTGTAACAAATAAATTTAAATATTTATTTGCTTGATTATATATATAGATGTATATGTGCACATATGTTAATGTTAGTGTATACAATTATATAAACATGTTGTAAATCTTTGAATTAACAAAAGAGGATATAAAATATATTCCTATTTTCCCAACAGGCTCAATTGAAGATTCAATTGAACTTACGCCATATTAGAGGAATGGTTAATAGTTCTTATTTGTCTGGGTCATTGTCTCGGAGATTTCTTCAAGCACCGTGCGAACTTTTAGCCTAAAAAAACTGAGTTCTTAATTTTTTTTTAACCGCCAAAAAGAAGAACTCGTAGATTTTTCACGATCAAATTCGATGTTAATCCATTACTTATCATATTCAAAAAGTATATAATCATCAATTTCTAATTACAAACAAACATTGTTTACTGTCAAATCCATAAAAAACAAATATTTCTACAATTGACCGCCACATAAATCGGAAGAACATTCTTCGAAACAATAACTCGACAACACTAAAAACTTTAACTGCACAACTAAACGCAGATACAGGGCAATCAGTTGGAGAATCAGAACGCAGTAATCACATAAAACAAAATGATTGGAAGGCAGAAAATGGAATCCAAAAGACGAGAAGAAGAAGATGATGAAGCAGCAGTAGCTGATTCCTTCAATCCAAAAAGCCATGGATTAATGATGATGAAGAGCTTGCTTGTTATGTAACAATCCGAAAGAAAGAATAAATTACAGAATTTGGTGAAGAAGGAAGAAAGAAGTTGGAAGAAGGGGTATTTAGGAATTTTACTTGTAAATTAAGTTAGAAATTATGTTATTCAAAATTTTAATGATTTAATATTTATTACATTAAATTTAAGGATATATTTGAGAATTTATAGAGTTTAGAAGGATATATATGTAATATTGATTTTTGCAAGGATATATATGTAATTAAGCAAGTTTGTAAGGATATGTATGAAATTCTCCCTAGAGTTTAAATAGGAAACCTTGATTAATTACCATTTACTAATTATTATTAAAATACAAAATATATATTATCTAATAGGAAAAAGCTCATTCGAGAACCATTCTTAGTACGAGAACCAATCTGAGCCGTCTAATTCTCCCTCTTTCAATTTCATTGCCCACCCATGAATTCCTCACATGCACCATGCCACACTCTATCACTCCACACTCTCCCATCCATGAACTTCCCATATCCAAAGAACGGCTGAGATTGGTTCTCGCGGTTCTCGCACTAACAACGGTTCTCGCATGAACCCTCCCCTTATCTAATATATATACTCGGCCGAATATATTTATATATATATATATATATATATATATATATATACTATTATTATTATTATATAAAGCATTTAAACATTTTTGCTTAAAACTCTTAAATTTTCAGTCACTTCAAATTACTACTAAACCCTTAACTCAAACTCATATTTACGACCAAAACAACACAACAGCTCATATTTACGAGTTACGACCATAAAAAGACAGCTAGATCATTAAACAGAAATAAATTGACTTTCCACAACACTGCTGGATCTTTAAGCAGAATCATAAATTGATTCCACAACCAAAAATAGATTGATTGTAGGCTCTGTAAAAAATTAAGTACATAGGATAGAAAAAGTCAATTCTTAAAAATGAAAGTATCCTGAAAAGTAATAGAAAATGTCACAGATTGATGGCTCTGTATGTACGTAGAATTTAAATTGATTCAAATACACTATAAAAGATTTGATGCTATCACCTTGTCCTGGAAAGTTTCCTGCTGGAAAATGATATTAAAAGGAAAATGATTAAGTCAGTAACAAGCAAGTATTGGGTGGTAACCACTATAAATGATTTAAGTTTCCTGCTGCAATCCATTTTTCACCACCCAAAATCATATATATCGAGAAACAAACACCATGAGCACTGAAATGAATCTCTATTTTGGTGTCCAAGATAAGGTAACTCTTACATTATATAATTTTATTAATGTTATGATTTCTTAAATACCTGTGAAGCTGTAAACACTAACCACTATTAATGATTTGCAGCATGAGAATAAGAGCTTAGAAACCATTCTAGTCAATGTCATCACTCCTCCAGCTATGAACACTGAAATTAAGGTCGATCTTGTCAACCAAAATGAGGTAAATATATATATGTTTTGTGATCTTTGTTACTCATCTTTTGTATGCAAGTTCCCCTTAATGTGTGATTATTAGTTTCACCGTGCTTACCTCTATGCCAAAGCTGCATTAGAAAAACGAAAATTAAATCCAAACAGATCATAAACCATCAAATCTACGACCAAACATAATGATTCTATTTTGGCAAAGCAACATTCTTAATTAGCCTTTCGTTCTTACATTTTATTTATTGTTTCTTTTCCATGTTAAAAAAACTTGGGTGATACTTGTTGGATTATATGCAGAGATAATTAATGGGCATGTTATATCCAATGTTATAAGAGACTAAAGGGTCACACTACTACACACCCAAATCAGAACAGTTGGATTCTACCATAAATCTGTGTGGAAATAATTAATCAGGTTGAATTAATTATTAAAGAGAAAAGTAAATAATTAATCAGTAGAATTAATTATTGAAAAGAGAGAAATAAATAATTAATCAGTTTGTATTAATTATTAGAAAGGAAATAAATAATAAATAGTTATTTATTATTTAAAGAGAATTAAATATTAAAGTTTAAATATTTAACGGACTAGTTACTTAATAGTTAATTAATTAACTAGTGAAGTAGTTTAATTAAAATCAGTGGGCTTTTAATTAAACGGGCTTAGGTCCATTTAATCCTTATATATATATCCTTAAGCCTTAAGGATTAAGATATAAGATAATAAGGGATTAAGAAGAATAACCCTAGCCACCACTCTCCTTCTCCCTCTCTCTCTCTCTCTCGTCGCACTCTCATCTCTCTCGGCTCTCTCTTCCTCTCGTCGAAGTCGAAGAAGATAAACACCAAGGGTGTTTGCGATTAGGTGATCGACGTAAGAGGCATACACATATACTCTCGGTTTTTCGAGTATTGAGGTTTGGTAATCCAGGAGCGGTCTAGCAACTAGTTCTAAGGAGGTGCAGTAGTGGTGGACTTATTTTAGCGATCCCATTGTTTCTGATCAGGTATATTTTTATAACCTTATCTTTGGATTGTTTTGTTCATTAGAAGCTATGTTGATCATTAGATTTAAAGATCCTCACCCTTTTGGGGTTTAAAGGGTTGTGTTCAATCCAGTTCCGTTTTTAGGATTGAACCAGTAGAATCAAACCCAAGTTTTTACCAGTTTGTGTCATTGGGTGGTTTGGTCTGATCAAAACCCTTCAGTGGTATCAGAGCCTCGGCTCTATGATCCATAGGTTCTAGTTTTATCTGTTTCTAGATTTAAGGTTTTTGTTCTTGATCTTAATATTGTTATCAGTATTTTTGGATAATGATAAGTTTGATCAAGAAAATTAAACAGTTTGTTTAATTAGTTAAACCTGTTTTATCTAGTTAGTTGGTTTGTTTGATAGTTGAATGATCTTCTCCATCTTGTTTCTTCTCCTCATGTTTTTCGAAAACCATAAGGGATAAAAACAAGTTTTTCTTTTTTTTATCCAGTTGATAAAAAGGTTTGATTTTAACCGGTTAGGTTTAAACCATGTTTGTGTTTAAACGGTTAAAAGGGATAAACCTTTTATCTAAAACTCGATCTTAACCAGTTTTTGAACTTTCTGTTTAAAAGGGTTGAAATCTAGTTTTAGGATAATTAGTTATTAATAAAACAAGTTTTTGTTGAAATTAATAATTAATTGTTTTTGGTTTTTGAATTAAATCTATTTTTTTAATCAGGATATTAAAACAGTTAGTTTTAATAGCTTAAAAGGGATTTAAAACATTCATGTATTAATCGGAAAGCGGGAACCAAGATCATCACCATGTTGGGTGGTGATCGTTAGCGGCGCTAAGGCCAAATGGGCCTCGTGGTGATCGTTAGCGGCGCTAAGGCCATGTGGGCTTCGGCCCAAGGTAATTCGAGGCCCAAGGAGGTTCTTGGCCAAAGGGGTTTTCGGCCCAATGTAGTTCTCGGCCCAAGGGGTTGCTCGGCCCAGGAGATGTTGGCCCAAATAGTTTTTCGATTTAATGCAAAAAAAGGGATTATTAATTTTAAGTGTTAAAAATTAATAAGGTGTTATATAAACTAGTATTATATGTTTTAATTAGTTTAGTTAAAATATATATTTTAGACATTTATTTATTATGACTAGTTTAGTCATTTTTTAATAAATTCTAAAAGGGGGGCAAAGTTTATATAACAAAATGGAGAAACAAATAAGATATTTTTAAATTGACTAAAAGTTGTCGGTTTTAAGTTTTTTGGAAAAACTAGTAAAAGCCCGACATGGGATTTCATTCAAGTTTTCGAATGAAGTCAAGTTTCTCAAAGTTTTGTTGAAAAACTATTCTGGTCAAATAAATTTAATTAGAAGATCATAATTCTCGTTTTTGGTTAATAGGTATTAATCAAAAAGGGTAAATGAGAATGTTTGAACAAATCAGGTTATGTGCTTAACAGCACAGTTTATTGTTTAGATATTATAACTGCGTGGTTGTCTTTTATATATACTGTTTATATATAATTGTGTGGTTGTGATACATATAACTATAGTTTTGCCGACTTAGGACTCTTTTTTCCTTTTCTTCTTTTTTCTTTTGGTTTTGGGAAGGCCTGCATGCCAATTACAATCCCCTTCTTAATTGTAATATTGTACTGGTTCGGGGAGGCCTGCGTGCCAATTACAACCCCATTCAATATTGTATTTGTAATAGTTTAGTAATAGTTTAATCCCTCAACCAAAATGGACTCAAAGAAGGAGATCAAGTAAATGATGTCCTTCATGCGAAGCACGGATACTTCGGGGAGGTGTCAAGGCTATTGGGAGCAGTACATCAAGAAGGCGAATCCAAGTCACTTTATCCTTAGGTTTTGACCTTAGGATTAGTTGGCAAAACTATAGGGCTTTTTATGCTTATTATTATATGCGTGATTGTGATTTTATTCACCGCTTATTCATATTTATATGTGACATTTATATGATGCTAAATAAAAAGGGGTTTAATAATAGCTAATTATTAAACAGAGAAAAACCACGTTTTATGACAAACTAGAATACGACTACAGGCTGCTAGTCGTGTTAGTTAAATTTTTTATAAATTTAAAGTTTTGTCAAGGTTATAAGTTTGGAACTTATAAAGGTCGTTTTGTGCACCTAGTTTAGGTACACATGTAAATCGTATTTTTAAAACAGTTAGTTTTAAAATGGTTTTTCAAAAACTGGAAAATGAAGTTTTTTTAAACTTAATAGTAAAACCCAATAAAATCTTAGATCAGTGTGCTACCCACCTAATGGTACACCCTTGCTGTTAAATGGTACTCAGGTATCGGAAGTTCCCAAACCTTGGGCATCCGGGTTCAAACCATTGCGGAAAGGGGCATGAAAGATTCTGCGATAATCGGGAGTCCCGGCCAGAATTCATGCTGTCTTAGGTGGTGCGATCTATTTTGGTGATAATCGGGAGTCCTGGCCCAAAAAGCACTAGAGTAGAGTTAAACATACTGGACTGGGTCTAAGTGCTCTACGAGGTTCTAGGAGTCGTATCAGTTAGGTACGATTGGTAAAGGGTGTTACCCACCAGAAATAACATGACTTGGCGGGAAGTGCCCAAACCTTGCGTCAATGTATGTGAAATATGGGTCCTAGGTCTAATATATATTATTTATGGGTTTGATGATATATGATTAGAAAGTTTATCTGCAATTACTAATTAAACCAAGGTTTTAATTTGTAGATGGCAACCAACGTTACTAGTACTAACAATCTCTCTCTCCACTCTATCCTTGAGAAGGATAAGCTTGCCGGACCAAACTTTCTCACGTGGGAGAGAAATCTCCGGATCGTGCTTAGGCACGAGAGAAAGTGGCATGTTCTAGAACAACCTCTAGGAAATCCTCTTGCCAGCAATGCTAAGGCAGATGTCAGGGAGGCTTTTCAGAAGCGCTCCAACGACGCCCTAGATGTCAGCTGCCTCATGCTTGCAACTATGAGTCCAGAGTTGTAGTCTAGCATGATGGAAACTCCTGCCTATGACATGATCCGCCAGCTGAGGGACATGTTCCAGGAGCAAGCTCGCACAGAACGTTATGATGCCACCAGGGCATTTAACTCGTGCAAGATGGCTAAGGGGACCTCGGTCAGTAACCACGTCATGAAAATGAAAGGTTACATGGACCGCCTAGAGAGACTAGGGCACCCAGTACCATTGCAGCTAGCAACGGATACGATACTCAACTCGTTGTCAGATGACTATAAGCCTTTTATAGTCAACTACAACATGAACAACATGGAGAAATCCGTGGCTGAGTTGCACTCTATGCTCAAGACAGCTGAGCAGAGTATCGGGACCAAGTCTAAGGACATTCTCCTGGTGGGACATGGTGGACATAAGAAGAGGAAGGGGCGGAACGGAAAGGGAAAGGGCAAGGCCCAGCCCAGCCAGAATGCACCCAGGGCTAGTAATGACAACATGGGCAAGAAGCCGAAGCCGAACAAAGCAAGAACTGAGAATCGGTGCTTCAAGTGCGGTGAGGTCGGACATTGGAAAAGAGATTGTCCGAAGGGTCACGAGGCAGGTGGCAAGGCTGGTCCCTTAGGTATCGTGTGAATAGCTTCTTTATCACTTTCCACTTGTAAAAGTTTTTACGAGTATTCTAATATCTTGCAATCGTTTATTGCAGGAGGAGATGGAAAGTGATGCGGCCGGCATGAAGAGATCCCATGTGCAGTTTACGGATATTATTAATAACTCTATTTTCTAGTTTATTAAACTCTTTTTAAGTTTATTTGAACATATTTATCTTAATTGTTTTTGGAAACTTTTGGATTGAGATTATGGAAGTTTAATTATTTAGTTCATATCCGTGCACGTAATTTTTCATGAATCATGATTAGTCCAGTTGTGACTAAGAGAATACCATTAAGTCAAGTCTTGACTTGATTGGTGATTCATAGTGATCTTATGCTGTGATTTGTTGTAATTACATAAATGCTGGCTCCACTATTCAAATACTTATTTTAACAAGTGTTTAAGTTTTTTTGTGAAAAGTAAATGTTCAAGGTCTTGAACAAATAGAAATAGTAGTTATTATTTCTAAGGAAAATAGTTTTTGATAAAACATTTAAGATAGTATAAAAGTGATTATGGTAGTCACTATAATCAAGGGAGTTTTATACTAAATGTTTTAAGAGAAAGAAATTTAAAATGCCTTCACAAATATTTTGCACTTATGGTAAGTTTAATGAAACCACTTTCTGTAATTAGAAAGATGGATATATGATCCAAGTTTTTGGTTTCATAAAACAAATTTCTTACAAAAACTAAGTTTTAAAACATGTGTTTAGAACACAAGTTTTAGGCATGATGGTCAAGAATTGACTAAGCCTAAAAGGATGTTTTAAAGTAATACACTTTTTCATAAAAGATAGTGGGAGAATCTGACTAATGTATCTGTCAAAGTTAATAAAAGTTTTAACTAGTATGATAAATACAAGATTGAACTTTTAGAGTATATAATTATCGGATGATTTTTTGAGGATATCTAAAATAGTAAGTTCTTAAGAAAGGACTGAATCCGAGGAATGCATGACTTATTGAGAGGTACTCAATAAAGATATCATTGCAAGATTTTGAGTCAAGTTATGACTTAAATAAAATTATACATGTTCTAAGATGTTCAGTAAGTCAGCTTGATTAAATGATTGTTGGTTGGTCAACGTTAGAAATGATGAAATATGATGTTCTTTAACATTCTTAGTAATGATATTAGATTAGTGTTGGTATACACAGGGAATCTAATTTCAAGTTTCTTACAAGTAAGTGTAAGAGGGTTTATCATTTCAAGTGGATAATAAAATCTAGTAAGATTTAAAATGTCTACAAATGTAATTAAAGTATTAATTACAAGGAAGTTATTTTTGTAAAATCAGAAACTTTGGAGTTATTTCCAGTTTCTCCAAGTTTAAGGAATTTAATAAAATAAGTAAGTCTAGAATTGTTCTTAGGTTGCAAGAACGATTTCTAGCAAAACCAAGAAGGAGTACTTCAGGGTGCTAGTCTTGAGTTTTAGGTTTATAATCATATTATTTTCTTTGTAATCTGTGATAAGTTACAATGCAAATTAATAAGTAATTCAGATATACACCATGAATCGAGTCAATGAAATGGTAGAAATTATGCACCTTTATTCCAGGGCGGAATATGGAAGGGTGTAGAAATTAGTTTCATTATTCTTCACAAATTTTGTATGTTTTGGTTCATCCAGGAATAAACCAAGTTTATTCAAAATATTATCCTTGACTACTTATCGTGGTAGGAACTATGATAGGGATATAAAGTCATCGTAATTTTGGGATAGATTCGAAAGTATGTCGAATATAGCTGCAAAAGGATTTTGCGGACCAAAATTGACAGATATTCGTTAGGGTTACGAATATTGGATTGACCCACTGTGAAAAATACTTTGTGGATTCGTGTCAAAAGTATTTATCACATAAGTTATCCTTAAGCCTGAGGTATCTGGTTTGGAATGCGGTAACTGTTGTCTTTTTAGCACGTTTTAACGCCACACCGTAACAGGGTGGTCATAAGGAGCGTGTCTAGATTCAGTGGGAGCCGTATTTCCAGATGCAAATATGCAAGATGGTAATTGCAACTTCTTTTTAGGAGAGATATTTCCGGGCCCCTTGACAGATTCGAAAACTGGTAAGTGCACGGCCGTGCCCAAACGAACTGATCTGTTCTTTGTCGTTTATCACGCAGTTTTGAAATCAAGTATGTCATGAACCAATTTTTGAGTCTCTGAGTTGACTTTCTACATGCTCATGCTCATGCTCAAAATTGAAATATCGCGCTGCAAGGGTCAAACCTATATATATATATATATATATATATATATATATGCATATATGTATATATAAAAACGTACCCATTCATGAACAGGGAGTTTATGATAGTTTAGTTTGTAAACAGTTAGTTTATAACAGGTTACTTCTAAGCAGGTTGCTTATGAAATTTTTATCACAAGTTACTTTGGGGTATAAGAGTTCTTATAACCTGGTTACCTTAAGTGTCTGGCTAGGGACCTCCTTAGGCTAACAATGTGCCGTAACTATTACTTATCCTGCACAAGTGGGAGTCTGTTGGATTATGTGCAGAGATAATTAATGGGCATGTTATATACAATGTTATAAGAGACTAAAGGGTCACACTACTACACACCCAAATCAGAACAGTTGGATTCTACCATAAATCTGTGTGAAAATAATTAATCAGGTTGAATTAATTATTAAAGAGAAAAGTAAATAATTAATCAGTAGAATTAATTATTGAAAAGAGAGAAATAAATAATTAATCAGTTTGTATTAATTATTAGAAAGGAAATAAATAATAAATAGTTATTTATTATTTAAATAGAATTAAATATTAAAGTTTAAATATTTAACGGACCAGTTACTTAATAGTTAATTAATTAACTAGTGAAGGCCAGGGGGTTGAAATGCAAGAGATGAAAGTTTAATTAAAACCAGTGAGCTTTTAATTAAACGGGCTTAGGTCCATTTAATCCTTATATATATATCCTCAAGCCTTAAGGATTAAGATATAAGATAATAAGGGATTAAGAAGAATAACCCTAGCCACCACTCTCCTTCTCCCTCTCTCTCGTTGCACTCTCATCTCTCTCGGCTCTCTCTTCCTCTCGTCGAAGTCGAAGAAGATAAACACCAAGGGTGTTTGCGATTAGGTGATCGACATAAGAGGCATACACACATACTCTCGGTTTTTCGAGTATTGAGGTTTGGTAATCCAGGAGCGGTCTAGCAGCCAGTTCTAAGGAGGTGCAGTAGTGGTGGACTTATTTTAGCGATCCCATTGTTTCTGATCAGGTATATTTTTGTAACCTTATCTGTGGATTGTTTTGTTCATTAGAAGCTATGTTGATCATTAGATTTAAAGATCCTAACCCTTTTGGGGGTTAGAGGGTTGTGTTCAATCCAGTTCCGCTTTTAGGATTGAAGCAGTAGAATCAAACCCAAGTTTAGACCAGTTTGTGTCATTGGGTAGTTTGGTCTGATCAAAACCGTTCAATACTGATCTATGATCAATATTTCACTTCCACACTTTAATACTTGAAGTATAGCAAAGTAATATCCACACCCTAATTCGGAAAGAACATGAAGCAATGAAACAGAACACTGTCATCACTTCGTGGTTATAAAAATTAACATTTTTATTTATTTACCTTCAACTTCTATGTCCCCACAATTTTCAATTCTTGCTTTTGTTCCTTCTCCTCTGAAATATAATCTAAGCAGTGTGTGAGTATGGTGCACAAAACATTTCATCATTCTTCATTGCAGAAAGCGTCTCCTTTGACTCTCCCTTTAACAAGCAGATTTTCAGTATAGTCGTATAAATAGGCTTAGGAGAGTATAATGAACAAATTACGTACCCTGAATACTATGGTTGACTATCAGTAGTAGACTTTAATGAAAAGGATGAATTCTTTATACCATCAGCATGATTAACAGTGATGCTTTCGTGAAATATATATAGAGAGAAAGCATAAATAGATACAACTACTTAAAAATTATAAATAAATAAATCAAAGTGTACTATGAGATGCGGACCTTAAAATTTTCCCTTCCAGATAGCAACTTAAGCCTCAGACTGCGGGGAAACCTTTATCAAGAACCCTAATTATCAAGAACAGACGTAATTTGATTACGTTTGATAGGATTTATTTATGTTTGTAAGCCTTGTGTAACTATCTTAATTATATTGTTATTATTATACTAGTTAGTTTAGTTCATCTTGTGTAGGGGCTTATCCCATTAGGAATTAATTAACTTGGCCACTAACATGTTTAATGGTGAGTCAAAGAGCCTAGTTTAGTAAAGCCCATGATGGTTAAATGTGTTAATCCATCATGGAGCCCATGAGGCTTTTTGGCCCATGGAACCTTGGCTATATAAGCCATGTAGACCTAATAGATTAGGTTAACCTTTGCCATACTCTCAATTGTTTTAGGAGATTTGCTCTCTCCAAAATATATGCAAAGTGTTCATCTTATTTGTTCTTGAGTGTTCTTGAGTATTCATATATATCTTCATCAAAGTTCATTCAAGATCTATCAAAGTTACTCATCTTTATCATATCTTGTGACTTTCAATTGGTATCAGAGCCAATTCCTTGCTGAATTGGTTCAATATCACCTGGAAACATCAATCCAAGAGTGAAAAATCAAAGAAAACTTCAAAGTTTGTGTTCTTGAGAAAACCCACTTCTTGAAAAATCAAAATCCTCAAATCTTGTTGTTTTTGCTTGTTTGTTGGCTGAAATAGAAGCTTTAGAAGTGGAGAAATCATATAGTTATCTCCATTTTTGAAAACAAACAACATCTGTGAGTTAAAATTGATTTTTAAAATTTTTCAAGTTTTTGGTGTTCTTCAACTTTTTCTCAAAAATCTCTCAAATCTGTAGTTGTTTGTTGTTAAAAATGATTTAAAAAAGATTGTTTTAAGTGGAGAAAAGTTTAGAAACAAAAATCTTCAATTTTCATGAGGTTTTGATCAAAACCAATTTTATTCCCATACATACAAAGAGGTATGTGAAGAAGAAGCCCTGAAATTCGATACTCTGTGTACTGAAAATTCGATACTGTGGGAAATTTGATAGTCTATTTACTGAAATTCGATACCATGGAGAAAAATTCGACTGGTAACCCAGTGTTACTAAAAATTCGACCATTCAAAATCTGTGGCCCAATTCGAAGTTTGGCCCAATCCCTGTTCAAAATTCGACACGGAGTGATTTACAAGAAAAATTCTAACCTTTTAATTCCCTCACCAAGGCACACACATCTACACACACAAGACCATCTCTCTCACTCTCCCCTCGTAATAGACCACCACCACACCATTACCGCCCAAGCTCTACACCCCTCACCCTAACACTGATCATCCATTCAAAACCACCATCGCCGTCGAGTTCACCACCATCGACCACCTGTCGCCTCGCCGCTGCTCCCCACTCCCAAGACACCCTCGTCGACCTTCAACCCCACCAAGAAACCTCAGCTGCGAACTCCGCCGTCGACTGCCACCGTCGGTCCCGTCATGAACACCATCTTTAAACCCTAGCCGCCGCTACCGGCAACAGTCCAGATCCGTCAATAACCACTAACCACCTTCTCGGAACCACCACAGCTGCCGCCCTTCTTCACTGAACAACCACATCAAACATCACATCACCACCGTCGAAGCTCCACATTGTCGCTGGAGAACCTCCATCCATCAGATCTGTCGCCGACAACCTTCAACCACAGCCAACCCGTCGAACTCCTCCATCGAAAACAGATTCAGATCCGTCATCACCGTTTTCAGATCTGTCATCGCAACACAACTATTCCACCATCGACGAAACCCTTCTTTACCTTCTTCACTTTCTGAACCTTCATCATCTGTCAAGGTAAAATTTCATGAATCCAAGATCAGAAAACCCCAAACTCTTTCGTTTGCTTTGAGAAACAGATCTGTCATCTTTTCTGATTCCAAGTGTTAGCATTTGAGAACTGCCATCAATGTCTCGTGAATTCGAAATGTTTTAAAGGACAAAATTCGATAGTTTGTTGTTTTTGATAAAAAAATTCGAGTATCTGTGTTAATTCTAAAAATTCGATATTTTGTGGTTCTAATTCAATACTTGCTATTAAGATTTGTTGGAAATTCGAGGTTGTTCAAAATTCGACTGTAATGTCCTGTGTTAAAAAATTCGACAGATAGGCTTTGTGTTCCTATTGAAATTCGATACTTGGTGCATATCTGTTGAAATTAAATACTTGTTTTTAAAGTTCAGTCCA
Organism: Pulicaria dysenterica; assembly: GCA_947179395.2. Classification (NCBI taxonomy): domain Eukaryota; kingdom Viridiplantae; phylum Streptophyta; class Magnoliopsida; order Asterales; family Asteraceae; genus Pulicaria; species Pulicaria dysenterica. The sequence goes on along the minus strand of OX359294.1, from coordinate 27,494,865 downwards.
TCTGAAATTGGATACTTGTTTAAACTTCTGAAAATTCGATAGTCAAATTTGTGTTTCTGAAATTCGACAGTTGTTGATTGTTTAAAAATCTGGAAATTCGATAGTTGTTATTTCTGATATTCGATATTTGCTATATGAAATTCGATAGTTGGTTTGAAACTTATGTTTGGTGAAATTAGACTGAAAATTCGACAGTCTTATTTTGTGTTTGGTGAAATTCCACACTGTTGATGTAAAAAAAAAAACAAAATTAGAGTAAGTGCCATCCATGCTATACTTCTAACTAGCCCAAACCCCTTGAAGCCCAACTCTCATCACATATACGATTTGAAGGCCCAAATCTAATAGCCTAGTAGTTCCTATTCCTACATCTAACCAATTTTTACCAAGCCCAGCCAATCCCTTTGGCCCAATCAAACATCTCCAACCATTATACTTTTGTTTTAAACCTATTAGGGCCCAAGCAACATCACAACCATATCCGACTTAACACAATTCAAACCACTCAAACTTCAGAGCCAAATCAAATTCTAAATTCTAGTAGGATTTGAAGCTTAGTCACATAAAAGTTATTTCAAGTCCGGATTTCAAGTTCAAAATTTTAAAGTCGAACAAGAGATTTTTCACACGATCAAGTTTTCAGGAAAATAACAATTCATTTCAAGGAAAGATTCTGTTTAAAGATGAGTACTACAAATGAAATTCTTGCTTCCGAAATGGTAAATGTTGAACATGCTCAAACCTTGGTTGATCATATTGAGAGATTAAATCGAAATATCATAAAACTGCAAACGAAACTGAAAGATCAATCACGATCAAATTCGAATGAAATTCAAGAGATATTAACAGCTAAAGAAAATGAATTAAATGCTTTGAAAGCTAAAAACGAAGTTATAGTTCATGATCTCAAAGAAGCCAAAGTATCCGCTAAAGAAGATTTTAAATTCCTGCAAAAGGAGAGAGGTCAACTGTATTCAAAGATAAAGAGCCTTGAGGATCAGCTAATCAAAAGAGATCAAACCGCACAAACCATTTTCTTGAACAAACCTAATGACAAACAATTTTCCAAATGGACGTATGAAGGTCTAGGTTTTGATAATCTCCGTATTAGCGAAATGATTACTGCTAAACAACTGTATAGATTTGATCTTATGAATATGGGATTGACGGCAAGAATGGTCTTTGTCGGTCAAGCAGAAGAGCGCGAAGAAGAAGAAATCAAACGACGCACGACAACCAAGGCTCAAACATCGTACAACTACGAAACTCTTAATCGGTCTTACGAAACAACTGAATTTGTACCTCTTTTGTCAGACGATTACTTTCATAATTATACAAAACTGGAGATGGAATCAAGGCCACACTTTTCTGAAACTCAAACAAAACCGCGTGTGTATATTCCTCACATGGAGTTACAACGTCGATTTGAATTGGTTGAAACCGAACTTTTCAATAAATCAATCATTCATGAGTTAGAAACTGAGGTTTTATATGATAAAATCGGCGAACTTGAATCTGAAAACGCCCGTATACTGAATTCTGCTGCACCAAGCACGTCTGAAACAAACACCCTCCACGTGCATTCACACGAGTGTTTTTCATTTTCCGATTCCATCACCATCGACATGACTGATGAATTGTCCCAAACCAAATCTCAACTCCATAGGGCAAACGAAAGGATAGGGCAGTTGGTTAGTCTGAACTCTAAAACTAAACTAAAGCTAGCTGACTCTGAAGAAAGATGTAGAGAATATAGAGGCGAGTGTGTGAATCTCGAGTCAGAAATCTTCGAACTGAAATCAAAACTCAATATAGTTGAGAATGAAATTTTTAGATCTCACACACCTCAATCCACGACTCTAAAAAGGAAATCAAAAGTCAATGAACCTAGTTCATCACCACCTCCCCGACCGAATATACGCCTCATTTTCTAAAACTCCAACAACGCCAGTCGACACCAAACAGAAACCAGCAAAGCCCAGAAAACAATATACCAATGATGATATGCTAGCATATTCCTCACCTATCCTATGTATGGATCTTGGTACAAGCTTCAAGGGATTGCTGAGACACAATCTGGGTTGGAGGAAAAAGAAAGTCGAGAAAACTGAAGACGAATGCCACGAAGACGTCATAGTCTACCCTGCAAAGTTTTCAAAACAAACAAGCTTAATGCGGTGTAAGGACTCGTCTATTGTGCGCATCAATCATGTTACACCCCGTGATGATCATGGTCAATGTGAAATGTTCTGTGTTAGTGATAGTTGCTTATTGCTCGATTAAATGTGCTTATGATCAAGATCATAAGAAACGAGGGATCAAACCAGACCCAAATTTTCAACCATTCGAACAACTGCACCAACAAGTTTCTTATGTAAACCGAAAAGGTTACAAGATAACCTACTGGTGCATGAAAAGCTCAAGCAAAGCTCGATTCCAATCAAGTGACACGTCTTCGTCACACGTGCATAAATCACAATCACGGTTTTCCAATTATCAAAAGACAAATAATGTTTTCTCAAATAATTGGACCCCAAACCGTCGATACCACAACAATTGGAACCACGCCAACAACAAAGCCATGAGGAACCATCCTCAGACGAAAAAGGAAGCTCAAACTCCTCAACGACAGATCAAACCAATCTATCATGTGAAACCTAAAATCCAACAGTCAATTCCTACACCTTCTATCACATGGGATGGGAAAACAGGACCAAAGTCTAAAGGATTTGAATTTATTCAGGATGACTTATCTCTCCCACTAGGTTTCACACTGATAGTCATCGAGACACCAAAAGATGTCAAATCCAAAGTGCATCAAACACCATCGCTAACCCAACCTCTACCTATAAAACAGATGTGGGTTCCTATTATCAAAACAACAGAACCAGAAATTGATATAAAATTAGAATCTGTTGTTTCTACTAATGTGAAAGGACCCATCTCAAACTGGGTACCAAATTTCTCTTTGTTTTCTTTGTGCAGGCGCCTGTTCAGTGGTTGATGGACTCCGACTGTCCCCGGTATAGACACGGGAACAAAGGTTTACTAACAAATGCATTTAGTGAAAGGAATAAAGACGCTCGGTTCTAGGGGGAGTGTCATTGTCATAAAACTACACGAATACATTTACATGCATTTGCGTAGGGGAAAAAAATTCGACAACTCTTTGCCTCGCTCGCATCAATGAAACACACACCATTCGAGGGGGAGTTTGTGTAATTTTGTCAGTTCACAAGTGTACATGAATACATTAATATGCATTCGTGTAGGGGGAGAAAATCAGACAAAATATAATTTTTATCTCTCGCTCAAAATGCTATGTTTGAGGGGGAGTTTGTTTTAAATTGTCTCGATTGTCGTTAATCAGTTTTCAAAACCCAAAAACATTGAAAAGTCAAAAATCGAAAAACAATACAACATGTTCAAAATCCAAAAAGATTTTTATTTTCAAATCTTATTTTCTAGTTCAAGAAAGTACTCAATCTTTGACTCATTCTGATACCTTGTTGCTTTCATATTGATCTTTTAAATAATCATCTTTCATTTCCTGTATTTCATCTCATATCATTCTGGAATCCTTCCATTATCTGATTCATATATCTGGAATCGTCATTCAAGTGCCACTTACACTTATTGTCATATTTACAATGTGATCAAAAGCACTATGAGTGAGGGAGTGTAGGCATGTTATACTCCTATGGTCAATCCAGAACCGGAAGGACCTGCCCCAGGAGCTCACCGTATACTAGAAAGAGATAGTAAGGGTTACCTACTAGTTCATGTAAGTGAGCAGAATCAGTTATCTTGGGATACTGATTGGTGTGCAGAGAGAAAATGAAAACGAGAGGGTTGGAACAAGAGATAGGGTGCATATTATCAACAAATAACTTTGAGCACTTTGACAGTCAAATCATTCTGAAAGTTTAAGATACATCAATTCGTGATTGTTCATTCTTTGATTGATCAAACTGTTCTTGACAATCACATTCAACAGATTCCTTACTGAAAACCATTCTTGTTGAAAATCGCAATGATTGCCCATACCACTTATCACAAGTGTCCAAAATGTATCCAACACACAATACATAAATATCATTTTGGAAAGAGAGTTCGAGGGAGAAGTTGAAAAATGTATAGAGAGCCGAGGGTGAGAGAAAGGATCAAAAGAAAAGAAAGATCCTCACCAAACAGTGTCAATCTGGGTAGCCACATCTACTACTAGTTTTATGCTGGTATTGAAAAAGACATCATGAACCCAGTGATGCAATGCACTTACTGTTGGGATCTCGTGGGCACGCAGCGGAAGCGAATGTACAACAAAAACAGCCCAAGGTACAAGCAATCAAAGCATAAAACCGAAATCCCAAACATGGACCAAACTCTATGTATAAAAATGCAACTTGTAAAGGAAAGAGGTGTTATAATTTTCTTCTAAGCTCCAGAAAACTTGTTGTCTCGTGATGGTGAAGCTCCAAGAGAGAAACGCGGATCGACTAATGGGTAGTACCCCGGGAACACGTCCAACCACACGAGCTAGCGAGCCTTCGTGCTTCTTCACTATGAAAAGCACTCCGGGACAGCAACCTATCGAGACCAATCTTCTGGAAATCTCTCTTGATCAATCCTCTCTTGACCTTAGTAGCACCAAAGAGTATGTGTATGTGTTAGAGAGAAAAAGAGAGTAAGAGTCTCAAAATTATGAACTCACTAATTCAATTTATCCAGAATCCGTATCTTAACCCCACAAACCGGCCACACCTCGAGAGTAAAAGTCCTACATGCATTGGCTAGTTTGGAGGTGGATTTGACAAATGGCACTGGCGGGGTTTAGCGGCGCTAACCATAAGTTAGCGGCGCTAACTCAAAAGGTTAGCGGCGCTAACGCGCCCTGTCAGTGATTTGACACAAAGTACATGCAGCCGTAGCGGCGCTAACCTCTAGGACTTAGCGACGCTAACCCCTAATATTTAGCGGCACTAACGCGGCCTGCGATGTCAACTTTTGTCTTTTGCCATATTTGGTCCCTTAACTTAAGTTGCTGTCAGGTTAGACCCCGGTGTATGACCCAATAGGCCCATACATCATCAGCAGCGGTCCATATGGCGTACGTACATTAATGGGCATATTTCAAACAAACTCCCACTTGAACATAATGCACCGTACCCATGTGACCATAGACAAAGAGCGGCCTCTAGCAAAAGCATCAATGTCCCCAAGTCAGTATGGGTTCCGCTTCTTTGCAGAAAACCATAACCTACAAAAGAACGTAGAGGTCCTATTTGATAAGTGATCAATACTCCTTTTGTTCGCGATATCCTAGTGAACACGAGACATGGATTGATATATTAATCTCCAGATCGTTCACGATTATGTTACTCGATCTTGATTGGTGGTGACCAAAATTTAAGGACATATCTGATTCTCAATCAATATTCCTTTGCGCATGGCCATGCTTATTTTGGTGTCAGCGCCCAATCATCGAGGGGCCCAGGGATATCTATCATATCAGAGGAACAAATTCCGTTGACTGTACAACCCCATAGCGTGAACCTTATCTTACTTAACTATTCCCTTTATAGCAGCCAGTTACGAACTACGTTTTGAAATGGTTAAAGCAAGAAAGTTTCATGCTATAGCAATTCATACATCTCGGGTCGAAGGACGTAATGATATTATCCTTCCGAGTCACTCTATGACCATGATCCATGAAGTGAACTCGAGTGTGGGTCTTCCAGTTACTTGAAACTCCTTTCAAGCACATGTCACTGTTGCGTTTCATGCATTCAATCCTTGATTAATGCATAACCAACACCTAACCTCAGCCTTAATTCAAGCTTCCTTCCCTTGAAGAATGACTGGCTGTGGAAATTTAGAATGTATAAACATTCTGGGAAGTGGTTAAACATGCTAAGATGGAACACAGTAAAAACCAATGAAGATAACCGCATCATGCGTATATATAGTCTCCACTATATATCGATACAATCATCGGTTAGCAGTACTGCTTACCGTTCCCAAAGCTTATAAGTAAACCAAACATTTACTAAAACGATATTCGAGCCTAGTCATAAGCATTAACAATGCTATTATACCTAGTATGAAATTCATCACTAGTATTTGACAACGGCTTAATCATGGGATCATCTACACGATATCCCTTTGTACTCTTTTGTATTCTCTTATTAAACCACTTGCAAAGTGTTTATCAACTAGATCATACACAAGGTTATTATAGTCGTCATATCCTCAATGTTACCGAAGTCTACAATAGGATTAATGACACTTATGATTATCAGAGTCGTCATACTCTCAATGTAACCGAAGTCTACAATAGAGTTAATGACACTTATGATTATCAGAGTCGTCATACTCTCAATGTAACCGAAGTCTACAATAGAGTTACTGACACTCACTTTTATTAGAGTCGACATACCCTTAATGTTACCAAAGTACACAATAGGGTTAATGACACTTATTGAATCTCAATGTCGTATCTGCACCACATATTTGAATATTCTAAACTTCGATTAAAAATCGACAGTTTCACAAGTATAGATTTGCTTGCAGTAATAACTTACTCAAGACAACTCTATTTACGTCGAACATCAAGAACATACATCAGTATTTCTTGAATCTAAACTCCACTTGATTCCATATTCTCTATTTATACTCATAGAACAATAATTCCAACATTAGGTTGTAAAACAACACTAAATTAGGACATTTTCTTTATTGAGTATATTTTTACTAGGAACATATGAAGCTCCCACTAGCCCTGACCAGGGTATCTGGCTCAATCTATGCTTTCTAGAAAACTCATTCCTTTGACTTTCTTGCAAAGCAGGATTACAGCCACAAGGTGCAAGTTTTGCTGACTTTAATCATGGACATAACTTGGATATTATGGATATATTAGACCTCGGAACATGCTTCAAACATTTCCTCAACTTAATCCCGCGAAGGATCTTGGTCTTTGTATTTCCATGTGAACCTACTCGTTTTCCCAAAGTGACAACAATGTTTCACATAATCCAGACCTAATCTGGATATTATGGATGAATAAGACCCTCGGAAAATGCCTTAAGCATTTCCTCAACTTTATCCTATGAAGGATACAGGTCTCTTACATCCAAGTGAACTAATCTTGTTTCCGCAAGGTGACAACAATATTTCACATTATCTAAGTTATCTTCAACATAACCACTAGAACATGTTTCCATATTTAAACAATATGAAACACTTTGTCTCTAGTCGGTATTTGAAGTTGTCCATAATTGCATATATGTTAGTCCCTACACCCTTCTCGGATTACACCTTAGGTGTGGGATTAACCCAAGTCAAGTACTTGGACGCAACAAATGGATTACATCTATATATGCCATTCCCTTGTTTAATTCACTAGTGAACACAGGGTCCCACCATGTTTCCGATGAATGGTAACATCACAATGATTTACCATCAAGCTGCTGTTACTAAAATATGACAACCTCATATCTAAACAGCCTTCTTGATTTCCATCAGATTTAAAGAAGCAATGGATATTGTCAGGTTTTACCAGCATCTCTATGCTGATTAAATGCTAGTGTCAACATTAGGTCTCTTATTTAAGTTTTAAGTTCTTCCACTGGAATGCTTTTGTAAATTGTCCTCTCCCTTTTGAGCTACCAAACATGGTTCCTATAAGTTCAAGAAACAATTATCCAAAACTCAGATGAACTACTTAAATATACAAGCATCAACTTATAATTCATCCATCTCCCACTAAATGTAGAATGGATAATTTTAAGTTATGAGATTGACAAGCAAAGGACTCTTTCTAGTCAAAATCTCATTGGATGCTTAAGTGACCATAATGTCGTGTTTTAGATTGAGGACTTGGTTCATAAAATAATGTATAACAATCATATTGAATACATCTTTAAGGCCTGCCTTTTTACCAGACCATCAACAAAGATATCCGGTTTTTCTTTAAAGTAACATCATGTACAAAATGTGTTTGTTAGAGAAAACGAAGTATGGGATAAACCCACGATTCATTTCATATTTAAATCAATACAGATAATAGAAACTTAGCATCTTATCTAGATCTAAGAATCGATATCTATATGCCCTTATTGATTCCCAATTTCTTAAGGTTATTTCCGAACACCTCCAGGTTTCAGACACAAACCCCTTATCTAGTTAAACATTCTCCCAACTACTATCATAAAGATGGTGATGGAGAATTTTACTAGTGTCACTATACATGGCATACTTGAACGGATTATCCACACGAGTGTGATCAAAATCCAGCAAGTTATAATCCTTCCTACCAATACTGGTGAAAGATTTCTTAATCATCCTAGTCCAGTAAACAAGATTTGCATCTTTCATTTAGCCCGAAGCTAAACTTTTACAAAGATCCTAACCACATGGATCTAAGTGATGTAAATGTTGTTTACTTGGTCAAGTTTGATTATGCCATATACTTAATGTATCCAAAACACTTTTGGATCTAAGAATCAATTATTTCATGATTGCCTTATTACTTATAACGTGTCTTTATGTATGCAATGATATGGATAAGTTTTTGATAAAACATCTCAAAATAATTTTTCAAAATGTTTCAATTCCAAGCAACATCCATCGTCATCAAATGTGTATTTGTGCACCAAAGGTCAAAATAACACATAAGCTTAGACATGGATGGAAAATGAAATGAAACCATCAGAATGAAAAATCTTTTAAACAAAAATACAAGATACAAAAATATCCATCATCTTCAAAAGAACATACAATAAAGCGAGTCTTGCCACGCAGGGCGTACATACAAAAGTAATAATTAATCCGGAATTAATGGCGAGACCAACACTCCCAATTCTCTTGTAGAAGACAATCAACAAAATTTCTTCTTCAGAGATCCGGTTCTTCAAGCTATTCCTTCTTGCAATGAACAGACCTACACTTTGTAACAAAAACAAATTTGTGACAAACGTGAGTCTTATAGCTCGGGTAAACAACCCAGCTTATAAAGGAATAGCAATGAAGTATAATCATGAATGTACCTGAAGTAGGAAAATTAACTCTCTCTTGTCTGAGAAGTTTTATATCCCTCGGCACGGAGGGCAGGCATGACGCTCCCAATCCCCAAATCTACCGCAGAAGTAGCAAACCACCCCATGTTGAGTCTCCTTAGGCACATCATCAATGTCTATAGACTCAAAACTTGAAGCAAGCTTGGATACTCCAACTTCTTCATTCGATGGGATCGATTTCTTCTTCTTGGCTAAAAGTTGTTCCTTAGAACCATGAATAGGAGTGGATGAGGATGATTCATGCTTGGACATGTTAGATTCTACAACCTTCAACATTCCATGCAATTCATCTATAGATATTTCCTTTCCATTCATATGATAGTCCATTACAAACTTCTCATATGATGCGGGCAGAGACTGAAGTATGAAGTTCACACCGAGCTCCCTCCCTATAGGAAAACCAAGCCTATCCATCTGGTCCATGTATGATTTCATCTTCAAAACCGGTTAGACTTTTAACACACTCATAATGTTCTTGCCTAACTTGCTGTTGGAATACTTCCTTCAGCTTATTAATCATGTCATACACAGTCATGTGCTCAAATTGCTTTCGCAGTTCCGAGCTCATACTTGATAACATGAGGCTAGCAACATCGTGCGTATCCCGAACACGCTTTTCATACGCGTATCAGATGGTCCATTCCGCATTGATAGCAGGTGGTTCAGGAAGGGGTTCCTCAAGGATGTGCAACTTAGACTCGGCACGTAAGACAATCCTCAATTGCCTAAGCCAGTCAACAAAGTTCACTCCCGTGAGTTTCTCCCTTTGTAGGAACATACATAGTGAAAAGTTCGACGTGGTGTGGTTTTGATTTGACATCCTATATTAAAAAGAGTATACGAATTAGTTAGTTTGATTTAATCCTCGTTAAAATAATCACCCATATCGTCTCGAAAAATATTTTAACAAGGGCTAAGAACCATATTTCACTCATATTCATGACGGGGTTGCCGCGGATCACTTCATGGAGCTATTTAGGCCGATAACCATCTTACCGATTGCAATCTCTATTGCAACTCTTAGACACTTGGGGGATCCTACGACAACCATCGGTCGTTTGGCATGTTTGATCCCTACTTGCACCAATTCCAAATTAAAATTCTTGGTTGACTCGTGCTAAGATCGACAATCACTCAAGGATTTTAATTTGCATTTGTAAATCGTCCGTCAAGACATACGGTAACAAATTCACCAAAGTTGGCTCGTGCTAAGCTCGACAACCAATATTGTGAATTTGCCACACTCACTTTCCACACAGTTTTATGAGAGTTGGCTCGTGCTAAGCTCTACAACCAAAACCCATAAATCTAGATTCGGGTGGTATCGACTTACGGATGGCGCAAGATTTACGTTTTATGAAAAACGGGCTTTTGTTTTCGGCTTGGTTACAGATTAACTTGTTTAGTGACAAAACCTATTTCCACTAGGTGAGTTAATCTTGTATGTGAGCGCGCGGGAGTTGCAAACCATTTTTACTAAATCTCTTGTGATTTTATTAATTTCGAAAAATTATCTAGCATGCGAATCTTATGCAAACCATACAAGAATAATATAAAATCACATCACACGCATTTTAAACGAACTAAATTGGTAACCCTTGCCATAAATCCTATGCGTTCTCCCCGTGAGCCAAAACGGGTAGAACGTGGTCAAACTAAGGGACAAAAGGACTCCGATGCGAGCTCCCACTAGAACCGCTATCTCCATTGGATTACACCGGCTTCTATGGTCATCCTCCATCTCCTTTTGACTCTTTTTTGTGTGTCTTCATCCAAATGTACAAAACATACAATAGAAATTGAAATGGCATACAAGCCACAAAATTTCCTATTTATCTATTACAAGTACACGGATGAATGAAATGGCATGCAAGCCACAATATTATTACATACCAAACTGAATTAATAAATATTAAAGCCCATAATGTGATATAAAAATCACCAAATGCATCCAAACACACAAAGTCAACCACAAGGTCAAAGGCAAAGTTATCAATTTCAAATCTAACACATACAACCAAACAAAATGGTAACAAAATTACCAAGACAAAATCTGGAACAAATTTCCAGAATTACAAAATAGCCAAAAATACACGAGACCAAAACTGTTTTTAACTTGAAAAACAAAATCTGTAGCTGCACGTTAGCGCCGCTAAGTTTTATGGGTTAGCGCCGCTAACCTTGTTCAAACAGAAAACAAACATTCCGATTTCGGGATTTTTCAAGCCACCAAGTGCAAATCTAACATAGAGGTGGCTTTGATACCACTGTTGGGATCTCGTGGGCACGCAGCGGAAGCGAATGTACAACAAAAACAGCCCAAGGTACAAGCAATCAAAGCATAAAACCGAAATCCCAAACATGGACCAAACTCTATGTATAAAAATGCAACTTGTAAAGGAAAGAGGTGTTAAACCTTTCTCCTAAGCTCCAGAAAACTTGTTGTCTCGTGATGGTGAATCTCCAAGAGAGAAACGCGGATCGACTAATGGGTAGTACCCCGGGAACACGTCCAACCACACGAGCTAGCGAGCCTTCGTGCTTCTTCACTATGAAAAGCACTCCGGGACAGCAACCTATCGAGACCAATCTTCTGGAAATCTCTCTTGATCAATCCTCTCTTGGCCTTAGTAGCACCAAAGAGTATGTGTATGTGTTAGAGAGAAAAAGAGAGTAAGAGTCTCAAAATTATGAACTCACTAATTCAATTTATCCAGAATTCGTATCTTAACCCCACAAACCGGCCACACCTCGAGAGTAGAAGTCCTACATGCATTGGCTAGTTTGGAGGTGGATTTGACAAATGGCACTGGCGGGGTTTAGCGGCGCTAACCATAAGTTAGCGGCGCTAACTCAAAAGGTTAGCGGCGCTAACGCGCCCTGTCAGTGATTTGACACAAAGTACATGCAGCCGTAGTGGCGCTAACCTCTAGGACTTAGCGGCGCTAACCCCTAATATTTAGGCGGCGCTAACGCGGCCTGCGATGTCAACTTTTGTCTTTTGCCATATTTGGTCCCTTAACTTAAGTTGCTGTCAGGTTAGACCCCGGTGTATGACCCAATAGGCCCATACATCATCAGCAGCGGTCCATATGGCGTACATACATTAATGGGCATATTTCTAACCCTTACCCCACCCAACTACTCAATTATCTCTTAAAAGATAATTGTTTCAACTTCACACGGAGATTTATCACATACGCTATTGACATCTCACTTGGAGATTGCTGATATTGAAAATAGGAGGACAACTACTCCGGTCCCCGACTTCTTTCGTGCAATTATAGAGTAGAGAACCAATTGCAATATTATTCTCTTCTAGGACACATATAGAATCAATTGCCTGTTTTTATAACAGTGCCGGAACATCTTGAGTAATATCATATGATATTTACAGTGACAGATGGAAATCCTACCAGTGCCAATATCAAACCAACACTGAACGTAGGTCACTCAGTTTATTTAATTTGACGTGTTAACGGGAAATCTATGAGATCCCGGTGTTACAAAGATAACTATCACATATTTCTAATATACTAATGTTTGAAGGAATGCTGAAAACCACGATATGCAAAACCGTTAATACAACCAAAGGTTTCTTACCTTAGGTTACTGGTGCGAATCTAAGAAGAATATTTACAAGGATGTCATTGTGTGTCTGAAAGATCAAGCTCTCATCAACAACTTGAAGATATCTCAAGATGAGAAGACATTCTAAAGACATCACATCTTTATTCCCACAAAGCTTCAAAAGAATGCAAAAAGAAAAAGAATATCTGCTTAATCAAAATGGGAGATTGATAAAGATGCAACAAAGCCAACAAGAGAGATGAACACGCACAAGGCTACAAAAGGGGGAGATTGATAGGATTTATTTATGTTTGTAAGCCTTGTGTAACTATCTTAATTATATTGTTATTATTATACTAGTTAATTTAGTTCATCTTGTGTAGGGGCTTAGCCCATTAGGAATTAATTAACTTGGCCACCAACATGTTTCATGGTGAGTCCAAGAGCCTAATTTAGTAAAGCCCATGATGGTTAAATGTTTAATCCATCATGGAGCCATTAGGCTTTTTGGCCCATGGAACCTTGGCTATATAACCCATGTAAACCTAATTCATTTGGTTAACCTTTGCCTTACTTCAATTGTTTCAGGAGATTTGCTCTCTCCAAAATATATGCAAAGTGTTCATCTTATTTGTTCTTGAGTGTTATTGAGTATTCATATATATCTTCATCAAAGTTCATTCAAGATCTATCAAAGTACTCATCTTTATCATATCTTGTGACTTTCAACGTTACCAACTAATGGTGTGAGGTCCTGTACAAGGCACCCCTGGACCTACACCAGACAGCCCTTGCAATGATAACCCAAATTAGGAGTTCTGCCTATGTCCTGGAGGAGCAAGCATATCCAGGAGAGAGGAACTCCTGGACCGAAGATAGGAGAGTTCCTTGTTCCCTAGACGCAGGTCTACATATCTGTCCGCGTTTAATGATAAGTACGGCGGACTTGACATTAAGGTACACTCGTCATACCCGTCCATACGGAGGGAGATCTTGCCATAACTTTATCCAGATGTCCTGACACCTAAGTACATCACAGCCGTCTGGTGCTCAACACTTGGATAATCATCCAAGGGCTCAGGTATGACCTCCTCTAATATAAATTAGGAACATACATCACTTACAATTATGATTATCATCTCATGCATACATACCACAAACATAAACTCTCTCTTCATATACACTCCACTGACTTAAGCTTCGGAGAGGGATACGAGGATCCATCCCTGTCTTCCTCTAACCTTAGGTTTTGATTGTTTCGCAAGAGTGTTCTTCAGCAGAATCATCTACATCAAGCACTCACGCATCCTTCCGACGATCCAGGAGGAAGATGTGCGATCAAATGGCGCCATCCGTGGGACCTGGACAAGAAGTCACGAGAATAACTCCATGAGTTCGTTTTCTTGATTTCCTGCCGAGGGAGTTCATGTTTGCTTCCAGGTCAAGCCTTCCTATTTTATCTATAAACCTACTGTTTTGATAAAAAATCATGGGTGAGGTATGTTATCTACAAACCATGCTGTTTTGTTGTTCACCCCCGTGAATATTCATGTCCATTTATTAATATGCGGAACATGGATCATTATATATGTTGTTTTTCACATGTTTAAAGCAATAAAGTGCAACTTGAATATGTATATACACACATGTCAAGAAGCAATGAACACATTCCAGGCCTAGAAACCATGAAAATTCGTCATTCCAAACCTTCAAATGTTACTACATTCGTCATCCAGACATATAGAAATTGCTAGATGCACCAATCCAGGCCTCTCCCATGTATTCTGATGTTTTAAAAAAAAACAAGGAAAAGGGAAGGGGAAGGACAATAGTACATGACAAGACATGCAGCTTTATTAAAGCAAAATTGTACTAAGCCAATGAGAGGACACCACACAAACTTACTTTTTCAGCTTTTCAGCTACTTTTTTAGACTGTCAGAATTGTAGTGACCAGCCTGTCCTGGAGTGACCTTCCTGTCCTAGACTAACCTGCCCGCGTCCGGACGTTTGTCTTCTGGACCCTGAGCGTCCAGGAGGGTAACTACCTGCCTTGGCCTGTAGTCACGTGGAGTGACCTTCCCGTCCTGGACTAACCTTCATTAACATGTAATCACCTGCCTTGGCCTAAAGTCACGTGGAGTGACCTGCCTGTCCTGGACTGACGTGCCTTAGCGTGTAATCACATGCCTTGTCCTGTAGTCATCTGGAGTGACCTTCCCGTCCTAGACTAACCTTCCTTAACATGTAATCACCTGCCTTGGCCTGTAGTCATGTGGAGTGACCTGCCTGTCCTGGACTAACCTTCCTTAACATGCAATCACCTGCCTTGGCCTGTAGTCACGTGGAGTGATCTGCCTGTCCTGGACTAACCTTAACATGTAATCACCTGCCTTAGCCTGTAGTCACGTGGAGTGACCTGCCTGTCCTGGACTAACCTGCCTTAGCATGTAATCACCTGCCTTGGCCTGTAGTCACGTGGAGTGACCTGCCTGTCCTGGACTAACCTGCTTTAGCATGTAATCACCTGCGTTGGATTGTAGTCACCTTGAGTGACCGTCCTGTCCTGGACTAACCTGCCTTACATGCAATCACCTGTCCTGACCTGCAGTTACCTGCCCTGACCTGGGGTCGCCTAGCCTCCCCTAGAGCTTCCTGCCTGGCCTAGAGCTACTAACCGCAAAGCCTGCACGCTCAAACTGTTCCTTAAGTTTGCGTAACAATTGTGCCAAACTTGGAAGACCCATAACGTGGGATTCCTCAGGAGTTACGAGGCCCATAACCAGTCAACGGAAAGATCTCGAAGAGATGAACCCCTTGACTAGTAAACTAAAGTTCATTGGGCTGAGCATCATACCCAAATTCGACCATTTAAGGCCTCAATTTCACTTTCCCCTCAATTTGTCCATTTTCAAGCATTATTTTCTCACTATTCTCGATACATATCATGTATTTTTGGGAATCCTTTGAATGTAATTCATATCTGATATTGTTAATTACATTTTCTTGTCATCAATTTATACTTTCAAAAGTATCGAAAAAACTGCCCAAAATGGAAACTTTCTAAATGTGGAAACTTTAGAGACACTCATATAACAGGCCTCACCATTAGAAATGCACATAGAAACATATGATGTACAAACCAGTAATACAGTATGAAATTCATGTGTCTGCTACTTATAGAACTTACTCCTTCATGGTCTGGCCACACAGTCATTACTATAATTTTCATATGGTTGTCACACAAACATACAATACTTTGCCATCACTCATGTCTTTATGATAGTTTAACGCTACTAACTAGTTACTAGCATTAAACTGGGGGAATGTATATACTATGGGAATCACCATCACGTGCTACTATAACTGCTCCACTTGCTGTAGTAACTTATATAAAGCTGTGAACACGAACCATGCCTACACAGGTTGACAAACATAAAATAATTATTTAATTCTTTCAAGTGATATAGGGTACATGTATCAATGTTACACGAAACCTTGGCAATTTCCTGGTGTCCTTCATTAATGCCCCTGCAGACTAGGTGTGCTACGTACATGCTTGAGTAAATCTTCTCTTAAAGTCTAAATACTCATCAACATACTGATACGACTAGTATCCTTATGTATCTAACAGGATTTACTTTAATTTTATTGTTACTTGAGATGCAAACTTCTAAGTTGATTACTAACAATGAACTGGGGATTAGGACTACGAGACGGTATGACATCCGTCCCTAGTGATTACATTTCTATGCATTAGTGCAGGTACACCCTCAAGCAAGACAAGGCTCATACGCCTACAAGACGAGACTCATATGCCTGTACGGCTCATACGCCTGCACGGATCATAAGCCTGCACGACTTATACGCCTGCACGGCTCATACGCATGCACGGATCATATGCCTGCATGGATCATACGCAGGCACGGCTCATACGCCTGCATGGCTCATACGCCCGCACAACTCATACATCTGCACGGCTCGTACACCTGCAAGGCACATACGTTTCAAAGGCTCATGCCCCTGCAATGATCCTAGGAGTAACTTGAACAGAAGTCGTTGCACGGTATACACTACAAGACCAATCTTACGATTTGATAAGTATCCAAAGGACCATACTGTTGGGGTTTCTTGGGCACACAACGGAAGAAAAGTACAACTCAAAAAAGCCCATAGTACAAGCATATAAAGCACAAAACGTAAAACCCCGAACAAGGATCAATCTCTATGAAACGAAATGCAACAAAAGAAGAGAGTTAAGGAGATTATACCAGCTCCTAAGCTCCAGAAATTTGATGAAGATGATGAATTTGCTTCTTGTAGCTTGAACGAATCGACTAGAAGGTGATACCCCGGCAACACGTCAAATCCCTTGAGCTAGCAAGCTCCTTGACGTTCTTCTTTCTCGAAATCCCAGTAGGAGAACAGCAACCACGAAAATGAAATCAAGATTTCTGGAACCAAAACTCTCTAGATCTCTCCAAGTCTCTTTGAAGCACTTGAGAGAATAAGCCAAAGTGTGTGTGTGTATATCTTGCCAAGAGTGCTTAAGTGAGGAATAAGGACCTCTTTTATAAAGCTCTAGATGCCACTTATCCTTCTCAAGCCGGCCAAGATCGATGTTCACACAACCCACATGCATTAGCTAACATATGAGGTGATTTGACAAAAAGGTGCCGTTTGGACTTAGCGGCGCTAGCCAAACTTAGCGACGCTAACTTATAATAGTTAGCGGCGCTAACACGGCCTGTCAGATGACTTTACATAAAGCCCATGCAACTCTAGCGGCTCTAACCCATAAGTGTTAGCGGCACTAACACCTTATGGTTAGCGGCGCTAACTTAGCCTGCGAAGTCAACTTTTCTCTTTTGTCATTTTTTATCCCTTTACTTAAGTTGCTGTCAGATTTGACCCCGGTGTATGACCCAATAGGCCCATACATCATCGGTAGTGATTCAAATGGTGTACACGCATCAGTGGGCATATTCTAACAAACTCCCACTTGCACATGATGCACCATTTCTAACAAATCACAGACAATGAGCGGTCTATAGCAAAAACATCATTGCCCCCAAGTCAGTATGGGTTTCGTTATCCGAATGAAACCTGTTCACAAAGAAAGGTCCTATAGATAAGTAATCTTAAACATCCTTTTGTTCGTGATATCAGTGTGAACACGAGACATGGATCAAATGTCAATCTCCAGATCGTTCACGATTGTGTTTCTCGATCTTGATTGGTGGTGACCAAAAGTTAAGGACATATCTGATTCTAAATCAATACTCCTTGCGCATGGCCATGCATAATTTTGGTGTCAGCTCCCAATCATCGAGGGCCCCAGTGATATCTCTCATATCAGAGGAACAAATCCCTTTTTGACTGTATAACCCTAAACCATACCCCTTAACTTATCTAGCCATTTCCTTTATCACAGCCAGTTACGAACTGCTTTTGAAGATGGCTAAAGTAAGAAAGAAGTATGATATAGCGGTTCATACATCTCAGGTCTAAGGACGTAAGATATTATCATCCCAAGTTGCTCGTGACTATAATCCATGGAGTATACTTGGGTGTGGGTCTTCCAGTCACTTGAAACTCTTTTCAAGTACAGATAGGCATTGCTCCTTAATTCGACCAAACTGAATTCAAGGTCACATGCTTATCTCGGTCTTAATTCAATCTTCCTTCCACAAGATTGACTGACCGTGGAAAGTTTGAAATATAAAATATTTCCGGAAGTGATTAAACATGCTAAGATGGAACACCGTAGAGTTTTATGAATGTAACCGTATCATACGCATATATAATCTCTATTATATATCGAAACAAGCATAAGTTACAATACTGTCTATATCGTTCCCAAATCATAAAATTTACATATTAAACAAACTAAATACATAACTCAAGCCAATCGCTGGCGAATTTTACACCTATAGCATTAGTGTGAGAATCATGAGCTTCCTGCGATAATGGCTTCGTGAATGGATCCGCAAGGTTTCCTTCCGATGCTACTCTGCTTATGACGATTTCACCACTCTCAACTACTTCCCGTATGAAGTGGTATTTGCGCAAAATATGTCTTGTTCTTTTGTGAGCTCTTGGTTCCTTTGCCAAAGCCACTGCACCCTCATTGTCACAAAATATCTCAATAGGGTCAGTAATGCTTGGAACCACTTGTAGATCTTGGATGAATTTCTTCATCCACACGGCTTCTTTTGCAGCTTCACTTGCCGCAATGTATTCCGACTCGGTAGTCGAATCAGCTACCGTGTCTTTCTTTGAGCTCCTCCAGCTGACAGCACCACCATTTAACAGGAATACAAACCCCGATTGAGATCGGCAGTCTTCCCTATCCGTTTGGAAGCTAGCGTCCGAGTAACCCTTTACTCTTAGCTCCTCTTCCCCACCATAAACCAAGAAAATTTCTTTTGTACGCCTAAGGTACTTAAGAATATTCTTTACAGCTTTCCAATGAGGCTCTCCGGGATTCTCCTGATATCTACTAGTCATGCTCAAAGCACATGACACATCAGGACGAGTGCATAACATGGCGTACATGATCGATCCCACAGCCGAAGCATATGGTACTCGCTCCATTACTTCTATCTCCTTTTGGGAGGTAGGACATTGAGTCTTGCTCAACATCAAGCCATGTGACATAGGGAGGTTTCCTTTCTTGGATTCCTCCATTTTAAAGCGTCTCACGACCTTATCTATGTATGCACTTTGAGAAAGCCCGAGCAGCTTTCTAGATCTATCTCTATAGATCTTAATTCCCAGAATGTAGCTCGCATCCCCTAAGTCCTTCATTGAGAAACAATTCCCTAGCCAAGATTTTACACTCTTAAGGCTCGGAATATTGTTTCCAATGAGCAATATGTCGTCCACATGTAGGACTAAGAAGACAATAGTGCTCCCACTAGCCCTGACATATACACATGGTTCATCTTTGCTTTTCGAAAATCGAAATTCCTTGATTTTCTCATAAAAGCATAGATTCCAACTGCGAGATGCTTGCTTGAGTCCATAAATGAACTTCTTTAGCTTACAAACCTTGTTCGGATACTCTGGATGTTCAAAACCATCGGGTTGTGTCATATACACCTCTTCGGAAAGCTTTCCGTTAAGGAAGGCGGTTTTAACGTCCATTTGCCATATTTCATAATCATAAAATGCAGCAATGGCCAGGAGTATTCGGATTGATTTCAACATAGCCACTGGGGAAAAGGTTTCATCATAATCAACACCAGGTGTTTGAGTGAAACCCTTTGCCACCAGTCAGGCTTTGAAAGTATCCAAGGTTCCATCCATGACGGTCTTCTTCTTGAAGACCCATTTACACCCTACGGGTCTAACCCCGGGTGTAGGATCAACCAGTTCCCAAACCTGGTTATCCGACATGGATTGCATCTCACTTTCCATTGCTTCCTTCCAATGTACAGACTCAGGGCCCGCCATAGCTTCCTTGTAGCTAGTGGGCTCATCAGAGTCCACTACTAACTCGCTGCCTTCAGATATGTAGAATCCATATCTCTCTGGTTTGAAACGAGTTCTACTGGAACGTCTTGGAGTAAGCAATGAACTAGTGTCAGGTACTGCAGCATTCTCTTGCTCAGTTTCAACCGTCCTAGGTTGAGTGCTAGTACAAACCTCAAGCTCTTTATCGGTTGATCCTTGAACTTCCTCAAGATCAATTTCCTTGTTGCCTTTTTGTTTGGATAGCAATTCTCTTTCTAAGAAAAATGCCCTTCGAGCAACAAAAACTTTGTTCTCAGAAGGTTTATAAAATATATATCCAACACCGGCAGGAGGATATCCGATAAAGTAACACCTTTCCGATCGAGGTTCAAGTTTGTCCTCAGTCTCACGTCTTACGTAGGCTTGACAACCCCAAACTCGTAGGTATGAAAGTGTCGGATTCTTCTTGTGCCACATTTCATAAGGTGTTTTCGATACTTTCTTGGTTGGTGCAAGGTTAAGGATCCTTACCGCCGTCTCTAGGGCATATCCCCAGAAACTAATAGGTACCTCCGTTCGACTCATCATGGACCTTACCACATCTAGTAAAGTCCGGTTCCTCCTTTCAGCGACCCCATTTAATTGTGGAGTCCTTGGAGGTGTTAATTGCAAAATAATTCCACAATTCTTGAGATGATCGGTAAAGTCGGTACTTAGATACTCTCCACCTCTATCAGACCGGAGTATCTTTATCGTTTTGCCCAATTGATTCTCAATTTCGTTTTGGAATGTCTTGAACACCTCAAAGGTTTCATTCTTGTGTTTAACAAGATAGACATATCCATACCTACTATAATCATCTATAAAGGTTGCGAAGTATCTCGAGTTATTCCTTGTAACATGTTTGAAAGGCCCACATACATCCGTATGGATGATGTCCAAGAGGTCTTTGCCCCTCTCACTTGTCCCCGTGAAGGGTGCCTTTGTCATCTTGCCTAATAAACAAGAATCACATACATCATTCGACCCTTGGTCAAATGACTCCAAGATTCCATCCGCTTGAAGCTTGGTGATGCGAGTCTTGTTTATGTGGCCAAGACGACCATGCCACAAGGAATACTTATCCAAACCATCTTTGAAACTAGAATCAATATTCATGATAGACTTTGTTGAATTAATGTATGCAGTTGCCTCATAAATGCCATGACATGGTAAAACCTTAAAATAAACAATGTTATCTTTAAAGCATATAATAGCACCATGATCGAAATGAAAATTGTAACCATCGTCATACAGTTTATGAAGTGAAATAATGTTTCTAGCCACGCAGAGCGAATAGCATACATCAAATAAAGTAATAGAATAGCCAGTCTTGAATGAAAGCTCCAAACTTCCTTGAGCTTCCACAGGGACGATCTCCGAGTTCCCCATCACAAGATCTAGCTCACCCTTCTCCAAGCTCCTACTTGCCTTTAGCACCTGCACCATATTACATATGTGAGTGCCACAGCCAGTATCCAAAACCCAGCCTCTAGAAGTAGAAGTATGGTGAAGTTCTATCATGAACGTACCTGAAGCTTTCGGACCCGATATGCTCATAGCCTTGAGCTTATTGAGTCCCTCCAAGTACTTAGGGCAGCTTCGGTGGTAGTGGCCCTTGCCCCCACAAAAGAAGCACTCCGCATCCTCCGGAGTCTTGGCTTGGGGAATCTTCCCCTTACCCTTGCCTTCGGAGGCCGGGGCAGACTTGGCAGCGCCAACCTTTCCCTTACCCTTCCCTTTCTTGGAAGGGGCGGCCTTCTTTTTGGTTATGCGGCCTTCCCGGATGGCTAGAACGGGAGTGGAGGAGGAGGATGGTTTGCTCTTGGTCATGCTCGCTTCGGCAGTCTTGAGCATACCATGTAGCTCCATCAAGGATTTATCCATGCTATGCATATGATAACTCATAGTGAATTGATCATATGCACTTGGCAGGGATTGGAGGATCATGTCGACCGCCATCTCCCTCCCTATGGTAAATCCTAGCTTCTCCATGCGCTCAATGTTTGCTTTCATACGCAAAACATGAGCGCTCACGTTCCCTCCATCTTGAAGCTTGCAAGCGAGAACCGACTTGAAGCATTCATACCTCTCCTGCCTCGCTTGCTGCTGGAACATATCCCGCAGCTGCACGATCAGGTTGTGAGCACCCAAGTGATCCATTTGCTTTTGCAAATCGGTACTCATAGTGCTCAACATGAGGCATGTAATCTCCTCAGTCTCCTTGAGGCGTTTTTCGTACGCCTCACGGATTGCCCTCGTTGCACCGCTTGGAGGTGCCTCGGGTAAAGGTTCCTCTATGGTGTGCATCTTCCCTTCATAGCGTAGGACAATCTTAAGCTGCCTATACCAATCCATGAAGTTGCTGCCATCGAGTTTCTCCTTCTCAAGGAAAACTCGTAGAGAAACGTTGGTGGTGGTGGTGTTTGCGCTTGTTGATGCCATCTAAAATAGCAAAGTAGACTTAAGTTAGTTTGTGGTATATATATTATCTTGTTAAATTAATTTACCCATAAAGAATCAACTTTAACAAGGCTAAGAACCATATTTCATCCCACCATGTGACGGGGTTACCGCGGATCACATGATAAAATTATTTAGGTCGGCAGCCATCTTGCCAATTGCAATCTCTATTGCAATCCTTAGCGCCTTGCGGGATCCTACGACATCCAATGGTCGTTTGGCATGTTTGATCCCTTCTTGCACCAATTTTAAAACTTGAAATTTTGGTTAACTCGTGCTAAGCTCGACAATTAACCAAGATTTCAAACCTAAAATTGCAAATCGTCCATCAAGACATACGGTAACAAACTCACCAAAGTTGGCTCGTGCTAAGCTTGACAATCAAAATTGTGAATTTTGCTACACTCACCTTCCACACAGTTTTATGGGAATTGTCTCGTGCTAAGCTCGACAACCACACAGTCTTATGGATGGTGCGTGACTTACGTTTTGAGGAAAGACGGGCTTTTGTTTCTGATTTGGTTTTAGATTAACTTATTAGCGACAAAAACCTATTTTCACTAGGTGAGTTAATCTTGTATGTGAGCGCGCGAGAGAGTTGTAAACCATTTTTATCAAATCTCTTGTGATTTTGTTAATTTTCAAAAACTTATCTAGCATGCGAATCCTACACAATCCATGCATACAAAAATCACATCACACGCATAAAATACAATAATTGGTAACCCTTGCCATAAAAACCTATGAGTTCTTCCCGTGAGCCGAACGGGAAGAACTTGGTCAATTCTAGGTACAAAGTCTTCGATGCGAGCTCCCACTAATCCCGCCATCTCCATTGGACTTCATCGGCTTCATGGGCTCCAAACTCCATCTCTTTTGACCCATCATGTGTGTCATCATCCATCATAAAAAATACATACAATAGAATAAAATGGCATACAAGCTATAAAATACCTATTTATCTATTACAATTACATGGATGAATGAAATGGCATGCAAGAGACATTATTATTACAAATTTATCATAAGAATAATAATACAACCAATTTGCATCCAAACACACAAAACAACCAAATGGTCTAGGCAAGGTTACCAACTTATATACACATACAACCAAACATATATATATGCTAATGGAATTTAAACATCATAATAACAAGATAAAATTTTCCAGAAGCCAAAAACAAGGCCAAAACCCGAGATCAAAATCTGTTTTTAAACAAGAACAAAAAACTGACTCAGCGACGCTAGCGCCGCTATCTTGAAAAAGTTAGCGCCGCTAACCTCTGTTCGACAGAAAACAAACAATTTCGATTTCGGGTTTTCAAAGCCACCATGTGCATAACTATCATAGAGGTGGCTCTGATACCACTGTTGGGGTTTCTTGGGCACGCAACGGAAGCAAAGTACAACTCAAAAAAGCCCATAGTACAAGCATATAAAACACAAAACGTAAAACCCCGAACAAGGATCAATCTCTATAAAACGAAATGCAACAAAAGAAGAGAGTTAAGGAGATTATACCAACTCCTAAGCTCCAGAAATTTGATGAAGATGATGAATTTGCTTCTTGTAGCTTGAAAGAATCGACTAGAAGGTGATACCCCGGCAACACGTTAAATCCCTTGAGCTAGCAAGCTCCTTGAGGTTCTTCTTTCTCAAAAACCCAGTAGGAGAACAGCAACCACGAAAATGAAATAAAGATTTCTGGAACCAAAACTCTCTAGATCTCTCCAAGTCTCTTTGAAGCACTTGAGAGAATAAGCCAAAGTGTGTGTGTGTATATCTTGCCAAGAGTGCTTAAGTGAGGAATAAGGACCTCTTTTATAAAGCTCTAGATGCCACTTAGCCTTCCCAAGCCGGCCAAGATCGATGTTCACACAACCCACATGCATTGGCTAACATATGAGGTGATTTGACAAAAAGGTGTCGTTTGGACTTAGTGGCGCTAGCCAAACTTAGCGGTGCTAATGCGGCTTGTCAGATGACTTGACATAAAGCCCATGTAACTCTAGCGGCTCTAACCCATAAGTGTAAGCGGTGCTAACACCTTATGGTTAGCGGCGCTAACTTAGCCTGCGAAGTCAACTTTTCTCTTTTGTCATTTTTGATCCCTTTACTTAAGTTGCTGTCAGATTTGACCCCGGTGTATGATCCAATAGGCCCATACATCATCGGTAGTGATTCAAATGGTGTACACGCATCAGTGGGCATATTCTAACACATACGTGGTTACAGAGGCTAGCAGAACAGGAGAGTACCTCCTTTAAGACATGAGGGCGGAGTAATACCACGCCCATGGCACTCATCTAATATAAGGAAGTACTATGTATAAACTACTAATGTAATAGAAAATATCTATTAAATGACATAATGTATACTTTTCCGGACAAGCAAAGAAATTTTGATTTTAGACACAAGTCTAAAACTCCTACACATTCACAAGAATGACAACACAGGGAATCATAACATTCTATTGGACGCAGTAGAATGTCCCAAACATTACTATAGAAGAACACCGGTGCTTCCGCATGCATTCCAATGGAGTGTACTGTGTAGGCTTGGGAGACAAAGACCCTTGCCAGTCTAGAGTTAACCTACACCTAGAAAACCTAGGCAACTCTTAAGAATTAACTTAAAGAGTATAAAATGCAAAGTCATGACAAACGGGTATTTAAGCAATCATATGATATTCATACCAGAACACATGTTCAAAAGCAGGGCACACACACATATGCCTAAATCCACTGCCTACGGGCAGGACATCATCAGGAAGCATTGTTTACAAAACAAATGCACGACCATTACAGACAAAATAACAAAAGCAAGTTCATCAAAAGATTTTGTCGTAAGAAATCACCGGGGCTCAATCCCCTGAAGCTCAACCAAAGAAAGGTCATGCCCACCCCCTATCGAATCCAGATAGGGGAAAGGAGCCTCTTTCACTACTGCACACAAGTCATATCCAGCATATGACCGAAAGTATGGCACACATATGTGCCTAAACAAAACTACCCAAAAGCAGAGCATCCCCACACAATATTGTTCACAAAGAGCGATTAAAGTTATTATGGAAGAGAAAAATGCTCCAGAGGTATCGACGAGGCTACAACTTCTATAGCGGGAGAAGGATGTTCCAGAGAAACAAAAGTCCGACAATATACCACAAGATGTTATACTATCAGACTGGGGGGACTTAATGGTGTGAGGTATTGTACAAGGCACTCCTGGACCTACACAAGACAGCCCTTGCAATGATAACCCAAATTAGGAGTTCTGTCTATGTCCTTGAGGAGCAAGCATCTCGAGGAGAGAGGAACTCCTGGACCGAAGATAGGAGAGTTCCATGTTCCCGAGACGCAGGTCTACATATCTGTCCGCATTTAATGATAAGTACGGCGGACTTGACATTAAGGTACACTCGTCATACCCGTCTGTACGAAGGGAGATCTTGCCATACCTTTATCCAGCTGTCCTGACACCTAAGTACATCACAGCCGTCTGGTGCTCAACACTTGGATAATCATCCAAGGGCTCATGTATGACCTCCTCTAATATAAATTAGGAACATACATCACTTACAATTATGATTATCATCTCATGCATACATACCACAAACATAAACTCTCTCTTCATATACACTCCACTGACTTAAGCTTCGGAGAGGGATACGGGGATCCATCCACGTCTTCCTCTAACCTTAGGTTTTGATTGTTTCGCAGGAGTGTTCTTCAGCAGAATCATCTACATCAAGCACTCACGCATCCTTCCGACGATCACCAATAGAGATAAGACAGAGGTACCCCAATAGAGACAGAGGTACCTAAATCCCTTACCTCTAGCAGCAGTTGGTGTACCTAAATCGCTTCTGAATCATCCTTTCTCGCTTCTGAAACATAAGTGTACCTTTGTCACTTCTTAATCATCCTTCGCTAACTCCCTTACTTACTGTTGGAGTTAAAAATGAGATAAGACAGATGCTTTAAATATTAAACCAAACTCTAAATAACCTCATAAATATTTGTTCACATAGACGTGAAGGGATCAAGTAGGCTATAAAATCTAAATTCAGCATGAGCTAGGTCTAATATATACAGTTTCTCAGCAAATAGAGATCAAACTCTAGATAAAGTTTCGACCAAATCTTTTTAAAATCCTTGTAGATTTATGTTTTACCTTTTAAAAGACACAAACTTCAAGAACTTTCATCAAATGTAGCCCAAGAAATCCCTAATTAAAGTCAGATATGTTCTAAACCAGATAACAAAAGTCAAAAGCCATTAAATTTGGTAATTTGTGTGTTTGACCGTGGACATTAATAAATAATGTAGTAAACATACATCGACTTTCATAGTGGAGTAAAATGACATGGTGTAATCCACAGTTGCTAGATGGCCTCCAGAAATAGAAAACGCTGCACCTGCAGCATGTTGTCTATCAAAACCAAAATCGCGTCAATATTCCAGTTTCCCTCTCTATCTTGAAGAGATCAAACAAACAAATCAGTTTATAACCAATATATCAGTGTGCGCAGGAAACCGACCCAAAGCATAAGGAAACAGGAATACCACACCAACCTGCCAAAACTGAACGTTTTTGCTAAACTATTGGTTTGGTTTAACGATTAAAAAAACTAAAAGTATTGATTCATTTATTTGAATACAACCATAGAGGATTAGGGGGTGTTTAGAATTGCTTGTATAAGCAAAAACTATTCAATCCACAAGTCTTTTACATCTTTATAATTTAGCCCCATGCAATATCAATTGTTTCTAATACATCCCCACATTTTAGACCAACAAGTATATGAGGAAATTTGTTTAATTATCAAGTTGCTAGTTGCCGATGTATTGAAATGAAGGGTTTTGTAGGGTATAAAAACATATTATAAACATGCACAGCGGAATAAAACCCCTTCTAGTGATCTCATCTAACTCGTACAGAAACTAAAACAAGTAGAGGATTAAAAGATATATCTTTAAGCAAACCCAAAAACTTTTAGTTTCAACTCTAGATTGCTGCAGGTTATCCACCGCTACTGCACCACCTCGAACTGGCTGCTAGACCGCCTAAGGATTAAATCTCGGATCAAAAAATCGATCCTCAATGTGTGTGTGTGTGTTGCATCGCCGCCGACCACCACCCTTGGTGGTTCGGTTTTTCCTTCACGCCGCCGAGAGAGAGAGAGGGGGAAGAACTTAGGGTTATCCTCTTTTTTCTTTTGTAATTAACATAAGATGTGATTAAAACTAAATAAGGTTTATATATAATAAACCCTTATTAGGCCCAAGCCCGTTTAATTAAAGTCCAGCTTTAATTAAACTATTAATCAATTACAGGAAATACCCCTTGACTTTTCTAATTAATTAATAACTATTAATTAACCGGTCCTGTTAATATTTAAACTAAATATTAACTTCTCCTCTTCAAATAATAAATAACTATTATTATTTTTCTTTCTCAATAATTAATTAAACTATTAATTATTTTGATACACAACTAGGTAAAATCCAAAAGGTTCTAATTGGGTGTGTAGCTGTGTGATCCTTTAGTGTCACATAGTATTGGATACGATGATACATGTTATCTATCTCTGCACATAATCTAACAGACTCCCACTTATGCAAGATAAGTAACACTCCTTGTACATCGTTGGCCTAAGGAGGTCCCTAGCCAGACGCTTAGGTTAACCAGACTATGAGATCTCTTATATCTAGAGACATAATCCACGTCTTGGATTATCTAGGTTTTTCCTTTTGTATCACGACATTACGTAATATGAGTATTTGACATGGAGCAGAGATCTTATTAAATACTCAGATTTTCTCGACTCTGATCTCGACTCTCTGCAGTTACGGTTTGCCGAATTAAAAACTATCATTCTAACCGAGCGCGGCCACACATTTTCAGTAGTCTTAATCGTCGAGGAGCTCAGAAAATATCCCTCCTAAAAAGGAGGTGCAAATCCCATCTTGACTATTTGCAATTTGAGCACATGGCTTCCGCTGCACCTAGACATGCCCCTTATGATCACCCTGTTACGGCGACGTTAGAACACACTAAAGTACAGAAGTTACCATGCCCAAACCAAATATCTCAGGTATAAGGACAACCTATCAAGTTTACTTATGTTAACGCTCCATGAAGTAAACTCGATGCGGATCACCCCAATATTTATCCCCTGATAAATATGTATAAATATTTGGTCACAGCCTTGTGCTTTTATTAATACCCGAATAAATAATCAAATATCCATAATAGCATTATCTCCCTAATGTAGCTCCCACTACATTAAGTAGCTACGGGTATTGTTAGAATTAAATATTGTATAGAATAGAAGATTGAATTCTAGTTGACGTTTGTACTGCGTACAAACTAAAAAGACTAAAAGTGTAAATACCCTTAGGGGTATATAAGCCAAATGACTAGTTGTCATTTGGTGGACTTTGGCATAATCCAAACCTTAAGTGTGTGTACTTCATTGTGTTTCCATATTCTCTCTACATCTTATAGATTATTAGTCATTGTTCCCTTCTTAAATCTTGATACCTGAACCACTTGGGACCAACAAGTGGTATCAGAGCTTGATTAGGAATAATTTGAGTAGTTTTGATAAAAAATTTTGAAGCATTTTGCTGAAATTTTCGGAATTTTCGGAACTTTTTAAGCTTGAAATTTCAGAAAATCGCAGAAAATTCATACGAGCTCCGTTTGAGCTGATTTTCGGATATGTTGTTATTCTTGATGAAAGGAACATCCTGTAAAAATTTCATGCAAAAAATTCTTACGGTTTGAGAGAAATCTAAATTTTTGTTTTTTGGGTTTTTCAAGTGGTTTTCACGATTTTTGCCCAAAACGGGAATTTTGATACTTGTTTTCGAGTTTAGAGTACATAAAAAGTGTTTGTGGAAGTCGAGATGCATAGATCTGAAGAGAAAACTCGTTTTGGTTGAGTTTTAAAAATCGTGTTCTTCGTGTTCTTGAAATGTTCTTGAGTTGGTGATAAGGAAGAAGATGAAGTTTTGAGTGTCAGATCTGATTGAGTTGGTTAGTAGGTGTAAAAAGTGTTTGTACGTGTTTTTGGTCCTATCAGCCGTATTTTAAAGCCAATCGCACGGGTAAAAAAAAAGGACCCAATCTCGCACGCGATTGAAAGCTATCAGCCGGGACCCTGACTCGCACCATTCTACCTATCGCGTAGGCCCTATTCGCATGCGATTTTCTCATTCAACTTAAAGAAGCCCAATCGCACGGTTCTATCACACGGACCCTATCAGCCGCGTTTTTGTCTGACCCAATCGCATGCGATTGTCTTGATTGCCTCTGATAATCTGATTGTCCATTGTGTTTCTCGAGGTCTACAAGAGCACGTGGGTTGTGTGTATCGAAACCCAAGACCAGCTGTCGCACACATAGTAGACAACTTTAATTGAGCCGTAACTTTTTTTTGTTTTGTCTGATTGAGTACAGCTGTCCCAAGAGTTGTCCATTCAACTTCTGCCTTCTGAATTGCTTTTATTGACCATACGCATTAATTACTCATCGAGAACTTAGCTATCAACGTTTATTTTTTATTAATCAAGTATTAATTCTGATAAAGAGAAAAATGGAAAAAAGAAAGTTAAAGAGGAGTTGAAAAAATGGAAAAAAGATGTTCTTGATAAAGAGAAAAATGAACTTGAAGACTTGAAAAAGAAAGTAGATGAGATCGAAATCTCTGCTGAACAAAGGCCCCTATCGGATCTTGAATTGGCAAATAGAAAATCTTGAAAGAAAAAAATAAAAGATCTTGAATACGCAAAATCTTTGGACCTCAAACAAAAAGCTCGAATTAAATGGTCAGTCAATGGTGATGAAAATACAAGGTATTTTCATGGGATTATTAATTCTAATAATAGCATAAACAGAGTGAATGGTCTATTGATCAATGGTTCGTGGATGATCGATCCTGCTTCAATTAGAGAGGAAGCTGTTGCCTTCTTTTCCTCTAAGTTTAAAGAAACTTCTAATTCTAGACCCAAGTTTGTTAGCAACTTATTTAAGAAACTTTCTGTTGAAGATAATCAAATTCTGGTGGAACCTTTTTCGGAGGAGGAAATCAAAGGTGCTGTGTGGTCTTGTGGAAGTGAAAAGGCACTCGGTCCGGACGGTTTTTCGTTTAAATTCTTAAAACAGTGCTGGACCATTATCAAAGGGGAAGTAATCGATATGGTTAGACTTTTTGAGCATTGTGGGTCTTTCTCTCAAGGTTGCAATCCTTCTTTCATCTCACTTTTTCCTAAAGTGAAGGTTCCTCTTAGTCTAAAGGACTATAGACCCATAAGTCTTATTGGGTGCATTTATAAAATTATAGCAAAACTACTAAAGGGCAGATTGAAAAAAGTGGTGAATAAAGTGGTTAGTATGGAACAATCGGCTTACGTGGAGGGGAGACAAATACTCGATGGCCCGCTGATGATGAACGAGATCTGTAATTGGGCTAAAAGATCTAAAAATAAAGTGTTACTCTTTAAAGTAGACTTCGAAAAGGCTTTTGATTGTATCAGTTGGGATTATTTGGACTCGATTCTTGGACAAATGCAATTTTGTAGTAAATGGCGTGGTTGGATTAGGGGTTGCCTTACCTCTGCCCGAGCTTTTGTTTTGGTGAATGGTTCTCCGACGATTGAATTTCCGATATCTAGAGGTCTTCGCCAAGGGGACCCTCTTTCTCCATTCTTATTTATCATTGCTATGGAGGGTCTTCACATCGCAATGGAAGAAGCATCTAATAAAGATATTTTTCGTGGAATTGCATTACCAAATAATGGTCCGGGGTTGTCTCACTTTTTGTATGCTGATGATGTGTTATTTCTTGGCAGGTGGTCATCTTCTAATATTCAAAATTTAAAAAGAATATTAACTTGCTTCCATATGGCGTCGGGCTTGAAAGTGAATTATTCTAAAAGTAAAGTGTATGGAATAGGAGTGCATGAAAATGAAGTTCGAGACTTAGCTTCCTTGCTTAAATGTGATCATGCCAAGTTGCCCTTCAACTATCTCGGTGTGACGATTGGTGCGAACATGGGAGTTGCAAAAAATTGGAAGCCTGTGATTGATAAAGTTAAAGCTAAGTTAACTTTATGGAAGGCGAAAAATATATCATTTGGGGGCAGAGTGACGTTGTGCAAATCCGTTTTAGGGAGTCTTCCTCTATATTACATGTCGTTGTATAAAGCTCCGCAAAAAGTGATCGATGAAATCGATAAGTTGAGAAGAAGATTCATATGGGGAGTATCTAATAATGGTAAATCAAAAATCTGTTGGGTAAAGTGGAAGAAAACCATTGCTCCTAAACATCTTGGAGGTCTTGGGGTTGGCTCGTTAATTACCGCTAATACCTTTTTATTATTAAAATGGTGGTGGAGGATCAAGATAGAAGACAATGCACTTTGGACCAAAGTAATCAAAGCCATACATGGTGTATCTGGGAGAGACTCGGGATCAATGGCAAAATCGAGATGCGGTGGAACATGGTCAAACATCGTTAAAGCAGGTACAAATCTTTCTGCTTTTAACTTACAAATTGATGATTTCTTCACTCGTACGGTTGGTAATGGTGAAGATACGAGATTCTGGTTAGATAGATGGGTGGGTAATATCCAACTTTGCAATCTTTTTCCGGATCTGTTTGAGCTTGAGGTGGATAAAACTTGCTCAGTTCAGAGAAGATATCAGGGGTTGATTAATGGTGTGGTCTCTTGGAGGTGGGAATGGTCCGCGGCTGTATATATTGAGGAGATTTCTAATAAAGTCAGGGAGTTGGAAGAAATTCTTTCTCATGTAGTTCTCACGGATGGAGTCGATAAATGGAAATGGGAGGGGGATCCTGGTGGGGTTTTCACAGTAAAATCTATGAAAAGTATCCTTGAAAATTTAACATACGCGCAAGAAAATGGTAGATGTTATTGGAACAAATGGTTGCCTCCACGGGTTAACTATTTTGTTTGGAAATTGATGCTGAATAGGATTCCTACAAGGCTGAATTTGATGAAAAGAGGAATAAATACGAACTCTGTGATGTGCCCCATATGTGAGATTGAGGAAGAAATGATTGACCATTTATTTTGCTCTTGTGTAGCTATTGTAGAGGTGTGGAGTTGGTTTTTGAAGTGGTGTAATGTGGAGCTAGAGCTATCCTCATCCTTACAATCTCTCATGTTTAGTATTATTGATTGTAGTAAGACTAATAAAAGGAAAAGATTCTTTGAAGCGGCTATTGGAGGGCTAGTGTGGATCATCTGGAAGGCAAGAAACGATCTGATCTTTAATGGCAAACGTTTTTCTTCAGCAGCCTTAATGGATGAGTTGCAAGTTACTTTGTATTCGTGGATGAAATATAGAGCTAAGTGTCAAAGTCTCTTGTGGTCTATGTGGTGTTTATGTCCTACGACTTTCTTTTAATTTTGTTTCTTGTATCTTCCTGCTAGCTCCTTGCTAGCGTTTCATTAATAAAATTTGGGTGTCTGGTGGGGGGTGATGGCCATGCCGTAGCTCTCCCTAGTCTCCCTTTTGCCGATAAAAAAAAAGTATTAATTCTGACTTTCCGTCGAGATAAGCAAACATCAGAATTTAAAAGAGGGCATTAATTGCAGCATTGTCGAGAAAAGAAATCAATTAAAGCAAACATTTTCACATCGAGAACAAAATTGATACAGGCCATATTAATTAATATTGAGCAGCATAATTTTTTTTTGGCTTGAAGCTCAATTCTATCGTGACTCAATTGTCATATATCCTTATTTAATTGTGAAGTGGTACGTGGACTTTAAATCAATTGCCATATATTTTTTAATAGAATTCCATTCTAAGAGCTGCAAATAGACTTCAATCTATTTTGTTGTTCGGATTAAAATTCTCATTCGACCGTGATTGAGATTGACATGCACATTAATTGAGATTCAATCAACACTTCATATCTTATTCGCGCTTATTGTTAAATCATTGTTGCCAACATTATTTTTGCATTTAATCAACTCGTACTAAATTGATTTTAAATATCATTTTAGTTGATTACTTTTGATCAAATCAAATCAATCCTAAACGATCATAATTTTCAGGTATCACGATGAATCCTACAAGGATAACAATTCAAGAAGATTTATCCAATTGGAGTGCAATGAACATTTTCATGACAAAAGATGAACAAATGTTACGAACAAAGTTGAACGAAATGTTTCTTTTATATGATGATTTGGTAGAAGAAAATGTCAAACTTGAAATAAAATCATCTAAACTTTGTAAGACGCATCAAGATTCATTGAAGAAAGATCATGACAATGCTCGCAAACTCCGAGCGTATAAAGCTGAAAATGAAAAGCTTTTGACTCAATTGTCTGAACTGACTAGAAAAATGCAAAAGCTTGATATGAATTGTCAGCTTAACGAAGTTCTGACAAAAGAGAATGATAAACTCAAAGAGAAAGTGTCCACAGTGTCTGTGCAATTTCAACTGGCCGAACAGATATGCAAATCTTATGCAGTTGAATCAGAACAGAAACGAACAGATATAGAGACTGCGATACATAAGGTCAACGAATTGACACAAGCCAATGCCAAGCTGAACGAAAAATTGTCTACTGTGTTGAAAAATGATACAAAGATCATAGACAAATTGTGCATTGAAAAGGCTGACTTGAAGGAAAAAGTCAAAGGACTTGAACATCAGCTGCATAAGTCAATTCAATTTTATGTTCCTCGAACAATCTTGGAGAAGAAGATATCTGAATTGCAAACGACCCTGGACATTGAGAGAGTGAAGTTT
This sequence comes from Pulicaria dysenterica, assembly GCA_947179395.2. Taxonomy (NCBI): domain Eukaryota; kingdom Viridiplantae; phylum Streptophyta; class Magnoliopsida; order Asterales; family Asteraceae; genus Pulicaria; species Pulicaria dysenterica. Next base: position 27,460,456 of record OX359294.1, on the reverse strand, counting down.
GAGAAAGAGAAGAAAGAGTTAATGGCTAAACTTCTAAATGTTGAGCTTAGCGCAACAAAACTTGCTGAATCAACGAAGACTTCCGCTGACATTCTTAATTTTGATTCAGTTTCACATTGTAGTAGCTAGTCTGATTCTTATTTCTCTGTTGCAGGTTCTGAACTTTCAGATAAAGATTTCACCAACGCATCAACTGCTGTGAAGAATTCTAAGATCACTAAATCTGTTGGATCTTCTTATCAAGTGAAATCACCTTCAGCCGCAACGACTCACTCTCCGAAACACAAACCAAAATATATACAAGCTGATTTCAAATCTAAACAGAATACTTGTGGTTCAAGTAATTCTAATTCTGCTTGTTCTGTGATTACAGATGATACTTTGCCGAAGCCCAAACAAGCGTGGATTAAGAAGAAGAATCTATCCGACACATTCGCAAAGTTGACATCATACTGTAGTCCATCAATGTCACAGATGACTACATCGTCATGGACTTTAAAGCAAGAACCTTCAGAGTCAACTTCAAATACATCTGAATGCAGAGAGAAGAAGGTTATCAAAGATGATGTTTCGTCAAATGCAATTCCAAAAACGAGGATTTCACAGAAAGAGGTTCGAGCTTCTAAGTCACATCATACCTCTCATCACAACAACAGACGCCGATCTTTCTCAAAACCAAGTTCAATAGGGGATTGTGTGCTTAAAACAGACGTCATGTATCATTTTGTGATTTTTGCAGCAAAGCACTTAATCGCCTTTCAAAAGAGAAGATCTGTAAGACGTCAAGAATCAAACAAGAGTTTGTTCTGAAGAATGGAATTCCTCAGTGGCATTCAGGACCGTTGTACCGAAAGGTCCATAAACCTGTTATTGTTACTAATACACGAAAATGGATACCATAACCTGCTACTAACAAAATCTGGACCCAAAAGAGAATGGGTACCAATTTTTGTTAATCCGTTTTGCAGGTAAACAAAAAGAGAAATTGTTGGAGCACAATGAAGATCATTCAGATTGCAGTGAAGATCATTGTGTTCAATATGCTGAATTGGTTTAAATCTCATAATTTTTAAAGAAGACGGAGTTCCCCTGCAATTCAATTTGATTTCATTTTGTTCAGCATTAGCCCGAGTCTAATGTTCTGAGATGCTTATTTTGTGCCGTTTTATCATTTCATGATATAACTTGCTTTCTAATGGATTGTTATTGCAGGGGGAACAAAATTTTATTTTCTTCACCTAATTGATGACAAACAATTTTCATGCATCAATTTAGGGGGAGTGTGTTTCTATTGCTTTATATCTTTTTCAGAAAAGCCAAAAACATTCAAATATTGAAAAGCAAAAAACATTATAAAATTTCAAAACTCAAAAAGATTTTTTTTGCTTTTCATTTCCTGTAATCTGTTCAAGAAGGTATTCACTCATTGCTTCATTCTGATACCTTTCTTGATTCACTATTTGTTGATCTTTTGAAAGATCGCCTTTCATTTATGCGTTTCCATCTCAAATCATTCCTTCCTTCTATGTTAATTGTTTTAAATCATTTCTGGAACCGCTCATTCATGATAAATATTATTCAAGTGATCGAAATGGCACCATGAGTGAGGGAGTGTAGGCATTTATACTCCTATGGTCAATCCAGAACAGGAAGGACCTGCCCCAGGAGCTCACCATATTCTAGAAAGAGATAGTAAGGGTTACTTACTAGGTCAACTAGATGAGCAGAATCAGTTATCACGGGATACTGATTGGTGTGCAGGGGTAAAATGAATCTGAGAGGGGTGGAACAGGAGATGGGGTGCATATGATCAACAAATTATATTGAGCTTCCACTGTTAAATCATTCTGTGACATTTTTGTCAAATTCCCTGATTGTTCATATTCTTTGTTTCTTCAAATCTTCCTTGACAATCTTTCTTAACAGAATCTTTCTTGAAAATCATTCTTGTTGTAAATCACTATGATTTCTCATGTCGGTTACGAAAGATAACAAGTGTCCATGTGTATGGAAAGCGAGTTTGAGGGAGAAGTTGAAAAATATTTAGTGAGTTGTGGATGAGATAGAATCAAAAGAAAAACAAGATCCTTATCAAATAGTATACATCTGGGTAGCCACATCTTCTACTAGATCTCATTAGTTGAGATTTGGTATTGAAATAGACATCATGGACCCAGTGATGCAATGCACTAACCCCACCCAGCTACTCAATTATCTCTTAAAAGATGATTGTTTCAACTTCACACGGAGAATTAGCACATTACTATTGACATCTCACTTGGAGAATGTTGATATTGAAACAAGGAGCACAACTACTCCGGTCCCCGACTTCTTTCATGCACTTATCGAGTCTAGAGCTTATTCGAATATAAATTCCATTTCTTAGGACACATGTTAGATCTATAATGCATATCTAGTCTTTCGTGACTACCGGAACATCTTGGAGTGATATCTTATGTGATATTCATGATGATTAGATGGAAATCCTACCTGAATCAACGCTATGCCAGTTCTAAAAGTAGGTCACACAGTTTTTAACTGTTGTGTCAACGAGAATCTATGTGATCTCGGTGTTATACCACGGGAACTTTGAGATGGTGCCCTTAAGACTGTCTCTGAAACTTTAATTTCCGTATCATCGTGGTAACACCTTCAAAACATCATTCAACTGAAACTCATGATGGGGGTTCAAAGCTTCAAGTGTTCATATATTCAGGCAAAAATCAAGCCGAATACAGAATTCATGTACATGATGTTTATGAAGAATCCTGATCATCATGAGGGGGAGAAATTCTAATACTAAATCAGTTGATTAGGAGCCTATCGATCAAGAAAAGATTCATTTGTTGAGGGGGAGACAAAGAGAGCTAAATTTGAAAATTCATATGTCAAGTCTAGGGGGAGCAAAGAAGATAACAACAGAGAAATATTTCAACTTCAGAACAGAAAACGTGCTTAATCGACATTTTAATAAGTTCTGAAGAAATAAACAAGATCTAGAGCTATATTCAAGGGGGAGAGAACAAATATTCTTCCTAAATCGTTTTGTTTAAAGGCGCAAGATCGCGTATGCTGAAAACCACTTCAAGCTAAACCGTTCATACAACCAAAGGTTGAAAAACCTTAGGTTACTGGTGCAAATCCGAAAATCACAAGAAGAAAAAGGATGTTACTTTGTACTTTAAAGATTCAAGTTCTCATCAAGATTTTAAATTGAAGACTATTCTGAAAATTGAAGAGTCTAATTTTCAAAATGATAAGACACTCTGAAGACATCCAATCAAAGACTGAAGATTTAAAAAGAAACCGTTCAAGTCTTTTCTCCCAAAAGCTTCTAAAGAATGCAACAAGAAATCTGCATATTTGTAAGGGGAGATTATTTAAGATCGTATGATGCTGAAAAGACCAACATCTTCTATTTTCTATACAAAGGGGGAGATTGTTAGAATTAAATATTGTATAGAATAGAAGATTGAATTCTAGTTGACGTTTGTACTGCGTACAAACTAAAAGGACTAAAAGTGTAAATACCCTTAGGGGTATATAAGCCAAATGACTAGTTGTCATTTGGTGGACTTTGGGATAATCCAAACCTTATGTGTGTGTTCTTCATGGTGTTTCCATATTCTCTCTACATCTTATAGATTATTAGTCATTGTTCCCTTCTTAGATTTTGATACCTGAACCACTTGGGACCAACAAGTTTTTTTTTCACTTTAGAACACACATAGTTTATTTCTTGTAAGTGTGTGCAATCCTTACATTTCCTTGTGTATCACAAGGGTTATATACCTATAAGGTATATTTACAATGGGTACCCTCAACTATTGTTGAACTCTTATTCTATTACAATAATACAATTCTAACAGGTATTTAGACAATTCATCACTTGACTTGTCATGGATAGTTTTAAACATGCTAAAAATAGACAACTAGAAACAATTATGCAAAAACCTCATATTTCAATCCCATGAAATGTAATTACATAATAAAAGAGTTTCAAGTTACATCTATAGTAATAATCAAAAATCATGAACTAGCTGCTATGTTCTAAGTACTGCATTCCTATAGAACTTACATGCCTCTCATGCTTAACCCTAGCTAGCGGCTTCGTCAACGGGTCAGCAACGTTGTCGTCTGTCGGTATCTTTTGCAATTTAATATCGTCTCTTCCAATGATCTCTCGGATGAGGTGATATTTCCTGAGTATGTGCCTAGTCCGCTGATGATCTCTAGGCTCTTTAGCTTGCGCCACAGCCACTGAGTTGTCACAGAATATATCGATCGGTCTAGAGATACTGGCAACAACTCTAAGATCCGAGATAAAATTCTTTAGCCAGACAGTTTCCTTTTCCGCATCACTTGCCGCAATATACTCTTCTTCTGTAGTAGAATATGCTATTGTATCTTGCTTCTGAATTTTCCAAGATATGGCTCCTCCGTTTAGGGTAAAGACAAATCCTGGCTGCGACCTAAAGTCGTCCCTGTCGGTCTGGAAACTAGCATCAGTGTAACCAGTTACACTGTGCTCATCCATCGAACCTCCATAAACTAGGAATATGTCTTTCGTCCTTCTCAGGTACTTGAGAATATTCTTGACGGCTACCCAATGGGCTTCACCAGGATTTTGCTGATATCTACTCGTGACACTGATAGAATAGGCAACATCGGTCTAGTACATAGCATGGCATACATGATTGAACCAACTGCCGAGGCATATGGTATCAATTTCATCTTGTCCTGATCTTGACTAGACACAGGACACTGAGCCTTGCTCAAAATCACGCCAGATTGCATGGGAATAAATCCTTTCTTGGATTCATCCATTTTGAATCTTTTCACGACTTTGTCAATATACGTACTTTGACTAAGTCCGATAAGCTGCTTAGATCTATTCCTATAGATCTTTATACCCAGTATATAAGCAGCTTCTCCCAAGTCTTTCATCTGAAAACATTTACCTAACCAGGATTTTACTCCTTGTAATATTGGTATATTGTTTCCTATTAATAGTATGTCATCTACATACAAGACTAGGAAGGTTACCGCGCTCCCACTGAATTTAGTCTAAACACACGACTCGAACTCACTTTTGGTAAAACCAAATTCTTTGATACGCTCATCAAAGTGTAAGTTCCAGCTCCTAGATGCTTGTTTTAATCCATAAACGGATTTAAGTAACTTGCATACTTTATTAGGGTTCTTTGGATCTGCAATACCATCCGGTTGTATCATATATACATCCTCTGTTAGTTTCCCGTTAAGGAAAGCGGTTTTGACATCCATCTGCCATATCTCATAGTCAAAATATGCTGATATGGCCATAAGGATCCTAATAGTCTTAAGCATTGCTACTGGGGAAAAAGTTTCATCATAGTCAACGCCATGAGTTTGCGTGAAACCTTTTGCCACTAGCCTTGCTTTAAAAGTATGCACTTTTCCATCCATGTCTGTCTTCTTCTTGAAGACCCACTTGCACCCAACAGCTTTACTGTGTTGAGGCAAATCTACTAACTCCCAGACCTGGTTGTCATACATGGATTGCATCTCTGCCTTCATGGCTTCTAGCCATTTCTCAGATTCTAAACCTGAGGTAGCATCTTCGTAGGTAGTGGGTTCTAAAAGATCCCCTTCGTCTTGAGCAACTAGGAATCCCAGATACCTATCTGGCTCATAACGAGGCCTACTAGACCTGCGAAGGTCTTGTGTTTGCACCTCTTCCTCAACCACAGACTCGGGTTGGGATTCAACAATTCTCTGTTGAACCACAGGTTCAATTATCGGTGGTGGTGTAATCTCCTCCTCTTCAATTTCTTGAAGCTCTATTTCTTTTCTTGGAATTTCTGAGTTAAGAAATTTCTCCTCCAAGAACACCCCTTTTCGAGCAACAAATACTTTGTTCTCATCTGGGTTATAGAAATAGTATCCCATGGTCTCCTTGGGATAACCCACGAAGATACACTTATTTGATTTGGGATTTAGTTTATCTGTGAATGTTCGCTTAACATACACCTCACATCCCCAAACCTTGAGAAAAGACATTTTGGGCTTTTTCACCGTCCATACCTCGAACGGTGTCTTTTCAACCAATTTGGTCGGAACCTGGTTCAGCATGAACGCCTCTGTCTCGAGTGCGTGCCCCCAAAACGACAATCATAGTGAACTTCGACTCATCATTGATCGTACCATGTCAAGCAGTGTACGATTCCTCCTTTATGATACACCATTCATCTGAGGTGTATACGGAGGTGTGAGTTGTGAAACAATCCCACATTCCTTTAAATGATCGTCGAATTCCTGACTCAGATATTCGCCACCTCGATCCGACCGAAGCGACTTTATCTTCTTGTCCAGCTGATTTTGTACCTCATTCTGAAACTGTTTGAACTTGTCAAAACTTTCATATTTTAGTCTCATGAGGTAGACATAACCGAACCTACTGAAGTCGTCAGTAAAAGGTTATGAAATACCGGTATCCTCCTCTAGCTTCTGGAGTAAAGGTTGCTTTGACATTTTACCAGACAAACAAGATTCGCAAATATCATATGACTCTAAGTCAAATGGTTCTAGAATTCCGTCATCTCGGAGTTTCTCTATGCGTTTCTTGTTTATATGTCCTAAACGACAATGCCAGAGGTAAGATTGATTCAAGTTACTCTTGGATCTCTTACTTATTTGATAGATGTCATTGTTATCTAGATTTAGCGTATATAGACCATTTTCTGGAGTAGCTTTAAAAAAGAAAATATCATTTTTGAAACATGAAATAACTTTTTCATTCAAAACATAATTAAAACCATAGTCTAAGCAAATCAAATGAGATAACATTTTTAATAAGTCTAGGAACATAATAACAAGGTTCTAGTTCTAAGACCATGCCCGAGGGCAAACTAAGACAATATGTTCCTACAGCTTCAACACCAACCATGGAGCCTTCGCCTACCCGCAGGTCCATATCTCCTTGTCTCAGCTTCTTACTTCTCTTGAATCCCTGCAAATGATTGCATATGTGACGACCACATCCGGTATCCAATACCCATGATTCATAAAAACTAATAAGACAATCTATCATAAAGATACCTGAGTCATTGGGCGAACCAATGTCCAGCTGATCTATGTCGAGTGAGTGCTCGCATGAATCCTTGCTGCCACAGTCTGGGCAACAAATCTCTCCAAGTTCTTCCAGCCAGTCATCCTCCTACATAGGGTCCACAACTATTGACTCTAGCTGCTTTGGATTCAACTCATTGCTGATGCACATAAGGATTTCGTGCAACCCTGCGACAGTCATCTTAAAATCACCGAGGACATACATTACCCTCTTCTGGTAATAGTCCGACAAAGAACCGAACAAGAACATAACTAGCTCATGTGGTTTTGATTTTGACCCAAAACTTTCGTAGCAATCTAAGAGCCTTTTCATATTAATGAGATGATCGCTAATGGGCTGGCCTTCTTTCATTTTTGCTGAAAGAATTTCCTTCATCAGCAGCATACGACATATCCGTTCACTATACTTGAACTTACGCTCCAGTCCCTGAACAACCTCATAAGATGACTTCTCATGGAGATCATCCATAAACTCGGATGATGCTGTGAGAATGAGAATCAACATGACGTCAGACTCATTAGCCAGATACTGATAGTAAGTGTCATACTCATTATCCTGGGCATCTACCCCTGGTCACTCTGGAGGTAATGTCTCTATGATGTGAAGCTTTCCCTGTGCATCCAAAACATTTTTCAGATGCATCTTCCAAACAACAAAGTTTGGACCTGAAAGCTTCCACTTGCCGATGATGAGGCTTAGAGATTCTTTTGGTGAATAAAACAGAATAACAGATATAAAAGACATCTACAGAAAAAGAAAAAGAATAAAACCGATTCAGTATTGATTACATCTTCCAATAATTATTACCTTTTAAACAACAAATTATTAGACTAGGATCCATATTTCACATTTCCCGATGCAAGGTTTGGGCACTTCCCACCGGGACAATGTTATTTCTGGTAGGTAAACCTATACCAATCGTATCCTACCTGGACACGACTCCTAGATCCGCGGGACATCGGTTTCAAGAACCGTGCATGTTTAGTCCCTCTAGTGCATTTTGGGCCGGGACTCCCGATTATCACCAAAATAGATCGCACCACCTAAGACAGTGTGAACTCTGGCCCGGACTCTCGATTATCGCAGAGTCTTTCACACCCACCCCCGCAATGGTTTGAACCCGAATGCCCAAGGTTTGGTCACTTCCGTCACCCGAGTACCGTTTAACAGGAAATGTGTACCATTAGCTGGGTAGCACACTGATCTAAGATTTTTCTAAAAAGGATTTCAAAGTTTTTGACGAGAAAAAACTTTAGTGCCAGTTTTCTTTTAAAATGTCTGTTTAATAATTAACTATTATTAAAACCCTTGTTTTATTTCATCGTGAGAATCACAACCACGCATATAAAATATGTAAAGAAATAAAACAACCACAAACTACTATGCCTTAGCCTTGCCCTTAACTAATTCCGGTTTCGTGAGCCACACGAAAAATCCGATGGTCAAAAACTATGTGGGAATTAAAAAAAAACACAACACACATGGCATGACATTCTGAAGCTCCCACTGGCTCCAACATCCAGTCCTTTTCTCTGCTCCTTGCTCCTTGCTCCTTGGTCCAGATATATATATTCTAATTGTACTATTCTATTCTATCATCTAAAAACTAGAAATAAACAAAATACAAGATATTCAAAGGCACGCAGGCCCGCTAATCTAATACTTTTACAAAATAGAATAGGGGTTGTAAGTGGCACGCAGACCTCCCACACCATAGAATAGTAAAACCAATAACAACCACAAGTGCAGTAAATAAAAACAATCCACAAGGTCTAGGGCTTGGCTGTGGCATCCCAAACATGTACTAAACTAATACATGAAAGAAAAACAATAACTGATTTCTAATTATTCATCTTGATAAAAAATACTGACCTTAACAACCTGTTAAAATCCCTATATTCTTTTTTTGTTATTTGCAATAAAATATATATTTTAAGTTTTATACTTGATATTTAAATCAAAAACTCAAAATAATATTTTAAACTTGAAAAGATAATATCCATATTTTAACTCAATATAAAACATGGGTACCCGAACCATTAACTGGACCACATAAAAACTGGGTCAAGAGTTGGAAACGGACCGAGAAACAAAAAACTGGCCCGAGGCCCACTGGCTTTTAGCGCCGCTAACCCTCGCCGCTAAGCCCCAACTGGGCCGCTGGCTATTTGGGCCATGGCTTTTGGGCAGAAGCCCACCACTAGTTTAGCGCCGCTACCACCGTCGATCTCCGCCGAAGGTGGTGGTCGGTTTCTCAAAAAAAAAAATTCTTTTCGCAAATAACAACAATAATAATAAAAAAACAGATTTAACTAAAAAATTAAACCTAACAATCTTTTATCCAAAGCTAATTAATTAATCCAATGGAAAACAAAACTTGATTCCTATTTACTTGGATAATCAAAAAACTTTTTTCTGGATAAAAAGAACCATATTTCATGAGAATAAAAAGAAACCTACCTAGTTCCCTACGAGGTTAGAAGTGGCTCTGATACCACTAAAGGGTTTTGTAGGGTATAAAAACATATTATAAACATGCACAGCGGAATAAAACCCCCTCCAGTGATCTCATCTAACTCGTACAGAAACTAAAACAAGTAGAGAATTAAAAGATATACCTTTAAGCAAACCCAAAATCTTTTAGTTTCAACTCTAGATTGCTGCACGTTATCCACCACTACTGCACCACCTCGAACTGGCTGCTAGACCGCCTAAGGATTAAACCTCAGATCAAAAAAATCGATCCTCAATGTGTGTGTGTGTTGCGTCGCCGCCGACCACCCTTGGTGGTTCGGTTTTTCCTTCACGCTGCCGAGAGAGAGAGAGAGAGAGTGAGAGAAGGGGGAAGAACTTAGGGTTATCCTCTTTTTTCTTTTGTAATTAACTTATGATGTGATTAAAGCTAAATAAGGTTTATATATAATAAACCCTTATTAGGCCCGAGCCCGTTTAATTAAAGCCCAGCTTTAATTAAACTATTAACCAATTACAGAAAATACCCCTTGACCTTTCTAATTAATTAATAACTATTAATTAACTGGTCCTGTTAATATTTAAACTAAATATTAACTTCTCCTCTTCAAATAATAAATAACTATTATTATTTTTCTTTCTCAATAATTAATTAAACTATTAATTATTTTGATACACAACTAGGTAAAATTCAAAAGGTTCTAATTGGGTGTGTAGTAGTGTGATCCTTTAGTGTCACATAATATTGGACACGATGATACATGTTATCTATCTCTGCACATAATCTAACATGAAATGACTAATTAGATTGATACTGCTTTATGAATTTATATGGCTGATAAACATAAATAATAAATTGACACAACAGAAAATATAAGTAATAAACTATAGTTCAGACCTAAGAAAACGATTTTAATCTCCTAATGAACAACTCAAGAATCTGTCAACAATATGCTAGAAACAATAAGTTTTCGATAACATCAATATGTTACTAATGTGTAAAATTCACATATGGTTTTGTATGTACTAATATGTGAGTTTTACGCAATGAGAAAATAGCATTTCGAGTTAGTGAAGTAGATTATCAAGCAATTCTGATTATTTGTGTCAATTAGTAAATTAAATTATCAATAAGAAAATAGCATTTCCAATTGCAATCTGATTATTTGTGTCAATTGTTGTTTGTTTTTAATTTATTTCTGTTTATCAACAATAGATCCTGATAAGACCATCCGTAGCACCCCTCCGGGTTACCTACGGTTTGCTTGTGGTTTTGGCCGAACACCGCTACGCCCCTAGCGGGTTTGAACCTGCGGGTTCCTCTACGGTTTCTGGAAACCACTACACCCGCTCATAACGTGTTCCATACATACCATAACGTGTTCCCCAAAAGGTATTTACAACAAAAACTACCACCACTCCCGCCTCACCAGGCATCTAGCGTCAACCTGCGAAAAAGGTAAATCTTGCACCGTTAGCTACAACTAGACACATAAGCATCAAGAAGCAGGCTATCATGTATCAGAACAGCACACAGGGCTATCCTATCACATTGCGGCGAGCCAAACGTGTCAGCAGGAGTCGTATATTGCAGGGGAGCCAACCCCGCTCAACAACCCAACAGCAGCCCACGTGGTACGCCATGTCTTTCATGTTGGTTCTAGTCTATCAAGGAACCCAGTCCCATAGAGGAACGGCGGCCTGCAGAGCCATACCCAAGTGTATACTACTTGAGTACCGTTAGTTCCCCAATCCGTAGTCCCTAAGAACTCTGGAACCCAGCTAGATACTAACACCCGTCTACCTGACTGACCTCCGTGTTCTCCCGTTCAGTGTCCGGACATAACTTTATCAAGAAATAGCTGATCCAATAAGGATCTAGTTCATGCGCGCATATAATCACAACAATATCTTTCATATCAATAATAAGCATGCTTGTACAACTCTATCATAACATACCTCATTTTTCACGTATCAATACACCAATCACGTGTCAACATGTACCACAGATAACTTACCTACTGAGACTCATGGGAAACCGGTACTCACCTCGAGATTACAGGAGGCAGATATGCAATCGAGAATCCCAAGAGCACACAGAATCGTCTGAGTCACCTAACACCAATAGACACAGATTAAACACCACTTAGTATACACTACATTAGACTGCACTAACAACGGTCTCAACAAAAGGTCAACATGGCTTCTGACAGCCTCCTACGGCCGTAGGAACATGTTCCTATGCCCGCAGGACATCTTTCCAACACGTACTACGGCCGTAATAGATATATACTACGCCCGTAGAAGTTCTTGTCAGGATCGGATATAGATTATATCAAATAACAAGAACTAACTTTTGAATAACAAATCAGAGTTGAATAAAAGTTAATCTTTAACTATGATCACAATCAACTAAGAAGTTGCGGAATCACACTTAATTGATTAAAGAAGGTTTTGAACACAAAGCAATTCAATCAAACAGTAGTTTTATTGATCAACCAGAATGATTACAATAGCAAACTTCACCCCCAATCTAACTTATTGTGTTAGACGAAGAACACAGATTGTTCTTGGGTTTCAAAGAGAAACTTTGTTGGTGCATAATTGTAAATTCCTAGTTCTTATCAATCCAATACATACATGTTTACTTGAAATGTTAATTCAAATGTGTTTTGATTAATGGTTTGCATGTTTATACATTCTAAGTGGTTACTTATGTTTGTCTTAAGCTTACAAGTACTTAATCATGTGTTGATATGTGTTTGGAAGTTTAAGTATAAGTGAGAGCACCACGTGCGTGATGAAGCTCACTACGTGCGTAGTGGAGCTCACTACGTGCGTGGTGAGGTGGTCGATTAAAGTTAAATTAATTATTATTAAAATACCCGGTACGTGCGTACTGGATTAACTACGTACGCAGTGCAGAGCATTACGCGCGTAGTGGAAATTAATTAAGGAAATACGCGTTTTCCATACTATAAATACTGATTAACTTCATATTAGCGCGAAAAATCATCGGGTAATCGTCCGTAACCGCATATAACTACCGGAAATCGACCTTAAGCCTTAGTGAGCCTTCGTAATCGTACGTTTAACCTCGGTAATCGCGAACTTAGTGTTAATCTCGAATCCAAGGGGCAGCCTTAAGCATTCTGTGTGAGTTCTCAGAGTTGTTCTTCGTCTTTCTCTGTGTGTTCTTCGTGTTAACTGTGTGCCGGACACCTAAGCAGATCTTAGAATCCTTAGGAGGTTTGGGAAATAGATATTCCGCACTATTTCTCATCCTAGATCAGTCCTAGCATTAGGGTGTTATAGTTTAGAACCCCAACGGTCCTACAAAGTGGTATCAGAGCCTTGTGCTTTGATTGATCACTTTTCCTTAGGTTTCGTGATCTAGGTGTTGTTTTGGTCATTTAGGTGCTTTCGTTTTGTCATTTTCTAAGTGTTTCTTCGTGTGTATCATCGTAAACAGGTCATTTTTGCGTTAAAAAGGTTTGTTTTTACGTAAATCAATCTTAATCGTTGCAGTTTAATCGTGCGAAGTGCCTTTCATTACGTGCATATTGATCTTCAGTGCGTGCGTAGTGGGTGGTTGGTCCTCTAGAATATTTTCTGTGTGTTTATTTTCTTTGTCTGTGTGTCTCTGTTCTTGGTATTTATTTCTTTTAGTATTTTAGGGGGAGATAGGTGCAACATAGAAAATACAAAAAAAATCAGAAAAACATAGAAAATACAAAAAAAATCAGAAAAACATAGAAAATACAAAAAAATAAGAAAAACATAGAAAATACAAAAAAATCAGAAAAACAAAAATGAGAAGTTGATCCAACTCAAATGGAAAATGATGGTACACTGGCTTTCAATACAAAGTATGTCTAGTAAAATTAGGACTGAAGACATGTACATATTCTTGAGAAAACTGTCTGAAAATTTGAGTCAAATCAGATAAGAAACAGATGGCGTGTAAGACATATGATGAGAGTCTAGGCTGATAAGTGGTTATGCATGTGGAAATCCATCAAAGATTCAAACTATCGAGACATTCCAAGTCTTCAAGTCAATAACAGTTGAGACTAACTCAGTCTGGTGCACACACCTGTTACCATGCCAAATGTGCTTAGATGACAATGAGCAAAATGTAAAAAGAGGGTGAAAAATTGACCCCAATCTGAGATGTCAAAAGAAATAGATACTTTGATCTATTAGTGTTGAATTGTCAAAGAGCATAAAATGCAGTGACAAAAGCTCAACAGAAAGATCTATTAGTGTTGAATTGTAAAAGAGCATAAAATGCAGTGACAAAAGCTCAACAGAAATTATCAAAAGAGGTGAAAAATTGACCTCAATGTCAAAGAGCATAAAATGCGTTGACAAAATCACAAAGCACATAAGCATGGTGGTTGGGTACTCAAGTTGTGCAACCGACTGAGTGAATCGAAACACTGTGAGATTTTAAAAGAGATAGTCTTAACCATGTACTCAGTTTCTAGATAATCAGAAAATGTTGAAATCAAATCTGTCATTATCTGAGGAAAGTTAGATTGACAGACAGAAATTGAGAGAGTATGTTTGTGTCTAAGGTTCTGAAATGAATGATAACTAAGTATAGATGTGCTGGTACTGATTCCATCTTGGAATCTTCTCACAAAAAGATTTAATTTCAGTAATTTAATTTTTACAAATCCTTTTAGTGTTTTTATTTATGTCTCGTAGTTTTTAGGATTTAATTTGTTAACAGTCTGCATTTTCATTTTTTTTTTCAGAAAAATTCAAAAAGATCTCTTGGTGTGTTTCTTGTGTTTTCGTGTGCTTAAAAGTGTATGACTTGCATTGACGTTACTAACCGTTGTGTGCTGAGTACAGGATCGTCAAGAAAAATTCAACTTTTATATGAGAAACTCAATTCGCACGAAGTGTAGCACCTCGCACGATCTGGATGGCACAACGTGCGTAGTGCAGTCATACTTCACAGTCAAAGGTCAAGAGGTAAAGTGAAGCCCAATTCGCACGAGGTGAGGTCCATTGCGTGCGAAGTGAAGTGTCACTTTAGGTGTGCATTCCAGGCAGCAACATGCGAAGTGATCTCACTTCGCACGGAGTGAAATAGGGTATATAAGTTGGTTCCGTGCGTATTCGTCATTACGCATTCATACTTTCTACAGTACACTCCATTCTCTCTCGATTTTGATTCTGACATTTGTGTTGAAAGAGTTATTCGTTTCATTCGTGTGATTCGCCTTTGTGTTGTGATCATTTTGGTATGTTTTTCGCTTCAATCCAACGGTTGGATCTCGAGTTATAATCGATTCTATGTGTGAAAAACTCAAAATGTTAAAACCGGATCTAAAGTTGTTTAATGTGTTCGTTTGTTAGATTGGAGTGAAAAGTAATGTTCATGGCCGTAATTAGATGGTATTTAATCACTCATTCGACACAAAAACATCGCAACTCAGTAGTTTTTGAAGTTATAAAGTTCGTCGAAATGCTCTTGAATTTGAATGTTGACCGTGCGAAGTGCTGTTCATTTCGCACGAACTGTATTCATTTCGCACGAATTATAGAATGTAGGAGATGAACACGATGAGTTTCAGCCGTGCGAAGTGAAATCCATTTCGCACGTACTGATATGAGTTCGTACGAAGTGTATTTTAAGGTTTACTTAATCGTATTAACTCACTTCGCCCGAAGTCATAACACTACGTGCGTGATGCTGTTCAGTGCGCGCGTGGTGAAATTTCAAAGTTTTGAGACTAATGCTTCATCCTTAAATTCTGTAGATTTTAACTGTGTGTTACGATCTGTGAATGTTTCTCTCTGATGTGCATAATGTTTATCTCTCAGACTTTAAACAATGGAATCTACTCAATTAGGAAGCTCCTCTGCCCAAAACCCCACTGAGTCTGCATCTGGCAGTGGCAGTCAGACAAAGGCTGAATTGAAAGCCGGCGACATGCACAACATTAGGGCATGTCTGACAAAGAACAAACTAACAAGAGACTGTGACGATATGATTGACTATTTGATGAGGTCAAGGATCCACACCGCAATCACAGCAACCTGCACTGCATATGCATCACATCAGCAAGAGTTCTGGAGAACAGCTGCGTACGATGAGGCGATGGGTGGTATTCGTGGGTTGGTGCAAAAACAACCAGTGTTTGTGTCAGAAGAGGTGCTGAATGAGCTGCTTGAACTGGGTGATGCTATCTCAGATCCCATCTCTCTGAACATCTACCGGGTTAAAGGGTGTCTGCTGAGGTGTGGATACACCGGGGAGATTCGGAACGAATCGGTATTCAAAACAAAGTTCTGCCCCCCGTATCGTTATCTGATGCATGTTATCTCTCACTGTTTGGGGCCGCGGAGAACCGGCCATGATCAGCTGAACCAAACATTCTCTCATTTGTTTGTGGTGCTGGTGCTGAATGTTAAATTCAACATATCTAGGGTGATTTTCAACTGCTTGAAAGAAAATCTATCAAAGAAAGAGGGGCGATTTCTGATGTATCCCAGGTTTCTTCAAATCGTAATTGATACCCAGGTTGAGGGTTTGGTGAAGGAGGACGGGGACAGAATCAAGTTGAGACACATGAATGATCAAACGGTTAGGCAGATGAGCAGATACATAGGCACCTCAGTTCCTCCTAAGAGAAGATTAATCTGCCATCTGGGAGACAAGGGTTATGAAGCTCCAGAACGAAAACATCTATGGAGAAATGAGGGTTCAAAGTCTCAGGTGGAGAATATTGAGATCGTGTCTGATGATGAGGACGAGGAGGCAGAAGTACAGAGCCAAGAGGCTCGTGATCCTACTGGAGGAGAGGCCATCCCCACCGAGCTGGATGAGATGAATCTTGATGAGTTCTTTGAGGAGGATGATGATGAGCAGACAAGAAAAAGGAAAGAAAAGGCTGCAATTGAAGAGCCAGAGAAGAAGAAAAAGAAAGGTTATAAGTTCAGGCCTCTGGTAGCAACTGCTGAAGTCACCGTCAGATCTTCTACAGCAATAGCTGCTCCAGTTTCAACCACTGCTCAAGGTGCTGCAGGATCGTCTCAGACTGGTTCTCAGATACGAAATATCTCAGTTGAAGAAAGCCCGAGCAAGATTCAAAGCTACATTCTAGATATGATCAAGGACGAAAAGGAAAGAAAGCTAGAGCTTGAAGAGGTAAAGAGGAAAATGGTTGAAAAGGACCAGCAGATTGAGAATCTGTTGAAGAGGGATGCAGAGAGAGAAGTAAAAATGATTGAGCTGGAAAAGAAGAATGAGACGATGGAAAGGATCTTAATCGAGTACACACAAGAATTCAAAAGGTTAAAGGCACATGTGGAAAAACAAGATAAAGAAGTGCTGAAACTGAAAGAGTTTGCTGAGTCTGAACCTGCGGGGACATACTCTGGAGATGAAGAAGATCCATTGATTGTTCAGCCATTGAAAGCTGAGATTCCTCAATCATCACGGCTGCTGAGTGTTCAAGGGCAGATTGTATCTCAAGAGGAGTATGAAGCTGAGGAAGGAGAAATTCTTCCATTTTTATCTAGAGAACAAATTGCTGAACTCTTACAGATTCCCATAGAGGACGTGATTCTAGAAGAGGTGGATCAAAGCTTTATGCCACCACCTCAAGCTGAACAGGAACCGGTGTTTGATACCGATGAAATAGAAATTGAGGATGAAACAGATCAACACTATCCAGGCCAACAAACCGATGATAACCTGCCAGATCTTGCAGATCTCTTCAAAAATGCTAATGTTGAGGAAATCAACAGACGAGATGAAGTTAGAGAACAAACAACTGTTGATTTTGACTTAGACAAATATCTGGGTGATAGGAAGTCTAAACAAGAGGAAAGAGAGGCAAGAAGAAAGAAATTTCAACGTTATCTTGAACGTCAGGCAGTAAAAGAGAAGAAGTCGAAAAGCTCACCAGAATATACAAAGTTTTATCAAACTCTTGGTAAACAGACTGATGGTGAAATAGTTGGTTGGTGCTATGTGCCTGAATTTAAAGTTTATGCAATTAAGAGGGAAAGGGGAGTTGATTACTTCCAGAGAGCAAATGATATCCAAACTTTACCATTTTATGATATCCGACAACTTGCTCGTCTGTCCCTTTTGGATTGTGAAGATCAAGGTATGGCCAAGTGGTTTGAGACGCTGGTAAAGCGTGAGGCTCGATTTGGATGGAAAAACTTAAAGCCGTATGTGCCAGGTGTTAAAAGTCATCCAACTAAAGTTGATCCACTGACAGGAAGAAAGCTCAAAGTGTTAAACTGCAAAGCTCCTCGTTGTATGAAAAAATTACCGTTGAAAACCATGCCTACTGGGTGGAGCGCAAGGTTTAAATGGTGGTATTTTAACGAGAAAACAACTGAGGAAGTAATTGTGTTAGATGATGAACTTTCCGGAGGTGAGACGATAAAGATCTTCGATCCTATGTGGATGAAGAGTTTTGGAAAGGACGACATCACAGTTTTGTATTACAATCCAATCCTATACAAAAATCAGTATAGGGATTTGGCGCTGCAATTTCAGAAAGTCGTTCGTGTTTGTTTCACTTTTGACATCTATGCCGGATCACAGGAAATCAAGTCTACTACGTTGTGAAGGATAGATAGTCATGTTATTTTTGCTTAGTGCAATTTTTGTTGATAGAACTAGGTCTTAGGGGAGTTTGTTGGTGCATAATTGTAAATCCCTAGTTCTTATCAATCCAATACATACATGTTTACTTGAAATGTTAATTCAAATGTGTTTTGATTAATGGTTTGCATGTTTATACATTCTAAGTGGTTACTTATGTTTGTCTTAAGCTTACAAGTACTTAATCATGTGTTGATATGTGTTTGGAAGTTTAAGTATAAGTGAGAGCACCACGTGCGTGATGAAGCTCACTACGTGCGTAGTGGAGCTCACTACGTGTGTGGTGAGGTGGTCGATTAAAGTTAAATTAATTATTATTAAAATACCCGGTACGTGCGTACTGGATTAACTACGTACGCAGTGCAGAGCATTACGTGCGTAGTGGAAATTAATTAAGGAAATACGCGTTTTCCATACTATAAATACTGATTAACTTCATATTAGCGCGAAAAATCGTCGGGTAATCATCCGTAACCGCATATAACTACCGGAAATCGACCTTAAGCCTTAGGGAGCCTTCGTAATCGTACGTTTAACCTCGGTAATCTCGAACTTAGTGTTATTCTCGAATCCAAGGGCAGCCTTAAGCATTCTGTGTGAGTTCTCAGAGTTGTTCTTCGTCTTTCTCTGTGTGTTCTTCGTGTTAACTGTGTGCCGGACACCTAAGCAGATCTTAGAATCCTTAGGAGGTTTGGGAAATAGATATTCCGCACTATTTCTCATCCTAGATCAGTCCTAGCATTAGGGTGTTTTAGTTTAGAACCCCAACGGTCCTACAAACTTAGAGGCTTAGCACTATACTGAAAGCAAATTACAACTTGAAGAATAAATGCAAAACTTAAACAATGAGTACGTACGTATTATAAATTCTAATCTAGTATTTATATACTCCTTGATCTTCCTCGATTTGTTGACAGTTAGGTAATCTTCTATCTTCTGAGATAATCTTGATGATCTTCCAAATATTTCGAGATATCATCAAAGATAGGGTTTTCCATATTTAGCTCAACCGAAACTGTTCATTGGATGCAACAGTTTTGGTTCTTCTAACAGTCTTCGGCTTCAAGGTCTTCAAACAGTGGTGACAATTTTGAACTAACAGTTCTGAACTTTGTACTAACAGTTGTAATGCCCACAACAACTATTATTCACAACTGTTTTCATATTTTCATCTAACAGTTCACAACTGTTTTCCATAAACTCTTCTAACAGTTTCAACTTTGCATGTTAAACAGTCTTAATGCCTTAGCTAATTTCCCAACAATCTCCCCCTAACTTAAAGAATTGATCAAAAAATTTAAGTTGTTTCGATCATAGGGTTCAATCACAGACAAATTAAGCATAAGCAAAGAATGAATATCATATATTTATGCAAAGTAAACTGTTATAATCAAAATTGAGAGAAAACTTACATAGACTTGACTCATGCCAGTCTTTCTTTTAATCTCTTGAACAAATCATCTTTTATTCTATCTGATCCAAAGAATTTTGCTTTTAGCATATACTGAAGCTTGACTTTATTGTGCTCTATGAACTCCAAATCAAACCATTGTTGTTTAGAGTTAGCCATCACCATATGGTACACTCCAGCTTTAGCATACACTTTTATTGACTTGATAGGAAAAGCCTCATCAGCAATCAAAACTTGCATAATCTCCTTTGGACGACATATGCTTGTTAGATGCCTCATCAAAACTTTTAACTCAATCTCCTCAGAATTTGCAAAATGATTAACCCCATATACATACATTTCTTCAAGATCTCTCCTTGTACAATTATTTACCAATTGAAAGAAATTAGAGTAACTTTCTATCAACCCTTCTCTGACCACAGATACACCTTTCTTCCCAGTGTCCCCTCTTAACTCCTCAAATCTCCATTCTGTGATATGAGATTTTTGACCCAACTATTCTTTTACCAATTTATCAATCCCTGTTTCTAGTTCAGTTCTCAGTCTGTCTTGAATGATTGTTTGAACCATTTCAGCTTTTGCTTTTTCCACTTGTGACATGGGAGGAGGTAAAACTGTTTTCTTCTTTACAATTCTTTTTCTTTTCACTCCCTTATCAGCTTTCTTTGCGTTCTCTTCCTCATCAATCTCTTTTGTGAACTCATCAGCTAGCTTCTTTGCTATTTCAAAATCAGTCTGTTCTTGTTGTTGAAGATCAGCAGCCAACCTCTGAGCACATTCAAAATCCCTTTCTTCTTGTTGTTCTTTTGTTAATTTTAGCTTTGGTAGCTCAACAACAATCTCTTTGCCCTTTCCTTCTACCTCTTGCACTGGCTTTTCAACAACCTTTTCTACAATATGAATCCCTTTGAATCTCGGCTTTGGTTTAATAGGTTTTAACTTTGCACATTTTCCCTCAAGCCATCCATCATCAATCTTTTGTCTCATTTGGAATTCATTGCAGTTCATCATCTGAGCACCCACTTTCACCAAATACTCTTGTTTCACCTTGGGCCATGTCTTGTAAACCTCAGTTGTTGGGTAATCTCCTGACATTATCATGCTGTTTATTAAAACTCTATCAACTGCTGACAAAACTGTTTGAGCCTCTACATCTTGTATCTCAGTAACAGTTGAAGGGATTATTGCAGCAGTAGTCAACTGTTGTAGTACTTGATCGTGCATCTTGATAATTTCATTGGCTTGTTTCAGGCTGTTGGTTAAAGCCTTGATTTGCTGGTCTTGGTGAAGAATCCTTTTGTTTTGTAAGGCAATCTTCTTCTTGACTTGCATATATGCAGCAAAGAAAGGTGCAAAGTTGGAATTCGTCAATGCTTGGTGTTGCATTCTAGCCTCAATGTCAGCCAATGTTGCCACTGTTAACATATCATTGACAGATAAAACTGGTGGTTCACTCAATTGAGATTCCACACCAGTACCAAGAAAAGAGGGGTACTGGTGTGGAATCTCAATTGAGTGAACCACCAGTACCCCTCTTTTCTTGGTACTGGGGATTTCCAGAAGCTATTTGATCAGCTTCTGTTGCCATGGTTGAGGTCTTAGTTATGTTAACACTGTCCTGTTCATCCCTTGCGGATAAAACAGTAGTGTCAGCCTCAAAAACCATATGATCACCCTCTAATGGAGTGATCACCTCCTCATTGTGCCTGGGAGACAGCACAAGGGGTTCCCTTTGGATATTCTGCACAGGTGAATGCACCTGTGCAGGGCTTACAGTTTCAGGTTCATGAACTGTGGTGGAAGGAGCACCAACAGTTCTTTTCCTCTTCTTTTGAAATGTTTTAAGAGTGGGGGCTTTTGTTGTAGCTATTTCAAAAGTAGCAGAGAGGGGATTTTGAGTATCATGGGCTGTTGGTTCTAGTGTTGGTGGTGTAGCAATATGTTGGGCTTCATGCTCAACACTAGTAGCCCTGTTTCTTGAAAGAAACTCCACCATTGCAGAGAGTGATGGAGTTATGGCTCCAGAAAAATTCTTGCCATTAATCAACAATTTGCTCAATGTGGAAGCCACATGAGCAGAGGGAATAATGACCCTCTTGTGTATTTTAAGGTTTGGCATAAAAAAGTTTAAGAAAATTTGCACAAACCTGGGGTACATCAAAAAGAGACCATATTTGGTCCCGAGATGCTTTACCATTCCATTAAAGATTAGTTTTGAAAAATTGAAGCATCTATTGTTTGCTAGACAGATGAGTGCGAGAGCAATGTTGCTCCCAAACTCATTCCAGCCTGTTCTCTTAGGGCTAATGCACTGCTGGAGAGTATGGATCATGAACTTCCAGTGTGCGCAGAATTGCCCTTTGTAGAAGGTACCCTTTCCCCTAGGGCCCTCATACCCCAATGTTACTAACTCAGCGTATAAATATTCAAGTAAAACCGACTCAGAATACTCACCATTGACGCCATTCAGTTGCAGAGATTGACGAATGATGTTTTCAGAGATAGCGACCTCAGTGCCGTCTATCTTGGAGTCAATCCATTGAACTCCATTTTCTTCTCGCACAGATGCATTTTTCCAAAACTGGTCGACATGCGAGGTATATATGGTGGGATTAACGGTAAGAGCATTATGAATATAGGAATTGAGAGATAATCGATTATGTCATGAAAGACATGCAGATTATTGGGTTTGGCAAGGAAGACGATCATGTTGTGCTCTTTGACAAATGGAAGGGGAGCCATTTCGAGTTCGAGAGTTAGGATTTAGGGTTTGCGTGTGATTTAAGTTTAGAACGAGTGAATGAACTGGTGAGGAGGGAATTGCCTTATATATGTTTCGAATATCAAATGCAATTCAAACATCCTCAAAATTCTGCAAAGACCAAAACACCCTTTGTTAACTTAACAGTTGGCGGACAAAAATAAAGCTAACAGTTGGAGAACTGTTTTCATAAGATGTGACAACTGTTATTTAGAAATAACTCCCTTTTCGAAGATCATGATATTGAACTAACAGTTGTGCATTCTGTTAGAGATATGCCCACTAATGTACGTACGCCATAGACCGCTGCTGATGATGTATGGGCCTATTGGGTCATACACCGGGGTCAAACCTGACAGCAACTTAAGTTTGGGGACCAATTATGACAAAAGACAAAAGTTGACATCGCAGGCCGCGTTAGCGCCGCTAACTTTAAAGGGTTAGCGCTGCTAAGTCCTAAGAGTTAGCGCCGCTACGGCTGCATGTACTTTGTGTCACATCCCTGGCAGGCCGCGTTAGCGCCGCTAACTTTAAGGGGTTAGCGCCGCTAAACCCTAAGAGTTAGCGCCGCTACGGCTGCATGGGCTTTATGTCTAATTACCTCCCAAGCTGGCCAATGCGTGGGGAACACCTAGGATTCCACTATGGCCGGCCTTTGAGGGGTTTATTAGGTCTGGAGGCAGCCAAGAGAGTTTAAGGGACTTATTTTGTTGAAGTGGTTTTCTCTCTAAAACACACACATTTTTCCTTCTATGATGCTAAAAGATCAAGAGAAGGTGTAAGAGAGGGTTGCTCCAGATTTGGTCCTTATTGTTGCTGTTCCTAAGTGATATTCATGTTGAAGTATCACAAGGCTTGCTAGCACTTGTGGTTTGGCTTGTTCCCGGGGTATACCTCAATAGAAGATCCGTGATTTCGTTCTTGGAGGATCACCACCACGACTATTGGGAGATTTCTGGAGCTTAGGAGAAAGGTATAACACCTCTTTCTTTTTCAAGTTGCATTTCTTGAACATAGAGTTTGGTCCATTTAAGGGATTTCGGTTTTATGCCTTGATTGCTAGTACATTGGGCTATTTTGTTTGTACCTTGCTTCCGCTGTGAGCCCACGAAATCCCAACAGTGGTATCAGAGCCACCTCTATGTTAGATCTGCACTTGGTGGCTTGAAAAATCCCGAAATCAAAATGGTTGTTTTCTGTTCGAACAGGGTTAGCGGCGCTAAATTCGGGTTAGCGGCGCTAACTCATAAATGTTAGCGGCGCTAACGCGCTGTAACAGTTTTATTTTCAAAGTTAAAATCAGTTTTGGTCTCGGGAAATTTTAGCCTTTTTGTGATTCTGGAATTTTGTTCCAGATTTGTATTGGTAATTTTATTACCATCTTGTTTGGTTAATTGTATGTGATAGATTTGAAATTGGTAACCTTGCCTTTGACCTTGTGTTTGACTTTGTGTGTTTGGATGCATTTGGTGATTTTTAATCACATGGGCTGTAATATTTATTAAAATTGTTATATTTGTAATAATATTGTGGCTTGCATGCCATTTCATTCATCCGTGTATTTGTACTAGATAAATAGGAAATTAGTGTGGCTTGTACGCCATTTCAATTTCTATTGTATTTGTTGTACAATTTGGATGAAAACACACAAGATGGAGTCGGAAGGAGATGGAGCGTGTCCATAGAAGCCGGTGAAGTCCATTGGTGATAGCGGTTCTAGTGGGAGCTCGGATTGAAGACCTTCCGTCCCTTAGATTGACCACGTTCTACCCGTTTTGGCTCACGGGAAGAACGCATAGGATTTTGGCAAGGGTTACCAATTTATTTTGTATATATGCGTGTGATGTGATTTTATTTTATTCTTGCATGGTTTGCTTAGGATTCGCATGCTAGAAATTTTTTTTGAAATTAATAAAATCACAAGAGATTTGGTAAAAATGGTTTACAACTCTCTCGCGCGCTCACATACAAGATTAACTCACCTAGTGAAAATAGGTTTTGTCACTAAACAAGTTAATCAGTAACCAAGCCGAAAACAAAAGTCCGTTTTCATAAAAACGTAAATCTTGCACCATCCAAAAGATGACACCACCCAAATCTAGTGAAGCATGGAGTGATTGTCGAGCTTAGCACGAGTTATTCCATGTGGATCTGTGTGGAAGGTGAGTGTGGGATCTTGAAATTATCGGTTGTCGAGCTTAGCACGAGCCGGTAATTGTCGGGGTATCACCGTGTATCTTGTTGGACGATTTGCAATTACAAATTAAAATCCTTGAGTGATTGTCGAGCTTAGCACGAGTCAACCAAGAATTTTAATTTGGAATTGGTGCTAGTAGGGATCAAACATGCCAAACGACCGATGGTTGTCGTAGGATCCCGCAAGTGTCTAAGAGTTGCAATAGAGATTGCAATCGGTAAAATGGTTATCGGCCTAAATAGCTCCATGAAGTGATCCGCGGCAACCCCGTCATGAATTGGAGTGAAATATGGTTCTTAGCCCTTGTTAAAATATTTTTCGAGACGATAAGGGTAATTATTTTAACGAGGATTCAAATCAAACTAACTAATTCGTGTACTCTACTTTAATATAGGATGTCGAATCAAAACCACAACACGTCGAATTTTTCACTTCGTATGATTCTACAAAGGGTGAAACTCACGGAAGTGAACTTTGTTGACTGGCTTAGGCAATTGAGAATTGTCCTACGTGCTGAGTCTAAGTTGCACATTCTTGAGGAACCCCTTCCTGAACCACCTGCTATCAATGCGGAATGGGCTATCCGATATGCGTATGAAAAGCGTGTTCGGGATACACACGATGTTGCTAGTCTCATGTTATCAAGTATGAGCTCGGAATTGCGAAAGCAATTTGAGCACATGACTGTGTATGACATGATTAACAAGCTGAAGGATGTTTTCCGACAGCAAGTTAGACAAGAACATTTTGAGTGTGTTAAAAGTCTAACCGGTTGTAAGATGCGGGAAGGCGGGAGTGTAAGTGCCCATGTTTTGAAGATGAAATCATACATGGACCAGATGGAGAGATTAGGTTTTCCTATAGGGAGGGAGCTTGGTGTGAATTTCATACTTCAGTCTCTGCCCGCCACATATGAAAAGTTTATAAAGGACTATCATATGCATGGAAAGGAAATGTCTATAGATGAATTGCATGGAATGTTGAAGGTTGTAGAATCTAACATGTCCAAGCATGCATCATCTTCATCCACTCTTGTTTTTGGTTCTAAGGAACAACATAACATGAAGAAGAAGAAATCGATCCCATTAAAAGAAGAAGTTGGAGTTTCCAAGCTTGCTTCAAGTTTTGAGTCTATGGACATTGATGATGTGCCTAAAGAGACTCAACAAGGGGTGGTTTGCTACTTCTGCGGTAGATTTGGGGATTGGGGCCGTCATGCCTGCCCTTCGTGCCGAAAGGATATAAAACTTCTCAGACAAGAGAGAGTTAATTTTCCTACTTGAGGTACATTCATGATTATACTTCATTGCTATTCCTTATAAGCTGGGATGTTTACCCGAGCTATAAGACTCACGTTTGTTACAAATTTATTTTGTTACAAAGTGTAGGTCTATTCGTTGTAAAAAGGAGAAAGCTTGAAGAACCGGATCTCTGAAGAAGAAATTTTGTTAATTGTCTTCTACAAGAGAAATGGGAGTGTTGGTCTTGCCATTAAATCCGGATTTATTATTACTTTTGTTTGTTTGCCCTGCGTGGCAAGAACTACTTTAGTGTATGCTCCTTTGGAGATAATGGATGTTTTTGAATCTTGTATTTTATAAAGATTTTTCATTTTAATAGTTTCATTTCAAACTTGATCCATGTCTATGCTTTTGTGTTATTTTGACTATTTTAGTGCTTAAATACACATTTGATGACGATGGATATGACTTAGAGTTGAAACAATTTTGAAAAATTATTTTGAGATGATTTTATCAAAACTTATCCATATCATTGCATACATAAAGGCTCGTTATAAGTAATAAGACAATCATGAACAATTGATTCTTAAATCCAAAAGTGATTTGGATATATTAGCTCTATGGCATAATCAAACTTGACCAAGTAAACAACATTTGCATCGCTTAGATCCATGTGGTTAGGATCTTTGTAAAAGTTTAGCCTCGGGCTAAATGAAAGATGCAAATCTTGTTTATTGGAATAGGATGATTAAGAAATCCTTCACCAGTATTGGTAGGAAGGATTGTGACTTGTTGGATATGATCACATTTGTGTGGATAATCCGTTCAAGTATGCCACAAAGAGTGACACTAGTGAAATTCTTCATCACTATCTTTATGTTAGTAGTTGAGAGAATGTTTACTAGAGAAAAGGCTTATGTCTGAAACCTAGTGGTGTTCGGAACTAACCTAAAGAGAATTAAGAATCAATAAGGGCATATAGATATAAATTCTTAGATCTAGAATAGATGCTAAGTTTTCTTATCTATATTGGTTTAAACATAAAATGAATCATGGGTTTAACCCATAATTCGTTTTTCCGAAGAAACACATTTGCACATGGTGTTACTTTAAATAAAACCGGATATCTGTGTTGATGATCTGGTAAAAGGCAGGCCTAAAACATGTATTCAATGTGGTTGGTATACATTATTTTTATGAACCAAGTCCTCAATCAAAAATACAACATTATGGTTACTTAAGCATCGAATGAGATATTGACTAGAAAGTGTTCTTTGCTTGTCAATCTCATAACTTAAATTATCCAGTCTACATTCAGTGGGAGATGGATGAATTATAAGTTGATGCATATATATTTAAGTATTTCATCTGAGTTTTGGATAATTGTTTCTTGAACTTTTGGGAACCATATTGGTTGCGCAAAAGGTAAAGTACAATTTACAAAAGCATTCCAGTGGAAGAACGTAAAACTTAAATAAAAGACCTAATGTTGACACTAGCATTTAATCAGCATAGAGATGCTGGTAAAACCTGACAATATCCATTGCTTCTTTATATCTGATGGAAATCAAGAAGGTTGTTTAGATATGAGGTTGTCATATTTTACTAACAACAGCTTGATGGTAAATCATTGTGATGTTACCATTCATCGGAAACATAGTGGGACCCTGTGTTCACTAGTGAATAGAAGAAGATAATGGTGTAACCTATTTGCTGCATCCAAGTACTTGACTTGGGTTAATCCCACACCTAAGGTGTAATTCAAGAAGAGTGAAGGGACTAACATATATGCCATAATGGACAACTTCAAATACCGACTAGAGACAAAGTGTTTCATATTGATTTTATGGAAACAAGTTCTAGTGGTTATGTTGAAGATAATTTGGATAAAATGTAATTTTGTTGTCACCTTGTGGAAACAAGTTTGCTCGCATGGAAATAAAAGGCCAAGATCCTTTGCAGGATTAAATTGAGGAAATGTTTGAATCATGTTCCGAGGCCTTATATATCCATTATGTCCAAATTGTGTTCATGACTAAGGTCAGCAAAACTTGCATCTTGTGGCTGTAATCCTGCTTTATGAGAAAGTCAAAGGAATGAGTTTTCTAGAAAGCGTAGATTAAGCCAAATACCCTTGTCAGGGCTAGTGGGAGCATCATGTGTTCCTAGTCAAATATGCTCTATGAAAATAATGTCCTAATTTAGGGTTTTTCTACAACCTAATGGTGGAATTGTTGTTCTATGAGTATAAAAAGAAAATATGGAATCAAGTGGATTTTCTAATTCAAGAAGTACTGATGTATGTTCTTGATGTTCGACGAAAGTAGAATTGTCTTGAGTAAGTTATTACTGCAAGCAAATCTATGCTTATGAGACTGTCGATTTTATCGAAGTTTAGATTAATCAAGTATGTGGTATAGATACAACATTTAGACCTAAATGAGTGTCATCGACCCTATTGTGTACTTCGGTCACATTGAGGGTATGTCGACTCTGATAAACATGAGTGTCAATGACTCTATTGTGAACTTCGGTTACATTGAGAGTATGTCGACTCTGATAATCATAAGTGTCATTAATCCTATTGTTGACTTCTGTAACATTGAGGATATGATGACTATGATAACTTTGTAAATGATCTCTTTAATAAAAACTTCGCTAGTGGTTTAATAAGAGAATACAAAAGAGTACAAAGGGATATCGGGTAAATGATCCCATGGTTAAGCCGTTGTCGAATACTAGTGATGAGTTTCATACTAGGTATAAAAGCATTGTTCATGCTTATGACCGGTCTTAAATATCGTTTTAGTATATGTTTGATTTACTTATAAGCTTTGGGAACGATACAGACAGTATTGTAATTTATGCTTGTTTCGATATGCGAGTGATTCGGTTACATTCATAAGACTTTACTGTGTTCCATCTTAGCATGTTTAACCACTTCCCAGAATGTTTATACATTCTAAAATTCCACAGTCAGTCATTCTTCAAGGGAAGGAAGTTTGAAATAAGGCTGAGGTTAGGTGTTGGTTATGCATTAATCAAGGATTGAATGCATGAAACGCAACAGTAACCTGTGCTTGAAAGGGGTTTCAAGTGACTGGAAGACCCACACCTGAGTTCACTTCATGGATCATGGTCACAAGTAACTCGGGATGATAATATCATTACGTCCTTCGACCCGAGATGTATGAATTGCCATAGCATGAAACTTTCTTACTTTGGTTATTTCAAAACGTAGTTCGTAACTGGCTATTATAAAGGGAATAGCTGGGTAAGACAAGGTTCATGTTATGGGATTGTACAGTCAATGGAATTTGTTCCTCCTGTATGAGAGATATCCCTGGGCCCCTCGATGATTGGGCGCTGACACCAAAAATAAGCATGGCCATGCGCAAAGGAATATTGATTGAGAATCAGATATGTCCTTAAATTTTGGTCACCACCAATCTTGATCGAGAAACATAATCGTGAACGATCTGGAGATTGACATATTAATCCATGTCTCGTGTTCACAAGGATATCGCGAACAAAAGGATGTTTGATCACTTATCTATAGGACCTCTACGTTTTATGTAGGTTATGGTTTTCTGCAAGGAAGCGGAACCCATACTGACTTGGGGGCATCGATGCTTTGCTAGAGGCCGCTCTTTGTCTGTGGTTACATGGGTACGGTGCATTATGTGCAAGTGGGAGTCTGTTAGAGATATGCCCACTAATGTACATACGCCATAGACCGCTGCTGATGATGTATGGGTCTATTGGGTCATACACCGGGGTCAAACCTGACAGCAACTTAAGTTTGGGGACCAATTATGACAAAAGACAAAAGTTGACATCGCAGGCCGCGTTAGCGCCGCTAACTTTAAAGGGTTAGCGCTGCTAAGTCCTAAGAGTTAGCGCCGCTACGGCTGCATGTACTTTGTGTCACATCCCTGGCAGGCCGCGTTAGCGCCGCTAACTTTAAGGGGTTAGCGCCGCTAAACCCTAAGAGTTAGCGCCGCTACGGCTGCATGGGCTTTATGTCTAATTACCTCCCAAGCTGGCCAATGCGTGGGGAACACCTAGGATTCCACTATGGCCGGCCTTTGAGGGGTTTATTAGGTCTGGAGGCAGCCAAGAGAGTTTAAGGGACTTCTTTTGTTGAAGTGGTTTTCTCTCTAAAACACACACATTTTTCCTTCTATGATGCTAAAAGATCAAGAGAAGGTGTAAGAGAGGGTTGCTCCAGATTTGGTCCTTATTGTTGCTGTTCCTAAGTGATATTCATGTTGAAGTATCACAAGGCTTGCTAGCACTTGTGGTTTGGCTTGTTCCCGGGGTATACCTCAATAGAAGATCCGTGATTTCGTTCTTGGAGGATCACCACCACGACTATTGGGAGATTTCTGGAGCTTAGGAGAAAGGTATAACACCTCTTTCTTTTTCAAGTTGCATTTCTTGAACATAGAGTTTGGTCCATTTAAGGGATTTCGGTTTTATGCCTTGATTGCTAGTACATTGGGCTATTTTGTTTGTACCTTGCTTCCGCTGTGAGCCCACGAAATCCCAACACATTCTACACACTAACAGTTGAAGACTATTTTTGTTAGAAAGTACAACTGTTATTGGACGAGTTTCTCCCCCTCAGATGCACATTGATTTTGCCTAACAGTTGAGCAGGCCATATGCTAACAGTTGAAAACTGTTAGTAGTATTTCAAACAACTGTTAAAAAATGTGCAACTGTCAACAAAGCTTAGCTCAAACACTCATCATAAGCTGATTCATCATAAACAAACCATTAGCCAACACAAACATCAACAAAATATGCATTTTATTCATGTTTAACACAGATGAACTACAAAGTACATGCATTTGCACAAGCCATTGTTGGTACTGTCTATCTAATTGTGCAAGGATCAACGAAATTCAGTCTTTTATGACTTCGATTTCTACACCCATCTCTTTCTCTAACGGTTGTTTGTCTCTAATGGTTATGGCTTCCATTAGACTCGGATGATAATGATGATGACTGCCAATTCATCATCAGCTAAGACCATGACGTGCATTGGAACTAGTCATCGATTACAATGACCTCACCTTCATCATCATCCGAGGCTAGAACGTCATCATCAGCATCATTTCTTCGAACATTAAACCACACTACTGAGCCTGTAGTGCCTTCCAGGTTCACATCGAACCTTAAACAGCAGTTGGTAGGCAACTCGTGGAAGAGAGTGAAGTTTTCAAAATCACCTCTTATATGAATATGATCAGTCATTTTATTTGGCCTACCTGGGTCTGGGTGCTGTGTCAAGGTGAACACATCTCGATCATCATGCATCTCAAGAACACAAGATGAGTATTGCCAAAGCTCATGCATTCTAAGAAATGGGGCAGGGATGGTTACATAACTTTGTTTAACATTAATTTCTTTTCATTGCAGTCTCTTATGAAGTGAAATCTGATTTCAATGTGCTTGGTTTTAGAATGCTTCACTGGATTATTAACTATGCTAATAGCACTGGTGTTATCAACATAAATAGGTGTATTTAAGCAAGACAATCCATAATCCAGAAGCTGATTCTGGATCCATAGAACTTGTGAATAGCAGCTTGATGCAGCAACATATTCAGCCTCAGCTGTTGAAGTTGAAACATTTGTTTGTTTCTTGCATTGCCATGAAACCAGCCTTGATCCAAAGAATTGACATCCTCCAGAGGTTGATTTTCTGTCAACATTGGCTCCACCATAGTCACTATCAGAATATGCCACCAAATCAAAAGGTGAATCTTTAGGATACCAAAGTCCCAATTTTGGTTGGCCTTTGAGGTATCTAAAGATCCTCTTCACAGCAAACAAGTGTGACATCTTCGGACTGCATTGAAATCTGGCACAAACACACACAACAAACATTATATCAGGTCTAGAAGCAATTAAATACATTAATGAACCTATCATTGACCTATATAGATGTATGTCTACATCCTCCCCCTCAGAGTCTGCTCCCAACTGTTTGTGTGTTCCATAGGAGTGCTTGCCAGTTTCACATCTTGATAGACAAACTTGTCCAATATGTCTTTGACATACTTAGATTGGCTTAGAAAGATACCAGAGGGCTTCTGTTTCACTTGTAATTCCAAGAAAAATGTGAGTTCACCCATGGAACTCATCTGAAATCTTTTGTGCATAATGACTTCAAATTCTTTGCACAGGCTGTCATCAGTGGATCCAAAGATTATATCATCAACATAGATTTGCACAAGCAAAATCTCTGTTTTAACAATATTTATAATCAATGTTTTGTCAATTGTGCCTCTCTTAAAACCATTCTCAAGAAGGTAAGATGATAATGTCTCATACCAATCTCTAGGAGCTTGATGTAGTCCATATAGAGCTTTATCCAACCTATATACCCTGTCAGGGTACTTTGAGTCTTCAAAGCCAGGGGGTTGACACACATATACCTCCTCATCAATAGTTCCATAGAGAAATGCAGACATGACATCCATTTGATACACCTTAAATCCTTTGAAGCTTGCAAAGGCAAGAAATAGTCTAATGGCTTCAATCCTTGCAACAGGTGCAAAGACATCATCATAGTCTATTCCTTCCTCTTGTGTATATCCCTGTGCAACCAGTCTTGCCTTGTTCTTGATTACAATCCCTCTTTCATCTTTCTTGTTTCTGAACACCCATTTGGTGCCAATTGCTCTTTTGCCTCTTGGAAGCTCAACCAACTTCCAAACTTGCTGAATTTGAAATTGTAAGAGCTCCTCTTGCATTGCTTCCACCCATGAAGGGTCTTTCAATGCTTCAACTGCTTTCTTTGGTTCTATTTGAGATAGAAAGCAGACATTCACATCAAATTGGGCAAGATCCACACCACTGGTGTCATTTTGCAGCATGCTCTTTGTTCTGATAGGAGTGGTTGGATCACCATTTATTTGTGATATTGGATGATTCTTGTGAACTCTTGATGTAGGAATGTTTTCTTCAGTCAGTTCATTCCCTAGATTAGACAGATCAATCTCACATTCACTTGAATTTCCAGCAGTATCACACACTTGATCAGCAACTGTTTGCGGTACAGATTCAGTGTGTTGTTGAGGATCATGAGATTCCATGTCCTTTGAAGATTCAGCATCAATCAATGGATCAACAACATTGGAGAATTCTTGTTGAAGCATAGGAATCACAACAAATTCTTCAGTAACTTTGTTTGAACCAACACTTGTTGGTTTTGAGCTAACAGTTTCAAAACTGTTTGGGCTGTTGGAGACTATTTGTTGATTTTCACCAACAGTTGTTGAGGTACCTGAAGCTGTTTCAGTAGAATACTCAAAAGAAAGAGATTTAGACAATGCATCAATATCAAATAAACAATCAGGCCCATTACCTGCAATATTGATCCTATTCTCATTGAAAGAGACATTCATACTCTCTTCTATGATTCTAGTGACATTGTTAAATACTCTATAAGCTTTACTTTGAGTGGAGTATCCTACAAAGAAACCTTCTTCAGCCTTACTCTCAAACTTGCCTAATTGTGATTTGGTATTAAGGATAGTGCAAGGACAGCCAAATGGTTTGAAGAAGTTGATTAAAGGTTTTCTCTTGAGGAACAACTCATAAGGAGTTTCCCTTTGGACTTGACTACTTGTACTCTATTCTGAACATAGCAGGCAATGTTCACTGCTTCTGCCCAGAATGTCATTGGGAGCCTAAAATCAGCTAACATGGATCTAGCAGCCTCAATCAAAGTCCTATTCCTTCTCTCAGCCACTCTATTCTGTTGAGGAGTCCTAGGGGCACTAAATTGTCTTTCAATACCTTTACTTTCACAAAAACTGTTTAGCTCATAGTTCTTAAATTCAGAACCATTGTCAGATCTAATGACTTTCACCTTCAAATCAGATTGATTCTCAATCCTAAGAATAAGAGACTTAACTAACTCAGCAGTTTCATCTTTAGTTCTAAGAAATTGAACCCATGTAAATCTGGTGAAATCATCAACTACAACTAAACAGTAGGCTTTCTTCCCTATACTCACCACAGATGTAGGACCAAAAAGATCCATGTGTAACAGTTGTAAAGGTGCAGTAATGGAAGAAACTTCTTTGGTCTTACAAGAAGTTTTGTGTTGCTTGCCTTTGAGACAAGCCACACAATGATCATCACATGAGAATTCTTTTTGGGGCAAACCTCTTACCAAACTGTTTTTAGCTAACAAGTTCATGGTTTTAAAATTCATGTGACACATCCTTCTATGCCAAATGGCAGACTCATCATGAGATGCCTTTGAGAGTAAACAACTTAACACATTCTGTTTAGCAATCTTTTGTGTATCTAGACAGTATACATTATCCTTTCTAGGTGTTCTCAAAAGAACATCCTTCTCATTTAGTTCAAAATCTTTTGATAGGATAATGCATTCTGAATTTGTAAACAAAACTTTGTTTCCATTGTCACATATTTGAGATACACTTAACAGATTGTACTTAAGTTGTTCAACAAAGAAAACATCATTAAATGTAAGTGTACCTGCCTCAACAGCTCCTTTACCTGTGATTTTTCCTCCCTTAGCATTTCCTCCAAATGCTACAAATCCACCATTGATGCTTCTGAAATCCTTCAAACAATGTGGATTTCCAGTCATGTGCCTTGAGCATCCACTATCCACATGCCAGATAGATCCATGATTGGCCCTATGAATGCTCTGCATAAATAAAACCAGTTAGTAGCCGGAAGTACCCAGGCCATGCAGGTCTTGGGTACACCATTCAAGTCATAATACTTAAACAGAGTTTGGTTCTTTTTGATTTCATCCAAATTAGATTTTTCTAATTTGTGTGATGAATACTTTGTAAGAACATGTGGTTCCCAACTGTTGTGATTAACAGTTGAGACCTTTGAACAAACAGTTGTTGTAGATGGTAAAACAGTTGATTCATCATGTGACTTATTCTGTTTTGCAATTTGAGTACCAGTTTTACCCTCTTCAGAAACTGTTTGTTTCTGTAGTTTCACCCAAGCCAGACCAACAGTTTTTGGTTTTGATAAAACAGTTGTGGAACTGTTAGTTGGTTTGGATGTAACAGTTGTAGAACTGTTAGCCTGTTTTGGCTTAGCAGTTTTAGAACTGTTAATCTGATTTGACTTAACAGTTTTAGAACTGTTATTTTGCCTTTTGAAATTTGGTTTTTTGGTGCTACACAGCTGTGGGTTATAATAACAGTCTTGAGCCAAGTGATTGGATCTCCCACATATATAACACTTTTTAGTTTTCACAATAGGCAAACCAGTTCTTTGTGACCAGAACGGGTTCCTATTTCTTTGATTTTCTCTAACAGGTGCTGACTGAGGAAACTTTTGTACACCATGCTTTTGGCATGTGCATGCAGCCATTTCAGTATGCCTTTTTACAGATCTGGGTTTAGTATGTGCTTTTGCAGCCTCCTTCTTGGGCTTTCCAACTACAACTTCATCAACCTTCACTTTTCCTTTTGACTTAACACTAACAGTTGAGCTGTTTAGGTTAGAACTGTTTGGGTTCCTTTTGGGACTGTTAGTGTAAAGGTGGGGACTGTTTGTAATAGTTGTGGAACTGCTTATAGATGGAACAGCTTTGGTGGGTTTTTGCTCATTGGTGAGGGGTTCAGTGGATGCTTTTACAAACACCACAGGTTGTAAAGATGATTTTGTAGGAATGGGCTCACAACAGATGTGATTTTCATATGGAATAACTTCATCCTTCTTCACAACTCCCTCATTCTTATCATCACTCACTGCATACACAACTCCTTCCTCGTCACTTTCAAATTGTGGATTAGCTGACTTCAGTTCCTCTGGTAATGATTCATTAACATACCTATCAGCTACATCAGACATGGGAGTTATGTAGTTGTGATTGTATGGAGATGGGGTCTGCTTATATCCTAAACCAGTTTTCACCTTGTCTCTGATTTGTGATTGTAACAAGGTTTCAAGTTTAAGATTTGTTGCTTTGAACATGCTCAGATCAATATCAACACCCTCCAACTTCTTGGTTAACTCATCAACCTTACTTTCCTTCTCACTTAGCTTCTTTTTCAGACTATCAATCTCCTCTTGAAGCTGCTCTTTTTCCCACTTATGATATTTTCTATCATAATCCATTTGCAGTTCATTGGCTTGATAATCTTTTATTTTCTTTTCAAAGCTTTCAATGACTGCACTGGATTCATAGCTCTACATTCACCAGGACATAGTTTAGAAGATACCTGAATGTCCTCAGATTCTGGTGAATCCAACTTGATGGAGGAGTCAGTCAATGCCATCAAAGCTTTGTTGTTTGTAGCCTCCTCTGCTTGATCACTCCAATTAAACCCATGGCCTTCTTGTGAGACCAATGCTGAGGAGGTTTGATTATGAGTTGGTCTCTGACCTTGATTCTAGACTTGTACACCAGATCTGCACTCTCTTGCAAAGTGGCCAAGCTGTTGACATTTGAAGCATCTCACCTTTGACTTGTCAAATCCAGCCTTGCCATCAGCTCTGAAATTCATGTTTTGCCTTCCAGTCCTTTTGATGAACCTCTTGGCTCTTACAGTAAGCATGGCCATCTGCCATTTGAGACCCATCTCCTCAAGATCATCAGGGTGCACTTGTTCAAGATCCTCATTGGTGAGGGTTGAATGTGCATGGCTGGCAAGAAAAGCTTCAAGCACAGCATCTGGAGTGTTCACATCTAGTCCAACAGCAGAACTAGTACCTACACAACTATCAATAGAGTTAGTTAATGAATGGTTTGATTCCATACCTGAGGATGACAGGAGAGCAGCATTGTGGCTATGGACAACAGTTTTTCTTTTTCCCTCTATCTCTCCCTCAAACACTATCAAACTATTATAGAGGTCATCTAACTCTATGTCTTCAAGGGAATCCTTAGTCCTCCATTGTGCAGCAAACACAGTCCATTCATCACCTAGAGCCCTAAGAAACTTTCTATTTATCTCATCTTGATCAAGTCTAACCTTAGCACTCTCTAGTTGGCTTACCAGCTTGTAAAACCTATCAAAGATTTGGGTGATTCTCTCATTCTTTCCACTGGTGAAGTTCTCATAGGCTTGTTTAAGGAGATCTCTTTGGTTTCTCTTAGAGCTAGCATTCCCAGCAAACCTCTTTTCCAGAGCATTCCAAAGTTCATGAGCATCATCAAATTTCATGAATTGATGTTGATACTCATTGGGAATTGCAATCTGGAGGATGCTGAGAGCTTTTATCTCAATCATTCTCTCCTTCTTTTCAGCATCTGTCTTTGGTGGTGGCTTCTTCTTTGGTTTTCCAGTCTCATCCAGATCAACAGGGGCAGTGGGAACAGTTTCAATGATTTCCCAAACAGCATAGTCCATTAATTGGACATGCTGCTTGATTCTCAGTTTCCACATCTCAAAATCAGTTGGTTTGAGCATGGGAACACGAATGTTTGACCCAGAGCCATTGTTATCAGAAGATCCACCAGAATCCATTGAAATAAAGTAATTTGAAAACAGTTTTAAAGAACAAAGCAAGATTGAAGCAAAACCTTCAACTGGTGATCAAAGGAACCTTAATGATAAGGCTCTGATACCACTTGTCAGGATCGGATATAGATTATATCAAATAACAAGAACTAACTTTTGAATAACAAATCAGAGTTGAATAAAAGTTAATCTTTAACTATGATCACAATCAACTAAGAAGTTGCGGAATCACACTTAATTGATTAAAGAAGGTTTTGAACACAAAGCAATTCAATCAAACAGTAGTTTTATTGATCAACCAGAATGATTACAATAGCAAACTTCACCCCCAATCTAACTTATTGTGTTAGACGAAGAACACAGATTGTTCTTGGGTTTCAAAGAGAAACTTAGAGGCTTAGCACTATTCTGAAAGCAAATTACAACTTGAAGAATAAATGCAAAACTTAAACAATGAGTACGTACGTATTATAAATTCTAATCTAGTATTTATATACTCCTTGATCTTCCTTGATTTGTTAACAGTTAGGTAATCTTCTATCTTCTGAGATAATCTTGATGATCTTCCAAATATTTCGAGATATCCTCAAAGATAGGGTTTTCCATATTTAGCTCAACCGAAACTGTTCATTGGATGCAACAGTTCTGGTTCTTCTAACAGTCTTCGGCTTCAAGGTCTTCAAACAGTTGTGACAATTTTGAACTAACAGTTCTGAACTTTGTACTAACAGTTGTAATGCCCACAGCAACTGTTATTCACAACTGTTTTCATATTTTCATCTAACAGTTCACAACTGTTTTCCATAAACTCTTCTAACAGTTTCAACTTTGCATGTTAAACAGTCTTAATGCATTAGCTAATTTCCCAACAGTTCTTGCCAAGGAACCATGACCTACGGTCGTAGTAACCATATCCTACGCCCGTAGTAGGTATCCTTTGGGTAACTACGGCTGGAGGTTATGTACCCACACCCGTAGTCTTGTTTCCATCACCCGTAGGTGGTAATCCTCTTAAACACGACACTACGGCCGTAACAACCATTTCCTACGACCGCAGTAAAATAAACAACACCCTACGGCCGTAGTAACATTATACTACGCCCATAGGAACAACATTTACAGTGTGTTCTTGCTATGTTCGAGCACAGCCGCTGTTTCTCGGGTTTTTGACTAAAAAATCACCTTGAATCCATATTCAAGTGTTTATACACGTTATCTATGATATTTATGAACCAGCGACATACTTTGGACAAAAAATCAACATCAAAACACATACAAATCTTCAATTTGACACTACATATACAAACACACCAAGAACTAGGTTTAAGCTTCAAAATCACATACAAGATATGCAATTAAGGCTGGAACGCTTCTGAAATCAGTTAAAGAACCCACAATCAACAACTTTCTTCTTAATTTGCTTCTCAAAAGATCAAAGGTTTGGTGTGTATGTGTTTAGTACGTATGTATGTGTATGAATGTGTGTTTGAAAGTTTTAACAGGGGATAAGGAAGAAACAATTAGGCCGACTTATGGCCTAATACCCCTTACGGGTATTTTGTTCTCCTATTCAACTCAAAACACAACTTAGGGTTATCCGTTTCAACTAACGGAGATATTTTTTGAACCATTATCCAAAACCGTTCAACTATTTGTCTACTTGGTCAACTTACGACACTTTTCATATTACTACATTTTTATCCACATTTAACACCAGTTAACACCATTTAACACCAATTAGCACCAATTAACACCATTTCATGTTTAAAACACCAATTAACATATTAAGCACCATTTAACAACATGTATACTACAGTTAACAACAAAACACCAGTTAATGTCAACGTACAACTATTAGAGCTACATGTAGTACAGTTCATAACTAGGCCCCACTTTGGGGTGTTACAATATATATATATGATCAAGTAAAGAAATATTTATATTTATTTGTTACAAGTTAATTTTTTACAAATCGTCGAAAATCCTATCGTCAAAGATCAACGTCATCAACACTAAAGAAGAAGACTTCGCCGAAGATACCTACATGAATACATTCAAATTATATGAGCTTACTAATTAAATAATCAAACAAGTTTAAGTTTTTATAAAATTATTTTTATAAAAACTTTTATAAAAATGGACAAATACTTTTATAAAATTATTCAAGTTGGTTGAATAAATCCAAGACTTCCCATTTTAGTAAATACCAAACACAATCTTACTTTGAAACAATACACAACCATATTTGGCAAAGGAATCTCCCAAAGAGGTAAACTTCGAGCAGGTCAACCACGGTCGATATACGGTCGACCGTGGGATCAACCGTCGCTATACTGTGTTACTTTTGAAAGTAACTGAGCAGGTGTTTCACGGTCGAACCACAGCTGAAACCGTGGATAGACCCTCGGGTCACTGGATTTTTTAACATGTAACAACATGTTCACGGTCGACCCACAGCTGAAACCGTGGTAAAACCGTGAGCATGCTGGAATTTTTCAAATTTTTAATATTTTTTATTTTTGACATTTAATTCACAATTTCAACTTATTTAGGCTTATTATAGTATAACTAAGATTAGTATTCACAAAAATCTTCTCACTTTTAGGACACGCACATCCAATGTATGAACATATTATCATAGAGTTTGTTACATTCATTAACCATACTCTCTAAAATATGTTTCATGTATATTTAAATATCATGCTTCTTGTCAAAATTTTGCCAAACCAAGTGTCTTTTCTAACTTTAGGGTCATGGCAAGATGTGATGAACACGGTTTTCACCATAGACACACACTAGGCTTCTTCTTATCCATAACACTCATTATTTGTGTATAATATACAATTCTTGCCTTGATAGATCGTCATGCCGAGACAAAAAAACCTTCACCTCTCGATCTTCCGTCATTCCCACTCAACGGGAAATAATGGCTACTCTAAACAAACGCCCAATCAATGAAGGGCGTTTGGTTGTCTCTGCTCACTTGCAACAATTTAACCTTCAATCCACCTTTGAACGGTTGAATTGGTCTACCTTTCTTCGCCTTCCGAGCGTCCTCTACCCCAGACGTGTTAGGGAATTTTACGCATCTTATGCGTACAATGAAGATGACGATATGATTACCTTCAAAATCGCCACACAAGAATTCTCCTTTAGTCTTGCCCAACTAGGCGACATGCTTCAAATCCCTTCCACCGGCTTAAAATTCTATAACTCGCATAGCCTTAACAGCCTCCCTTCCGTCTTTACCATTCAAGAAATTGTAAGTTCCATCTATCACCTAAATGTGCATAGAAATAAAGCAAATATCCTAGGCAAAGAACTCCTTCCTGAATGCAATGTGTGGAACAAGGTTGTTGATTCAAATATCTTCCCAAAATCCGGTCACCATTCTGAGATCAATGTTACTCAAACCGTCCTTCATGCACTGAAAACAACATTATGTACATCCTTGCTAAAAGAATGGTTGGTCTCCCGAGTAGCCGTAGGGACCTTCCCTATGGAAGACTACTTACAATCCAACAACTCCCAAACCTTCCTCCTCTAAGTCCAACTCCTGGCACTTCTAAATCCAACTCCAGGCACTTCTTACGCAAGATGGATTCTCACTCCCGTAAAGGGAAGAAACGGGCTCATTCTTCATCACATGACATGGAGGAGGATATTGAGAGATTATTTGAAGGAGAGGATGACGGATATGCGGAGGTGGAGAGTACATTTTCACCGTACTATGGATTGGTTGAAGGGTCTACGGATGAGAGGATTGCGCTCTTAATCGGAATCTTAAAGACTTGAGGAATGAGGTGCGCACGTAGGTTAAGGGAGTGAAGAAGATGTTGAGGGCGATCATGAATGCTGTCAAGTGCAATGCTGGCACGGATGCGGGTGAACCATCTCACCCATGATGACTTATTTGTTTGCTTGGTTATGATGTTTAAAAACAATCTCCATTTGGTTTGTATGTTTCAAACAATTTTTCTTTTGGTTGTTGAACACATTATCTTTGTGATAATGCTTGAACAATGGTTGCTATCTTGACTTAAATTGCTATAGTATTGCATTGGCTTTACATGGTTGAATGTATTGTATGTACATAGTTTATATATATATTATATACTCACCCTCCTTTGCATGTCCTTGGTAGTATCTCCATAAATTTTATATAGATTTCAAGAAGTGGAGTTCTACATTCAAGGGGGAGACTCACTTCAAGGGGGATCACAAGTCAAGGGGGAGGCCTCTTTTTGTTAAGAAAAAAAGGGGGAGTAGGTATATATATATATATATATATATATATATATATATATATATATATATATATGTATGTATAAATGTACATGTTAACATATTAAAATTCTTTATATAATTTGTTTACAAATTGTAAATTTTTGTCTTTTGGGGAGATTGTTGAGAAAAATAGGAATTTGTTTATATAAGTGTATACATTAACATTAACATATGTGCACATATACATACATACATACATACATACATACATATATATATATATATATATATATATATATATATATATATATATATATATATATGTTTAATACTTATTAAAAGAAAAGGGCTTTTTCCCTTTCCTAAAACTTCTCCACCAATCATAACGCTCAATTTAAAAAAATCAAAATAATCAGGATGAGTACGTCATAAATGCCAATTTTCCTTAAGGTTCTTCTAGGTTATACGGGTGCCGCCTTTCAAAATACGAGATATCCCCATCCAGTTTACTTCAATTCTTCCCCATCTTTTCTTCGATTCTTCCCCATCGCAGCCGACTTCAACATCTTCGATTCCTTATAGGGTTTTTTTGCTCCATCGCAACTGACTTTCAACATTGTCGACTTCCGGATCCAATTGTTCTTGGAGGGTTTACGGCTTACCCATCGTAGCTGACTTCCATCATCGGAGAGCTCTCAACGTTGAGGTAACTGAAATCAATTTCTAATCTAAAATCAATACACATACAATTGTTTCTGTCTTCGTTGATTAAAATCTGATTTCCATCATCTGTGTAAACAACACTTTTACACAGACGATTGTTATTGTTTTTGATTGTTTGCTTCACGATTTGGGAATGACCAATTGATAGTTTGTTGCGAAATCGTTAAACCAACATCATTGGAAAACTTACCAACAGAAAGTCGAACAGTGCTGGGTTGAAGTGAAGCTAATTTTCTTATGAAGGAGGCAATGACATGTGATGAAAAATTGATTAAATTAGCCCATGACAGTGACAAGAATCATTGTAGGACCGGCTGGGGGACGGGGTTCTAAACTAAACTAAAACACCCTAATGCTAGGACTGATCTAGGATGAGAAATAGCACGGAATTTCTATTTCCCAAACCTCCTAAGGATTCTAAGATCTGCTTAGGTGTCCGGCACACAGTAATACACAGAGTAACACACAGAGTAGAAACAAGAACACACTCTAAGAACTCACACAGAGATGCTTAAGACTGCCCTTGGATTCGGATTAAACACACAGTATTCGTTTACGAGGTTTAAAGTCGCGATTTTTTAAGGCTTAGGTCGGATAAGGTCGATTACGAAGGCTCCCGGTTGATTACTCGATTGATTCGTAGGTTTTTCGTAGATTACGTAGGGTTTTCGTAGATTACGTAGGTTTTTCGTAGATTACGTAGGTTCCCCGCGCTAATAAGCGGTTAAGAAGTATTTATAGAGTAATTAACTTCAGTACGCACGTGATGCCCTTCACTGCGCATGTAGCTAGTCTAGTACGTGCGTACTGGTTATTTTAATAATAATTAATTAGATTTAAACCGACCTACTCACTACGCGCGTAGTGAGCTCCACTACGCACGTAGTGAGACTGACTTCGCACGTGGTGATTTCCCACACAGACTTAAACTTCCAAACACACATCAACACATGATTAAGTACTTGTAAGCTTAAGATAATCACATAGAATCACTAAGTATGTATAATCATGCAAACAATTAATCAAAACACATTTGAATTAACATTTCAAGTAAACATGTATATATTGGATTGATAAGAACTAGGGATTTACAATTATGCACCAACAAACTCCCCCTAAGACCTAGTTCTATCAACAAAACTTGCACTAAGCAAAATTTACACAAAGTAAACAAAATGACAATCTAGCTATCACACAGTTGTAGACTTTACTTCTTCAGATCCAGCATAGATGTCAAATGCAAAGCAAATTCTGAAGACTTTCTGAAACTGCAACGCTAACTCCATATATTGATGCTTGTACAGAATTGGGTTGTAGTACAGAACCGTTATATCGTCCTTGTCAAAATTCCTGATCCACATAGGATCGAATACTTTCACCGTTTCTCCCCCTGACAGGTTGCTGTCTAGAACGATTACTGCCTCCGTTGTTTTCTCGTTGAAGTACCACCATTTGAACTTTGCGCTCCACCCAGTACGCATGATCCTTAATGGCAATTTTTTCATACAACGGGGAGCTTTACAGTTAAGCACTTTGAATCTCCTCCCTGTCAGTGGGTCAATCTTGGTTGGATGGATCTTGACCCCTGGTATGTAAGGCTTTATATTCTTCCATCCGTATTGAGCCTCACGCTTTACCAGCGTTTCGAACCATTTTTCCATACTGTTATCATCACAATCCAAAAGAGGCAGACGAGCGAGTTGTCGAATATCGTAGAATGGCAGAGTCTGTATATCGTTTGCCCTCCGGAAGTACTCAACTCCTCTTTCCCTTTTGATTGCATAAACATTGAATTCAGGCATGAAACACCAACCTACAATCTCACCATCCGTTTTCTTCCCCAGTGTTTGATAAAACTTTGAGTATTCTGGAGAGCTTTCGGATTTCTTTTCTTTCCCAGCTTGACGAGCCAAGAATCTTTGATACTTTCTTCTTCTTTCTGTCCTTTCTTCTTCTAAGGCTACTGCTGGCAGGTTGAATGAGTCAAATAGATTATCATAGTCAAACAGCCAGGCATCACCAG
Source organism: Pulicaria dysenterica (assembly GCA_947179395.2). Taxonomy (NCBI): domain Eukaryota; kingdom Viridiplantae; phylum Streptophyta; class Magnoliopsida; order Asterales; family Asteraceae; genus Pulicaria; species Pulicaria dysenterica. The sequence goes on along the minus strand of OX359294.1, from coordinate 27,416,161 downwards.
TTTTTGTCGGGGGAGAAGAATGTCTCTGCACATCCACTTCAAACCACTCTTCCACACAGTTAGACGTTAAGTTGTATACCCTCTTGTTCGGAATGTTGTATCCCAAGAAAAACCCTTTTTCTACCTTGGAACTGAACTTTCCTTCTGCTTCCCGTTTTAGCATAGTGCACGGAGCGCCAAACGGTTCAAGATGGCTAAGATTCGGTTTCCGGTTATTCAACAGCTCATAACATGTCTTTCCTAATCGTTTGACCACTAAGACCCGGTTAAGTGTGTAACAAGCATTTGCGACAGCTTCGTTCCAAAACCTTACGGGCAAAGCAGAGTCAGCAAGCATGGTGCGTGCTGCCTCTATTAAGGTCCGATTCTTCCTCTCAGCTACTCCATTCATTTGAGGAGTGTATGCAGCACTGAACTGATGTTGAATACCATTTTCGTTACACAGCTTTTCCATCTTCTGGTTCTTGAACTCGGTTCCATTATCTGAGCGAAGCTTCCTGATCTTCAACTTATAGATAGTCTCTAACTTGTTGATCATGACCTCTAAGGTCTCGAATGTCGCAGACTTCTCTTTTAAGAAGAAAACCCAGGAAAACCGCGAGTAGTCATCAGTCACTACCAGACAGTATCTATCTCCATGAATGCTCTTGTACCGCACAGGACCAAATAAATCCATGTGAAGTAGTTCAAGCGGAATAGAGATGGAGTGATACTTCTTCAACTTGTGGGGCTTCTTCATCTGCTTCCCCATTTTACATGATACGCACTTGTCTGGCAGATGGAAACTCTTCAGGTTGACTCCCGTGACCAGCTCATGATGCACTAAGTGATTCATCTTTCTCAGACTTAAATGACACATCCTCTTATGCCATAACACTGAATCCTTCTCAGTGGCCTTTGTGAGAAAACATTGGTGTTCTACATCTTTCACCGAAGCATTGGACATATCCAAGACATAAAGATCATTTTGTCTTGGAGTTGACATTAAGATCATGTCTTCGGGAATTTGGTACTCCTTCTTTAGCACATAGCACTGTTTGTCATCGAACATCACTTTGAACTCTTTATCACAAATTTGGGAAACTGACAGCAAATTGTTTGCTAGCTGCTCGACATAATTGACTTTGTCAAAGCTCACTCTCCCATTAGACAAGAAACCTTGAGCTGTGATGTAACCTCCCTTATCACCAGCGAAACTGACATACCCTCCTTTTATTTTTCTGACGTTTGAAAGAAGGCCCAGATCGCCTGTCATGTGCATGGATGCTCTACTATCAACAATCCACGTGTTATACCGGCGAGCACCCTGCACAAACAAGTAAAGGGTTAGTTAGCATTGGGAACCCAAGCCCGAATGGTCATGGGTTTCCCATTTTCTCCAACAACTTGCACATTAATCCACACACCAGTAGCTTTGGAGTCTACATTGGTATCTGGACTACTGGATGGTTTAGGTTTAGATTTTGTTGTCCATCGCAAGTCTGAACGGGGAGGAGTCTTATGATAAACACTGGAAGTGTTAATGACTTTATGTATAGGCTCCTTCCCTTTCACACTTACCTCTGGACTCTTGGGTTTACACGAAATTTCCCCAATTGTTCTTTTAAGCTGAGGGGGGTCAGTTGATTTCTGATTAACTTGGTAAAAAGTTTTGTGTTTTTGAATTTGTTCAGGTGAATCAGCTTTCCCCCTTGAGCTCTGAGGTTGCTGATCACACTCGTAACTGAGGTGACCAGGTCTCCTGCACACATAGCAAACACGGTTAGAGTAATATTTGGCAGGTGTATGTGGCTCCTTCGGTTCAACTTTACCTTTGGGCTGCACTCCTAAACCACTTTGTTTAGGTAAGACTTTGACTTCTTCATAAGGACGGGCTGCAGGAGACTTTGCACCCTCCTTCTCAATGGTTCGAAGTGCAGCTTGAACATTTTGCATTAAGGAACCTTAACCAGAAGAACTGCCCAGAAGCTTTCGCATACCTGATTCTGGTTTTTCTTCTGGTTTAGGCTCTTTTCTCTGAGGCTCACCAACTTTCTCCTTCATTTTTAAATTTGGTTTTGAAGTTGAAACGGAAGTTGTATCAACTTTGGGAGCAAGTTGGTCAGCTTCAGCGAAGACATCAGATTGCACCAGTTGGTTTAGGACTGGTGGTGGACATTTCGAATAGGTCTTCATGTCTTTCTCCTGAACAGAACCTTGTGATCTTCGGTCGATTATGTGTTCAAACAAATATGATGAAGTTGAGTAACTTTTTAATTTCTGATTTAAAGTATCATAATCGACCTTGGAGCTAGCAAGTTCCCGTTTTAGAGTATCAATCTGATTAATGTAGAAAACAATAGCATCCTGTTTGTTTAGCAAAGCTACCTCTAGTTCTCTAATCTGTTTGTTTTGACTTTCAATTTTATCTTTTAAAGTCTTTTCTCTACCCTTAATGATAGAGTTTTCATGCAGTTTAGAGGTTAGCTCAGTGACTTGAGATTTCAAGGATACTATGGTCTTCACATAATCATTACACGACACACAGGGAAGACCAAGTGTAGGATTTACTTTGACATCAGCTTGTCCAGTCATGCACGCCTTTGGATTTTCTTGTTCAGGTTGAACAGGCACTGGCGTTGGTTCGGCAGCTGGCTCAGAAGTTGATGCCACATTTTGCTCGTCAGTGGGCAGGACAAACTCTTCATCATTGACCTCGTGGACACTGTCTGCCTCAGACTGAGAGTCGTCATTCAGATCTAGAACACAGGCCAGGTTGGTTTCAGCAACTTCAAATGCATCCGAATCTTGGAAGTGTACTGACCAGTCAATCCCCTCATCCTTTTGTACTACCACCATTGCCTTGGATGATCCCTCATGAGGTGACTCAGCCTTCTTAGGTGTGGTGGTATTTGACGTTTTGCCCGGAGAGGTTCTGAAGGGATACTTGGGTCCTGAGTTCTTTGGCTTTTCACATTCACGTGCAAAATGACCCTTTTCACCACAATTGTAGCAGGTTACAGCTGACTTGTCAAAACCCAGCTTCGTATCTTTGGTTGCTGTAATCTGCATCCCCGTTCTTTTCACTAAGGCTTTGGCTCTTCTTACCAGGTTGGCATATGACCATAAGATATCTTGACGTTCCATCTCATCGTTGTCAATTTGGTCATAGTCTTCCTGGGTCAGATAGGCGTTCCCAATCTTTCCCTTGAGCAGATCATCGTATGAGGTGACCAATGCACTAAGCATCCCCATATGCTCCTTAACTTCTTCAGTACTGCCATGTTTGAAATGCTCAGTGTTTAAGGCAGGCATTGACGTTTTGCTTGAAGGAGCAGAATAAGGTGGTCCACTTGGAATTTCAGAAGCAGACTTGCTTGAAGAACTAACGTTAGATGTAAAAGCTGTCTGCAACGGAGCATTGGATGAGGTGGCTGGAGAAGCAATGGGTCCAGAACAGTATAGCGATGGATTCTGCACATAGCTGCTTAGTCTGTCTAGATTTTGCTCTTCTTGTTCATGCTCTTTATGTTTGGTGATGAAGTCATTTAGATCCATTCCTTCAAATCCCTCACCATTCTTCAAGATCATGATGAAAGGCCTCCAGCTCTTTGGTAGTGCCTTAGACAAAGTCTCCACTTGTTGGCGTTCGGAAATCTGCACCCCCAGACTATCCATTTCACTGAGAAGATGGTTGTATCTGTTGATCAGATCTGGAAGTTTCTCATTTACGTATGACGTGAAGTGATCAAACTCCTTCCTTAACTGAGATGCCTTGAGCTCCTTCAGAGATGCATTTCCCTCATTCCTCTTTTGTAAGGCGTTCCACAGGGAACGTGACGTTCTGTATCGTCGGAATTGATGAAAGATCTCATTTGGAATGGCTTGTATGAGGTAGGAATAGGCTTTCTTCTCCGCATCATACGCCTTACGTTGATCATCACTCATTTGATCATAGGGAACTTCGATGTTCCCTTCTCCCTTTGGCACAACGTAATCGGCAGAGATGGCACGATGTAACCTTGGATCTACTCCATCAATAAAGATCTCAAACCTTGGTTTCCAGAATGGGTAGTCTTCCATGGTTAGAAGTCGGGGTACTTTATTAATGCCTCCCTGTTCGTTGTCCATTATTAAGTTACTTAATGCGGTTATTATTTGTTTGGCAGCCATAGCACTTATGTCAGACATTTTAGAAAGAGACTAAACACAAACGTAACACTACGCACGGAATGTAGAATACTTCGCACGATCACACAGCACCACGCACGAAGTAGAGGTATCTATGTACGGACTAACACGAAACCACTCAGACTTTACTACGCACGAACTGAGAACCTAGTACGCACGAAGTGAAATGACTACGCACGGAGTATTTAAAATGGTTTTTAATAAAATGTTTAACACACAGACTCAACACGCACGTAATGGATTTACCACGCACGCGTTGAGGACCTACTACGTACGGAATGAACACACAGTCAATCGAAGAGTCTAGAAGATCTAAGACACACTATGCACGCTCTAAACTTACTACGCACACACTGGGGCCTCACTTCGCACGGGTAACACTCAACAGTTAACGTAAAAACACGACCTTTTTAACGCAAAACGACCTATTTTCGACCTAACAACCGATTAAAAACGACGAAAAGGACAAAACACACAGGCCTAATCGACACCTAGATCACGAAGTCCTAAAGGAAAAGTGATCAATCAAAGCACAAGGCTCTGATACCACTTTGTAGGACCGGCTGGGGGACGGGGTTCTAAACTAAACTAAAACACCCTAATGCTAGGACTGATCTAGGATGAGAAATAGCGCGAAATTTCTATTTCCCAAACCTCCTAAGGATTCTAAGATCTGCTTAGGTGTCCGGCACACAGTAATACACAGAGTAACACACAGAGTAGAAACAAGAACACATTCTAAGAACTCACACAGAGATGCTTAAGACTGCCCTTGGATTCGGATTAAACACACAGTATTCGTTTACGAGGTTTAAAGTCGCGATTTTTTAAGGCTTAGGTCGGATAAGGTCGATTACGAAGGCTCCCGGTTGATTACTCGATTGATTCGTAGGTTTTTCGTAGATTACGTAGGTTTTTCATAGATTACGTAGGTTTTTCGTAGATTACGTAGGTTCCCCGCGCTAATAAGCGGTTAAGAAGTATTTATAGAGTAATTAACTTCAGTACGCACGTGATGCCCTTCACTGAGCACGTAGCTAGTCCAGTACGTGCGTACTGGTTATTTTAATAATAATTAATTAGATTTAAACCGACCTACTCACTACGCGCGTAGTGAGCTCCACTACGCACGTAGTGAGACTGACTTCGCACGTGGTGATTTCTCACACAGACTTAAACTTCCAAACACACATCAACACATGATTAAGTACTTGTGAGCTTAAGATAATCACATAGAATCACTAAGTATGTATAATCATGCAAACCATTAATCAAAACACATTTGAATTAACATTTCAAGTAAACATGTATATATTGGATTGATAAGAACTAGGGATTTACAATTATGCACCAACAATCATTCATGCCTGTCGTGTTGAACTTCTTGTGAATTATTGTATATACTATGTTTAAATTATACTAAGTTTTTAAAATTTTCTTTCTTATTGTACATCTGATTGGTGTTAAAGACGGAGACGCAGAGTGCTGACAATCTCATTGCCTATGTTTATTTAGAAAATACAGAACTATTTTTAAATTTCTTAGTTAGCCCTGCTCAAACATCTAATTATTTTTTAAGCCAACAATATGAACCTAAAACAACCTGATAAAACATTCATACTTGATCTAAAAGTGTTAATTTAATTTCATATTAGATAGAAGATGAGATTCAAGTTGAATATTCATTGAGTGTTAACTATAAAATATTATATTGAGGTTTTGGATATGTGCTTTGTGAGTAATTGTTGAGAAATGAAGAATCAAGATGGGATTATTAGTTGATTGAAGCTGTGGGTACACTATAATATTCTTAGGATAAATCTCTTTGTGTTTTTAGGAATTCAAATCAAAGATGAAAGATACAGATGTCTCCAAGCAGATAGAACCAATGGTCAGATTCATCAGTCAAGAAGCAGTTGAAAAATCCAACGACATCTCTGTATCATCTGAAGAAGTAAGTGTATTTGAATAAAATAAATTACAATTTAGTTTGGTTGATTGATGTTATATACCTAAACTTTATTCTGTTTTTTGTCTCTAGAAAAGCAAGTTAAGTTTGCTTTTGTAGCACATTGAGTTCATCTATGTATCATACCGTTCCATGGAACTCTAATATCCAAATACATGCGCAGTATAATTGTTATACATGTGCTTCATATATGTTTTCCTGTTTTAAATATACCTGTGAAGTGTAACATTGATAAATCATTGATTGATTGAGCAGTTTGTTTATTAAAATATATTATCAGCTTAACTTTTATATATGTATGCTGCATTGATTTGGTTTTATTTTTGTTTTTCATCTACATTGGTTTTAGTTTTTGTGAAATTTGAATTCAGAATCTGATGCAACAGCGGTTGTTCATCATTATCTGGCTTTGTGAATGATTTTAGTACAAGTTTAAAGGCTCTCAAGAGTATATTATAGTCAAGTTCTTATGGAGTTTATTGCTATGAAGTCTTAAAAGCAGTTAGGGAATTTGGGATATGGTTTCAACATCTACTATTTTGTTTGCTGTCCGTCTACAAAACTGATCAAGGACTATTTCAATATAATGAATATTTATTTAAAACTATTTCAATACAAAATTGACGATGGTCTTTGCAGCTCTTCAACCAACACGGATGGTATCTCGTGCCAATATACACCGCTGGAAACAAATCACTACGTGCAATTTTTATTCTAACCCCCCTAAAAACCTATCTTATCTATTGACGAGAGCCATCACTTCTACTAGCGAAACTGCACAATTGGACAATGAAGTTGCCGCCTCACTACCGCTCAAGAAGGTTTTATTTATCCTTATACTCTATAGTTTGTTTCATTAATTCGTTAAGTAATACAACTGAGTATTTGTAGCTCCGGCTTATAACTCGAGGAACTCAAGTCAAAACTGGTAATTTCTGATCAAATTATGGAACAAGTAGAGTGTGTTCCTTATTCTTCTTTTACCGCATGCAATTTATTTGGAGTTTGTATAATGCATTATCAAAGGTTTAAGAAGGATGTACTTACAGACTTACTTTTGTGTTTAATGTTTTATACTCCCATTTATTTGAATTTAATAGGAAGAAAATGTTAAGGCATGTTCTGATTTTATGGTTAAAAAAATTTAATATTAGGATTCAAGGTAATATAGATTGTATTGCAATGAAAGGAAAACGAGGGTGATTTTCTATTTATTGCTACCACCTATCTTTTGTTAATTCATTTAGAATTTTAGGATGATGATGTAGAAGCATTCGAGTTTTATGGAACAATAGGAGAAAACCAGTTGGGGATAAAAAGGCTCAACAGCCCAACTTCAAAAACAATAGGAGAAGCATATGGGGAGAAAAAAGCTCAACATGCCAACTTCAAAAGGGCCTTACTTTCATAAAGTTTCACTTGTGTAGCATTATGATAGACGTGGCCTGTATGATATTGCTCTCACTAAGATTGATGATGTTATGCAACACACTCCAACTCTGTTAAGGTTTGTTTTTACTGTCCTTTTTTCCATTTTGTTTACAGATAACATGAAGGTTAATGTATGAGGCTTATACTTTTACTAGTGACAATTATCTTAATGAATTTTGATGGAGTTTCTTTGTTCACCAGAAGCCATTTTCACTGCGAGAACAAGGTAATGGATGAAATCAAGAATTGTATTTTTTGACATATATGATTAAATTTCAGATTACAATGCTTTATAATGTATTAAGTTAATGGCAATAGGATAAGCAAATCCAATTATAAATGAAACAAAGGTCAATTTATTTGAGTAATCATTGAGTTTTAACCTTGGGTAGGTTTATACGTTAATCAAATTTTTTTTCCTAAATTGTTTAATATATAGGTTTTTTACATTGTTGTAGGAATACATTGGCAGAGGATCATTACATGAAACAACCAAGGAGAGATCATGTACATGATCAACACTGAACTATCTTCATTTTGATGGCGATTCATTAGTGAATGTCATGTTAGAGTAATTGTCAAAAAGGAAATAAGCATAAGTTTTATTATTGTATTTGTAATTTATATGTGACATATTGTATAAACTAAGCCACCACCGCTGACCCGGCCGACGGCCAACTGCCGCCGTCTACCGCCGTCACTTGACGGAGAACTGCTTGTAACCGCTAGACAACCGCCTCGCCGGAGGCTTATAAATACACGTTGATATGTATAGTTCTAGGTGCGGTGTGTGTGGTTCCCGGTGCCCTATGTGGTGTCCGGATTTGTACCAATATGTACAGTAGATTTCAACATTATAATAAAAGATGAGAATTGTGTGTTTCATTGTTTGATTCATATGATCCAGTGTTAATGGGACCAAGAATTGGTATCAGAGCCGAGGTATGAACCACGGTTCTCATCAATTACCCGTGACCGGAAACACGCCAGAAAATCCAAGATAACGAGAGGCGGCCGAACGAAATCTACCACCGTCTGGCACCCACCGAGAAAGGGACTTACCTTATCGGAGAAGATAACCGGAGAAGATGACCGGAGAAAGGGGCAACCACAGAGAACCACCACCACCGCCGCCGCCTAAGGAGAACATCGAGGATGTTACTCGATAGCGGCAAAAGGAAATCGAGGGGTACTCGATTTCAACGGGCGAAAGCCAGAACCGGAGAGACAACCGGAGTAACGATCGTTAAGATTTCAGGCGACGATCGAACGGAGAAAACCCTAGAAGTTTTCTCGATTAACCCAAGCCACCGGACAGAGGATACCCACGAAAGGGACTGTTGAGGCGGCGTATAAGGGTAATAGCCCTGGTTCTATTGAAGAACGGAGGGGAGAAACCACCGAGAGGAGTGGTGCAACAGAAGGGAGAAAACCGTGAAGTTTTTCCCGAGAAACCCTAGCCACCGTGCAGAAGAAAACCCAAGAAGGGACTGTTGAGGCGGCGAGTAAGGGGAACACCCTGGTTCAGTGAAGAACAGAGGGGTGACCACCGTGAGGCGTGGAGAATGAGGGAGAAAACCCTATTTTTTTCAAACGAGGAAGACAACCGGCACAAAGGTCGAAGAGGCAGTGCCTGGGAAGTCCAAAACTAACGATTGCTTTTCTGCAAAATTGAAGCATACGGGAAAAGCATATGCGTCGAACTTCAAAGGGAAGTTAATTAAAACCTTATTTTATTAATTTAATATTTTGAAAAGTCCACCGTAAGTTTTAAAAAATTAAAACAAAAGCAGATTTTTTTAAAATCTGTTTGTGGACTGCCTACGTATTGTTTTACAGAAAAACAGTAAAACCCATTTTTTTTAAAAACAAACAAAGAAAACAGATTTCTAATATTTGTGAAAAGCCACGGTATTTAACAAAAAAAAGGTTTTTTATTAAATTGTTTTTCTTGATTGTTTTATTTTTAATAAGAGTTTTGGTTTCTTAATAAACTTTTATTAAATTATTAAATGGTTTTACATCCTAATGGATATAAAGATGCTTTTAAATTTTTGTTAGTTCCTAAAAGGTTTTAACAAGTCTAGTTTAAAGGAGATTAGCCCGGGAGACGAACTTGTTTGAGATGGTCTGTGTGACCATGAGTTTTGTTGACATGGATTTGTCAAGGCAGTGTTTGCCAGAGCGACGTTGGGTTCGCGGGAGTTCGTAAGGCTAATGAAGACTTGTACCAACATGTGGTTATTGTTGGAGAGAGAGAAGACTTGGAACAACAATTGGTAATCATTGAAGAAGCATCAGATTGTAGTGAATGCATGAGTTGCAGTGAGTGCACAAACCAAAGAATGCAGTGAATGCAAGAACCAATCAAGATTGAAGATTGAAGACCTTTTGACAATTAAGGGGGAGACTGTTAGAGTAATTGTCAAAAAGGAAATAAGCATAAGTTTTATTATTGTATTTGTAATTTATATGTGACATATTGTATAAACTAAGCCACCACCGCTGACCCGGCCGACGGCCAACTGCCGCCGTCTACCGCCGTCACTTGACGGAGAACTGCTTGTAACCGCTAGACAACCGCCTCGCCGGAGGCTTATAAATACACGTTGATATGTATAGTTCTAGGTGCGGTGTGTGTGGTTCCCGGTGCCCTATGTGGTGTCCGGATTTGTACCAATATGTACAGTAGATTTCAACATTATAATAAAAGATGAGAATTGTGTGTTTCATTGTTTGATTCATATTATCCAGTGTTAATGGGACCAAGATGTCAAAATATAGAAGGTACTTATTCTTAAAGCTTGTGGCCTCTATATTTGAGGATCTTGATATGAAATTAGTTATATAATCATAACTTTCAGACTGTGGTTGCATTTTAGGAGCTAAAGAAGTAGAAGGCTTAATCATACAATAGGTTTGTTACCTTTGTGTGCAGTGCTGGAAGTTTAGATGTATAAAAGAAACTGATATTAATATACGGATATGTAATTAGGAAGTTGCAGATAAATGAAGCCATTATGAGATAGGTCCCCATACTATTCTATTTACAAGTATGTAGCTACATATGTACACACATATTACTTGAAATTCTTGGTTGAAATAAGAAGTTTCAGATTCACTGTTTACTTATGATTTGTCTTGAATCGCACTTACAACCAAAACTTGAGAGAAGAACTAGCAGAATAAGCGGAGAAAAAAGAGGTAATGTTTTGTGCTAAAACTAATAAAAACATTTAACAAACAATTGACGTTATACTTATAGTATTTTATGGTCATTTAAAAGCACAAGGGTTTATAATTTAATCCATATTTGGCTAGAGTTAGTTTATGAGCAAATCTATTTGCTACCATGTCAAAGAGACATGATTTCATTCATGTTATATTTGTCCATTAGCTTTGAAAGTTGTCTTTACTTTTATTATGACATTACCCATCTTTTAGATATTCATTTTCACATTTTGAGATTAAGGTTTTTGTTCATCGTTAGTACTTAGTAGCAAGGTTATTGGACAAATATTTATAATATTTTTTTCTACGATTCTACCAGATGAACTAGCGTGCCTTTAAAATTCTGGATTTGAGTCGGGATCCATGGTTGGTGTTTTAATTGGTGGTGCTAATAGGTCTTTTTTCTATATTACAGACATTGTCTTTTCATTTTTTTAGTTGCTTTACAAGGGTAGTTCATCACAAAATCATGAATTTTTTCAAAAGTAATTTAATTTTTTCAAAAATTAGCAAAAATAGGTGTGTTTTTTTTTATTTTCAAAAGTAGTGTATTTGGGAATCCTATTCTCGGTTACTTCTCCTTTTTAGAGTCAAGTCAAATCAAGCATAAGAAGTTAAATGCTTTTGCGAAAAACCGAGATTCCCATTCTCGGTTCCTTTGTCACCTTCAAACACCACCATTCACTTTTCTGACTTCGCTGATATCGATGGCTAAAACCGAGATTCCCATTCTTGGTTCCTTTAATACCTGCTACCTAACCCTAGACAACTTTAATTTTTGGTCATTTACTCTCCACCCAACCTCCACCGAGAGGTTTCTATTTAACACCCACCCACATTTTTTTTTTCTTTTCCTCATCATTCACCATCAATAAAAAAAATTGAGTTTCTTTCTTCTTCTCTACGGTTAGTTAAGCTTTGTATTTTTATTTTGTTAAAATGGCGAGTATGAGAGTTACTTTTGGTCCAATGAACAAGGACTTGTTATTTTTAGAGAGTGAACACAGAGCATATGGTTTGTTTCACAATTCATCAAATGATCAAGCATTAAACGTGAGAAGAGCTGACAGAACTTTTTGGTCACTTATCAAGGAGAACCCTATCCAGCCTGGGGTGATGAACATCATACGTGAAGCTGGGTTCGGTGGAGTGTTTGACTGTGGTTACAAGGTAGTTAACCACAGTTTGATAACAGCACTGGTAGAGAGATGGCGGCGTCCAGAGACTTACACCTTTCACCTACCATTTGGCGAGATGACTGTTACACTACAGGACGTGCAGGTATTGTGGGGTTTACAGGTTAGTGGTGAACCTATTACGGGAAAAGAAAGAAAATGGTATTTTATTGACATGTATAACAAGTGTGATGAACTGCTCAGTTATAAAGCAGAGTCTAATCATTTTAGAGGTTCGATGCTAAAAACTAAATATTTACGTCCAATGTTGGAGAATAATTTACCGGATGACGCTTCTGACTTTGCATGTATACAGAGAGCCCGGGTGTACATTCTATTATTATTGGGCGGTGTTCTTTTTCCTGATACTTCAGACACATATGTACATATGTATTTATTATGTCTTATTGAAGATTTAGATATATGTAAGCAGCTAAGTTGGGGGAGTGCTGTTCTAGCATGTCTGTACAGAAATCTGTGCAAAGCAACATCACCGGACACAATTGAAATATCCGGTCCCCTTATGTTGTTGCAGTTATGGTCTTGGTGCAGGATGCCGTTCACCTCTCCGATTTTGCCTTCAAACGAATATGATATTTCTGGCAAACCTTATGGTGTTTGGTAAGTAAAAATTAAAAAAAAATAAAAACATGTCATCTAACATTAATTTTTCGTATTTGAAAGTAATATTAGTTGTCGTATATATATGAAGGTGGAACCGTGACACTAGTTTTCTCGATTCGCCTGCGCACATGTTACACGGATTTCGGTCTCAGATACAAATGTTACACGAGAGTGAGGTATTTTTGGGTTTATATATTATAGGTTATTACTTGTTATCATTGAAGCTAATATATATATATATATATATATATATATATATATACTAATATTTGCAGGTTAACTTGACTCCCTACGACGCTGTTTATGATAAACTGCCAACTTTTTGCACTAGTGATCAAGAAAACTGGTTGTGTGATACTTATATAATATATTGGGAAATTGTTGAGGAGTATTTACCTAGCAGGGTAATGAGGCAATTTCATTTGATCCAAACAATTCCCTCAACAATCGGATTATCAAGTATCAGGCAACATAGGGATCTACATAAGGTCACACGTCGAGGGTCCTCTACGAAAGACCGGAGGAATGAACATCAAACATAGATTATCCAATGGAATAATCGGGGTCAAAAGTATGTTACCGGAGATTTTTCCAATGATCCGGTAACCATTCATGGATATATGGATTGGTACTGGCCTCGCACAGTAATATTTATTACCAATCCAGTGCCCGGTGTTGAAAACTCCTCCCGTTTACGTAATTTTGGAGGAAATTTTGAAGTTGCGGTACGTATATATATATATATATATATATATATATATTTATATACTATACAAAATTATTATTAATAATAATATCAACATATGAATTGAATGTAGATTGACGGTATTAGCTGGATGCATCAAAGAGCGGGAAGCATGATGGGAACTAACCCACAGAGTCAACAGTATGTACAAGAAATTTATGACATGTCTCAGGAGTATTTGCATCTAACACATGCAAATGACCGTATACATTACCGGTCAAGCCATGTGGTAGACCCAAATGCTGAAGTCCCAGATGTGTCCCATAATATAAACCGGCTGCAAAGGAGGGCGAGAAGATTGGATATGTGTGGTTGTCGGAGGCGTGCGCAAAATGAAGAGGGTCCTTCGAACCAGGTAGAACACACACCAATGTGTGAAGCAGGTCCTTCGAACCACGGTCAACACACACCGATGTGTGAAGCGGGTCCTTCGAACCAAGGTCAACACACACCGATGTATGAAGCTGGTCCTTCAAATTTTAATTTTGAAGCAGCAGCTATGCAAAACATGGGTGAAAGTAGTGGTAAAAGTACACACTTTCAACAAATTTTAAATTTTGAAAAGCCTAGTGACCCGTACCAATTTATGACACCTCCCCCACCGAGTACGCAGTTTCAATCGCAGAATTCCTCCTCCATGTATAATAGCATATTTGGAGATCCCTTTCAACACCACACCTCACCTAATGTTGAAAATGTAAATAGAAATAATTCTCCAGTAAGTTTTGGTAATTTAGATTTTGATATTAATATACCATGGACAGAAAACAATACCCAACAAGAAGAAGAAGATAGACCAACAAGAAATCGAAGACCACCTAATTGTGGTACAGGAGGTAGGCTACATCATCATCATTAGGTTATTTTGGTTGTAAATTTAATTATAATTGTAATTGTAATTGTAATTTATTTATTATCTTTATTATGGACTAGTTGAATAATTAAACAAAACATGACCAAGTCCTTGTTATCTTTATTTATTTATTATCTTTATTAAAGTTGTCTAGGGTTAACAAAATAAAAATACAAAGCTTAACTAACCGTAGAGAAGAAGAAAGAAACTCAAATTTTTTTTGATTGATGGTGAATGATGAGGAAAAGAAAAAAAAATGTGGGTGGGTGTTAAATAGAAACCTCTCGGTGGAGGTTGGGTGGAGAGTAAATGACCAAAAATTAAAGTTGTCTAGGGTTAGGTAGCAGGTATTAAAGGAACCGAAAATGGGAATCTCGGTTTTAGCCATCGATATAAGCGAAATCAGAAAAGTGAATGGTGGTGTTTAAAGGTGACAAAGGACCGAGAATGGGAACCTCGGTTTTTTGCAAAAGCATTTAACTTCTTATGCTTGATTTGACTTGACTCTAAAAAGGAGAAGTAACCGGGAATAGGATTCCCAAATACACTACATTTGAAAATAAAAAAAAACACACCTATTTTTGCTAATTTTTGAAAAAATTAAATTACTTTTGAAAAAAATTCCAAAATCATTCTCTCTATCTAATTAAGTGGAATTTGTATTCATTCCAAGTCGTACTCTTCCCAAAACTGTTTAAATGTTGTATCTTGAATTAATAAATCAAATCATAAATACCATTATCCCTTTTTATTATATGCTAAAAAATTATGCATACAATGTCACTATTCCACATAAGATATATGTTACATTATAAACTTTATTGTCGTAAAATATCAAATCTCTGCAGTCACACCTAACACTAAAAGAGATAATTTAAGGATGTTAAGCTAAAGAGAGAAGATAAAGCGGCGTCCATTAAAGACACCATGGATGGGAAAATAACAGAATACCACTTACAAACGCACTGGCGCACTGCCATTGCAGCTGAGTATTTAGTTGTTTATTGTGTTGTTTTAATTACAAAATTTTTTTTTGTTGTTTTAATTACAAATTTTGTTAGGATACCCATTTAAGGGTGCGAAACAAAGTCGAGATAACCTGTTACCACTCATCAAACTAATAGTGGAAACACTTTCGGTCGAGATCGTTGAGGAAAATTCTTTTGTCATACATTCTATTGTAGCATATGCAAGGGTATGTGCCTTCATCATCTAGCTTATGACTTTCGCCGTCTTCGTTATTATTGGTTTATGCTAATCTGTGCTAATAAGGGTTTTTACTTTCATATATTAATATCTAAACGTTCGCAAAGCATCAGTTATAGAAAACTTCAATTTTGTCGTTATGTATATACTTGAACGTGATTTGTATTCAACTTTGTCGTTTTTCAAGTTTACTTATGTATAAAGTACTTAAAAAATATAAATTGATTTTTTAGGTACGTATTTGAAATTTTTTGTATATGTATAATTCTTACATTATTCTATTTGGTTTTGATAAAGGCAAGCCTACTAATAAAACCATAAATGTTGTTTATAAGGAGGTTCTACAGAAAATTTACATATAATCTTATGTATGAATTTCAAACTTCTGTAATGTTTATCATTTATTATGAGCTTTTATATTCCTATCTATGTTTTCTAATTTTCTTTAACGTGTTAGTACTTTTTAAATCTGTATAAATTAAAATTTTTATTATCATCTCCGTGTTGATACTGTTGGAGAATGCCCACTGACACACGTACGCTAAATTATTACTATCGATGATGTATGGGCCTATCGGGTCACACGCCGGGGGTTGACCTTGACACAACCTAAAAGATGAGGGTGAGAAAGAATAAATAATGATAGTTGGTTTCGAGCAGGGGTTAGCGGCGCTAACTCTGGCGTCGCTAAATCAGCCGCGTTAGCGGCGCTAACCTTGGGCGGTTAGCGGCACTAACAGTGGGCGGCTAGCGGCGCTAAGCCTGACAGAATCAACTTTATTCTTTTCACCTCTAAACTCCACCAATGCATGTGTTTTGTAATGATTAGTCTTGGGCCGACTTGGGGAGACCTGGAGTAATGGGTTGCTCTATAAAACCATGCATAACTCTCTCTTTCTTACTCTTGGCCATTTTTGTTACAAGAAAAACACTTAGAACTTTTGTGAGAGTTGCTAAGTTCAAACAAGAGAGAAAGAGAGCAGATTCCTGGTGGTTTCTTGGTTCTGTTCCAGAAGTATATTCGTGATAGTGAATAATACTCGGGGTGCTAGTACACCAAGGTCTCGTTGCACTCGGGGTGGACTTCGATAGTGAGAGAAGGAGCCGAGCAAGAGGTGTACGATTCGGAGCTAGCCACACACACAACCATCAGAGACATCTAGGGTATAATACTCTCACTTTCTCTTCTGTTTAGTTGGTTAACTTAGTTGTAGAGTTAGATCCATTTATGGGGTTCACTTTGTGGACTTGTTTTTGCTTGAAAATTCGATTTTGTACCTTGCATGCTTCCGTTGCTGTGTACCACGAACCCCAACAGTGGTATCAGAGCCAGCTCTATACTGGTTTTGCACTAGATGGCCTGGAAAATCCGAAAAATGTGATTTTTGGTTCTGTCCAAGGTTTAGCGGCGCTAACCTTTCCATGTTAGCGGCGCTAAACCTTCCGTAGCGATCGCTAAGTCGTTGGACGTTAACGGTGCTAACCTGTAGTTAACGGCACTAACCCTTCTGGCAGAATGCAAGTTTTGTTTTAAAATCTATTTTGTTGGATTTTTTAGGCTTGATGTATTTTCTGGAATTATTCCAGAATTTGGGATGTGATTAGTTCTAAGTTGCCTTATGTCTTGGTTGATGTATTTATATGTGGATTAACATTTAGGCATGAAAATGGTTAATTGCATATACTTACATTGTGTACATATGACCATGAAATTTTGACTTGTTTAAGGTTCCTAATGCATATGTACATAGGATTATTAGTGCCTTGAGTGATTAGATAATCTTAACCAAGACATATAAGATTACATGGTTTTGTGTGGCACACCATGTGTAGTTTTAAATTTCTTGTATGTGGTTGTGATATTAGAATCCGGTAACATAATGAGCCATAAGACCTATGTGATGTGTTTAGTTGATTTAAATTAATGTATTGATTCTTTTGGTGGTTTGTACCACAATGGTTTGTAATAATTAATTTAATTTTTTGGTTTGTATATTTAACGGCTTGCATGCCGATTTCGTATTCTTTGTAATTTGTAGTATTAGCTTAGAATAGAAATTGTGGCTTGCATGCCATTTCCTTTAAATTTGTAAATTGTAAAAAGGAGAACCGAAGCAACCAACAAGGACCATGGAGGATGTCTTGGCATACTTGGATCCGGAGGTCGGTGGGAGACGCAATGGATCAAGTGGGAGATGCACACATCGGGTCATTCGGTCTAGTCCTTAGATGACTTAGTCTTTCCCGTTGGCTCACGGGCAAGACGCATAGGATTGGCTCGTTACCGGATAAGTATTACATGCGTGGTTGATTTTATTTTGTACTTTTTAAGCATGGATGTTTAGGATCTTCGCATGCTAGAAAATTTTTCAAAATAGCAAAATCAGAAAGTATTAAATTGGTTTACAAACTCCGCGCGCCACATAGAGAAGAATTAGTTAAAAGTGTTTTAACCGGAGAAACAAAAACCCGTTTTTCAAAAGTAAATCGCACACCACCCGTAAGATGACACCGTCCAAATCTAGTGAAACAAGATTGGTCGTCGAGCTCTAGCCGAGATCGGTTTTGCGTAACTGTGTGGAAGGCGCGTGTGGCAACTCGCAAGGTCGGTTGTCGAGCTTTAGCCGAGCCGGCCATTGGGATAGAGTACCACCGTGTATCTTGACGGACGATTTACAAATTCCAAGACTTAAACGCAATGGTAGTTATCGAGCTTTAGCCGAGCTATCAAAGTGTATTAATGAGGAATTGGTGTGGAGGGATCAAACATGTCAAATGGGTGCTAAGAGTACCTAGGATCCCGCAAGTGCCTAAGAGTTGTGATCACGGATTGCAATTGGTAAAGTGTTTACCGGCCTAAAATAACTCTATGAAGTGATCCGCAGAAAACCCGTCATGGATTAGGGTATTTTGAGGTTCTTAGCCCTTGTTATTATAATTTGTTTTTATAATAAGTGGGTAATTATTTTAACAAGGATTTAATACATCCTAACTAACCAATTTCGTACTTTGATTGTAGATGGCATCTACTAGCAACACCAACACCACCAATATGTCACTCCGTCCATTTCTGGAAAAGGAGAAACTCACGGGGCTAAACTTCATTGATTGGCATAGGACTTTGAGAATTGTCCTACGTCAAGAGATGAAGCTAGAGGTCCTTGAGTCACCTCTTCCGGAGGCGCCGGCAATCAATGCGCCAAGAGCTGTGAAGGACGCGCATGAAAAGCGTGTCCGTGACACTAATGATGTCACTTGCCTAATGCTAACGACCATGAGTCCCGAATTGCAAAGACAATTCGAGAAAGTGAGTACGTTTGAGATTATTTCTCAGCTTAAGGACATGTTCCAATTGCAAGCAAGGCAAGAGCTTTATGAGTGTGTCAAGGCTTTTGTCGGTTGTAAGATGCCGGAGGACGGCAATGTCAGCTCCCACATCCTTAAGATGAAAGGGTATGTGGATCAGCTAGAGGAGTTGGGCTTTCCCATGGGGAAAGAGTTGGTGGTTGAAATAATCCTCCAATCTTTGCCTCCGTCATATGTACCGTCATTGTGAACTTCCATATGCATAGTATGGATAAAACCATTATGGAATTGCACGGCATGCTCAAGACTACTGAGTCCGAGCTTGCCAAGGCAAAGCCCTCCACCTCCACTACCGTCCTCACCATCAACGAAGGTGGGCACAAGCGGAAGCAACCCGCTTCGGCCTCTAAGGGAAAGGGAAAGAAGAAGGCCAAGGCCCAATGGCCAAAGCCCAAACCTAACCCAACCCCGGAGCCGAAGGGGAAGCAAGTGTCTCCCGCTGCCACCACTCCGGAAGAGGTAACCTGCTACTTCTGTGGGGAGAAGGGTCACTACCGGCGTAGTTGCCCCAAGTATACGAAGGAGCTCAAAAGGCTACGAGCTAAAGGTGTCGCTGCCTCCGGTACGTACATGATTGAACTCCATAACACTTCTACTTCTAACGCCTGGGTTTTAGACAGCGGTTGTGGTACTCACGTTTGTAATAATGTGCAGGTACTAAGAAGAAGTAGGGACTTGGTTGATGGAGAGCTGGATCTCATCATGGGAAACAAAGCGGTTGTCCCGGTTGAGAAGATTGGGAGTGTGGAGCTCGCCTTTCCTTCCGGCTTATCTATTGTTTTATTAAATGTATCTTTTGAGCCCTGCGTGGCAAGAAACATTATTTCTTTGTATGTCTTGTATGACGATGGATTTAACTTTAAATTTGAGAATGGTAGCATTGAATGCTACAAAGATCATGTCTTTTATTTTAAAGCATTTCCATGTCATGGCATATATGAGACACGCATAAGCTTGCATAATAATAGATCGATCATGAATGTTGATTCGGGATCCAAAAGTATTTTGGATAAATTATCTCTATGGCATGGTCGGTTAGGCCACATAAATAAGAAACGCATCACCAAGCTCCAAGCGGATGGGATCTTGGAATTATTTGACCACGGGTCTAATGAAGTATGCGAATCTTGTGTATTGGGCAAGATGACCAAAGCACCCTTCACCGGTGTTTGTGAGAGGGCGCAAGACTTGTTGGATATCGTTCACACGGATGTGTGTGGTCCGTTCAAGCATGCCACAAGAGATCATTCCCGTTACTTCGTTACCTTTATTGATGATTATAGTCGATACGGGTATGTCTACTTGGTGAGACAAAAGTCGGATACCTTTGAGGTGTTCAAGACTTATCAAAGCGAGGTGGAAAATCAACTAGGGAAAAGGATTAAGATGCTACGATCTGATAGAGGTGGTGAGTATCTTAGTTCTGAGTTCCGTGAACATCTAAGGGATTGTGGGATTATCTCGCAATTAACCCCTCCTAGGACACCACAATTAAACGGTGTCGCCGAGAGGAGGAACCGAACATTGTTGGATTTGGTTCGGTCTATGATGGTTCGTACGGACGTTCCCGTTACGTTTTGGGGATATGCGATTGAAACGGCTGGTAGAATCCTTAACCTCGTACCAACAAAGAAGGTTAAGAAAACACCGTATGAGATGTGGCATGGGAAAATTCCATCCATTTCATATTTAAAGGTCTGGGGTTGTCCTGCCTACGTGAGACGTGAGGCTGAGGACAAATTGGAGCCCAGGGCCGAAAGGTGCTTTTTCATTGGTTATCCCGCCGGGTCTATGGGATATTTGTTTTACAAACCTTCGGAGAACAAGGTATTTGTTGCTCAAAGGGCAGTGTTCCTTGAGAGGGAACTGCTATGCAAAGACGCTAGTGGGAGAAAGGTTGATCATGAAGAAATTCAAGAGCCTGCCAATGTAGAACCTGATGTTGGGACTAGCTCACAACCCGTAAGGGTTGATTCTCAGCATGATGATGCTGGAAATAATGTAAACCCATTGCCTATTAGAAGATCTGGTAGAAGTCGGCATGAGCCAGAGAGATATGATTTTAACATATCCGAGGGCACCGACATGGTAGTGGTCTCTGATGAGCCTACCAAATACCGGGACGCTGTGGTGGGCCCTAAGTCCGCCAAGTGGCTAGAAGCAATGGAATCCGAGATTCAATCCATGTTTGATAATCAAGTCTGGGACTTGGTTGATCCCATGCCAGGGTGTAGACCCGTAGGGTGCAAATGGGTCTTCAAGAAGAAGATCGGCATGGATGGCGAGGTAGACACCTTCAAGGCCCGACTGGTGGCTAAGGGTTTCACTCAAACTCATGGTATAGACTATGAGGAAACATTTTCCCCTATGGCTATGATGAAGTCTATCCGGATACTTTTGGCCATTGCCGCATTTCATGATTATGAGATTTGGCAAATGGACATCAAAACCGCGTTCCTGAATGGAACACTTTCAGAGGATGTGTATATGACACAGCCTGAGGGTTTTGTACATCCAGAGTTTCCGGATAAAGTCTGCAAGCTTAAGAAGTCCATTTATGGGCTTAAGCAAGCCTCTCGGAGCTGGAACCTGTGCTTCGACAAGAAGATCAAAGAGTTTGGCTTCTCTAAGAGCAAGGATGAGCCATGCGTTTACATTAGAGCTAGTGGGAGCGTAGTTGTATTCCTAGTTCTTTATGTAGATGATATTCTACTAATTGGGAACGATGTCCCAACTTTGCAAGGGGTAAAAGCCTGGCTAGGGAGTTGTTTCTCAATGAAAGATCTTGGGGATGCGGCTTACATTCTTGGGATTAAAATTTATAGAGATAGATCCCGCAGGTTGATCGCATTAAGCCAGAGTACGTACATTGACAAGGTTCTAAAGATATTTAGGATGGAGGACTCCAAGAAGGGGTTCATACCTATGTCACATGGTTTAGTGTTGAGCAAAGCTCAAAGCCCGAGTTCCCATGAGGAACGGGAAGTAATGAGGCGAGTCCCATATGCTTCGGCTATAGGTTCGATCATGTACGCCATGTTATGTACTAGGCCTGATGTATCTTGTGCATTAAGTATGACAAGTAGATATCAAGCCAACCCTGGCGAGGCACATTGGACGGTAGTAAAGAACATTCTCAAGTATCTTCGGAGGACAAAGGAGATGTTCTTGGTGTATGGAGGTGCGGAAGAGCTACGGGTGACTGGTTACTCCGATGCTAGCTTCCAAACCGATCGGGACGACTGCCGATCTCAATCGGGGTTTGTGTTCCCGCTCAATGGTGGTGCTATTTCCTCGAGAAGCTCCAAGCAAGACACTGTGGCCGATTCTACTATCGAGTCGGAGTATATTGCGGCCAGTGAAGCTGTGAAGGAGGCTGTATGGATGAAGAAATTCATCCAAGATCTGGGAGTGGTTCCTAGCATTGCCGACCCTGTTGAGGTGTTTTGTGACAACGAGGGTGCGGTTGCTTTGGCAAAGGAACCAAGGTCTCACCGACGCACGAGGCATATTCCGCGGAAGTATCATTACATCCGGGACGTGGTCGATAGTGGAGACATTGTCATCAGAAGAGTACACACAGATAGCAATGTGGCGGATCCGTTCACCAAACCTTTATCGCAAGCAAAGCATGATGCTCATACACGTGCTATTGGGATTAGATTTGCTAGTGATTTGGTTTGATTATGTATTTGGTTAGTATATTTGATGTATTTACCCTTTTGGGAACATGAAGCAGTATTGTATTTATTGTATTTATCGATTATTAAATGAGATTTAGTAATACGCAAGTTGCGGGTATTTCTTTAAATCTTTACTGTGTTCCAACTTTGCATGTTTTGCTCTTCCCTGAATGCGTAAGCATTCTAAATGTCCACAGTCGGTCATTCTTCTCGGGAAGGAAGTATGAACTAAGACTGAGGGAAGTAATTAGTCATGTGTCAAATGGGGATTGGGGCACGGGGACACAATTCTTCGCCTGTACTTGAAAGTGTTTCAAGTGACTAGACGACCCACACCTGATTTTACTATATGGTACTTGTCATGAGTAAATCAGGATGATAATATCAGTTCATCCTCAAGCTGGAGATGCACGTGGCTGCATCACTTTGGTTTGCTTTGTTCTAATTTCTTTCAAACGCAGTCCGTAACTGGCTGTTATGAAGGGAGTAGTTGGGTAGAGTATGATCACTGTGGTGGGTAGTGTAAGTCAAAGGAATTTGTTCCTCTGTTAAGAGATATTTCCTTGGGCCCCTCGATGATTGGACGCTGACACCAAAATGCATGGCCATGCTCAAAGCTTGCAATAATTTATGATTGATTGCAACTTGTATATTTTGGTCACCACCAATCTAGATCGAGAAACATAATCGTGAACGAACGGAGAATAACTTTGTACCATGTCTAGTGTTCACTTGGATATCGCGAGCAAAAGGATGATTGATCACTTATCGATAGGACCTTTTCACATGGGATGCAGATTGGTTTTTGTGCTGAAAACAAAACCCATACTGACTTGGGGACAGATATGTCTTGCTAGAGGCCGCTCTCTGTTTGTGATCTATTAGGTACGGTAAGTCATGTGCAAGTGGGAGTTTGTTGGAGAATGCC
This sequence comes from Pulicaria dysenterica, assembly GCA_947179395.2. Classification (NCBI taxonomy): domain Eukaryota; kingdom Viridiplantae; phylum Streptophyta; class Magnoliopsida; order Asterales; family Asteraceae; genus Pulicaria; species Pulicaria dysenterica. The sequence goes on along the minus strand of OX359294.1, from coordinate 27,392,780 downwards.
CACTGACACACGTACGCTAAATTATTACTACCGATGATGTATGGGCCTATCGGGTCACATGCCGCGGGTTGACCTTGACACAACCTAAAAGATGAGGGTGAGAAAGAATAAATAATGATAGTTGGTTTCCAGCAGGGGTTAGCGGCGCTAACTCTGGCGTCGCTAAATTAGCCGCGTTAGCGGCGCTAACCTTGGGCGGTTAGCGGCGCTAAAAGTGGGCGGCTAGCGGCGCTAACCCTGCCTGACATAAACAACTTTATTCTTTTCACCTCTAAACTCCACCAATGCATGTGTTTTGTAATGATTAGTCTTGGGCCGACTTAGGGAGACCTAGAGTCATGGGTTGCTCTATAAAACCATGCATAACTCTCTCTTTCTTACTCTTGGCCATTTTTGTTACAAGAAAAACACTTAGAACTTTTGTGAGAGTTGCTAAGTTCAAACAAGAGAGAAAGAGAGCAGATTCCTGGTAGTTTCTTGGTTGTGTTCCAGAAGTATTTTCGTGATAGTGAAGAATACTCGGGGTGCTAGTACACCAAGGCCTTGTTGCACTCGGGGTGGACTTCGATAGTGAGAGAAGGAGCCGAGCAAGAGGTATACGATTCGGAGCTAGCCACACACACGACCATCAGAGACATCTAGGGTATAATACTCTCACTTTCTCTTCTGTTTAGTTGCTTAACTTAGTTGTAGAGTTAGATCCATTGATGGGGTTCACTTTGTGGTCTTGTTTTTCCTTGAAAATTCGATTTTGTACCTTGCATGCTTCCGTTGCTGTGTACCACGAACCCCAACAGATACTCGGGTCTCTTAGCTAGTATATATATATATAATATTTATATTTATTTGTTACAAGTTAATTCTTTACAAATCGTCAAAAATCCAATCGTCAAAGATCAACGTCATCAACGCTCAAGAAGAAGACTTCGCTGAAGATACCTACATGAATACATTCAAATTATATGAGCTTACTGATCGTGTGAAATCTAGTTATATATTTATGTCCAATAATCACCTAAGTTTCACCACACACTAGCAGCAAGTATTACTGGATCATGCAATAGTATAGCAAAGGTAAGTAAAGGGTATCGTATCCACGGAGAGTCGTGCAACACTAAAGAGAATGATAAACTAATAGTTAACCTAAAGGTGGGGTTTTTCAGTTTTGAGAGTGATTAAAACTAATGACTAAGTGAAAGCAGATAAACAAAGCAGTAAACGAACTTTTGCAAACAGCCAATTAAAAGCAAGTATCCACCTAATCTTTCCCCCCTGTTGTGATATATTTCAAGATCAGTTTAATTGGTTACCTGGATTGACTTAGCTATACTCCACCTCCTATTTCATATAACCATTGTGCGACGGATAGAGAATAACAACTTCCTATTGATCATCTAAATCCATACAACCTAGTGCATAATTCAACAAGCATATTAAAACAAGTTTAACATAAACCAACCGTTTCCTCGATTGCAAAGCCCTAGAAAATTAGGTTTAGGTTATGGAATCTGGATTCTGATTACTTTTCCTAGTAAACCCTTAAACGATTCATAGAGAAACCATTTAAAGAGAAACATACATCATATAAACTTCCTATTCATACTCAATATGAATCATAAATCCAGAAACGAAGATGAAAACCATAAAAATCCAAACTTTCATTGATTAAACATGCAACTAGTATCAACCCAACAGTAAACAAGGAAATCAAAGCATATCCCAACTAGGGTTCAATCATAAGGTGAATACAAGATGAGTTTAGCCCATAATTAGGTTTAAACAATCAAACAAAGTTTGAGAAAACAAGCCTAATCAAAGATTAGCCATATATTCAACAAACCGGGTTGTTGATGACGATGAATGATGATGAAATATGGATCCTCCAAGCTCCAATGGTGTTTCCTCACCTCCAGGGTTGCAAAACTCTGAAAACGGCGCCTGGAGTCGGCTGTAGGGCAAAAGATATGATCGATTGATTCAAAAATCGAATTTATAGAAAACTGATCTGCGATGCTTTGCGGCGCAAAGCATGGATGCCTCGCGGCGCGAGGAACTTTGACCCGTGTCTTGACTTGCGTTGACCGAACTCGCGGAGCGAAGCTAGGATCCTCGCGGCATTACACATCCACTGGAAAAAGTATCACTTTCTGTAATGATTTGTGGCCGATTTATATTGTAGCCCTCTGAGTCTAGTTTCCGTGGCCGCTTGAATCATCTCAATCCGAGTTCGTCTGAGTGAGATATGATCAAAACAGTGGAAGTGTGTCGGAGTTGACAGCTTTTCTTATTTTCTTCATTTTTAGCTCTTTTTCTGCCCTTTCTTCGAGTATTCCACCATATTCAACCTGTAAGCATCTCAATACATATATTAGTGTATATTGTGCTCATTTACACATAAATTAGAGTGTAAAACTTATAATATTTATGGATGAAAACCTAGTTAAATCCGGAAATATCACAATTCCCACACTGAACTTTGCTTGCCCTCAAGCAAATCATCAAATAGAAGTAAACCAACCTGACCACACAAATTCCCCAACTTATTTACCACAGTTAAGATAGATCATCCCAAACTCACAAATTAGTCGGCAAACACTCAATAATCAAACACATGCAAAGTCTCACATCGTTACTAGGAGTTCACTCAATCACTCAAGTATTTAGGCTTTGTATATTGGGTGAACACTCCTGATAGCTAACAAGCAACCAACTAGTATAGGCTTGTATCGAATTTTAATCTCCATCGCTAGAGTTGTCAACGTCAAGAGGGCTTTAAGGTTGTAACATTAGGCTCGGGCAAAGGGTAGGAAAAAGTGGAATTTAAAGTGACTAAGATAGCAAAAATCTAAACTGTGCTGAAAAGAATGACTCACCACTCAAATTAGAGCGCTCAAACTGAAACTGACACAAAGGAATGATATGAGCTATTTATTTTGTTGAAATCAAATCATTTAGGGTACTAGTTATTATATCATTTTTTTTTCAAGCACCCTAATTCAATTTTTTTTTTTTTTTTGTTGTTTTTTTTTAGGATTTTTTGCTTTTCTACTACGCCTTTGGCGAAAACTCAAAGACACTCACATGCTCAAGAACCCGCTATTTATTTGGGCGGCATAGTACTTTTATTGTCTCGATAAGACGACACGCAACACTGAAGGAAATCATGTATCAAGCACAACTAAGACTTAAGCTAAGGCCAAAAGAAACTAAAAATGGAATCGGCTAAACAATGTGGCTAACAAATGAAATAGGCTAAGGCTTCAACATGGTGTTAAGGGTATCGAGTACTTAAAGTGAGTACTACGCGTTAAAGGGGTATGACCGATTAGAAAGTCTAACAATAAGAATTTCTAACAAAAACAGGCTAAAAACATGGCTAAAACAAATGAAGGTCTCTATCAGTGCAATGGTGATAAATACTCATTGTGGTGATCTCGAAAAGTAATATGGTAACAAGTTCTACATTCTATGCTTGCAGCTATCCTCACACAATCGAAAATTTTCTACTAAAATATCTACTATAAGGCTCAAAACTCTCGATTATAGACATGGGTTAAGTGATGATCAACAGTGCATGCAATCTCAAATCTCATGCTAACAACAATTTATTTACTTGGGCTAACCTATAATAATGTGGACTATGAGCTAAGGAAGAAAAATGACCTACAATCAGATTATACTATAGACAAATGCACGAAGACAAAAAAAAGTTAAGTTTACTTAACCCCAATTCCCACACAATAAAGATATGCATTGTCCCCAATGCACACAAGTAAGTAATAAAATGAACTAGGGTAAGAAACTTCCAGGGATTGCATATGTAGTGGAAGTGGAGTGCGGTCCTCGTAGATCAATCATCAATCATAATCTGCAATACACAAACGGCTGCCAACACTAAAAAACAGGTTACAAGCACACAAGAACAGAAAGAAATAAACTAAAATAAATAAGAAATAAAATAAAGGCAAAAGTACAACCCCCTCGAATTTTATCCAATAAGCACATCCAATATAAAAACATCTATCTAAAATTGGACTCCAATTCCCACACAATAGAATTGGAGTACTCTAGCAGGAAGAAGTAGAGATAGATAGAGAGAAAGAAGCAAACCTCCCAATTCCCACACAATAGAGTGAAAGTGTGAACTCTATTGTGTCCCATGTGCCAAATATATGAATGGAAGCAACAAAAGACCAAAAGTCAAACTCAATATTCAAAGTTGACTCGTTGCATCATGGGTGGTCCTAAAATTTTCTGGAAAAATAAGCGTTTGAGGGGAAGCACTACACAAACAAACACACACACAAAACAAAAGGGAAGCACACAAACCAAACAAGGAAGGGAAACAAAGCAAACAACCTAACTCACTTTCGTAGGAATCACGGTTGCATTTAGCATATGCAACAAGCCTTTAAACCCCTCGGTAGCCCGAGAGGACGAGTTATAGTCTCATGAGGGTTTCTAGGCAACAGGCCCACAAAGTTGGAATAGAAAAGAAATGAAATACAAAAATAAAGAAGAAGGGAAAACCTAAACTAAACACGGGTTGCCTCCCGAGAAGCGCTTGTTTTTGTCAGAGTCTCTAGCTTGACTCCGAATTTATTCACTATAAATTTGAACGAACGACCCCACACTTGCAATAAAGTGCGGGTGGTAATATTTATACATACCGGGTGATGTATATTGATTACCGATTTGGAACACTGATGCAATCGTGTTCCGCTGAATCTTCCCGATCCCCTCAAACTTCTCTTCTGCATTCTGAAATATGGTTCCTCCCCTAGATTGTGACCTCGGTTGTGACTCAAGCATAGACTCTAACCGGTTCCCTGCCTGATCACTTGATTCCGTGGTTACCTCCTCAGTTGGTTTTGCAGCTTCCTCCCCGAATATCAGAATTTCTAGATAATTCAGAATTTCATCAGCGTAATTTTCCACATCTTCTCTTTCAAGAAGGGAGGGTCCCCAGATGGGTTTTGGTTCTAAACCTAACGTGGGTGTTGGCTGGACGAAGGTCGATGGTTCATCCTCTGAACGTTCTTCTGGTTCCTTAAGTAGGTTAGCAAGGCACTCCAGAATATCTCCATCAGATTGAGCATCTTATTTTGACTCTACCTCCGCGTAGGGCTCAAAATGTAAACTCTCATCAGAATCAGAGTCCTCAAAGTAGTATGGTTCAGGAAAAAGTTGTGGTTCATCGGGTGTATCAATCAGGTGGTTATCCTCTTTCGCAATGAAGTGGAAGTCATCCCGTTCTATGCCATCGCCGTAGAATTCGTTCAACAAATCTTTAAAGAAGGAATCCCTACAGATCATAAGATCTTCGAGGTGGTTCATAATCGCAGAAGAGTCATCGAAAGACACAAAAAGAGGCGAACAAAACAGCTAAGAAAACTGAAAAAAAAAACTTTCTGAGACACAAGGCCCCAAAAAGGATCGACTAACTAATGGTCTACTAAACTCCTGGCTTGTTACCGCTCCCCGGCAGCGGTGCCAAAAACTTGATCGTGTGAAATCTAGTTATATATTTATGTCCAATAATCACCTAAGTTTCACCACACACTAGCAGCAAGTATTACTGGCTCATGCAATAGTATAACAAAGGTAAGTAATGGGTATCGTATCCACGGAGAGCAGTGCAACACCAAAGAGAATGATAAACTAATAGTTACCCTAAAGGTGGGGTTTTTCAGTTTTGAGAGTGATTTAAACTACTGACTAAGTGAAAGCAGATAAACAAAGCAGTAAACGAACTTTTGCAAACAGCCAATTAAAAGCAAGTATCCACCTTAATCTTTCCCCCCTGTTGTGATATATTTCAAGATCAGTTTAATTGGTTACCTGGATTGACTTAGCTATACTCCACCTCCTATTTCATATAACCATTGTGCGACGGATAGAGAATAACAAATTCCTATTGATCATCTAAATCCACACAACCTAGTGCATAATTCAACAAGCATATTAAAACAAGTTTAACATAAACCAACCGTTTCCTCGATTGCAAAGCCCTAGAAAATTAGGTTTAGGTTATGGAATCTGGATTCTGATTACTTTTCCTAGTAAACCCTTAAACGATTCATAGAGAAACCATTTAAAGAGAAACATACATCATATAAACTTCCTATTCATACTCAATATGAATCATAAATCCAGAAACGAAGATGAAAACCATAAAAATCCAAACTTTCATTGATTAAACATTCAACTAGTATCAATCTAACAGTAAACAAGGAAATCAAAGCATATTCCAACTAGGGTTCAATCATAAGGTGAATACAAGATGAGTTTAGCCCATAATCAGGCTTAAACAATCAAACAAAGTCTGAGAAAACAAGCCTAATCAAAGATTACCAATAGATTCGACAAACCTAGTTGTTGATGATGATGAATGATGATGAAATATGGATCCTCCAAGCTCCAATGGTGTTTCCTCACTCTCCAGGGTTGCAAAACTCTGAAAACGGCGCCTTGAGTCGGCTGTAGGGCAAAGATATGATCGATTGATTAAAAAAATCGAATTTATAGAAAACTTATATGCGATGCTTCATGGCGTGAAGCATGGATGCCTCGCGGCGTGAGGAACTTTGACCCGTGTCTTGACTTGCGTTGACCGAACTCGCGGAGCGAAGCAAGGATCCTCGCGGCATTACACATCCACTGGAAAAAGTATCACTTTCTGTAGTGCTTCGAGGCCACTGTAAATTGTAGCGCTCTGAGTCTAGTTTCCGTGGCCGCTTGAATCACCTCAATCCGAGTTCGTATGAGTGAGATATGATCAAAACAGTGGAGGTGTGTCAGAGTTGACAACTTTTCTTATTTTCTTCATTTTAGCTCTTTTTCCGCCCTTTCTTCGAGTATTCCACCATATTCAACCTGTAAGCATCCCAAGACATATATTAGTGTATATTGTGCTCATTTGCTCATAAATTAGAGTGTAAAACTTATAATATTTACCGATGAAAACCTAGTTAAATCCGGAAATATCACTTACTTATTAAATAATTAAACAAATTTAAGTTTTTATAAAATTATTTTTATAAAAACTTTTATAAAAATGGACAAATACATTTATAAAATTATTCAAGTTGGTTGAATAAATCCAAGACTTCCTATTTTAGTAAATACCAAACACAATCTTACTTTGAAACAATACACCACCATATTTGGCAAAGGAATCTCCCAAAGAGGTAAACTTCCAACATACTTTGTGTATTGGTTTCCAAACTTCCATTTTGGTATTAAAATTCTAACATAAGAAGTATGGGATCAACCAACCTTTTCTAAATCTTCTTTTCAGTATATTTTTAGAGTAAAAATAAGTTGTGTATGGTTTTGAACAAAGCCTAACGTCTATATTGCAAAAATCAAGAAGTTCCAGCACACCGACGGTCAAAGCCACGATCGACCGTGCATCGACCGTGGGATGTCTGGACAGCTTTTGAACTTGCACCTTTTTCCTTATTTAAACCAACTTAAACCTCATTCTTTACTCACCTCTTGCAATATGAAAATACAGAATACTCTCTATATCTTGTGAGCTCATATTCTTTGATAATTTATCAAATTCTCAAGATCAAGAATTAAGCAAGGCCTTCAAAGCAAAAACACTACTTCAATCTTTCATATACTTGTAATAGTGTGAGGATCATTTCTAGCCTATAGAATTAGAGAGAAGTGAGGATTAGCTCTAGCCATTATAATTAGAGTGAAGCAAGGTTATCTTTACCTTACTCTACCTCTCGGACAGGTGTAGTGCCAGGTATCAGATCAATCCTATACTCTACCTCTCGGACAGGTGGCAACCCTCGTAGATCATCTGGAAATACTTCTGGATATTCAGACACAACTCGGACATTGGTGACTGGTTTCTTCTCCTTCTTCGCATCAATAGCATAAGCCAGGTAAGACACACACTCTTTGGCTAGAGATTTTCTAGCCTTCATAAACGAGATGATAGGAAAAGAGGATTGGGCCCTATCCCCGCGAGCCACGACATGCGACCCGTCAGCCAAGGGAATAGTGATAAGTTTCTTATGGCATTGAATACTAGCTTTATGGTGACTTAACCAATCCATGCCTAGTACTAAGTCAAACCCCGGTATCGGCATAAGCAAGCATTCAACAGGAAAACTAGTACCGTCTATATCTATCTATACTCCAGTCACTGAGGAGGTAACGGGTACTAACTTACCATCTGCTATTTCTACTTTTAAGGGAGAAGCAATCACAATAACAGGCCGTTTCAGTTTAGAAACATACCCGTAATCACATCATTGTTTCCAGTAGCATCACTAACTATCATCTTAAAGGCTCTCCCTTCCGCAGAAGGTGGAGTCTCTCTCTTCTGACCTGCAGAAGACGATCCCCCGACATTGGCTACCCCTTGCCCTATCCCCGTTGACTTCTGCTTTGTGCAGGCTCCAGCTAGGTGACCCTCTTCATGACAATTCTAGCATACATTTGTTTTGAATCTACAGTGAGAAGGCTCGTGACCAAATTCACCACAACGCAAACACCGACGAGTCTGCGGTGTGCACGGACCAGTGTGACGTGACTTACAAGTCCCACACCAAGGCTTGCCCTGATTAGACCCTGAACCTTTCGATTTCTGATCTCCTCTGTTCTGATTATTCTGCCATTTGCCCATATTCTGATTCCCACTTTGGTTCCCACCAGACTTGTGAGACGATCATTTTTCTCGATTCATCTTTTTCTCTAGCCCTCACGTCACCCTCAGCAGCTCTAGCTAAGGTGAATGCCTGAACCAATGTTGTAGCCAAACAGGTGTTACCCCGGTATTCTGGTAACAGTGCTTGCACAAAGTGCTGAATTTGTGTTGGTTCGTCAGGTACCCACTGCTTTGTGAATCTAAGACTTTCGTTAAACTTGGTAATCAATTCATCAACTGACATCTTGTCGTTGTGTGCCAAATCCATGAACTCTCGTTTCACCTTTGCCAAATCAAATGCATTGCAAAAGTGTTCACAAAACTTGTTCTGAAATTATTCCCAAGTTACAGAATTTAAAATATCCCACGAAAGATCAGTTGTAAGAGAATCCCACCATGTTGCAGCTTGACCTTTTAACCTCCGGGTTACAAATTTTACTCTCTCAAACACCTTGGCTTATAACTCTCCTGTGGTGGATACCATGGAATAAGGAAAATCTGCTGATGTGGTTGTTGTGGTTGATGAGACTGTGTCACTTGTGGAATAGGAACATAAGGAATCCGAAGGGTGTTGACACAGTACTAAAAGGTTCGTAGTATAAACAGATGGTGGTATGGGTCGGGTAAACACAGTTGATTCTCTGGGCATGTGAATCGTTCGGGTCTGCTGAGAAGATTGAGATTGTTGTTGCTGCTGTTCCAATTGCTGAATCATGTCTCTCAAAGTTTGCAATGTATCCTCTAGCTGTAGCACATAATCCTGCTGATTCAATTCACCATTATGGGATGTACCAGCTCGGTTGTTCTGTTCATTTACTCCCGTTGAAGACTCATTGTTGTTTCTTCTGGGGGACGTAGGGGTAGTTATCAGGTTATCGTTGTCAGCCATATTCTGTCTCATACACAACATCTCACCAATTGTTAGATTTAAATCCGTTAGTATAATCACACTAACTACCCTTAAAGCTACACTACTAATTATCCATCCTGGGAATACTGGACTGACCAGAGCCTTGGTTCGAGTATAGCACAAATCACCAATGCAAATCCTCAAACCAACGCTCTGTTACCAATTTATAACACTATACTTTTTAATTAACATAAAACTACGTGCGGAAGCTTAATTACATAATAAACACAAGTTAAGTACAATCTTTGTCTGGTTTTACATTATAAAATACCACTACAGTGTTAATTACAAAATAGGCTCTAAACAAAATTTAGACATCAAAGTAGTGGTCTGTCCATATTCCCAGTCCTCACATTCAGAAACTCACCAAAACGAATCTGCAAAATATGATAGTGGGGAATTAGCACAAAGCTAAGTGAGGGAATTAATATCTAAACATATACAAAGCAAACAGCCCAAACACATAGCTCATATCACAAGAGAACCGGCGGTGTTGCAAGCACCTACAACCATATGCCGGCCAAAGCATAGGTTTACCGTTAGCCGTGCTAACATGGTCAACAGTACCAGCACCCTTGAGTACAACAAATATACTTCAAGATCAGATACTGTAAATCCCCAAGCAACAGGCCCAGCCGCACAGCTCATGTTGATCTCCAAACAAACATGTATACATATCAAACAAGATATATAGTCTAATGAGCATAGTTACAATCAGGATATCACATCCAACATATCCAAAGATATAAATCCACTCACCACAGTCTGCACAGCTGTAGTATACTGCAGTGACTAACTCATTGAGTTTTCTCAGTTCCTGAGAATATAAATACAAGTCAGTATTGTATCATAATACTGCTTCATAATAAGTAAACATACATAATAAGTCACAAAGGCACACAATCAATTATATATGTACATACAAGTACAACACTGTTTACCAATGCACTGGTGTATTCCGATAGCTTCTCCATAGCTCAGGTATGAGGTTACAATGGTCATCCTCCAAGTTAGGGTTTCATAAGTAAAGGAATTTCCAAGTTATCATAAAAACCCTATAAGCCATGCGGTTTCTTCATCATAAGTCCAAAAACCGATTAAAGTGTTAGGAAAAATGTCAAAGTCCCAAATCCCGGATAAGTCATACGGTTTTATCAAAATCCCGGATCAAATTCACATTCCCGAATAAGTCAAGGCATTCCATGCGGTATTATACAAATCCCGGACTATATGCGGTTTTTCTCAAAAACCGGATAAGTCATAGTTCCATATAAGCATTGGAAAATTCATTCGGTTTTCTATGAATCCCGCATCACATGCGGTTTCCTCAAATCCCGGATATCCATTCGGTTTTCTCCAAGTGTTAGGAAACAATTTCATTTCATTCGGTTTTATTCAAATTCCCGTATAATGCATTCGGTTTCTTAATCAATCCCGAATAACTCATGCGGTATTCACAAATCCCGCATGATTCATCCTAAATCCCGCATACTTCAAGTGTTCTTGGTTATTTTTCAATTTCTTCAATTCGGGTCTAATTCATGTAGATGCATAGGAATATATACTTCCAGAATTCATTATAAACACATAATAAACATATATTCTCATCAATTTCTAACATGCATTCATCTAACATCAATTGATTCATAAGCATCATGCGGTTTTCATTTAAATTCCATCAAACCGAATAAAAACACAATTTAACAATCAATTATGCTAACCTTGACAATATAATACTTCTGAATTCAAAGAAATTAACTTAAGAATTGAATGAGGATAATGAATCTCCCCTTGTGTTCTTTTCCTTCTCGGCCAAATATCACCAAAACAACACACACTATGATCTAATTGCATGTAAATGAAAGAGATAAAAGTGTTTTGATGATTAAGTGGCAAAATTCGGACACCTCACCACCCACTAACTCACATTTTAATTTTTTATTAACAATTTTAAATAAATAAATAATATACGACACATGTAAACACATTTTAAATAATTAGATAACACATAACAATTAAATAACATTTAAATTCACATATTAAATGTAACCCAAAATCAGTTAAACTAATTATCTCAATAATACTAGACCGGTAGAGAGGGTGTTACATTATGAAACATAAATCACATACATATGACGTTAGTGATAATGATTACAAATTATCATCAATTTTGCAAATCTATATTTTTTCATTTTAAAAATAAACTAATTAGAGTAAGTACATCTTAAGTATCACTTTAATTTAATACCTTTGCTCTCATCATCATTCTTTTATTCTAAATTTATCTCTATAGTGGATTTGTCACCATGGTACCATCACCTTTATTTATTATAATTTAAAGTTATTAATAATATAAAAGTTTGAAAATACATAAAATAAAAACATATTTACTAATTTACGTTCAACTCTCTTTACCATTTTAGCTGTAAATATGTATAGGAATCGATTTTAGCGTGAGAACCGTGAGAACCAATCTTAACTGTTAATTTGATATATACATACACACACACACACACACACACACACACACACACACACACACATATATATATATATATATATATATATATATATATATATATATATATAAATATATATAGGGGAGGAACTAATCTTAGGTGTTGATTTGATAAAGTGGAATTCTTGGATGTGGAGCGTGGGGGGATCAAGTGTGGTAAGGTGCATGTGAGGAATTCATGGGTGGACAATGACATTGAAGGAGGGGGAATTGGACGGCTTATATTGGTTCTCGCGGTTCTCGTACGAAAAACAGTTCTCGTTTGAACTTTTTGAAGGGTTTTGACCTAACCAAACCACCCAATGACACAAACTGGTCAAACCTGGGTTTGATTCTACTGGTTCAATCCTAAAGCGGAACTGGATTGAACTCAACCCTCTAAACCCCAAAAGGCTTAGGATCTTTAAAACTAATGATCATAAAGTTTCTAATAAACAAACAATCCACAGAAAAGGTTACAAGAAAATATACCTGATCAAAACTTGGGATTGCTAAAGAAAGTCCACCACTACAGCACCTCCTAACGAACTGGCTGCTATACCGCTCCTGGAATCACCAATCAACAAAGCATGAAGCTTGATTATGTGTGTGTTCTTTGTAAACCACTTTTTCGAAAACACCCTTGGGTGTTGTTCTTGTTCGGTTTCGACGAGAGAAGAGAGAGCCGAGAGAGACGAGATCCAGAATGAGAGAGGAGTGTGGTGGCTATGTCTAATATTTTCCTTGATTAAGTTATCTATATTTAATCCTTAAGGCTTAAGGATATATATATACAGATTAAAAGGACCCAAGCCCGTTTAACTAAAAGCCCACTCGTTTTAATTAAACTTCCATCTCTTGCACTTTAACCCCCTGGACTTCACTAATTAATTAACTATTAATTAACTGGTCCGTTAAATATTAAACTTTAATAATTAATTCTCTTTAAATAATAAATAACTATTTATTATTTATTTTCTTTCTAATAATTAATACAAACTGATTAATTATTTATTTCTCTTGTGGGACCGGGACGGGGGGTTCTAATACTAAACACACCCTAATGCTAGGACTGATCTAGGATGAGAAATAGCACGGAATTCTATTTCCCAAACCTCCTAAGGATACTATGATCTGCTTAGGTGTCCTGCACACAGTAACACACAGAAAGAACTAAGAACAACTCTAAGAACTCACACAGAGATGCTTAAGGCTGCCCTTGGTTTTCGTATTGATCACTAAGATTACGAATTACGAGGTCAAAGTCGCGATTACTAAGGCTTAAGGTCAGATAAGGTCAATGTCGTACGATAGAAAGTGATTATGCGTAGTTACGAACGATTACTAACGATTACCAATGCTAATGCGGGGTTAAGCTCTATTTATATAGTAAAATCTTCACTACGCACGTGGTGCAGAGCACTACGTACGTAGTCGGTTCAATACGCACGACCTTAAGTATTTTAACGTTAATTAATTACCTATTAACCGACTTACTCACCACGTGCGAGTTGAGCTTCACTACGCACGTAGTGAACTCACCACGCACGTGATGAACTTTCACACAGACTTAAACTTCCAAACACACATCAACACATGATTAAGTACTTGTAAGCTTAAGATCATCACAAAGAATCACTAAGAATATATACACATGCAAACCATTAATCAAAACACATTTGAATTAATATTTTATGTAAACATGTATGTATTTGATTGATAAGAACTAGGGATTCACAATTATGCACCAACAAACTCCCCCTAAGACCTAGTTCTATCAATAACCATTTCACTAAGCAAAAATTCCACAAAGTAAAATGCACAAAGCAAAATGCACACAGCAGAATGTACTAAGCAAAAATTTGCACAAAGCAAAATTCATACAGCAAAATGCTAAACGAAAACCTTTCGTCATGCCCTTACCTGCACTACGCACGATGTGAGCTGTAACTCGTGCTTAGTGGGGTTCCATTTCGCATGTAATGAGTTTCTCATCTGTGAACCTTAATACTGTTAGTACTGCACTCAGCAATAAACTGTCAGTAACTTCAAAATCACTTATAAACATTTAAGTAAAACACATCAAAGTGAGATGAAGGAAATGTAAACAGAACAAATCACAGTAAGAGAAAATAGAACATACTAGAACTGTTTTTGTATTTTTCTAAACAGAAACGAGATAAAAATGCAAACTATTAACAACTTATTTTTGGGAATCTAAAATCAACTATTTAAAGACTTAAAAATAAAAAACAGAAATGAAAATAACTGAAATGAAATTAACTCAGAATAAATTTGCAAAAGAAGTAAATTCCTGAAAATTAAATCTTTTTGTGAGAAGGTTCCAGTATGGAGTCAGTACTAGCTCGTCTATACTCAGTAATCATTCATTTCAGAACCTTGGGCATAAACATATTCTCTTAAACTCTGTCTGTCAACCTATCTTTCTTCAGATAATAACAGATTTTGTTTCAACATTTTCAGATTGTCTAGACTGGATACATGATTAAGACTATCTCTTTCAAAGTCTCACAGTATTTTGATTCACTCAGTAGGTTGCACAACTTAATTACCAAAACCACCATGCTTATGTGATATGTTAATTTGTCAACGCATTTTATGCTCTTTGACATGGAGGTCGATTTTTCACCTCTCTAGACATTTTTCTTGCTGACCTTTTGTCAATGCATTTTATGCTCTTTGACAGTTTATCATGATAGATCAATGTATCTATATCTTTTGACATTCTCAAAATTGGGGTCAATTTTTCACCCTCTTTTACATATAGCTCAATGTCATTTAACACATTAGGCATGGTAACAGGTGTGTGCATCAAACTAAGTCATTCTCAACTGTTATTGACTTATAGACTTGGAATGTCTCGATAGCTTAAATCTATGATTGATTTTCACATGCATAACCATTTATCAGTCTAGACTTTCCTTATCTGTCTTACACACTATCTGTTTCTTATCTGATTCAACTAGATTTTCAGACAGTTTTCTCAAAAGTATGTATGTGCCTTCAGTTCTAATTTTGCTAGACGACTTTGTATTGAGAACCAGTGTGCCATCACTCTCCATCTAGGTTGGATCACCTTCTCCCTCTTTTTTTTTTTTTGTATTTTCTATGTTTTCTGAACTATTAACTATCTCCCCCTAAAATACTAAACAATCTAAAAACTAAGAAAATAGAAACGCAGAAGCACACAGGAAATAAACACAAAGACAAAAGAACAATTTAGTCACACAGAAAATAGACACACAGTCACAAATACCTCACACTTGATTATAGCGGTTGACACCCTTCACATAGAAGAAAGAATTAGAAAGCATTAGGAACCCAAGCCCGAATAGTCATGGGTTTCCCGTCTTCTCCAATCACTGGAAGTTTCATCCAAGTTCCAGTCTTTTCAACAGCATTGCTGAACCTGTCACTCGAATCCTTAGGCATTTGAACACACAGTTTGTTAGTCCACTTAGAAGTCTGATTGAGCGAAGATTTTCTTTTGCTAACAACTTCGGGATTTTTAGATTTTCTTATGGTATCCCCGTTTGTCTTTTGATGCTGAACTGGAAGAGTTGAGTTTTGATTGTTTTTAGTAAACGTTTTATTCTTTTGAAAAGTCTCAACTTTCCTGTTACAGCGCTGATGTGGCTGCTGATCACACTCGTAACTGAGATGACCAGGTCTCCTGCACACATAGCAAATCCTGTCTGGATATTGCTTTACAGAACCTTTCGACATCCTTTGAGATCGATACCCTAACCCTTGATGTTTGGGTAAGATTTTGACCTCTTGGTATGGACGGGTATCAGGAGACTTTACACCCTCCTTTTCAAATTTCCGAAGGGTATCGTGGATATGATGCATCAACGGATCTTTGACATTAGAACTTGCCAACAGTTCTCTCATTCCTGGTTCAGCCTTTTTAATTTCTTTTTGCTGAACCTCATTCTTCTGAGGCCCACCCACATTCTCGTGTAACTTTAAATCCTCTTTTGGGGTTGATGCAGAAGATTCATCAACCTTTGTGAGTAGTGGGTCAGATTCAGAGTGAACATCATCATTCACCAGTTGATTTAACACTGGTGGTGGACATTTAGAGTATAACTTCTTGTTCTTTTCTGAATCACTACCTTGACCTCTCTGATCGATTATGTACTCAAATAAGTAAGAAGACGTGGAATAACTTTTGAGTTTTTGACTCAGAGTCTCATAATCGACCTTTGAAGTAGCAAGGTCTCGTTTCAACTTATCAATCTCATTTATGTAAAACACTATAGCATCCTGTTTATTTAACAGAGCCACACCTAGTTCATGCACCTGTTTGCCTAAACTTTCATTCTTTTCTTTCAACTGTTTTTCTCTTTCTTTTATCAACAGGTTGTTATCTAACTTAGATGTGAGCTCTGAAATTGTAGACTTTAGGAACACTATCTGTTTTACATAATCATTACAAGAACCACAAGGTAAGCCAAAAGTACATACCTTTTCCTCGGATGATTGACCACAACTGCACACCTTTTGGTTTGACTCATTGGCACGAACTTTCACTGGTGTCTTTTCTGTAGTTGGAACCGAGGCTGGTTCATCATCAATGCTGGCAATTGATTCTTCCTCACTTGAGTAACTTTCTGTCTCGGATTGAGAATCTTCGTTCAACACAAGAACATTTGCCACATTAATATCAGCACCATCATTCCCAAATTGTACTGACCAGTCAATTCCCTCGTCCTTTTGAACAACTGCCATTGCCTTAGCCGGTTTTGGAGTTGATTCAGACTTTATGGTTGAAGAGGAAGATGATCTACTGCCAGGACTGGTTTTGAAAGGATACTTCGGTCCCACACTCTTCGGCTTATCACATTCTCTCGCGAAATGACCTTTTTCACCGCAATTATAGCATGTTACCGCAGACTTATCAAAACCAAGGTTGGTATCCTTTGTAGCTGATATTTGCTTTCCTGTTCTTTTCTCATATGCTCTCGCCCTCCTGACTAAGTTAGCATATGACCAGAGGATATCTTGTCTTTCCATCTCATCATCATCGATCTGGTCATAGTCCTCTTGTGTCAGATGAGCATTACCAATCTTCCCCTTCAGTAGATCATCATAAGAGGAGACTAGCGCACTTAGCATGCTCATATGTGCTGTTACTTCATCTACACTCCCATACTTGAAATGCTCGGCATTGAATCCAGAAGTAGACACAGTATAGGATAGCCCAGAAGATGAAGCTTCAGATGTAGATCTGCCAGATTCATGTACATTACTCACATAGGCAGATTGTAAGGGGGCATTTGAAGAAGTGGATGACGATACAGGTGTTCCAGAGTAGTAGAGAGAAGGATTTTGTTGATAACCGGACATGGAATCCAAATTTTGTTCCTCCTGCTCTTGCTCTTTCAACTTTGTGATGAAATCATTTAGATCCATCCCGCCAAAGCCATCACTATTCTTCAATACCATAATATATGGCCGCCAGCTCTTGGGCAAAGCTTTTGCCAAAATTTCCACCTGCTGCTTCTCTGGAACAGTAACACCCAGACTGTCCAGTTCACTAAGAAGATGATTATATCTTGTAATGAGAGAAGGAATTTTTTCATCTCTAGTAGCCATGAAATGATCTAATTCCTTTCTCAATTGACTTGCTTTCAATTCCTTGAGGGCGGCATTTCCCTCATTTCTCTTCTCTAGTGCTCTCCACAGGCTGTGGGAAGTTTTATATCTTCTGAATTGATGGAAGATCTCATTAGGAATCGCCTGGATTAATTGAGCATAAGCCTTCTTCTCTGCATCATGACTGCTCTTCTGTTCAACAGTCATTCCATCATAGGGGGTTTCAATATTTCCCTCCCCCTTGGGAACCATATAATCGGTGCTTATTGCCCTCCGAAGTCTACAGTAAAGGCCATCGAGGAATATTTCGAACCTGGGCTTCCACATAGGATAGTCTTCCATGGTTAACAGTTTAGGTACTTTATTGGCACTCCCCATTTCACTGTCTAATAATAAGTTGTTTAAAACTGTTGTCTGTTTTGATGCCATTTCAGTAATCAAGAGCTGAGAACACACAGACTGAAATTAGGATTTGATAGACCACACAGATTCAACACACACGGAGTGGGAAGGCACTTCGCACGAACACACAGCACAACGCACGAAGCACACAGTACTACGCACGGACAGGACACAATACGCACGTAGTGGGTAATACTCAATGCGAACTGATACGAAGACACACAGACGCTCCTGCGTACGAACTGGAACTATCACACGCACGGATTGGAACCTAGGATGCACGGAGTGAACACACTGTTACCGAAGATTCTAGAGGATCTACGACACACTTCACACGCACAAAGCTTACTACGCACGCACTAAGGACTCACTTCGCACGAGTAAAATGCAAACAGATTAACGTAAAAACACGACCTTTTTAACGCAAAACGACCTATTTTCGACCTACTAACCGGTTTAAAACGACGAAAAGGACAAACACACAGGCCTAATCGACACCTAGATCACGAAATCCTAAAGGAAAAGTGATCAATCAAAGCACAAGGCTCTGATACCACTTTGTAGGACCGGGACGGGGGGTTCTAATACTAAACACACCCTAATGCTAGGACTGATCTAGGATGAGAAATAGCGCGGAATTCTATTTCCCAAACCTCCTAAGGATACTATGATCTGCTTAGGTGTCCGGCACACAGTAACACACAGAAAGAACTAAGAACAACTCTAAGAACTCACACAGAGATGCTTAAGGCTGCCCTTGGTTTTCGTATTGATCACTAAGATTACGAATTACGAGGTCAAAGTCGCGATTACTAAGGCTTAAGGTCAGATAAGGTCAATGTCGTACGATAGAAAGTGATTATGCGTAGTTACGAACGATTACTAACGATTACCAATGCTAATGCGGGGTTAAGCTCTATTTATAGAGTAAAATCTTCACTACGCACGTGGTGCAGAGCACTGCGTACGTAGTCGGTTCAATACGCACGACCTTAAGTATTTTAACGTTAATTAATTACCTATTAACCGACTTACTCACCACGTGCGAGTTGAGCTTCACTACGCACGTAGTGAACTCACCACGCACGTGATGAACTTTCACACAGACTTAAACTTCCAAACACACATCAACACATGATTAAGTACTTGTAAGCTTAAGATCATCACAAAGAATCACTAAGAATATATACACATGCAAACCATTAATCAAAACACATTTGAATTAATATTTTATTTAAACATGTATGTATTTGATTGATAAGAACTAGGGATTCACAATTATGCACCAACATCTCTCTTTTCAATAATTAATACTACTGATTAATTATTTACTTTCCTCTTTAATAATTAATCCAACCTGATTAATTATTTCCACACAGATTTATGGTGAAATCCAACTGTTCTGATTTAGGTGTGTAGCAGTGTGACCCTTTAGTTTCTTATAACATTGGATACAATATGCCCATTAATTATCTCTGCACATAATCTAACAGACTACCACTTGTGCAAGATAAGTAATAGTTACTGCACATTGTTAGCCTAAGGAGGTCCCTAGATAGACACTTAGGGTAACCAGGTTATAAGAACTCTTATAGCCCAAAGTAACTTGTGATAAAACTTCTTAAGCAACCTGCTTAGACGTAACCTGTTATAAACTAACTGTTTATAAACTAAACTATCATAAACTCCCTGTTCATGAATGGGTACGTTATATATATATATATATATATATATATATATATATATATATATATATATATATATATATATATATATATATATATATATATATATATATATATATATATATATATGTTTGTCCCTTGTAGCGCGATATTTCAAATTTGAGCATGAGCATGGAAAAAAGTCAACTCAGAGACTCAAGAACTTTGGTTCATGACATACTTGATTTCAAAATTGCGTGATAAACGACAAAGAACAGATCAGTTCGTTTGGGCACGGCCGTGCACTTACCAGTTTCTCTAATCAATCAAGAGGCCCGGAAATATCTCTCCTAAAAAAAAAGGTGCAATTACCATCTTGCATATTTGCATCTGGAAATACGGCTCCCACTGAATCTAGACACGCTCCTTATGATCACCCTGTTACGGCGTGGCGTTAAAATACGCAAAGAAGACAACAGTTACCGCATCCCAAACCAAATACCTCAGGCTTAAGGATAACCTATGTGATAAATACTTTTGACATGAATCCACGAAGTATTTTTCACAGTGGGTCAATCCAATATTCGTAACCCTAACGAATATCCGTCAATTTTTGTCCGCAAAATCCTTTTGTAGCTATACTCGACATACTTTCGAATCTACCCAAAAATTACGATGACTTTATAGCCCTATCATAGTTCCCACCACGATAAGTAGTCACGGATAATGTTTTGAATAAACCTAGTTTATTCCTGGATGAACCAAAACATACAAAATTTGTGAAGAATAATGAAAGTAATTTCTACACCCTTCCATATTCCGCCCTGGAATAAAGATGCATAATTTCTACCATTTCATTGACTCGATTCACGGTGTATATCTGAATTACTTATTATTTTTGCATTGTAACTTATCACAAATTACAAGGAAAAAAATTAATATGGTTATAAACCTAAAACTCAAGACTAGTACCCTGAAGTACTCCTTCTTGGTTTTGCTAGAAATCGTTCTTGCAACATTGGAACAATTTTTGACTTACTTATTTTATAAGATTCCTTAAACTTGGAGAAACTGGAAATAACTCCTAAGTTCCTGATTTTATAAAATAACCTCCCTGTAACTAAAACTTTAATTACATTTGTAGATAAATCATACTAGATTTTATTATCCATTTGAAATGATAAACCTTCTTACACCTACTTGTAAGAAACTTGAAATTAGATTCCCTGTGTATACCAACCCTAATCTAATATCATTACTAAGAATGTTAAAGAACATCCTATTTCATCATTTCTAATGTTGACTAACCAACAATTATTAAGCTGACTTACTGAACATTTTAGAACGTGTATAATTTTATTTAAGTCATAACTTGACTCAAAATCTTGCAATGATATCTTTATTGAGTACCTCTCAATAAGTCATGCATTCCTTGGATTAGTCCTTTCTCAAGAACTTACTATTTTAGATAACCTCTAAAAATATCCGATAATTATATACTCTAAAATTTCAATCTTGTATTTATCATACTAGTTAAAAAAAACTTTTATTAACTTTGATAAATACATTAGTCAGATGCTCCCACTATCTTATATGAAAAAGTGCATTACTTTAAAACATCCTTTTAGGCTTAGTCAATCCTTGACTATCATGCCTAAAACTTGTGTTCTAAACACATGTTTTAAAACTTAGTTTTTCTAAAAAATTTGTTTATGAAACCAAAAACTTGGATCTCCATATATCCATCTTTCTAGTTACAGAAAGTGGTTTCATTAAACTTACCATAAGTACAAAACACTTGTGAAGGCATTTTAAATTTCTTTCCCTTAAAACATTTAGTATAAAACTCCCTTGATTATAGTGACTACCATAATCACTTTTATACTATCTTAAATGTTTTATCAAAAACTATTTTACTTAGAAATAATGACTATTATTTCCATTTGTTTAATACCTTGAACATTCACTTTTTCACAAAAGAAAACTTAAACACTTGTTAAATTAGAAAAACTATCTAATTTTACAAACAACACTTGTTTATTTAAGTATTTGAAAAGTGGAGCCAACATTCATGTAATTACAACAAATCATAGCATAAGATCACAATGAATCACCAATCAAGTCAAGACTTGACTTATTGGTATTCTTTTAGTCACAACTGGACTAATCTTGATTCATAAAAATATGTGCACGGATATGAACCGAATAATTTAAATTTCCATAAAACTATAAACTCAAACCAAAAAGGTTTCCAAAAACCAACAAGATTAAATTGTCCAGATAAACTTAAAAAGAGTTTAATAAACTAGGAAATAGAACTATTAATAATATCCGTAAGCTGCACGTGGGATCTCTTCATGCCGGGCCGCATCACTTTCCATCTCCTCCTGCAATAAACGATTGCAAGATATTAGAATACTCGTAAAAACTTTTACAAGTGGAAAGTAATAAAGAAGCTATTCACACGATACTTGAGGGGCCAGCCTTGCCACCTGCCTCGTGACCCTTCGGACAATCTCTTTTCCAATGTCCGACCTCACCGCACTTGAAGCACTGATTCTCGGTTCTTGCTTTGTTCGGCTTCGGCTTCTTGCCATTGTTGTCGTTATTAGCCCTCGGTGCATTCTGGCTGGGCTGGGCTTTGCCCTTTCCCTTTCCGTTGCGCCCCTTCCTTTTCTTATGTCTGCCCACCATGAGAATGTCCTTAGACTTGGTCCCGATACTCTGCTCCGCTATCTTAAGCATGGAGTGCAACTCAACCACGGATTTCTCCATGTTGTTCATGTTGTAGTTGACTATGAAAGGCTTATAGTCATCTGACAAAGAGTTGAGTATCGTATCCGTTGCTAGCTGCAACGATACTGGGTGCCAAAGTCTCTCCAGGTGGTCTATGTAACCCCTCATTTGCATGACGTGGTTACTGACCGAGGTCTCCTTAGCCATCTTGCACGAGTTAAATGCCCTGGTGGCATCATAACGTTCTGTGCGAGCTTGCTCCTCGAACATATCCCTCAGCTGGGGGATCATGTCATAAGAAGGAGTCTCCATCATGCTAGACCGTAACTCTGGACTCATAGTTGCAAGCATGAGGCAGCTGACATCTAGGACGTCGTTGGAGCGCTTCTGAAAAGCCTCCCTGACATTTGCCCTAGCATTGCTGGCAGGAGGATTTCCTAGAGGTTGTTCTAGGACATGCCACTTTCTCTCGTGCCTAAGCACGATTCGTAGATTTCTCTCCCACGTGAGAAAGTTTGGTCCGGCAAGCTTATCCTTCTCAAGGATAGAGCGGAGAGAGAGATTGTTAGTACTAGTAACGTTGGTTGCCATCTACAAATTAAAAACTTGGTTTAATTTGTAATTGCATATAAACTTTTCTAATTATATATCATCAAACCCATAAATAATATATATTAGACCTAGGACCTATATTTCACATACTTAACGCAAGGTTTGGGCACTTCCCGCCAAGTCATGCTTTTTCTGGTAGGTAACACCCTGTACCAATCGTACCTAACTGATACTACTCCTAGAACCTCGTAGAGCACTTAGACCTAGTCTAGTATGTTTAACTCTACTCTAGTGCTTTTTGGGCTGGGACTCCCTATTTTCACCAAAATAGATCGCACCACCTAACACAGCATGAATTCTGGCCGGGAATCCCGATTATCGCAGAATCTTTCATGCCCCTTCCCGCAATGGTTTGAACCCGGATGCCCAAGGTTTGGGCACTTCCGACACCCGAGTACCATTTAACAGCAAGGGTGTACCATTAGGTGTGTAGCACACTGATCTAAGATTTTCTTGGGTTTTACTATTAAGTTTAAAAACTTAATTTTCCAGTTTTTGAAATACCATTTCAAAACTAACTGTTTTAAAAGAATACGATTTATATGTGTACCTAAACTAGGTGCACAAAACGGCTTTTATAAGTTTCAAACTTATAACTTTGACAAAACTTTAAATTAACAAAAAAATTTAGTTAATACGACTACCAAACTGAAGTCATATTTTAGTTTGTCATAAAAAACGTGGTTTTTCACTGTTTAATAACAACCAGTTATTAAACCCCTTATATTTAGCATATAAAAGTCACATATAAATATGAATAAGCGGTAAATAAAAAACACAACCACGCAGGTAATAATAAGCATATGAACCCTATAGTTTTGCCAACTAATCCGAAGGTCAAACCTAAGGATAAGGTGACTTGGATTCGCCTTCTTGATGTACTGCTCCCACTAGCCTTGACACCTGCCCGAAGTATCCGTGCTTCGTGTGAAAACACCATTTTCTTGATCACCTTCTTGGAGTCCATTTCGGTTGACAGATTAAACTACTACTAATCTATTACAAATACAATATTGAATGGGGTTGTAAGTGGCACGCAGGCCTCCCCGAACCAGTACAATATTACAAATAAGAAAGAGATTGTAATTGGCACGCAGACCTTCCCAAAACCAAAAAATAAAAGAAGAGAAAGAAAAAAATGAGTCCTAAGTCGGAAAAACTATAGCTATATGTCACAACCACACAATTATATATAAGCACTATATATAAAAAACAACCACGCAGTTATAATATATAAAACAATAAACTGTGTTGTTAAGTACATAACCTGATTTGTATAAACTTTCTCATTTACCCTCTGATTAATACCTATTAACCAAAAATGAGAATCATGATCTTCTAATTAAATTTATTTGACCAAAAATAGTTTTTCAATAAAACTTTTAAAAAAACTTGATCTCATTCAAAACTTGAATGAAATCCTTATGTCGGGTTTTCTTACTAGTTTTCCAAAAACTTAAAACCGACAACTTTTGGTCAATTAAATATTATCTCATTTGTTTCTCCATTTTATTATACAAACTTTTCCTTTTTAGAATTTATTTAAAAATGACAAAACTAGTCATAATAAATAAATATCTAAAAATATATAAATATCTAAAAATATATATTTTAACTAAAACTAATTAAAACATATAATACTAGTTTATATAATACCTTATTAATTTTTAACACTAAAAATAATATCCCTATTTTTTTTAACCGAGAAACTATTTTAGCCAACAACTTCTGGGCCGAGCACTACCTGGGCCAAAACCTCGTTAGCCCGAAAAACCCACTCGGCCGAGACCTACTTGGTCCGTGACCCACTCGGGCTGAGAACCCACTGGGCGGAAGCCCTCTTGGGCCGTAGCCACCTTGGGCCGGAGCCCTTTGGGCCGAGGCTCACTCCGCCTTTACCGCCGCTAACTGCATTTAGCGCCGCTAAACCCCTTTTAGCGCCGCTATCGGTTACGGTGATGGTTTCGGTTCCCGGTTTCCCGATTAATAAAATATTTTTAAATCCTTTTTAACCTATTAAAACTAACTGTTTTAATATCCTGATTAAAAAGAAACTGGATTTAATTTTAAAAACCAAAAAATATCAATTATTAATATCAACTAAACTAGTTTTATTAACAATTGATTATCCTAAAACTAAACATTAACCTTTTTAAACAAAAGTTCAAAAATCACAGGTTAAGATAAAGTTTTAGATAAAAGGTTTATCCTTTCTAACCGTTTAAATACATACCTGGTTTAAACCTAACTGGTCAAAATCAAACCTTTTATAATATGGATAAAAACAGAAAACTTGTTTTTATACCTTATGGTTTTCGAAAAACAGTATGGAGAAGAACAAGATGAAGAAGATCAAATTATCTATACAAATCAATTATGTGGATTAACTAGGTTTTTTACCAACTTAAACAAGAAGTTTAATTTAAACTTAATTCAACCTTGTCCTTATCCAAAAATCATGATCCTTTTAACCATTCAAACTAACTGTTTGAATTTCCTGATTAATAGGATAATCCTGATAACAAAACAAACTGTTTTGTTACCTACTTGATTTTTGAAAAGCTCAAGAACAAGTAGAGAATTAAGAACAAAACCATAATCTAAAAACAGGTAAACCTAGAAACTATAGATCATAGAACCGAGGCTCTGATACCACTGAAGGGTTTTGACCTAACCAAACCACCCAATGACACAAACTGGTCAAACCTGGGTTTGATTCTACTGGTTCAATCCTAAAGCGGAACTGGATTGAACTCAACCCTTTAAACCCCAAAAGGGTTAGGATCTTTAAAACTAATGATCATATAGCTTCTAATAAACACACAATCCACAGAAAAGGTTACAAGAAAATATACCTGATCAAAACTTGGGATTGCTACAGACAGTCCACCACTACTGCACCTCCTAACGAACTTGCTGCTAGACCGCTCCTGGAATCACCAATCAACAAAGCTTGAAGCTTGATTGTGTGTGTGTTCTTCGTAAACCACCAAATCGCAAACACTTATGGGTGTTGTTCTTGTTCGGTTTCAACGAGAGAAGAGAGAGCCGAGAGAGAGACGAGATCGAGAGAGAGAGAGGAGTGTGGTGGCTAGGTTTAATCTTTTCCTTGATTAAGTTATTTATATTTAATCCTTAAGGCTTAAGGATATATATAAAGATTAAAAGGACCCAAGCCCGTTTAATTAAAAGCCCACTGGTTTTAATTAAACTTCCATCTCTTGCACTTTAACCCCCTGGACTTCACTAATTAATTAACTATTAATTAACTGGTCCGTTAAATATTAAACTTTAATATTTAATTCTCTTTAAATAGTAAATAACTATTTATTATTTATTTTCTTTCTAATAATTAATACAAACTGATTAATTATTTATTTCTCTCTTTTTAATAATTAATACTACTGATTAATTATTTACTTTTCTCTTTAATAATTAATCCAACCTGAATAATTATTTCCACACAGATTTATGGTGAAATCCAACTGTTCTGATTTGCGTGTGTAGCAGTGTGACCCTTTAGTTTCTTATAACATTGGATACAATATGCCCATTAATTATCTCTGCACATAATCTAACACTTTTGCCTATATATATATAGAGTAAAAAGTTAATGCGAGAACCATTCTTAGTGCGAGAACCAATCTCAGCCGTATCCAAGAAACTTCCCATATCCAAGGAACGGTCGAGATCGGTTCTCACGGTTCCCGCACTAACAACGGTTCTTGCAATATATATATATATATATATATATATATATATATATATATATATATATATATATATATATATATATATATATATATATATATATATATATATGTATGTATATGTATATGTATATATAATTTAAGAGCTTATTTTAAAAAAACAAACCCCCTAACTTATGTTATCCTTAAAAATGCTCTTATTGGATTCATTAGAAAATTTGAGATTTCAAAACTGACTAATTCTATCATGTATTATAAGTTAAGAAATAATGGACATGGAATGTGTATGCACCACATGGCTAAAACAATGTTAATGTATTCATGTCTCTTAACACGTGTCATGATATCGTGTATGCTCCACATGGCTAAAACAACGGAAGCAAAGAGTAGGATATATCATGATATCCTCTAAACCAATAAGATGAATTCATTGAAAAAATGTGTCGTTAGAATTTGTTGAACCAAAACTATGTCAACGAGGATGGAAGAAGTTAGCATCTAATCCTCTACTAACCAAGTTCCACACAACACCAACAACTACCAATACACTCAATCCCATGCCTAAACAACCAAGCCCAAGGTTGAGCCACCAACTTATGGATTTCATTGGAGGTTTCTTGATCGCAACCCACATAAGACATGGGTATCCGAATTTCAAATGTAGCGCAATACCTCCGATAATAAGTCCTAGGCTCGGAAGAAAGGGGAACGCTATCGATATAAAGAAGGTTAATCCTCCAAAGAAGATCCTGATTCCCATTCGTGTTAACTTTGGGCATTCCTGGCTATTTCTGCTCATGTATGCATGCTCAAAGTTATCGTACACCACCATGCTATATATTTGGAAAGCAGTCAGACAACTAATTAATGATAATTTGCATGTATATGATCAAAATGATAATTTGCATGGTAGCTAAGCGTTGTCGAGATTGCGGTTAGCATTCCTCCGGTAATTGGAATCTGCAACCATTTAGAGTTTTATATAAGTATAATTCATTTTGAAATAGTTGAGATCCTGGCATGTTAAACATGACCGCTCAAGTGCTTTTACAACATGAGAGTCATACCTAATAAGTGGATCAAATTTTAATTCAAAATAGTGATCCAAACTTTCATATTTGTAAAATGAATATGACTTATCGTATTTATGTTTAACCACTAGTGAGATGATATCAATCCTTATGAAACTATGTTTAATAATTGTCTATCAAAAGTAGCGATTTTTCCTAACCTTGTTTCCAAATGCCCAATATCCAACAATTGCAAGAGGAAAGAAACACATTGCAATGATAATATATGATGCTGCTACTCCTTTCCACATTAACTTGGATGATGAGCGATTTGGGGTTGATGGGATTGTACCCTACACACAATACAAAAAATCATATTATAATTACTCTTTTTAACATATATATATATATATATATATATATATATATATATATATATATATATATATATATATATAATATATATATATAGGAAGAAGTTCCATTGAGAACCATTTTAAGGCGAGAACCGCAAGAACTAATCTGAGCCGTCCAATTCCTCATCTTTCAATGTCATTGCCCACCCATGAATTCCTCACATACACCCTGCCACACTTAATCCCCCCACGCTCTCCATCCATGAATTCCACTTATCAAATCAACGGCTAAGATTGGTTCTCGCGGTTCTCGCATTAAAATCGGTTCTCAATGGAACCCTCCCCTATATATATATATGATTTGGGTTTAATGAATTATCAATGTATTTACTTACTTGGATCTCTAACACAACATTATGGCCTCTAAAAGCAATGGCAATGATCCCAAGAGCGGAGAAGATACTTCGAATACGACCAGCCTCGGAAGTTTCCGCTTCCGGTCGGATCATGAGCAACACCTTCTACTCTTCCTTTCGAGACCAAAACTACCCATATGATGGTACAATATCCAACGGCCATAATTGCTCCAAGACGCGAGACCAAAGTAGTAGAATGCATGTTTGGACAAAGCAGAGACACAAGAATGGCCAAAGAAATGAAAACCAGAAACCATTATGTGGTTGTTAAGGAGTGTTTGGATGGGCAATCTTCACACAAGAGTTGATAGAAAAGTTTCATGGTTCCACCTCCTGTGATTATGAACATCACACATGTACCTCCAGAAAGATACATTACTCGAAAAATAGCTAAAATTTTCCAAATTTGTTCACCTAAAGTCAAAAAAAAAAATCATATATTAGTCAAGATATCTAATATGTTATTTTGTCTAAGAAAGGGGGCTTAATATTAATAGGCATACCAAAGGCAACCATTGAAAGTTGAAGGTATCTACTGTAACGAGTTCCAGGGACAAATTCATGAAGACTCACTACCAATCCAATGGTGTAGAGTTGCCATATAAATGCCATTGACAAAACATGTTGGGTTAATCGGTTTGATTATCCTGGTTCACATAATCGTACGCATGGCTGATTTATGGAGTTAATAAGAGTTTATTATAGTTATGTTTTATTTAAAGTTTATTAATTAAAATGTTATGTTTTAATTTGTTTATGAGTCATGTTTGCGTGGAATTGGTCATGCATGAAGTTAGGAGATAAAGGGATAGTGGGAACGTGGCCTATAAATAAGGCAGAATTAGGTAGCATTTGGTTTTTATTTTCCTATAAATTGTATTTGGTATTTCATTTTGCAGAAGTAGAATTATTCAACATGTAGTTTTTCACCGGCAGCACAGCTGGGTTTTTTTTCATCTGTTTTTCCTTTTGGTCTTTTTTGTGAGTTCATTGAAATGTGAGTGAGATGCTATTTGATATCCAACACTTGGTATCAGAGCCGAGGGCTCATAGGAGGCGGCCTCCGACGGCGGAGGGGTGTCGGTCGGCGGAGGGCAGGGGTATGAAGAAAAGGTGTGCTACAACAAGAAGATTAACAACAGCAGGAGACGTCAAGGTGTTTCGGATCAGCCATTGTTGAGGGAGAGTAATGTCGGGGACGATGGCGGTGACCGTTGATAATCATCAGTCTCTCATGGCTGTTAATTGTGATCAAAGGGAGGAAAGATCTGTTTCAAGACTGGTTTTTCAGTTAGTGGTGTTGCTGTTGGCGGGTTTTGCAGTCCTTGATTGGCTTGTTCGTGATAAGGGTAGACCAGTGTAGTTGCGTGAAAAGCGGCCAGAAAGGATCCGTCAAAGCAGGGGCTTTGGATTCGGCTCGTTTAGCAGGTGAAAGAAAACAATAAAAGGTGGTGTGACCTTGTTTTCTTGGTCGGTAGAGAGGCCTCTTTGAACAAGGGTGATAGGTAAAGGTTATGACTGCAAAGACGAGAAAAGATTGTAGAATTAACACTTTGTAAACATAGAGGCATTGGAGTTCAAATCGGGTGGCTTTGGATATGGCCGGGGAAGAGGTCGTTGATCCGTTAAGAGTCGAGATGTAAATGAACGGTTCCAACGGGATGCCATGTGAGATGTTACAAGTGTGGTGAACTTTATTTGAGTTGAATGAAGACCTTAGACGTGACTAAGGTAGAGGTCGGGCGTCCGGGAAAGGTCGTGCCGAAGAAGGCGGTGCAAGTGGTGTGAACTAACCGATTAAGGGGGTGATTGTTGGGTTAATCGGTTTGATTATCCCGGTTCACATAATCGTACGCATGGCTGATTTATGGAGTTAATAAGAGTTTATTATAGTTATGTTTTATTTAAAGTTTATTAATTAGAATGTTATGTTTTAATTTGTTTATGAGTCATGTTTGCATGGAATTGGTAATGCAGGAAGTAATTAGGAGATAAAGGGATGGTGGGAACGTGGCCTATAAATAAGGCATAATTAGGTAGCATTTGGTTTTTATTTTCCTATAAATTGTATTTGGTATTTTGCAAAAGTAGAATTATTCAACATGTAGTTTTTTTAGAGCTTTTTTCACCGGCTGCACAGCTGGTTTTTTTCCATCTGTTTTTCCTTTTGGTCTTTATTGTGAGTTCATTGAAATGTGAGTGAGACGCTATTTGATATCCAACAAAACATATAATTCCCCAAAACCTGAAATTATTATTTTATAAGTAATGTTGTGAATTTAATAAATGGAGTAGAAACTACAAAGTTTAACCATCTCTTGTTTGGCTACGAAGTATGTGAGTAGATCCCTTGCCAAGGGTTCGGCTTTCATAGGGGTTTCAATCAGGATGCTTTGAATATGATCACACGTAAAAACGTATAAACCGCGTACATTTGAGTCAAATGTATGGGGGCATAGCAAAAAGAAGTCTTTTTGAGAAAAAAAAATAGAAACTAGAAAGTAATGTGTAGATGGTGAGATATATTACCAGCCAAGGTATACAAAGGCAAGTGGAAGAGAGAGTGTTTGGATTCCGATTCCAGAGCTAAGCAAAAGAAATGTTGCAGTCAGGGAATTCCCTCTTCTTGATTGAGTAATGGGAAGCCAATCGTCAAGTGGTTGATTGATTCCATTCCCGTATTTCTTGGAATCAGATTGCTGATCATGAGTCTCCAAGTTGTTCTCTGGAATCCGTTTACTTTCGATTTCACCATTGTCGTTCAATACATGAATTCTGCTATCCCAAGCAACTTCTCCTTGCTTACATCTATCAAACAACTCATCACCCATATATGTCTTCACACCTACTTCACCTTCAGAATGTGTTTCTTGTGTTTGTGTGTGTGTGTGTGTGAGAGAGAGAGAGAGAGAGAGAGATGGAGAACACCTTTGATGGGCGTAGATGAAGAATATATATTAAGGTGAAGGAGAACTTATAACATCATATAGTCAAACCAAAGCATGATTCTTAATTTCGTGAGCATAATGACGTAATGTTATAATACGTACAACCTTACGTATTTTTATTTTTTTATTTTTTCCCATTGGTGCTAACATTTTAGCCATTTGAAGCTTAGGATCGAATTTAGGATTTAAGAAATGAAATAATATTTTTAATATATAATAATACAGCATATAATAGCCTCGAGATTCATATATTTTTCTATTTATTTAGAAACACTGATTTCACATGTAACCTTCTGTCAAAAATAAATAATAAATTAAATATGTATTTACATTGAATATAAATGTTTTTCTTAGAGGACAATTTATGAAGTTCAGATATATGCTAGAAACAAAACAAAATCCAAAGTGTTTACAAAATTTAAGGATTCCTGATCCATTTAACAAACTAAAAATAAAATATTTTTTAGATGTAGAATAAATACAAGAAAAAAGAAAAGAAAAAGCTTGACGTAATGTTATTTATCTTTAATTTTTTTTCTTCATAGAAATCAGTTTCTTTTATGAATAAATATCTACCAAAACACTTTTTTTTATTTGGCTACTAATTAAGTTTCCGAATGATGCCATACATGACGTCACAAATATATATATATATATATATATATATATATATATATATATATATATAGGCAAAAGTTCAAACGAGAACTGTTTTTCGTACGAGAACTGCGAGAACAATCTGAGCCGTCCATTTCCCCCTCCTTTTATGTCATTGACCACCCATGAATTTCTCATATGCACCCTGCCACACTTGATCCCCTCCACGCTCTCCATCCATGAAGTTCCCATATCCTAGGAACGGTCGAGATTAGTTCTCGCAGTTCTCGTACGAAAAACAGTTCTCGTTTGAACCCTCCCCTATATATATATAAGATTGAAAATTTTGACTTTTTACAAGGGTATTCAATCAAAGCATCTGAACAAACTATATCTATTAATAAAGATTATGATAATTTACATTTATTATCCAAATCTGCAATAATTCAACATAGAAATAAATACAAATATTTACATGTTGAGCTTGTTCAAGTAGCTGTTAAACCATTATTTAGATTAGGTATAGATGCTCCAGTTCTATTAATATTAAGAGATGCTAGACATACTAATTTTCAAAATTCAATATTAGCTATGGCAGAAACTAATATTTCAAATGGTCCTATATATTTTAATTGTTATCCAAATTTTTCAGTATGATTATTTGACCCAAATATTCTAGACACTCTAGTTTTAACAATTAAAACAAGAAATCTAGAGTTCAAAGAAGAAACAAAGGCCATTGCAATTATATATAGGGTGTGTTATAAAACTATGTCTTCAACAATAGAACCTAAATCCAAAATAGTTAGTCCTAAAAATGAAACAATAATTTTTGAATCCAATCCACAGCATACCAAGGTTCAAATACCAAAACGTCTCAAATGGAATGAAATAAGTCAATCTTGTAATTGGAATCTACAAGATATTAATATACCCAAACCCATAGGAGAGTCAAATAGAGCATCTAGTGTGATAGAACACGAAGATAGTTCTGTACAAATAAGTTTTGAAAATATTCCAATTATTTGTTCAAGATTATCTACCGGTTCAATCAGTAGTACTATTGACTTAAGAAATCCCTCTATTAAAAAATCAAAGTCTTTAAGATATGTAGATTTTAATCAAAATATTCCACAACCCATTTATAACGAAGATAAATAAAGTGAGTCTGAAGGATATAGTCCAACTCAATCAGATTTTATAACAGAAATTAATAATTTAAGAAATCAAATATGAGTAATAAGACTCAAGTTTTATGTAATTTTAATGCTACAAAAATAACAGAAATAAAATCATATTGGAAAATTATTCATGATTATAGATTAGAATTAATAGAAATTGAACAAGAATTTCAACAAATTATATCATCTTCTAAAGATCAAAGAAATATTCAATGGGAACAACCTAAAGACTTAACAAATGTCCAATGGGTACAACTAGCAAATCTCACAGTAAGAAATAATCATATAATTGATAGAATTAGATTACATCTCTCATGGATTAATCAAGTCAGATCTGAATTAGTTATTTGTTGACATGAGTCTTTATTCAGAAAAACTTAAATTAGAAATAAAAGATACAATTTCAAGGATTAAACAAGTTAATCATAGAATAAAAATACTAAATTACGAAATTATTACTCGAGAAAATGTTTTTAGCAGACTTAATCATATTCGAGTTTTAAATATACAAAAAATTGCTCATACAATACTAATAAAAAGACTAAAGAATTTAAAAAATCAAATTCACTAAAAATATGAGTTTGTATTCAAAGTGTCTTAAAAGAGAAATTAAATGTCTACAAAATAGACTTAAGATTAATGCTAAATATATAAGAAATTTATTAGAAGGAATTAAGACTGAAGAATATGTTTATAACAAATCAGCACACGAACAACTTTAAATACACTAAAAACATTAAATATACTTAAAAATGTTCGTATATCATTAATTAAAAGACTTGAACAAATTAAAAAACAAATTCATTAAAATGACTGAGTCATACATTAATATGGATTACCTTAAAAATGAATTCTTTTCAAATTATAATAAAGAAAAAAGAGAATATTATTATAATACCATTAATGATAGTAAAAAAAATTTATACATCAATTAGAATGGAGAAATTATATAAATCAAAATAATATTCATTTAACATTTTTTGAATGGTACGAAATATATTGCAAACAAAACAATATATCATATCCTTTTTTAAATGTATACGAATCTCCAAAAATAACTCAAGAATATGTTGACCTAATTACAGAAGAAAAAATAACAGCTATTCATCCTCCAAAAACCAAAATATTAATTCAAAATAAATATATTTAGCTACACCATTTACCACAATTAATGAAAAAATGAATAAAGAAGATATATAACCAAACAAACCATATATCAAAATAATTATACAAATGAAATCCTTAATACTATGAGTCAACAACTTAATAGAATTGAAAGTAATAATAATAAGACAGAAAGTAGCAAAACTGAAAACAGTAATACAATAAAATATTATGAAGAAAAACCCATTTTTACACCACAACAAATTGATTCAACAATTAATTTAGGATACAACAAAAAATTAGTTAATGAGTTAGAACAAAAATTAAGTGATATAAAAATTAATGTAATTAATCAAACTGATGAATCTGAAGAAGACTCTACAGATAATGATGTAAAAATTTCTCAATTACAAGAACAATTCTTAATTAATATTAACAAACTTAGAAATACAAATACCTACAACAAACCAACTACACTAAACTACTATCCAAGACCTAGTTTTTCAGATATACAATATGAAGAAAAGGAATTCACTTTACAAAGAAGTGCTTATGATGGAACATCTGTTTATGAATGGAACATAGATGGATTTTCTGAACATCAAATTTTAAATACACTTCAAGAAATGAATATGGCTTCTAATGCTTACTTAATAAAAGGAAATAACCAAAAGAAAATAGCTGAATTATTAACTTCTGGATTTACTGGTAATTTAAAAGGATGGTGGGATTCATATGTTACTAATGAAGAAAGAACCCATATACTTAGTGCAAAATAGGTAATTATAAAACAAGAAAATAATGAGACTGTTACTACTCAAGAAGATGACATTATTCCAACTCTCATTTATGCAATAATAAAAAATTATATAGGAGATCCAACATTACTTCAAGAAAAAAGTGCTGAAATATTACTCAATTTAACTTGTAGAAAACTTCAAGATTTCAGATGGTATAAAGATATGTTTTTAACAAAAGTTATGTTAAGAACAGACTGTAAAGAAGCATATTGGAAAGAAAGATTCATTGCAGGGTTACCTAACCTATTTGCCGAAAAAATTAGAAATAATTTGAGAGAAAAATATAATAATCAAATTCCTTATAAAGATCTTACCTATGGAGAAATAATTAGTTATGTTAATATAGAAGGATTATCCATATGCTCAGATTTAAAATTAAAAGCTAAACTCAAAAAGGATAAAATAACTAGTAAAAATGAATTAGGAGATTTTTGCTAACAATATGGTTATCAACCAATTTCTAAACCTTCTTCTTCTAAACCCAAGAAACAATTTTACAAGAGACGTTTTTCAAATAAAAAATATGTTTCTAAACCTAACAAAACAGAAGGGAATACTAATAAGAAGAAAAATTATAAAAAATTTAATAATAAACAAAAATTTAAAGGTAATCAAAAAGATATTATTATTTGTTATAAATGTGGAAAAACTGGTCATATGGCAAAAAAATTGTTACGTTAAGAAGACTATAAATGAATTAGATGTTTCTGATCAATTAAAAATCCAAATAAGTAAATTATTTCTAAATGATTATGAGAGTTCTGAATCAA
The DNA here is from genome assembly GCA_947179395.2 of Pulicaria dysenterica. NCBI lineage: Eukaryota > Viridiplantae > Streptophyta > Magnoliopsida > Asterales > Asteraceae > Pulicaria > Pulicaria dysenterica. The sequence goes on along the minus strand of OX359294.1, from coordinate 27,356,774 downwards.
GCTTATCAGATTATGATAATAATGATTTAAAAGTTTTACAAAACTATTCAACCGATGAAACTGATAATGAATAAGAATGTGAATGTATAGGAAACTGTACTTGTAATAAAATAAATGTCATCACAGATAAAGATAGAGATTTTTTAGAATTAATAGATCAGGTTCAAGATAAAACTATAAAAACTCAGTTAATGAATAAATTTATTAATTACAATAAGGAGGTCGAATCAACAACAATAACAACCAATTATAATAACAATCCTTTTAATCTTCGAGAAATTTATCAAAGATTTTCAAAACCAAAAACTACGAGTACAATTCAAGATTTACAAGAAGAACTCAAAACTGTTAAAACAGATATAAAATTAATAAAAGATAGATTAATTAAAGTTGAAAAAGGAAAAGAAATTGAAACTAAAAAAGATACTAATAATATCAACAAAATTAATAAAAGTCAAAATAAAATACCAAAAGTCATATCATATCAAAGATGGAATACTTATATACATCTTTGTATTGCAAATAAATTCAAAATAACAGTTCTAGCATTAATGGATAGTGGTGCTGATATAAATTGCATCCAAGAAGGAATTATTCCAACCAAATATTATGAAAAGACTATTAATCGAGCTTCTACTGCCGATGGATCATCCTTAAATATTAAATACAAAGTTACAAATGTTCACATATGTAACAATGATTTTTGTTATAAAACCTCTCTTTTCTTTCAAAAACCTTAACCTCTACTTTAATATTAGGAACACCATTTCTCAATCAACTTTATCCTATTACAATTGACGAAACCGGAATAAGTACTAAAGTTTTAGACAAAGAAATAGTTTTCAAGTTCACCAAACCAATTGCTTTTACAGAACTTAATAATTTAAATAATAAAATTAATCAAGCAATCTATTTAATAAATGAAATTAGTATATTAAGAATTCCTAATCAAATACAAGAAAAAATTACTCAAAACAAAATTAGACAGATAAAAGAAAATTTTAAAAAAAATGTTTGCTCTAATATCCCAAATGCCTTCTAGGATAGAAAGCAACATATTGTTAGATTACCCTTTATAAAAGATTTTAATGAAAAAGATATACCTTCAAAATCAAGAGCTATTCATATGTCTTCAGAATTACAAGAATATTGCAAAAAAGAAATTCAAGAATTATTAAATAAAAAACTTATAAGAAAATCCAAATCTCCTTGGTCATGTTCAGCTTTTTATGTTATGAATGCCGCTGAACTTGAAAGAGGTGCCCAAAGACTAGTAATCAATTACAAACCATTAAACAAAGTCTTAGAATGGATAAGATATCCAATACCCAACAAAAGAGATTTATTAAAAAGATTACACGATTCAAATATTTTTTCAAAATTTGACATGAAATCCGGATTTTGGCAAATACAAATTCATGAACAAGATAAATACAAAACTGGTTTTAATGTTCCTTTTAGACATTATGAATGGAATGTTATGCCTTTTGGGCTTAAAAATGCTCCTTCAGAATTCCAGAATGTCATGAATGACATTATTATTCCTATAAGTAACTTTGCTATTGTATATATAGATGATGTTTTAATCTTTTCAAAATCCATTGATCAACATTTTAAGCATTTAAATATATTTTATGAACTGATTCATAAAAATGGATTAGTTGTGTCTGCCTCAAAGATGAGTTTATTTCAAACGCAAATTAGATTTTTAGGACATGAAATTATTAATGGAACCATTAGACCTATTCAAAGAAGTTTAGAATTTGCAAATAAATTTCCTGACGAAATTAAAGACAAAACACAACTTCAAAGATTTTTAGGATGCTTAAACTATGTTCATGATTTCTTTCAAAATCTAGGGACAATATGTAAACCCTTATATAAAAGGCTCAAGAAGAATCCTGAGCCTTGGACTCAAGAACATACAAATGTTGTCAAACAAATTAAGCAAAAAATCAAATATTTACCATGTTTACATATTCCTCAACCAAATGCTAAGATTATAGTTGAAACAGATGCTAGTGATCTAGGATTTGGTGGTATACTCAAACAAAAAATTAATGATCAAGCTAAAGAAGAATTGGTTAGATATTTTTCAGGTGCTTGGAATGATACTCAAAAAAATTATTCAACAGTCAAAAAAGAAGTTTTAAGCATTGTTTTATGTATTAATAAATTCGAAGATGATCTATATATGAAACCATTTTTATTAAGAATTGATTGTCAATCTGCAAAACCTATTTTAGAAAATGATATTAAAAATGTTATTTCAAAACAAAGTTTTGCAAGATGGCAAGCTTTGCTTAGCAATTTTGATTTCCAAATCGAATTTATCAAAGGCAAGAATAACTCTTTACCAGATTTCTTATCAAGAGAATTTTTACAGGGCAAATGACGTCTCAAAATAATACTCAAAATTCTACTCATGATCAAAAGAAAAAATCAGTTCTTTCCCCATTCAAAAGCCAAACACCTACTCCTTTGCCTATTCAAAATAGATTCTCCCCAATCACCCCTCCTTCACAGAAATCATCATACTCATCGTTAGTCAAAACACCTATCTCAATACCAGGATCCTCAAATTCTTCAGTTGTCAAACCTTCTACTACTATTTCTCCGTTTCAACAGAAACCCAGAACTTTTTCTTCAAATCATACAGCTAGCTCATATGTAAATAATCCAACTTCCCAAACTGTTAAAATTCTAGAAGACTATGAATTGCAATTACATGCAAGAAGTTTTCTTACTCTGACAGATTTCATTTTCCCAAGAGATTCATTCTTCTTTAATGGAGATATTCACAAAACAAGAGAATACTATCAAGCTATATTAATAGATATTAGATCTATTAAAGTTATTCATTCTTACAAAAAAGATGAACATGGAAACGAAACTGATCTGATTGAATACAGTAAAGCTCAAATATTTCATATCATGACTATTCAAGAATGGAAAGCTAGACCATACACCAATAAGACTTTATCAAATTTTCCTCAATATTCCTCATACAACTACTATGATTATCAAGAGGCTTGGTTCAATTTTCTTTATCTAAGAAGTTTTGGCCATTCTTGGTTCCTCTTCTTTGATTAGAATTTTGATGGTGTTTATCCAAGATGGTTCGTTAGATGGTTCAAATATTCAGGAAATCTTCTTGATACCTTTCCGGCATGTGTTAAAGAAGGTTTTTCAAAATTCAAAGATATCTTTATTCAAAACATTCCTGATTTTGAATATGTGCTTCAATATTCAATTATATTCAAAATCCCATGGACATTCAAGGTTGTTCCTAGTACTGGAACATCCCCCCCTTTACTTCAAAGAATTGTCCGAGTCAAATGGTGGGATAGACTTCCAGCAGGACAAATTGAAAACATGACTGTTCAAGGTGTATCAAGATATTATCAATGAATTTTGGAGCTACAACTGCTTCCATAGCACCTCCTCCAAGTCCACTAGAAGAAAATAAAGATGATCAAATAAAGCAATTCATGGCTGCAAATTCAAGAGATGAGATCAGAAGATTAATTCAAGAAATCAAACAAAGTTCTCCTACAAGCTCTACTCAAGATATAACTCAAGATGCTCAAGACCCATATGAAGAATTTAGTCTTTTTGATTAATACAATGTAAAAGCGTTGTGTGAGTTTGGTGATTTGTCTTTGTAGACAAATTCATTTGTTTATTCAAACTATATTATTCAAACGTATGAAATACGCTCTTTGGTATTTCATAAGAATATATTATTCAAACAAACAGCTTTCTCAAAATATCTACAGGTACAAAAGACGGATCAATGACAAAAGATGCCAACAATTGTCAAGACAAACAACTTTTCAATTTTTCAAAAGAGTGTCGGCCAATTATTCAACCAACTGGCTCAATCATCAAAAGAAGACAAAAGACTTTTCAAAAGCAAGATTCCAAAGCAAAAGCAACGATGCTTAATCAATTATCAAGTAAAGACAAATAACTTTTCTGACAAATGACTCAGTGCCTATTATTCAAAATTGAAGAAGATTTGAAATCCGAAACCGGCTATTCAAGGTAATCAAGTCATCAAGATGCCTATAAAAGGAAGACTCAAGACTTAGTGTAGAGCATCCCTTAGTTTTAAAAAATGTTATGCAACCTTCTAAGAAACCCTCTCTCAGATTCTCAACTTCTCAATGTTCAAAATCTTTAGATTTTTAGATATTCATATCTCCCGATGTATGTCAAGATTGTCGTAAAGACAAGTGTAATCAAGATTGTTTAATCAAATAAGGTACTTTTTCATAAATTGCTTGCCTTACTGTTTTTATCAAGATTTAAAGATCCTGCAACAAATATATATATATATATATATATATATATAATACACCAAACTTGACCATGGATCAAAATGTACGTAGGAACAAATCAATATCAACACAAACGCTATAATCCAAATAACAAAGGAACTGAAAGACTTACTTTCTTATTCAACTATTATGAGCTAATTAAGCATAGTCAACAATGAATAGTGTTTTTCTTGTAACATGGGAATTATTGGCTATAACAATAAAGTATTTATAAAATGGAACTTTTTACAATTTTTTAACGGTTAATATATGTACGTAGACGTGTTGAAAGTGACAAAAGCAATGACGATCCTAATCACCACAAAAATTGATTTGCCACGTGGCATCATGAGCATGCAAACAAGTATTATGAAAACGTAAGCTTATATAAAAATTAGCCATAAATATTATACGTACTAAAACAACAATATATATTAATATAGACAAAAGTTTAAATGTGAGAACTGTTTTTCGTATGAAAATCACGAGAACGAATTTGAGCCGTCCAATTCTCCCTTCTTTAATGTCATTGCCTACTGATGATATATGTACCTGACCAACCGAACCGGAGGTTGGTCTGGACTGGAGAAAGAAGTATCATAAGCTACACAAAGTACAAGGTTCCAAAAGATGTACTATACTACCCGACAAAAGGTACAAGGGCATTTAATTATGTGCCAGAGCTGCCAGAGGGACACTGCCCAAAGCAGCCAGACCATTGGATAAAGATAGCTCCACCAGAACAGCTGGCTAGACCAACCACCAGACAAGGACCATTGGACAAAGACCTCCTTTGGTGATTCTATAAATATCCCCATCCCTCACATATCTGGGATCAGGATTCACTCTCAACTCTCTCTCTCTCTATTTATCACTTTCTCCCTGATCTCTTTCCCCCCTCTCTTTATCTCCATACATATATCTCATACATACATACATATACTGACTTGATCGTTGGAGGGTTGATCCCGGGGCTCCGGCCTCGGGTCACCTTCTAACGAGTTTACTTGATGTTTGCAGCATGTGATCGAAGCTCGGGAAGATGGAGAACGGCCCGACACAACCATCTAAACCAACCCGGCGGATCGATATTTCAACATTTGGCGCCATCCGTAGGACTCCAACAACAAGCTAACGTGTCTCATGAACTACTCCGTTTTTCGACCATATCTACAGCTAAGTAACAAACATTCTAAACCATGCTATTATGCTATGTGATCTGAATGTTTTATGTGCATACATTATGTGCCATATGAACGACAACCTATTTATGAATAGGTATTCTACTGCCTGTTCTTGTTATAAAAATGAATGATATACCCGTAACTTTTTTCTTTTTTACTTTAGCTCCGTAAAAAAACAGAAAGAAGAAGATGAATCTGGTATATGTAAAAATGAAATAAAGATGAAGCACCGAGGAAAGTACTTAATGAATGTACAAATGTACCATGAGTAGAATCATAATGTACAAGTAATAAAGCATGCATTTTGATCTTGCTAAGAAAAATATAGGCATGACACCATCTTCTTCTTTACCATGTGTATCTGGGTCGTTAGTATTCCTTCAAACATATACATGCTATCACCATTTTTGCTAACTTTGTTTACCGGACCTGTTTGTAAATTTGGAACACCTTTTCTTGTCTACTCCATTCCTCGATCAGGTTTGCCCATACATGTATCATCTTCTGCAAACCACTTAGCGAAAGAACTCGTTAGGCCTTAATCTTTTGTAGGCGACTGACTCAACCGTATCATTGTCCATCCGGTAGAATATCAAGTAACTGCATCTTTTCTCGCCGTTCCAAGATTAAAAATGGGTGTAGAGCTTGTTCTTAAAATAAAAAGAAAAAAGTAGAAAAGAAAGGTAGAAAAATGATGGCAGAAGCATCGAAAAACCCAACATTTTCTGCTTTGAAAACATGTGTGTATCTGTCCTTGGATTTCTAAAAAATGTTTTGTCAATTGTCATAAAAGAAGTAGAAGGTCACGTGGGATAGGGCTTAGGGTAGTCTCCAAAGACCTCGTTAACCTAGATTGCTTGTAAAAGTAAATTTGCAGAAAAGATAGTTTAGGTACCTGCACACTACACTACCCAATGCATGAATTATTTTGGATAAAATATATATTATTTACGTACATATCCTAAGGATATTTAAATAGTAACCTCCTGTTAGAATTGTAAGATAATATGATACTTTGTGCCTTAATTATTATTAACACCGAAATTATAAAGGATTATAGCGGAGTTATGTACGATTAAGAGCATTTCTATATTGTGGTTTTATTATTTCTAACTGTGCCTTAATTATCATTAACACTCTATCTTCTTAAATAATATAAGTAGACATATACGTGCCTTTTGCCGTTCAATAAAAAAAGGACATATACGTGGTCAAACCATGCAACTTCTTCATGGATAGATACTGCTGTAATTTAGAAAATCAACATGACAACATCTATATGTATATAATAAAAAGGAAAAGAAAAAAAAATCTTGTACTTTATTTATTAAATCTGCGATATTTACTTGTGACAAACAAAAATGTGTGGCTAGATATTACCTAACAAGCCACCATAAAAAAAGAAAGTATATATATATAATAAAATAAAATTAGTTTTGATTGGTTCTCAGTTTTGATGGATTTGAGATGTGATGAGTATACTTATTAGGTGCTATATAATTACATGAAACAAGCTCCACCAGATATTTATTGATAGCTTTTAAGCTTGTTTATCCTCATGTTCTAACCGCACCTCCGAAATTATCCAAAGTAAAGTTCATATCAATCCGGATCTCATCTGTGACCTCTAAGATTTCTTCCGAAAGCACTACCGAATGGTTATCTATATACACTACTTTCATACTAAAAAGCGAGAAAGTTAAGCTTTGAGATTGCTTCCGAACCTTCAAATATCATTAAGACATAATTTGATTTTCGACCTCCGTCCTTAACGCTGTGACATTCGATCTCTCTCCCTAATGCTTTGACCTTCGTGCTCGTCTAGCTTATACACCAATTACTAGTGACAGTCACCTGAGATACTTATTTATAACTAAGGAACTCGCTTAATTTCCGAAACAAGAGAAAGATCAATCCATAGAGTATTGGTTATACAGTAATCCTCACTTGTATTTTAATCATATAATCGATTTGTCATCACTCTTTAGTCACAACAACACGTCTCCTGCATAAAGAAAACGTAACCGGGTCCGAAACTCCTTTGTATCACTACCTTAAACAGTCATTCAGCAACCCTCGTCTAACACAAATGAGAACTGCTCCAAAGTTTAAAAACTCATGCTCCGGCTCTGAAGGTCATGCTCCGGCTCCACAGATCATGTCCTCGCTCCGAAGGTCATGCTCCGGCTCCGTAGGCCATGTCCCTGCTCCGAAGGCCATCCTACGGCTCCAAAGGTCATGCCTATGTTATGAAGCTCATGCTTGTCCCAGAGCTTCAAACTAAGCATTGATACGGATTAGCGACATATTGCAGTAAAGCTCGTATTCAGATCCAAAGATCCGAAGGTACCTCTAGACCAAGCTTCTTGTTTAATCCACAAGCAAGGACCATTCTATAGCTGCAAGGTTAGAACCAATCCGGACCTACGTCCGGTATAACTCCGAAGCAAACATTCTGGTCTGAAGTTCCAAACCAACCATCGGCGAAGGTCGATCGCGAATATCATTCGGCCATATCATTGCTAAGTATCATACATATTTTCTTATATGACTTGTGCATAACCGTGTTCATGACATGTTTAATACTTGCACAACTTTGTATGACATGTGTAGCACCTACAGAGCCTCGTCCGTGACATGCTTAATACTTGCACAACCTTATATGACATGCGTAGTAACTACAGAACCTCGTCCATGACATGCTTAATACTTGCACAACCTTATATGACATGTTCAATACCTGCAGAACCTTATCCATGACATGTTTAATACCTGCAGAACCTTGTTTATGATATGTATGCATGATCTTGTTACTCAATATACATGACGTTTGTTTTAATATCAAGATCTATCCCATGGAAAAACTTATTTATAAAAGAATGTTCATCTTCGTCACAACATGCATCTAGAACAATATAAGAGATAAAACCATTCATCCTAATTGTTATTGTGAACATGTCTTGAAACTCATTCATCGTGCATGATACCCGCGTGATCTTGCCTACTAATTATAGAACTTACATTATAGATGAGACTCATTCACCGTTGTGACCACAAATCTAGACCTACATAAGGAATATAACCATCTACTAAGTGTTGTTAGTAAAAGAACATAGCCTACCAAGGACAACTCAATTCACTAATCACATGGCAACCCGTGCATCAACCACTACTGAATTAACACTATTGAACTGAGGGACTATGATGGTATTGTACCGATATGTTTTGAAAAAATGAAATAAAAAGTTGTTACGTCGTGTATGAGAAACAATATATTATATCCTATGTCATTATTATGTCTTATTTAACAAATGCAAAAGAAATTCATTTTTATGTCTACTCTCAGGAAGATACACACATGAACAATTTGTTGCAGCATACACACCATAACATATTTAGTGGTTTGATAAACAGATCCACCTGAACGGATCGTGGAACACCATGAACCTGAAGATGTACTACCTCTAAAGAGGAAAGTAGCTGCTGCAACACCTTTTGAAACAACAACAAATAAAATTTTGTCTAAGGCAAAAGGGTAGATCACAGTGACGTGACTACCGGACCGGAAAACTCAATCCTCTTGTGATCATTTAAAACTCAACAGATTAACAGTTGTTGGTTAAATATCATGCGATATTGTAAGTGAATGGAAGTACACTTTGGCAAATTATGTCAAATTTGTGGATCTCATAAACGAGCTCTATTGGCTTGAACATTATAAGTAAACAAAATCGAGCTTTGCTACCTCGTGTACCTACTTGGCCCAGAAGGACCAAGTAGAAGGAAATCGAAGACCACAAACTTCGTACACTATTCCTACTATGTCTTATGGCAAGTAGAAGAAATCGAAGGATCGCAACTTTGTACATAAGTCGGGTGATACGTGTTCGAAAACGCGTATGTGTGCATGACACAATAAAACTTCCTTTCACACCCGCAAGATCAAGCTTCGGCTATGTTTTTGGAGAGCTCACACTAAAAAAGAACTAGCCAAAGAAGCTTGAACCATTGACACGTCCGAGAGACTGTCGATTATTGAATCTAGCAAATTCACAACATGTTGAACAGCCTTGCGGAACGAAACCTAATAAAGAATCTTTCTTAAGCAAGGTCCGACCACTAGATCGGCGCATGTTAAAAATCCTTGTGGAGTAAGACCCCTAACGGCATCCGATGAATACAAAGTCCGACCACTGGATCGGTACATATTAAAAATCCTTGTGGCGTAAGACCCCTAACGGCATCCGATAAACACAAGGTCCGGCCATTGGACCGGTACATGTTGAACAGCCTTGCGGAACAAAACCTAATAAGGAATCCTTCTAAATCAAGATCTGACCACTGAATCGGCGCATGTTTATGAAAAGCCTAGGACCACTGGATCCGAAGCTCGAACTATGCCGTACCATTGGATCCGTTGCATATCTTATTAAACAGGTAACGTGGAGAGCAGGTAATATGAAGAACAGGTAGCATGAAGAATACGAGTCTAGCATAATGTGACTAAAACCACATCATACTATACTGGGGGACTTGATGACGTATAGTGATAGGGCGCATGAAGAGTTTGAGTCTAGCACGATGTAGCAAAAGCTATATCATACTAGACCGGAGGTTGGTCTGGACTGGAGAAAGAAGTATCATAAGCTACACAAAGTACAAGGTTCCAAAAGATGTACTAAACTACCCAGCAAAAGGTACAAGGGCATTTAATTATGTGCCAGAGCTGCCAGAGGGACACTGCCCAAAGCAGCCTTGGATAAAGATAGCTCCGCCAGAACAGCTGGCTAGACCAACCACCGGACAAGGACCATTGGACAAAGACCTCCTTTGGAGATTTTATAAATATCCCCATCCCTCACATATCTGGGATCAGGATTCACTCACAACTCTCTCTCTCTCTCTTTATATTTATCACTTTCTCTCTGATCTCTTTCCCCCTCTCTTTATCTCCATACATATATCTCATACATACATACATACATATACTGACTTGATCGTCGGAGGGTTGATCCCGGGGCTCCAGCCTCGGGTCACCTTCTAACGAGTTTACTTGATGTTTGCAACATGTGATCCAAGCTCGGGAAGATGGAGAACGGCCCGACACAACCATCTAAACCAACCCGGCGGATCGATGTTTCAACACCTACCCATAAATTCATCACATGCATCCTGCCACACTTGATCCCCTCACGCTAAGATTTGTTCAACACCTACCCATAAATTATCAAATCAACGGCTAAGATTTGTTCTCGTACGAAAAACAGTTCTTGTTTAAACCGTCTCCTTAACATATATAAGTAATTAGTGACGAATTTAGGAATTTTTTAGCGGACACCTATCATTAAAGATTGATGGTCCCGTTTTTTATACGGATGAAGCAATGCAAGATGTTAATCTTGTAGTATGTGTTAGTGCGTGTATTTAGTTTCTAGAGAGAGAGAGCCGAGAGAGTATTGAGAACACAAGAACACAAGTGAGTAATATGCAAATCTTAATTAGAAATGTGGGGGAAATGCCTTTATATAGCATTTCCCCAACTTAGAGTAATTACATATTACACCCCCCACTTTAATAATTCTAACAATCTCCCCCTAAGTGAGGTGTGTAATCATTCATAACAAATAAATACATTCATCTATTCGTATGCCGATTTGTCACGAATGCCGAATGCCACTTGCCATTTGCGAATTTGCCTTCTGCTATCCAGTGTCGTTCTCATCCTTTCTATAGCACGATAGGCTTGAGCATGTTCTTCATCAGTGTATGCTGCACGGTTATTCCATATTTTCTGATGTATCTTATGATGGAGAATTTTCAAAGTGCCGTCTGAATACGCCATGAGTTCATCAAGTCTGATGAAGATCTTTTCGCCTTTTGTATTCTTTGAGACGACCCCTCGATCACCTTTGAACTTTGTATGACCATCATAGATAACTGTCAACACTTCAAGCTCTTCAAGATCTGGATGGTTTTGATTAGGCTTAAGAAGATTTACTTTCCGATAGTTGTTTTCAGCTCCGAGCTGAATATCATGTTCCTCAAAATATTCCATAAGATTGCTCATATACCTCATTAACGCAACCCTTCCAAACTCTTCTTCTGGCCATTTTCCTCTTTTCTGAGACAGAATGTCAAATATAAAGCTGATGTCTTCAATATTAACAAACCTCAGATCTGCTTCTGTGAGGAAGTATGATAGGTTGTTGGCTCTTCTGACTTGGAAAATAGCATATTTTATGTTGAAGTTGGTTTCGGTATAAACACTGACGAGTTTAACTATTGGAAATTCTGATTTGATATCTTCTGGTTTGGTTTTGGAACGAGTAAGGATGTGATCATATCTTCTTCTTTGTTTGTCATCCATGTTCCTCAGCTCGGGTGAAATAACCTCTATCAGTTCACTGCTATATATTTTTGGTATTCTTTCTTCAAGATTTGCAGCATTGACAAAATATGGTTTCCATATAGGTTGTTGGCCAGCACTCCTAGTGAACATGTTACCTGCGTCAAGTCCTGGATCCCCACGATGTACTGGAGGAGAAGGTGGCACTGTGAATATCTGTGGCAAGGGCCATTCTGATTCTCTTCTGAATTTTTCAGCTGCTTCTGTTTGTCTGTTTCTCTCCAAAAAATCAGCAGCTGATTCTTGAACAACCAGGAGGACGAGGGAATTGTTGATGAACTTCAAAGTTTAGACCACTGAGAACCCTGGACACGTCAAAAGTTGGTTTCTTCTTTTTAGGCTTTCTCCTAGAAATTGCTAACATTTCTTTCTTTTTGAGTGCAAGCTCCCTTTCACTGGGGATATTATAGAATCTGTCAACAACTCTAGGTGAAGCTGGACGTGTAGCAACCTCGACATATTCATCAATATTCTTGAAAAGTCTTTCCATCTCAGGATCCTCAGTTTCCTCCTCTGGCAGAGCAGAACTGCCTTCTCCCATATGCCGTGTAGGTGAAGTATGCATAGACTCATATAATTCCCTTGTTTCACCTTCTGAGTCTGAGAATCCCTCAATCATCTCGGCATGGGACTGCTCGTAAGGTATCTCACCTTCTTCAAGTTCTATTGGCCTCGGTTCATATTGTGGAGGTACATATAGTACAATCTGTTTGTTAGCATCATCAGTTTATTGTTCAGGAACTTCATCGGCCATTTGTTGGTGTTGTTGTTATTGATGTTGACTTCCAGACCCAGTTGAACTTGTACCTGCAGATAAGTATGAAGTAACAAGTGGTACAGGTACAATAGCAACAACGGAGGGAGCAGACATGTATTTTCTCCTTTTCTCCCCCTCGGGTTGATCATCCGGATCCTGATCATCCCGTCTCCTCTTACTCCCCTGAGCCTGAGCCTGACAAGTTGTTTCTAGGCTAGTCAGCCGGTCTGTGACCTTTGATAGAGAGGTGTAGAAACTTTTGGTGATCCCATCAATCTTACTGCTTACATCTTCATGAAACTCTTGAAAGTCATCCATGGAGATTCCCGATGGACGCTGTTCATTGCGAGGAGTAGTCAGAAGGTCTTGAGCATCTACAGACATAGTAGCAGGATCAGGTTGTGATTGAGACTCTGGAACTGAAGGACGGGCATCAAGAAGTGTTTCAATTCGGTTTAGCTGCTCAGCTTGGGCCTTGGAGGCTTGCTCTATCCAATCCAACTTTTGATTTGTTATCTGCAGTTGTTGGAGGATTGGTGACACGGCTTGTTGAATTTGTTGTTAAAGATCTGCACGTGTAACAAACCCGGAATCACGAAGACTTCCGGTTAAAGTACCAGCCACATAGGCAGTACTACCTACTGGAGCAGCAGGGATGTTGGATCTAGCAGGATTTCCTTCCAATCCTCGAATGGAACCTTGAAAGGTACCACCTCTGGAAGTTGAGGAGACTTGTTGAGCCAACAAGCTCAGTGCATAGATTGTTACCATGTGTTGGTCAATATATGCGGGAATCCGCGGTATACCAAATCGTGCATCAAAAGGAGTCGAGGACGAGGGAGACGGTCCTCTTTGTTCAATAGGTCCAACACCCAATTGGGGTTGACCCAGTGTATGTGCTATAACCTTGTGCAATAAAGACGGAGTCTGTTGAGAGACACCGTAGTAGCTAGGTGGGGTAGAAACTTGCACAGGTGGGATCACCGCTACTTGTTCAATATGAGGCCCAACAGTGTCAGGCCCCATAGTGGATGTGGTTTCCCGACTTTCTTGGTGTAGGGGTCCGTCAGCACTCTCCTTTTCTTTTCTCACCTCCTCTCTTTCACTCGAACTCCTAGCTAAACTATCTTCCTCTTCACCACTACCTGGACCATATGCGACATATTGATTTGGATCTAGTAATGAATCAGGAGTGACAGAGCCAGTTTCAACAGATATATCAGGAGATTGAGAGATAACTGGAATGTCATGGTCAGGGGCAATGATGGCATTGCGAATTATAGGAATGGTAGTTGTTTGGGCATGTGTAGTCAAAGTAATGACCAGACCACCAGGTTGGGGAATGACCTGAGTAGTTTGAACGGGGTGAGTCTGGTCGGGAGAGGTAGTTTGTGGGTTAGTAAGTTTCATGAAGGAGGGAGTGCTTTCTGCTGGTTGTTCGATTGGGTGCTCAGGGGTGCCCATGGGAGATATAACAGGCTCAAAGGCAGGGGCACCACCTGGATGTGAAGCAGACTCATCATTAGAAGAATTGGATGACTCAGAAACGTCAAGACCAAGTTCAGTAAGAACAGCTTGGGTTCGGGTGGTTTGAGAAAGGGATTCAACGATGGCTTGAACGGTAGTGGGATCATATGCATCCCCTCCCTCTCTAGTCTCATCACCTTCACCCGCTTCTCCACCCCTCTCAACACTTTCTCTCTCAACTCCCCTATCAGCATCTCCCACAGATGACTGAGGCCTATTTTCTACTTCCTCACCAGGTGCTACTCCTCCTTAGGCATGTATGGCCGGTTCTGGCACAACCATGAGAGGTATCCCTACACTCGATCTATAACTCACAAGTATATCATTCTGCTCACATAAATCAAGAAGAGATACAGGGAATGGTCTTGGAATAGGGAGATTGGTCGGGTTAGCAGGTTTAATATGAATAAAGAGTTGTGGAGAAATAGAAGGTAAACCTGCCCGACGAGGGATGTCTGGATATCTATCCATCAGACTCTGGACTATCATAGGAATGAACCTCTGATAAGGCAAGAAGTTGCCCTCCTTCTTCTTTTGGGAATGCTTTCTCAACATAGTAGCTTTGAAGTCTTGAAAGAAGAGGAAAGCATATTCCACATTCCAATGAGTTGCAGCCGCTACAAAGATTTTGAATTGGTGCTCTGTAGGGAACTCACACCCTGAGTGCTTTGGTGTCAAACACCTTTGAAGCACAGTCAGCAGGGAGTTGTATTTTGGGTGTAAGCTGGTCCTCTTGAACTGGTTTTTCCTTACAAGCTCACCATCATAGCCCATAGCCCTCACGGTAGCTAGACAATCTTCCTCAGTTGGTATTTCATCAAAAGCAGTGGCAGGTGGCCTACTATTTGCTCTTGGAAGTCTGAAGATGCTTCTTAGGCATCTGACAGTAGTGCGTACCTCACATGTTTTCCAGAATTGTTAGACATAGAGTTCAGGGACATGTGTGCCAATGATGACATGGTTATAGGTTAGAAGGTAGTTCAAAGGATGGATTTTCAGAATCTCACTGATGATTGGGTAGTTAGGATTTCTGAGTTTGGTGAGGTCAGTGTAATGGTAGTTCTCATGGGATTTGAAATTTAAGAACTCTGCTTGAGGCATGATCTCCTCTGGATCAACAATAGCTTATGCCATCTTATCTGTACAGATAGGTAAAACAGTTAAGTCACAAAGAAAGAGATATGCAAGAAGACAGCAGTCAACCTTGAGTATTTGATCAAACTTTGATAGGTAATCAAAAGTTGACCAAGTTGACCAAAACTATAGAGTTTGAACTTTTTGTGAAAAACCTGAACTCTGAAAACCCCATTGTGTACAGGATGATTTGAAGCATAAAAAAGTTGTTTTGACACTTTTAATATAGCAATTAGGTAGTAATAAACAACTTTGTAGAACTAAAGCATAGACAAAAAATCATCCTAACACCTCTTTTCAAGCAAAACATCAAATTGTATGTGTATGTTCAAACCGCCCAAGAACACGAAGAACATTTTTTGAAAATTTTGAAATATTTTTGTATCAAAGTGTTCCCCATATGTTCAAACATGCCATCGCAAGTTAAGTTTCACCAACGGAGTTTGTTTCGTGTCCTAAAAGTTCATACAAAGTCTCGCAAATCTCATCGCATTCGGAAGTTTGAGGCTTCAAAATTACAGTCTAGAGTCAAAATTTCAAAAATGTAATCCGTACAAGTTGTTACCTATATGATTATGAGTATTTTGACACTAAGATTGAAAATTTTGGCAGCGTAACGAGAGGATTTGTAAAATCAAAGTAGCCGAATCGAGAGAGTTTGTGTGTGTGTAAATTTTAAACTTGTGAAGTGACTGATGGTGAGGATGGAATGGTTATAAAGGTGAAAGGACACGTGTCAGTCGGTGATTGGGTGTTTAAACGGTTAAAAAATGCGGCTGATAGGTAAATGGTGCGGCTGATAGAAATTCTCGATCGCATGCGATTCACACTTTGGTGTGTGAATCGCATGCGATTCAGCTCAGGTGCAAAGATATCAGCTTAACCGAATCACATGCGATTAAGTCTAAGGGCCAGATTCTAACCATTTGAATCGCATGCGATTCAGCTTTTCTTATTGCAATCGCATGCGATTGAAGTTCAGTTGGTGCCTTTTGTTAATTTATTGCATGCGATTAAAGGTTGTGTAATCTCATGAGATAGCCTATCAATGCGATTGAATAACCAGACTTAGAAAATTATCATTGTGTTGAGCTGTAAGTGATTCCATGCGATAGACATGCCAATGCGATTGGTTGCAATGCGATTGAACCAACTTAGAAAATTGTTGTTTCATGGAATTCCATGCGATTTGAAGCATAGAATGTGATTATTTGAAATAAGACCCATCACTTGGAAATTTTCTGAACATTCAAAATATCTAGAATTTTTGAGTTGAAAATTTGATATTCCAAGATATTTTGATTTGAGTGTTTGTTTTGACACTCTCCCCCTAGACTTAGGCTTTGTTTTTGAAAGTTTGGAATGTTTGTTTACCCTAAACCTGAGAAACACTCGAAACTGGAACCAAAGCCTAAGCCCGGACCTGAACTGGTTTGCGAGTCCTATAAGAAAACCGTTGACTCAAACTCTTTGAATATGTTTTTAAGTTTAGACCAAGTCCTTAATTTGGAGTGTGTCAATTGTATTAAGCTTCTCCCCCTACACATGTGCACAATGTGTATCAAAGTTCTCCCCCTACACAGTTGTAACATGTGTAAAACCAGGAACAAACTCCCCCTCGATTGATGCAGCAGATATCTGCACAGAGAACAAACAGTATAACACCTACTCTAAACAAAAGAAAAGAGAGGAAAAGAAAAGAAGGTAACAGTATGCTATATTTGTAGATTGAGCATGCCTAACTTGGATACCAACTCAGTGAATCGACTTTCGTCTAATGGTTTGGTAAACAGGTCAGCCAGCTGATTTTCAGTAGGCACATACTGTAGCTCAATTAATCCTTTCTCAACGTTATCTTTTATGAAGTGACAACGTATATCAATATGCTTGGTTTTAGAGTGGTGTACCGGATTGCAGGAGATGGCAGACTGAGAGTCACATAAAAGTGGAATTTTGTCATACCTGAGACCAAAGTCTGATAATTGTGTACGTATCCATAGAATCTGTGAACAGCACATTGTAGCAGCAACATACTCAGCTTCTACTGTAGAAGTAGATACGCAGTTTTGCTTCTTTGATGCCCAGCAGACTAGCCGATCTCCCAGAAAGTGTGCATTACCAGAGGTGCTTTTCCTATCAATCTTGCATCCAGCATAGTGAGCATCGGATTAGGCATGGAGATCCAGATTTGAGTCCTTGGGATACCACAGACCAAGATCCATAGACCCCTTGAGATATCTGAAAATACGCTTAACAGCTAACAGATGGGACTCCTTTGGATTCGCCTGATATCTGGCACAGAGACAGGTAGAGAACATGATATCTGGACGACTTGCAGTTAGGTACAGTAAAGATCCAATCATCCCACGGTAGGTTTTGAGATCCACTGGAGAGCCATCTGGATCTGCTTATAGCTGTGCTTTAGCAGCCATAGGTGTGGAGATAGGATTACAGTTGAGCATATCATACTTGGTGAGAAGATCTTTGATATACTTAGACTGGCAAATGAAACTGTCATGACTCAACTGTTTTACTTGGAGTCCGAGAAAGAATGACATCTCTCCCATCATACTCATTTGAAACCTGTTTGCCATTGTTTGTGCAAACTCTTCACTGTACTTTGGATTCGTAGATCCAAAGATGATGTCATCCACATATATCTGAACAAGAATTTTATCCCTACCTTTAGTATTTGTGAATAGAGTGGTATCTGTCTTTCCCTTTGAATAACCCTCGCCTATCAAGTACTCAGATAAGACATCATACCATGCACGTGGGGCTTGTTTTAAACCGTACAAGGCCTTATCTAGAATATATACATGGTTAGGTATTTAGAGTTGATAAAACCTTCTGGTTGTGAGACATAGACTTCTTCTTTAAGTACACCGTTGAGAAAAGCTGTCTGTACATCCATCTGAAAGACTCAAAAGCTGCGGGAGTCTGCATATGCAAGAAAGAGTCGTATAGCCTCAATGCGAGCAATGGGGGAAAAAGTTTCATCATAGTCAATGCCCTCTTGCTGATTGTAACCCTTAGCTACCAACCGAGCTTTGTTTCGGATAACCACTCCATCCGAATCTCTTTTGTTCTTGAATACCCATTTAGTTCCAACAATAGATTTCCCATAAGGCAGAGGAACTAATCTCCAGACTTTGAGACGATCAAATTGGTGAAGTTCCTCTTGCATTGCAATCACCCAATCAGGATCATCTAATGCCTTACAAGTCTTGGTGGGTTCAATCATACTCAAGAAACCCGCGAATTAACATTCATTGGCTGTTGCTGATCGTGTTTGTATGCCAACTGAGGGATCTCCGATTATGTTCTCTTCTGAGTGATGTATGGTCCATTTTATTTCATGGGAGGTGGAGGATGAAGGAATAAGATCTTGAATGTGTCTTGCCTCTTCTTCATCCTCTCTGGAGAAATTTGGGTCTAAATCAAACACAGGTGAGCTATCTTGGTCAGCTATAGGAGCAGTCACAGGGGGCTGTGTGACGGAGACAGATCTAGAATCTTCAGCATATAGATCAGCAAATGGGTTTGTCTCAGTGACCATAGGAGCTGTGATAGTGACACTTGTTTGTGCAGCTGTGTTGTCTCTGTTTTCAGCCACAACAGAGGAAGATTCAGAACGAAAGAAATCAAGCATAAAGTCAAGATTAGAATTTGAACTGGAAGAAATGTCTGATTCTTTATTTTGAATAACTGGTCCTGAACTGGTATGTTCAGAAGCAACCATCTTTGATTTTGTTGGTAAATCAGTAACATCCAATGTATCATCAAATGTTACATTGATGCTTTCTATGATGCTCTTTGTTCGTCTGTTTAAAACTCGATATGCTTTAGACTCAGTGGAATAACCTAAGAAAATAGCTTCATCAGCTTTAGGAGCAAACTTTCCTAGATTATCCTTGT
The DNA here is from genome assembly GCA_947179395.2 of Pulicaria dysenterica. NCBI lineage: Eukaryota > Viridiplantae > Streptophyta > Magnoliopsida > Asterales > Asteraceae > Pulicaria > Pulicaria dysenterica. The sequence goes on along the minus strand of OX359294.1, from coordinate 27,337,526 downwards.
CATTTAGAACAAAGCACCTATTACAAAAGACATGGAAGTATTTGATATTAGGCACTATGCCATTTGCCAGTTCATAGGGAGTTTTATTAAAACGTTTATTAATGAAAGAGCGATTCTGCGTATAGCAGGCGGTGTTGATGGCTTCAGGCCAAAAGGAAAGTGGGAGCCCGGAGTATGACAGCATGGTACAGGCAGCTTCAACCAATGTTCTGTTTCTTCTTTCGACCACACCATTATATTGTGGAGTATATGCTGCAGAGAACTGATGGTTGATCCCTACTAGGTCACAAAAGCTTTCAGAGCATTGTTCTTGAATTCTGTTCCATTGTCTGTACGGATTGAGACAACACTCTGACCATACTTGTTTTGCTGTTGCTTGATGAATGTGATAATTGTTGGAGCAGCTTCATCTTTAGCACGCAGGAATTTGACCCAAGTATACCTGGAATAGTCATCCACCATGACTAGGATATACTTCTTCCCATGCTTGGACTGAATTCTCATAGGATCACAGAGATCCATATGCAGGAGATCTAAAGGCTTGGTAGTGCTAAACACGTGCTTTGATATATGAGAAGCCTTCTTCATTTTACCCTTCTCACAGTCTGCACACAGATGGTCCTTGTTGAATCTTAGCTTGGGAATGCCTCTCACCAAGTCACCAGTGACTAGTTTGTTAATATTTTGAAAGTTCAGATGAGAGAGTTTACGGTGCCATTGCCAAGTAAGATCATTTGAAGCTTCGGACATAAGACACACAGAATTAGGAGAATCATATTTCTACAAATCTATGGAATACAGGTTAGATTTCCTAGAGCCTGCAAGTAGTTCATCATCAGTTTCTGTAATCATAGAACATTTGTTTTTCTTGAATACGACTACCAGATCTTTGTCACAAAACTGTCCGATGCTAAATAGATTATGACCCAATCCTTCAACATAGGAGACCTTTTTGATCTTGATGTGCTTCTTCTCAATGTCTCCGTACCCCATTATTGGTGCAACATTGTCATTCCCAAAACATACAGTCCCGGAGTACTTAGGAACGTAATTTTTGAGAAGACTTTTGTTGCCAGTCATATGCTTGAAGCAACCGGAGTCTCGGTACCACAAGTGAGGCGCCTGCAAAAAGAGAAAAGAGCACGTTTAGGTCCCCATATATGAATGGGTCCTTGTATGTTAGTTCCTATAGGTGAGAGAGTTGCAGTCATAGTAGGTTCAGAGGATGAAACTTCTAAAGATTTATGTTTAGGAACCCAAGTTTGTTTGATCTTTGGGTTAGAGGAAACATAATTGGTAATGATTGGTTTGCTCGGAGGTTTTGTAACCACTGTTGGTATGACAGTTGATGAAGTCGGAGATTGAGGATTCGATCGAGTTGCGCCAAGCGGTATGTTTGTGAATCCATATCCGTGAGGAATTGTTAAGAATTGGTTTTAACTTAAAATTATCAACTGGTTTATGATGAACTGGTTTCTTTGGAGCAGTTGGTGCTATCATTTATTGTGAATGCTTCGGCTTGGGTGTGGTAGGTTTAACATTTTTGAACAATTTTTTGCAGGACCGTTTTTGGGAATGCAGGTATTGTTCATGAGCACTCCATGCCTTTTTGAAAGCTTCATACCCTTGCCGTCTGTAGACTTCCAGTTCTTTGATCGTCAGTAATCGTTTGGATTTGTTTAAGCGTTTAAGTGCATGTGATTGTCGAGTGGTGATCCACTGATGAATGATGTGTCCTTTTGAATTTAAAAATGGGACACAGACTTGGTTAGCATAAAAATTAGTCCAATCAGCACATGGCTTAATGCCTAACGATTTTCTCAGTTGATCATAACAGCATTTTGTTGGATTATGTGCAGAGATAGATAACATGTATCATCGTATCCAATACTATGTGACACTAAAGGATCACACCGCTGCACACCCAATTAGAACATTTTGGATTATAACTATTTGTGTGGAAAAGAATAATTAATTAGTTTAATTAATTATTGAGAAAAGAGAAAAATAATAATAGTTAATTATTATTTAAAAGAGAGATGTTAATATTTAATTTAAATATTAACGGGACCAGTTAATTAATAGTTATTAATTAACTAGAAAGGTCAAGGGGTATTTTGTGTAATTGGTTAATAGTTTAATTAAAGCTGGGCTTTAATTAAACGGGCTTGGCCTTATAAGGATTTATTATATATAAACCTAATTAAGCCTAATCAATCACATTATTATTCAATTACAAGCCTAAAAGAAAAACCCTAACACTCTCTCTCTCTACCCTCTCTCGGCCGACCTCTCTCTCTCTCTCTTCGAGATCAGCGGCGGCGCAAGGCCGCAGCTGGCTGTCGACGGCGGCGCAAGGCTGCCGCAGGTGGTGGTCGACGGCGGCAAAGGTTCACGTACACACACGGGTCACGGTTTGATCCGAGGTTTAATTCTTAGGCGGTCTAGCAGCCAGTTCGAGGCGGTGCAGTAGCGGTGGATAGCCTGCAGCTGTCTAGAGGTCAAAGAAAAGTTTTAATCCCTAAAGGTATAACTTTCTAATCCTCTTCTCTTTTAGTTCCTGTATGAGTTAGATGAGATCACTGGAGGGGGTTTTGATTTCCGCTGTGCATGTATGATAATATGTTTTTATATCCCACAAAACCCTTCACATTTAAATTCACAGTGTCCATGAGTACAACCATCACTCATACAAAACATGGTAGAAGCAATTTTGTTTTGTGAACAGGAATGATTACAGACAGAATCAAACATGAAAATATTTTCACAAACAAGTTTCAAATTTGAACACCTCCTTGTGGATCTAGGAATAGCTCTTTTCCATGATGTAGTTATTTCACACTTCTTGATTCCCTCCTTCTTCACATCTGCAGCAGAGGGTAAAAGATTAGAATGAAGTCGTGGTCGACTAGCTGCAGCTAGTGATGATTCAGGTACGTCTAAGTGCACACGAGAAAGGTGATTGGAAGTGGAAAGTTGCTTTGGTTTGTAAATCTGTTTAAGTTTAAGATTTGTTACAACAGTATTATTAACAGATTTTATAGGAGTGTTGCAAGCTGAAGACTTAGTGGATGCATGAGTGCAATCATCAAGTTGTTAACCATAGAGTGAAAATGTGAAAGGAGTAGGAGGTTGCATCTCTTCCTGGAGTTTCTTGATTCGCTCTTTTAGTGCAAACTGTTCCCTGCATAATTCGTGTATGATCTTTTCATCATGAGCAAAAGACGTCTTAATGCGCTATTGGAGAATGGTAGTTACTTGCATCAGAAAAGAGGTATAAGAGGTAGGAGGTTTGAATTCATCTTGAATGGCTTTGACGAGGTCCTGTTGAATAAGGTGGGTAAAACAAAATTCCTGCAGAGTATTGAATCTGTCTTGTAATTCTTTGTGAGGAATTTATTCAACAGTGGGCTTTGGTGAAACAGGAGAGTAGAGTTCGTCATCAGTGTAGACAGAAGATGAAACATCAGTATCAGATGATGACGTGAGGCAGGTGAGGTATGAGTCATTTAGATCAGAGTAGTCAAATGGAGTTTCAGTGCTGAGATTAAGAGTTCGTTTGACGTCTTCTTTAATACGTTTCTATTCTTGACCAATAAAAACCATCCGTTGGGTAAGGCCTTCGCCAAACAGATCAGCATTGTATAATTGTTTGGACGTAACCTTGCTCAATGCATTTGGGTGTTTGAAACCAAGCCCATCGAATTTCCATCTGGAGAAAGGATGTTCCTTTTCTTTGTATGGAGAGATGATCTTGTCGCTTTGATCACGTTTCGACAAAAGATATTCAAGTTCATAGATTCTGGAGTAAAGAGTACTTAGTTCATTCCTAAGTTCATTTTTAAGAATTCCAGAATCATTTTCAGCACATGCACAGTCTGCTTTAATATCGAATATGGTGGTATTTGTTCTATTAGTTAACTCTAAGAATTCAGATTCTTTAGCAGCTAATTGGATCTTAAGACTAATTAAGTCGTTATCTAACTGCTTAATTATTGTTTGTGCCTCTTTATCCTTGTTGTGTGAAACATCTTCTAGAACTTGATTTCTAGTGGTTAACTCTATTATTTGATTTTCTAACTCTTTCATTCGGATTAATATGGTTTGTATGTGTTCATGTTTAAAACCCATATTATAGTTAGAATTAGAAGATAGCTTCCCGCTTTCCAATCTTTCCTCATCTGAGTCAAAGAGATCATCACCATCATCATCCTCTCTACTTTTTCCACCATTGTGAGCCATCAAACAGAACTGAGCATGATCTTCCCCATCTAGATCACTGTCTGATTCTGTATCATCCAGGAACTGATCTTCTTCTACTAGTAGCGCGTTCCCAGCCTGTCTTTGTTTGAACAGACGGTACTTCTGCCGATAGTATTCTGCATCTTTGGTCTTTTTCATGGGGCAGTTCCAGATTAGATGTCTTGATTTTCCACAGTTGTAGCACTTGGAGTCAGTTTTCTTTTCCTCCTTCTTCTCTTCTCTCTGGTACCTTGGCTTGTCAACTGGAGCAGCTCTTTTGGGCCTCCTTGAACCAGATGTGAACCGTTGTCTATTGTTAGTCTTGTTGAAACGGATCTTGAAGTTCTTGTTGGCCACTATAAGAGCTTGAAACGCAGCTTCTATTGAATCATCATCATCATCATCGTGATCAGAATCACTGAGAACCACGTGTTTAAGTTTCATTGATCTGGATGATGTTTCCCTAGGGATTCTGTCAGCTACCACCAGGGCAAGAGGATCAGCAGCTGGTTGTTTCGGGTTAGACTGCAAGATTTCATCTTGATACTGATTGAGATATTCGAAGATGTTATGGAAGGTGACTGATGTAAGATCTTTGTTGATATGTTTGTAAAGTCTGGCATAGCCCTTCCACTCAGTACCTAATGAATTCAGAAAAACACAGTTCAAATCAAGGCCAGTTCTGACAATTTGATTAAATCTCATTTCATTTTGCAGCTTGCAGAATCTGCCGTATGTTTCAGACAGGAGCTCATTTTCACGAGCTTTGAATTCATGGTAATTGTTGACCAGCTGAGTGCGTTTGATGTACTCTCCTTGTTCAGTGCCTTGTAACTGCTTTTTGATTTCATCCCAGATTTCCTTGGCAGTACCCAAGCTGTCAATCTTCAGATAAATCTCAGATGAGAGACCCTGTTTTAGATAGTATTTTGCTAGTCCCTCAGCTTTCTTTGTCTCCTTTTCAGTAGCAGTCAGCTCATCAATGGTTTTTTCTCTCTCATGTCTGAGAATGGGGGGATTGTTAGTTGGGTCAGCTTCAACGATCCTTGTGAACTTGGTGTTGCCCTTGTGGATGCATTCTATCATCTTGTCTCCACAGATTTCGTTGTGTTCAAGGAAGTCCATGAACCTTCCTTTCCATATATTGTATTCCCCCCGAAACAAAATAAGAGGTTTTGTGTCGGTGCCAATGGACATCATTTCATTTGTACTTGACATGATTACTGATTTAGTGAGAAATGATCGTTTACTTACAAGATGGTTTGATTGTTGGAAAGCTTCACTTTAAAGGTGTGACTGTTCAAGCTTGATTATAGAGTGACTTGAAAATTGATAAAAGAACTAAGTCTTTTGAATTTCAATTTTGAATTAGATCTTACAAAGATTAAATTCAACTTTGAACTAAATAGACTTGAGGTAATGTAATTCACCTTTGAATTAAATCTGATTTAAATTAAATTCAATTATGAATTAGATTGTTAGATTAAGTCCAAATGTCTTAGAGTTCTTTAAGTCAAGTCCAAAGAGTCAATCACTTGTCCAAGTCTTGGGAATGTCACTTTTTAAGATATGTCTTATCGAATGCGAATTGATCCAATAGAGTGCGATTGAGTGAGTAAATTCCTTGAAAACAAACGGGCAGAGTAAGGACTTAGTATTGATTAATAAAGTAACCAATCGAATGCGATTCAATCCTGTTGCATCAAACACTTAGAAAATGAAAGAGTTAGTCCTGACAATCAAATGTGATTGTCAATAGAGTGAATAGTCCGAATAGCACATAAATGGGTCAAGAGTTAATCGCATTCGATTCAATATGTTGAACTTAGAAAACTCAATCGCGTGCGAATCAATAAGTTGAACTTAGAAAACCTTTCAATCGCGTGCGATTAAAGAGTTGAACTTAGAACAATTTTCAATCGTGTGCGATTAAAGAGTTGGAGCCGGCTGATAGGAGTTTCCAAGTGTAAATCGCGTGCGATTCCCTTTATGAGCCGGCTAATAGAATATCAACACTTGAAAGTTGTGATACTCTATAGGCTGCACAAACGAATCGCGTATGATTGGGGATCCGGCTGATAGAGTATGATGTGTCCTTTTCAAATCAGATTGCCATACCCTGAATAGTGTCTAACCACTTTTACTTGATTGGTATCGCAAGTACTTGATTTTCCTTGTACAACTCTTAAACTATTAAGAATTTATAATTAAATAAATTACAAAATACGATTTCTTCTTCTTCAAGTTGTACTTTCAGACCAAGAACACCTTAAATGCTTAAATACCCAGAAAATTTAATGTTGAAAAGGTGGGTATTTAATGACCTTCTTGACCAAATGTATATAAAAACTCCCACGGTTTGTGTTTTTCTTCAAAGAATGTTTTGTAAACTTTGTAAAAATATTGTAACAACCCAAAGGAAATTGAAAGAAGATATAGTTTATACCTTTAACAAGTTCTACGTTTAGAAATCGTTTGAGCTTGAGTTTTTCTTGAAGAAAGATGAAGTTCATGAACCTTTGTAAAACCGAGAGCTTTTTCTTCTTGGAAGCTTGAAATCTTCAAGATTTTGTTGTCTTCTTTCGAACAATCACGAGCCAAAAACAAGTTTGGCTCTGATACCAATTGATGGTCTCGTATTGTATACGGATGAAGCAATGCAAGATGTTAATCTTGTAGTATGTGTTAGTGTGTGTATTCGGTTTCTAGAGAGAGAGAGCCGAGAGAGTATTGAGAACACAAGAACACAAGAACACAAGTGAGTAATATGCAAAGCTTAATTAGAAATGTGGGGGAAATGCCTTTATATAGCATTTCCCCAACTTTGAGTAATTACATATTGCACACCTCAATTTAATAATTCTAACAAAGATGACAAGGTAAAATAAGTAAAGAATTAAAGCATATTCGAGTTAAAATGGGTCAGGTCAAACTTGATCATAGTCAAATTAATTATAAAAATTTAGCTTTCGTTTTGAAATTCTTGAAGGGTTTTTTTTTACAAGTGACAACATAAGCTCAATAAAATAACAACGGTTCTCAAATTAACTCTACCACAACAAAAGACCATCAATTATAAATTATACACAACAGGAATCATTAATTAAAAGTATTATAAATTGATGCACGTCCCTCTAAAGTAAAATTATTCACTCAACCAGTTACAATTTCAGATGAACCCAAAAAGTTGAGTGATATTCATACAAAAAGTGATAAAACATTACGAAAATATCAATCCAGTTCATACACATCAATAATGAATTAAAACTAACATTGATCAAAAAAAAATTAATTGATGATGACTTTTCTATGAAACACAGATAGGCAATTGAAAAAATTAAAGAAAAAGAATCAACTATGGGCTTACACGCGCGCGCGCGCGCGCACACACACACACATATATATATATATATATATATATATATATATATATATATATATATATATATATATATATATATATATTAAAAAGATCAAATGCGAACGAATTATACGATGCGAACAGTGCGAACGGCAAGATATGCAAATATTAGACGGTGAATTTAGGAATTGGGTCAACAAAATGCGTCAAATTTAATAAGCAAGCATGCAAACACCTCATTTTAATTTGGAATCCTTTGTGATCTAACATGTGACGGTGACAAAAACAAAACAACTATATATTATATATAAAACATCATTAACCATTGAGATATAATATTTTTAGGTAAAATGTAATTTTTTCTAATAAAAATTGAGTACTTCAACTAAGATAAAATGACTTTAATAGAACTATGTTTTTTAGATGAGATATAATTATTTTAAGTTAGATGTAGTTATTTTATAGACAAGATGTATGAATTATTATAAAAAAAACTCATGCAAGTGAATTTGAAGAAAGATGTAATGACTTTAAGCTAGATGCAGTGATTTTTTTATAAGAGATGCACAATCTTAATCTTGTCTCCGTCTTCACCCACAAGACTCAACGTACATATTCATATTTGTCTACGACCATCATCTTGAATCTCCATTGTTAACCACATTCTCGTTATTTTACAAACATCAGATGCATCAATTTCTGGATGCACTATTTTTTGCTGCATCTATTTTTTTATTCTATAAAACATTGCGACTATAATTAATTTGTAGTTGCAGGTGTTGGGTTTTAATACACATCGCAATTCATAAAAAAACTTGAGTTATACCGATTCATAACCTAACTGGTTTGAACGATCTCCGAATTGCAATAAAAGAGTTATCATTTATAAAAGCGGAATAAAAGAATAACTTTAATCCTTAAACCCTATAAAAGGATTAAGATCTAGTTATATCACAAGTGTGTATGACATATATATAAAATCGATACATGTGTATATATATACGAAACCTTAATCATATCATAATCTTGATTAGCCTTAATCATGTATGAACATCAAGATTATCATTTAAGAACATCTTACAAACCATACATGTATATATATATATAAATATATATATATATATATATATATATATATATATATATATATATATATATATATATATATATTTGAATTAATTACAAAATTCCTCCTTTTAGATATGTTCCTTTTGCACAATTGGTCCTTTAAGCAAAATTCTTGCATTTTTAGTCCTTTATTTAAGAATTTGTTACATAATCAGTCCTTTACGCTAACAACGTTAGTTTTGACTGTTAGTCAAGGGGCAATTTGGTCTTTTCCAACGTTATACTTGGTACCAAACACAAATTCTTTCCAAACACAGCCATTGCTTTTAATTTTGTTACCAAACACTCTTATTTGACTAACTTTATTACTTTTTCTCACTAATCCATCTCAAACACCTCACATTATCATATTTTCTCTCTCTCCCCCTCTCTTTATATCTCTAACTGTGCAAGACCCACACCACCTCCTGCCGGTCGCTGTCACACCGCGGTCGCCGTCTCCTCACCAACCTGCGCCGCTGCTAACATCCTCCATCCGCCTCCCTCTTCTCTATCTCTCTCTTCTCTACTCTCCTTCTCCACTCTCACCGGTCGCGAACCCTAGAACCGTCATCAAACCTTCACCGTCCCTCTCTCTCCTCGCCGCTACTACCCCCATCAAACCTTCAACCGCCGCCGCTGCCTCCTGCGTATCCAACCACCGGAACCACAGATATGGATTCATCGATCGTTTGAAAAAGTTAGGGTTTTCATTGAATGCTTTTAGAGCTACCTTTTCGTTTTGAGATCTGTTTGTGGTGGTTGATTGTGTTTAGGGTTTTGGTTCAGATCTATTTTGTGGTGGTCGAATGCTTTTATGGTTTTCGTTTCAGATCTACATTTTAGTTTTCGTTTTCACTTCAGATTTGTTGGTGGTGGTTAAATGGAATTACGGTTTTCTTGTAGGGTTTCCTCATCTTCAACACCTGTCAATGGTGATGGAAGATGTTGGTGGTGGTCGTAGTGCCCGAAGAAAACCGGCGGTGACTGTGGTCAAGTCACAGAGAAGAGAGGGAAAGATGGAGAGAGAGAGAGTGTGTGTGTGTCTGTGTTGTATTTGTAGAGAGAGAGTGAGAGGTGGCGGTGGTTGAGTCACCGAGAAGAGAGGAAGAGATGGAGAGAGAGTGTGTGTGTGTGTTGTGTTTGTAGTGAGAGAGAGAGAAATGTATTAAATATGTAGTTAATTATTTAATTAACTTTAAAACTAATTAATGTTGATAAAACCAATAAATTAATAATTAAAAAATGGTAAAATATATTAATTAACTATTTTAATTACAAAATTGGTCCTTTACAAATAAAAAGACCAAATTGCCCTTTAACCTCTAGTTGAATTTAACCACCGTTAGCCTAAAGGACCTTTAGTGTAACAAATTCTCAAATAAAGGACTAAAAATGCAAAAATTTTGCTTAAAAGACCAATTGTGCAAAAGGGGCATATCTAAAAGGACGAATTTTGTAATTAACTCTATATATTTATATTCGCTCGATGATGAGATGAAGAAGAACAAGTGGATAAAGTTGTTGGGATTTCATGGGCAAACAGCAGAAGCAAAGTATAAACAAAATAGCCCAATGTACAACTCATCAAAGCACAAAACAAGAAATCCCAAAAGAAGACCAAACTCTATGTAAATAAATGCAACATGAAAAAGGAAAGAGGTGGTTATACCTTTCTCCTAAGCTCCAGAAATCTTCAATCCTCGTGGTGGTGATGCTCCAGGAACGAAACACGCGGATCTTCTATCGGGATGTACCCCGAGAACACGTCAAACCACGAGTGCTAGCAAGCCTTTGGTAGTACTTCACTTTGAAAACTACTTCAAGAACAACAACTATGATCTATGTTTCTGGAACCCCACATAAGATACTCTCTAAGTCTATATATATTCCCTTAACAGTGTGTGTGTGAAGAAAATGGTAAAAAGTCCTAAAAGAGACTCATGAGGTAGTCTTATATAGACCTCAATTCGTCCCTTCTCTCCTCATAGCCGGCCGAAGAGTCACCTTGGTGTCACACAAGCATTGGCTAGTCTTGAAGGTGATTTGACACAAAGTACATGCAGACTTAGCGGCGCTAACCCCTTAATGGCAGCGGCGCTAACGCGATCTGTCCGTGATATGAGACAAAGTACATGCAGCTGTAGCGGCGCTAACCCCTAGAGTTAGCGACGCTAACGCGGCCTGCGATGTCAACTTTTGTCTTTTGCCATTTTTGGTCCCTTTACATTAGTTGCTGTCAGGTTTGACCCCCGTGTATGACCCAATAGGCCCATACATCATCAACAGCGGTCTAATTGGCGTACGTGCATTAGTGTGCATATTTCTAACAAACTCCCACTTGCACATAATGCACGTACCCATGTAACCATAGACAAAGAGCGGCCTCTAGCAAAGCATCGATGCCCCCAAGTCAGTATGGGTTCTGCCTCCTTGCAGAAAACCATAACCTACAAGAACGTAGAGGTCCTATAGATAAGTGATCAAACATCCTTTTGTTCGCGATATCCTTGTGAAGACAATACATGGATTAATATGTCAATCTCCAGATCGTTCACGATTATGTTTCTCGATCTTGATTGGTGGTGACCAAAATTTAAGGACATATCTGATTCTCAATCAATATTCCTTTGCGCATGGGCATGCTAGTTTTGGTGTCAGCGCCCAATCATCGAGGGGCCCAAGGATATCTCTCATATCAGAGGAACAAATTCCGTTGACTGTACAATCCCATAGCGTGAACCTTGGCTTACTGAACTATTCCCTTTATAATAGCCAGTTACGAACTACATTTTTGAAATAGCCAAAGTAAGAAAGTTTCATGCTATAGTAATTCATACATCTCAGGTCGAAGGACGCAATGATATTACCATCCCGAGTTACTTGTGACCATGATCATGAAGTGAACTCAGGTGCGGGTCTTCAAGTCACTTGAAACTCCTTTCAAGCACAGGTTACTGTTGTGTTTCATGCATTCAATCCTTGATCAATGCATAACCAACACCTAACCTCAACCTTAATTCAAACTTCCTTCCCTTGAAGAATGACTGACTGTGGAAATTTAGAATGTATAAACATTCTGGGAAGTGGTTAAACATGCTAAGATGGAACACAGTAAAGACCAATGAAGGTAACCGCATCATGCGTATATATAGTCTCCACTATATATCGATACAATCATTGGTTAGCAGTACCGCTTACAGTTCCCAAAGCTTAAAAGTAAATCAAACACTTACTAAAACAATGTTAAAGCCTAGTCATTAGCATAAACAATGTTATTATACCTAGTATGAAATTCATCACTAGTATTTGACAACGGCTTAATGATATGATCATCAACACAATATCCCTTTGTACTATTTTGTATTCTCTTATTAAACCACATGCATAGTGTTTATCAGAGAGATCATACACAAGGTTATCATAGTCGTCATATCCTCAATGTTACCGAAGTCTACAATAGGATTAATGACACTTATGATTATTAGAGTCGACATACCCTCAATGTAACCGAAGTTCACAATAGAGTCACTGACACTGGAGTTTATTAAAGTCGGCATACCCTCAATGTTACTGAAGTACACAATAGGGTCAATGAAACTCATTGGAAATTAAATGTCGTATCTACACCACATATTTGTTTATTCAAAACTTCGATTAAAATCGACAGTTTATTAGTGTTGGTCCCTTGTATGAGAATAACAACACGCAACAGGTGTGTAGAAGGGGGGTTGAATACACTTTCTGTGGAAATTGAACAAATCAAATAAAAGTATTACACACAGTAAATCAAACCACAATCAGTCGAATGCTTTTGTTAAGAAGATGAATACAATACTTTGAATAAGAAGATGAATACAATAATTATCAAGTAAGCAACTCTTGATATATAACCACCTAATATAAATCTCTCAATTTCTCAAACTTAGCTATCTATAATCAACTTCTGATTATAGATACTGACGACTCCCTAAACAGGATTTACACAGATTCAATCAACTTATGATTACTTACCAATCTTCACAACAAATGTGAATATTCGAACACACGAACACTTTGGGAATCTGTGAGTTTTCTTGATCAAGTTGAACTAACAAACTCTAATCAAGATTCGTAACACATACGGTGAGGTGAGGTTTTGGCTCTGCAACACTTAGTTGTTTTCTAAGTGGTAGTAGAAGTCGTACCTCTAAACTTATCAGGAGATATGTATTTATAATCATGTTCCTATGGTTCCTAATAAACTGGACTAATCCTAATTTGCTAACTAACTATCGGATAACTCGGAATCTTGAATCTGGAGTCTTCAATCTTCAATCTTGATTCTGAAGTTTTCTTATCCTTTCCGTAGATATAGAGAGTTAAAACAGAATTTAAAACACATTTAAATTCTTTAAAACTGACTTCTTTAGCAGGGTGAGTTACTCAGCTTGAAACTCATCATGCTGAGTTCTTCGAGAACACACTCGAAAACAAACATGGACTAACATGTATAATTATTAACTCATCCTTAGAAGTCTAAAGAATTAACTAAAATATATTTAGTAACTATATTGAGCTGACTCAGTCTTCACACTGAGTCGCTCAGCTTGAAACTCATCAAGCTGAAACTCAATATATATCTTAGTTTACACACACAACTTATCAAACATATTGATAATCTTACTAAGATATAGTCTAAGCTGGTCGAACATATGCTCAACTTATACTCAGCTTATACTTAGTCTGAATCACTATAAATGTTCAGTCTGACTAAGCTTCATAATTCTGTTTAAGTTGTGTTTAGAACTTATATTACTAACTTAACTTTGTCTCATCAAATCTTAACTGATGAGTTCATTTTCCCAACAAACTCCCCCTATTTGATGATGACAAAACCATCAAACAGTTAGTAAGTTTGTTTAACAGAATTATGTTTTAAATCTTAAACTTATCAAGATTTTTACTTTGAACTAATCAAATATTAATTGAAATTATCAATTTTAATTGAACTTATCAATTTTAAGTGGAACATACCAACTTTTAGTCGAACACACCAACCAAACATATTAATGAATAAGAACTTATCATTTATTCATTAAGCTAAACTTATCAGACTTATAAATATGAACACATCACAAAACAGTTGAACATATCAAACAAATATTTGTGCTAATTGAACTTATCATAATACAAAATGTTGATCACTCAGATCATGCACACTAAGTGCTTACAAAAATATTAGAACTAATCTAATATTTACATTAGAACTGATCTATTTATATTTTGAACTCAGGATGTAGAACCTCCCAAAGAATGATTTCTCTGTTGATTTCTTCTAGGAGGCTTTTAGCTTCTGCATCCCCTCTGAGTTCTCTTTGTTGCACTCTGATGATCTTATTCAACTTATACTTTACAAAATGATTTGTGCTATCACCACAGAAACTTCTTATATGTATGGCATCCCTAGCTTTTAGATAACATATTTTATTCAGCTTGATAAAGCTGAGATTGCGAGCCTGATCCTTAAACTTGAATCCCTGAACAGGTGTATCAATACCTTGGTTTTCCTTAAACTCTACATCTTTAGGTATCTTGAATAAGCTCTCCCACTGCAGACCAGGAACTGGAACATGTCTCAATTCCTCAGCTCTATTAACCAACTTGGAAACTTCAGCAAATATCTCTTGCTTGATTTGGGTTTTCTTGAACTTCTTGAGCATAATTAATATTCTTTGCCATTCTATGTAGCCCATCCTGTGAACATATCTCAGGTCCATCCCCATTGTAGATTTATCTTCGAAATCAAAGTTGAGGATGATGGCTCTATCAATTCTACTCAAGGTCTTGCCTCTGATCTCCTTGCCTGTGCTCCTTCTAAAATAGCACTCTTGAATATCCTCGTCTGTATATGGGATAGGATAAGGTCTTGGACCAGTGTATGTAGCTTCAGCTTGTGCCAAAGCTTTTCTCTGTTTTGCCCTTTCTTGGTCTTTTGCCTCTTTTTCTTTTCTCTTCCTTAGCTCTTCAAGCGAAATACCTAGTTCATTGGCTTCCTCTTGCTCGAGCTTTTCAATCATGAGCCTTGTGGCTTTTTCTTCTTCTATCTCCTACTCAGTCTCAGGAACCTCTTCAGCCTCAGATTCAGATTCTGATTCTGTTAATTTTTGTTTCTTGGTTTCAGGTTCATCTTCTTTTAATCTAGGCTCCCCCTCAGGCTGAGCTTACCTCTCTACTCTTTTAGCTAGTACTAGAAGAATTTCAGCTTCAGCTTCATCTTGAACTAGCTTAGTTTCAGTATCAACTTGAACCTTCTCCCCCTTTTTGTCATCATCAATAGGGGTTGAAGTCTGTTGTTGTTGGAGCGCAGCAACTGCAGAGGCAATCTCATGAACATCCTTTGTCAGCTTCTCAAGCCTCTTGTAGATTTGGCGTTTATGCTTCTTGTGCTTGAGATGGAACAAACCAAACTGAGCAGCAATATACTCTTTCAGCTGCTGGATACTTGAGGAGGCAGTGTCAGTGTGAGGAGAGTCTTTGGGTGCATCATCCAAAGGTTGGTGTTTACCTTCAAATTCATTTGCACTAGATTCTGGACCCTATGATTCATCCTGGTTTGAAGATGAAACATTGACAGGTCGTGCACTAGGGTGTGAGAAGTGAAGAGAATGAATAGGGCTCGAAATGTAAAGTGTATGGGTAGGTGGTTGGCTTATGGGTATAGAGGGGGGTGATTGACCCTGGGGATTGGTCAAATGTTCAATGTGACCCGAGTGTGTCTGCTCAGGCACAAAAATAGGCTCTCCCATGGCTAGAGTAGGTGTAGGCTGAGTAGTCACCACATCCGGTATAGGCTGTTGGGTTGTAAAGAGCCTAGAGGTTGACACCTGAAGAGTAGGCATTTCTCCCTTAACTCCTACCGGTAGAGGGATCAATGTGATCTCAGCTCCAATGATGCCTTTAGAGGTGGCACCACGTTTGGCAGTTTTGCGTTTATAGGTATGAACTTTCTCCCTAGTAGCATTAGGCACACTAGGGGTGGCATCAGAGTGGGAGTGTAAATGGAATGAAGGTGGAGGAGATGGGTTAGACTGAGTTGGGTTTACTGCAATCTTGTCTCCAAAAGTGGATGGAGTAAAGTAAGAAGAAAGAGAAATTAGAGAGGTCTTACCAGAGGTAGCTGCAGTGTAAACTATTTCAGCTTGAGCAGAGTGCTCAGCTTGAACTTCTATGTCAGCGTGAGAAGCTCCCCCTTCAGTGGATCCCTCATCTTCACTTTGTGATGAAGATCCCTCAGCAACCAGGAGCATTTGATCACTTAGACCCTCTTGCTCTGGAAAGATGTCATTATTAAACATCTTGGAGCTGAGAGTTGGAATAGGGAACACATCCCATACAGCTTCATATAAATCCCCCAACTCAGCTTCAAGCACCAAGGACAAGTACCTTCTGAATGGCACATGGAGGTCCCTGGTGGTCTTCATTTCTTGGACTTTAAGCTCGTTGAAGATGAGCTGTGCATAGTCTATACGTCTATCGAAGAACATGTTGTACAACAGCTACATTTCGAACTTGTTAACTTGGTCCAAGCCACCAACTTTAGTTCCCAGTGAACGCACCACTGTTGACACCATGAAGCCCCAGCTGGTTGGGAAAGTGGCCTTCTTAATCACCCCTTCAGTTTGAGGGTGACCCATTTGAGGTAGAATTGATCTCGCCACTTGTCTAGTCACGGTGGGCTCGAACACATCTTGAACAGGGAGTTGAAGAACCTCCCTTAGCCATTAAACCGTGAGGGCTACTGTTCGATTGACATTGAGAATAGTGCCTATTATCTCTCCCATGTTCTGGACATGTGTACCAGAACTCCAAAAGATGCTGCGGAGCAATATGAACAGGTGCTCCAATGAAGGCAAATACCAAAGGGCATTTCTGGATGTAGGCTAACTAGATTTCATAACCTCTGCCCTGTTTCCTTGGAGGAATAGCAAGGCAGGCACGCTGATTATTAATTTTGATAGCGGCAATCCGTTGTTTGTAAAGTAGCACCCCTAACCATTATATCACTTAGAATAAGAGTGGTTCCTTCCATCATGAAACTTTGAAAATTACCCTGAGTAAAAAATGTCGTTGCACAGAGCAAAGAGCGTCGCACTGAGCGAGTTAGGGTTTCGAACTCGATGGAACAGAAGATTGCACTTAGCAAATTTGTAGAGAGGTATATAAGCAGATGAAAGGTTTAGAGATGAGAAGTTTAAGCGTAAACCTCTAAAATGCGTGTAAAGTCGTTATATATACCTTTTCGAGGAGAGAGAAAAATTACCGTTAGAATCCCTTTTTAATCCGTTACGCCGGTAAATTACGGCTTGATGTAACATTTAGAGGGTAGAAACTCATCATTCACCAACGGATACAAGTGTAAAATAATAATATTAACAACTAATAAGATTATTAACACTCTATAAATATATCAATACTCAATTGATATATGATACGATTTGACAGATGAATTAATAACACGTAGTAATTAAATCATAGACTGGACACACTAAACGGAGTAAACTTATTACTCAGTTTAAGTCAAGCACTCAACTTGATTCAAGTACTCAGCTTGAGTTGAGTACTTAGCTTGAGATTGATACTCAGCTTGAGTAGAGCACACAACTCAGACTTAATGACACTGAGTCAATTGTTGTTTGAGACTGACTCAAACTTCTTTCCAACTACACTGAGTTGTGTAAAACTTGGTTATAGCCAACCAAACGTGTGAACATATCACTCAGCATGAGTGAAGCACATAGCTCAGACTCAATGACACTTAGTCAGTTATGTTTGAGACGGACTCAAACTATATAATAACTACACTAAGTTGTTAAATTATGTTTGGAACTAACCAAACGTGTGAACTCATTATTCAGTTTGACATATTGATTAGTTTATGAAAACTTATTTATAAACTGTGCACTTAGCTTAAGACACTTAGTCTTTGTCAAACTGAGAACTCAAATTTTAGACACTTAGCTAGGGGTTGAGCATACCCAATTCACTTAGCAGATATATAAACCTCTTTTCATCAAGGGGTTTAGTAAAGATATCTGCTAATTGGTCATCAGTGGAGATAAATTTAATTTCAACTTTACCTTTTTCCACGATGTCCCTTATGAAGTGATGTCTAATTTCAATGTGTTTGGTTCTTGAGTGAAATACTGGATTGTAAGTGATGGCTATTGCACTTTGGTAATCACAGAAGATAGGAGTTTTCTTGAAACTCATACCAAAGTACCGAAGCTGATGCTGCATCCACAAGATTTGAGCACAACAGCTCCCTGCTGCAACATACTCAGCTTCAACAGTTGAAGTAGCCACTGAGTTCTGTTTCTTACTAGTCTAGCTTACTAGTTTACCTCCAAGCAATTGACATCCTCCAGTTGTTGATTTTCTATCTAATTTGCACCCAGCATAGTCAGCATCAGAAAAACCAACTAATTCAAATCCAAAGTCTTTTGGATACCAAATACCTAGATTTGGTGTACCTTTAAGGTACCTAAAGATCCTTTTCACAGCTTGAAGATGTGATTCTTTAGGATCTGCCTGATATTGTGTACAAACACATGTAGCAAACATAATATCAGGTCTACTAGCTGTCAAATAGAGTAATGAACCTATCATTCCTCTATAGGTAGGCTGACACACAGACTTACCATCTGAGTCTTTACTCAGCTTGATAGCTGGTGACATGGGTGTTCTCATGGTTGAACTAGAATCAAAACCATATTTCTTTATCAAATCAAGAACATACTTGCTTTGATTGATGAAATTTCCATCAAGCTTTTGTTGTATTTGCAGGCTTGGGAAATATGTCATCTCACCCATCATACTCATCTTGTACTTTTGTGACATTATTTTGGAGAAAAAATCACACAGAGATTCATTTGTAGAACCAAAAATGATGTCATCCACATAGATTTGTACAAGAATCACCTTTCCTCTACTCTTTTTAATAAAGAGTGTCTTATCTATACTACCTCTGGTGAAATCCATGGATAATAGATAAGTGGACAGTGTATCATATCAAGCTCTTAGAGCTTGTTTAAGACCATACAAAGCTTTGTCTAACTTATAGACATGATGTGGAAACTTTGAACTTACAAATCCAGGAGGTTGTTTCACATAGACTTCCTCCTGAAGTTTTCCATTTAGGAAAGCACTCTTCACATCCATTTGATAGACTTTGATGTCTTTATATGCTACATAAACCAGGAACAGTCTAATGGCTTCAATTCTAGCAACAGGGGCAAAGGTCTCATCATAATCAATTCCTTCTTCTTGCTTATACCCTTGTTCTACCAGCCTGGCTTTGTTCCTAACTATCACTCCATCCTTGTCCATTTTGTTTCTATAGACCCACTTAGTGCCTATAATCGTATGATCTTTGGGGGCAGGGACAAGATTCCAGACTTTGTTTCTCTCAAACTCATTTAATTTCTCTTGCATAGCTTCAATCCAATCCTCATCTTCTAAGGCTTCTTCAGTCTTCTTTGGTTCCATTTGAGATAGGAAACCAAAGTGAGCAACATAGTTAGCTGTGGCCTTGGATCTGGTCATGACCTTTTCTTGGACATGTCCAATGATTTGATCTCGAGGATGATCTTTGAGGAATTTAAATGTTGTAGTTGGAGAATTTGGTTCTGAATCTGAGTGATGTTGAGAACTCTGAGGTGAACACACATCCTCAGTCTCAACAACAACATTGTCAACAAACTGATGATCACTAAGATTCTCAGTCTGAGTGACCTCAGCTCCAAAATGATTTATGAACTCATCATCTCTCTCAGGTTGAGAGTTCCTTGGAGCTTGTGATGATTTCTTAGATGAACACACATCCTCATCACTATCATCTCCTATGACATACATAGGATTTGACTTATTGGTTTCCCCTGGCCTTTCAAGCTCACTCAGACTGATCGAGTCAGCTTGTTTTTTCTCAGCTTGATCAAGACTGTCTTCATCAAATGAGACATGTATTGATTCTTCGATGGCCTTTCTCCTAGTATTATATACTCTGTATGATTTGGAAATTTAGGAATAACCAATAAATATTAAAGGTTCAGCTTTGGGTTCCAACTTATGGAGCTGATCTCTTTGATTCAGCACATAGTATTTTGAACCAAAGATATGGAAATAACCTATATTGGGCTTTCTAGACTTGTACATATCGTATGAAGTCTTTCCATGTCTTTTGAAAATGATTGACCTATTCTGAGTATAACAGACTGTACTAACAGCTTCATCCCAGAAATAGAGTTTCAATCCTGCCTAACACAGCATTGTTCTCGCAGCCTCAATTAAGGTTCTATTTCTCCTTTCAACAACTCCATTTTGTTGTGGAGTTCTGACAGATGGGAAATTTTGTAATATTCCTTTTTGTTCACAGAAGCTTTCAAGAGTTGAGTTTCTGAACTCAGTCCCATGATCACTTCTAAGTTGCGTTACGGACAAACCTTTTTGCAACTCTTCCATTTTGATGAAACTAATTATCTCCAGGGCAGCCTCACTTTTGGCTTTAAGGAATATTACCCAGGTGAATCGTGAGAACTTATCTACTATCACCAGTGTGTACTTCTTGCCACTCAGGCTTGGAGTACTTATTGGTCCAAATAGATCCATATGCAATATATGCAATTGGTCTGTTATTGAAAATTTTTGCATTGATTTAAAGGACCCTTTATGATGTTTCCCTTGTTCACAGGCCGAACACAATTTGTCTTTGACAAATGTGATTTTTGGTAATCCAGAGACTAACTCTTTATTGAATAGCATATTAATATTTTTAAAGTTTAAATGAGACAAACGATTATGCCATAACCAACTCAGCTCAGGAACAGAATGGGAATAAAAGCAGGTTTCATTATCGGGATCAGCAAAATTAAGATCAAGTAGATACACATCTTTTTCTCTTTTAGCTATTAATACAGGCTTTCCCTTAGCATTATAAATTGTTCCTGCTTTCTTCCTAAAAGTAACAACATTATCTTCATCACACAATTGACTTATACTAATCAGGTTGTGTTAGAGACCTTTGACATATACAACTCTCTGGAATGTAACTTTGCCAGCTTGCATCTTCCCATAGCCTTTTGTTCTTCCATTGGAGTTGTCACAAAATGTTACTTTAGGACCTTCATTTTCTTGGAAATCACTAAGAAGTCCTTTCCACCCAGTCATGTTCCTTGAGCATCCACTATCTAAGTACCATTTACTTGAACCCTGCACATGATATAAAAACTAAACACATTAGTTTTGTTTGGGAACCCACTTCTTGGTGGGTTCTGATGAGGAGCACTTAGCCTCTCCATCGGGTTGAACTGACTGTTCCGCTTGAACAGGAGCTGAGTCTTGTACTGGCTGATCAGCTTGTTCTTGTTCAGGCCTTGAGATTTCTGCGTCACAGTCCTTAGCCTCATGACCTCTACTTCTGCACTTGTAGCATATCCTTATTCTAATGATTACAGGAGGTAGATTGTCCAATAATCCTTGTGAGAACTTACTCTCAGTTTTAGGATTATATGTTGTGGATAACTTTTCAACTTTGTTAGCAAGTTGATTCACTTGATGCTCACTGACTTTGGACTTACCTTGGTCAGATCTTTGTTTGTTATGCTTGGAAGCTTGACCAACAAACTTGTTTTCCATGACCTTGGACTTACCTTTGTCATGCCTACTGGACTCACCAGTTTCAACAGGTTTGGACTTACCACCGTTGATCTTCTTGGACTTACCAAGATCCACAACTTTGGACTTACCATAGTTGTGATTTGACCTCTGACTTACAGTGGTCTTCTTATTCTTGTAACTTCTCTCCGAGCCAGATAGAGAATGTTGTCTTTTGAAAGGATTTGGATTAAGCCTTTCTATGTCTGAAGTTCTTTGAATAGGCTGAGTGCTTAATCTGTCCAGCACAGACTTACCATGCTGTTTGGATGTTGAGCACTCTTCTCCGTGATCTTTAGCTTTCACAAACATATTGAATTTCAAGCTTGGATCATGTTTTTTCTCTGAGGCTGACTTCTGAGACTTAATCAGTTGTCTATCTTCCTCAGAATCTGTACTTGCTATCTCATCATCAGCTACATAAGCTGCTGTTTGATAGTGACCTCCAAGTACAGCCTTTACCTGTTTAGGTATTTGTTGGTTTATGCACTTTTCAGCAGCTTTGATGACTTACACCAAGACTCAGTGACCTTTTGGAGCTGGTCAGCTTTTTCTTTAGCTTCCTGAAATTCTTCACTTAGAAGTTTGTTAATGTGTCTTTGACATTCAAGATCACATTGTGCTTTCATACCAACATCAATGAGAGATTGATTTTCCTTAATCTCATCTTTAAGTTTAGCTATTTCAGCTTTGAGGTCAGTCTGAGACTTAAGGCTGCTGGTCTTGAAATCATTTAGCAGATAATCAAACGCAAGACCCTTTTCTTTATTAGTGTAAGAGTAGAAATTACTGACCTTATACATGGAAGCAGGATCCCAATCACTGAGCTTGTTGTTTTCCTCAGCTTCCTTCATGTCAGCTTCAAAGATTGATTCGGACATACCATAATCAACCTCATCGATTTCCAACTCTTCATCTTCTTGAGCCATCAGACATACATCATCATCTGAGGTAGATGATTCTGTATCCCAGGTTTCAGCAATTAGTCCTTTTGTACTGGGTTTGTCTTCAGGCTTTCCTTTCTTGAGCTGAGTGTATTTATTCTTGTACTTATCAGCTCTGTAAGCATTCTTATCAACAACTGATGTTGATTCTACCTTCTTTAATCTGCACTCAGCAGCAATGTGTCCCTTCTTCTGACAGTTGAAGCACACAACATTCTTGGCATCAAAAGAACTCTTTCCTTTGCCCCTGTCAGATCTTCGTCTTCCCCTTTGAGCTCTTCTCAAATTTCTGGCTAACATTGCCATTTGATCAGTGATATTCTGGACATCATCAGTATCACTTGAGTCTTAGTCTGAGTGGTCAGCTTGAGATTCTGACACAGTCTCAGATTCAACAACCAGTGTCTTGGAGATTTTCTTCTTTTTCTGTGCAACCAATGCAACTTCATTCTTATCCAAAGACTCCTTGAGTTGTTGTTGAGAAGTTCTCTTGTGTTCAGTGATCTGTTCATGTAGAAGAGGGGTTGAATACACTTTCTACGGAAATTGAACAAATCAAATAAAAGTATTACACACAGTAAATCAAACCACAATCAGTCGAATACTTTTATTAAGAAGATGGATACAATACTTTGAATAAGAAGATGATTACAATAATTATCAAGTAAGCAACTCTTGATATATAACCACCTAATATAAATCTCTCAATTTCTCAAACTTAGCTATCTATAATCAACTTATGATTATAGATACTGACGACTCTCTAAATAGGATTTACACATATTCAATCAACTTATGATTACTTACCAATCTTCACAACAAATGTGAATATTTGAACACACAAACACTTTGGGAATGTGTGAGTTTTCTTGATCAAGTTGAACTAACAAACTCTAATCAATATTCGTAACACATACGGTGAGGTGAGGTTTTGGCTCTGCAACACTTAGTTGTTTTCTAAGTCGTAGTAGAAGTCGTACCTCTAAACTTATCAGGAGATAAGTATTTATAATCCTGTTCCTACGGTTCCTAACAAACTGGACTAATCCTAATTTGCTATCTAACTATCGGATAACTCGGAATCTTGAATCTTGAATCTTCAATCTTGAGTCTTCAATCTTTAATCTTGATTCTGAAGTCTTCTTATCCTTTCCTTAGATATAGAGAGTTAAAACACATTTAAATTCTTTCAAACTGACTTCTTTAGTCAGGCTGAGTTACTCAGCTTGAAACTCATCAAGTTGAGTTCTTCGAGAACACACTCGAAAACAAACATGGACTAACATATATAATTATTAACTCATCCTTAGAAGTCTAAAGAATTAACTAAAACATATTTAGTAAATCTATTGAGACTGAGTCGCTCAGCTTGAAACTCATCAAGCTAAAACTCAATATATATCTTAGTTTGCACACACAGCTTATCAAACATATTGATAATCTTACTAAGATATAGTCTAAGCTGGTCGAACATATGCTCATCTTATACTCAGTCTGAATCACTATAAATGTTCAGTCTGACTAAGCTTCATAATTCTGTTTAAGTTGTGTTTAGAACTTATATTACTAACTTAACTTTGTCTCATCAAATCTTATCTGATGAGTTCATTTTCCCAACAATTAGTATAGATTGGCTTGCAGTAAAACTTACTCAAGACAACTCTATTTTCGTCGAACATCAATAACATACATCAGTATTTCTTGAATTTTAAAATCCATGTTGATGATAAACAAGCGGTAGATTGAAGGATTGCTAAGATAACTATGATAAGGTTGAGAAAGAATCTCGTTTTCACCTTAGAACACACATAGTTTATTTCTTGTAAGTGTGGCAACCCTGACATTTCCTTGTGCATCACAAGGGTTATATACCTATAAGGTATATTTACAATAAGCACCCTCAACTATTCTTGAACTCCTATTCTATTACAATAATATAGTTCTAACAGAATCCACGAAGTATTTTTCACGCTGGGTCAATCCAATATTCGTAACCCTAACGAATATCCGTAAATTTTGTTCCGCAAAAACTGTTTGCAGCTATATTCGATAAACTATCGAATCTACCCCAAAATTACGATGACTTTATAGCCCTATCAAGGTTCCCACCAAGATAAGCAGTCACGGATAGTGTTTCGAATAAACCTAGTTTATTCCTGGATAATCCAAAACATACAAAATTGTGAAGAACAATGAAACTAATTTCTACACCCTTCCATATTCCACCCTGGAATAAAAGGTGCATAATTTCTACCATTTCATTGACTCGATTCACGGTGTCAATCTCAATTACTTATTATTTTATATTGTAACTTATCACAGATTACAACGTAAAATAATATGATAAAAAACCTAAAACTCAAGACTAGTATCTAGAGGTACTCTTTCTTGGTTTTGCTAGAAATCGTTCTTGTAACCTAAGAACAATTCTAGACTTACTTATTTCATAAAATTCCTTAAACTTGGAAAAAACTGGAAAATAACTCCTTAGTTTCTGATTTTATAAAATAACCTTCCTGTAATTAAAACTTTAATTACATTTGTAGATAAATTAAATCTTACTAGATTTATCCATTTGAAACGATAAAACTTTCTTACACCTACTTGTAAGAACCTTGAAATTAGATTCCCTGTGTATGCCAACACTAATCTAATATCACTACTAAGAATGTTAAAAAACATCCTATTTTATAATTTCTAACGTTAACCAACCAACAACATTTAATTAAGCTGATTTATTGAACTTAATGAGCATAATTTTTGTTTAAGTCATAACTTGACTAAAAAACTTGCAACGATATCTTTATCGAGTACCTCTCAATAAATCATGCATTCCTCGGATTAGTTATTTCTGAAGAACTTACTATTTTAGATAGCTTCTAAAAACATCCGATAATTAGATACTCTAGAAGTTCAAACTTGTATTGATCACACTTGTTAAAAAAAACTTTTATTAACTTTGATAAATACATTAGTCAGATTCTCCCACTATCTTTTATGAAAAAGTGCATTACTTTAAAACATTCCTTTAGGCTTTAGTCAATCCTTGACTACCATGCCTAAAACTTGTGTTCCAAACACATGCTTTAAAACTTAGTTTTTGCAAGAAATTCGTTTTATGAAACCAAGAACTTGGATCTTTACATATCCATCTTTCTAATTACAGAAAGTGGTTTCATCAACCTTGCCATGAGTGTAAAACACTTGTGAGGGCACTTTAAATTTCTTTCCAAAACATGTAGTATAAAACTCCCTTGATTACCATAATCATTTTTATACTTCCTTAAATGTTTTATCAAAAACTATTTTCACTTAGAAATAATAACTATCATTTCTATTTAGTTCAAGACTTTGAACATTCACTTTTCATAAATAACTTAAACACTTGTTAAATTAGAAAAACTATATAATTTTATAAACAATACTTGTTTATTTAAGCGTTTGAAAAAGTGGAGCCAGCATTTATATAACTACAACAAATCATAGCATAAGATTATTATGAATCACCAATCAAGTCAAGACTTGACTTATTGGTATTCTTTTAGTCACAACTGGACTAATCCTGAATCATAAGAACATGTGCACGGATATATAACTAAATAATTAAATTTCCATAAACTCAAAAGTATTCATAAACCAACAATATAAAAATTGTTCAAATAAACTATAAGAGTTTAATAAACTAGGAAATGTAAATATTAATAATATCCGCATGCTGCATGTTTGATCTCCTCATGCTGGGTCATATCACTTTCCATCCCCTCCTGCAATAAACGATTGCAAAACGTTAGAATACTCGTAAAAAACTTTTACAAGTGGAAAGTGACAAAGAAGCTAATCACGCAATACCTGAGGAGCCAGACTTGCCTCATGCCTCGTGACCTTTCGGACAATCTCGTTTCCAATGTCCGGTCTCGCCGCACCTGAAGCACCGATTCTTGGTCCTTGCCTTATTTGGCTTCGGCTTCTTGCCTTTGTTGTCGTTATTAGCCCTGGGTGCACTTTGGCTGGGCTGGGCCTTGCCCTTTCCCTTTCCGTTGCGCCCCTTCCTCTTCTTACGTCCACCATGTCCCACCATAAGAATGTCCTTAGAATTGGTCCCGATACTCTGCTCAGCTGTCTTGAGCATGGAGTGCAACTCAGCCACGGATTTCTCCATGTTATTCATGTTGTAGTTGACTATAAAAGGCTTATAGTCATCTGACAACGAGTTGAGTATTGTATCCGTTCCTAGCTGCAACGGTACTGGGTGCCCAAGTCTCTCTAGGTGGTCCATGTAACCTTTCATTTTCAATACGTGGTCACTGACCGAGGTCCCCTTAGCCATCTTGCACGAGTTAAATGCCCTAGTTGCATCATAACGCTCCGTGCGGGCTTGGTCCTGGAACATGTCCCTCAGCTGGAGGATCATGTCATAGGCAGAAGTTTCCATCATGCTTGATTGCAACTCTAGACTCATAGTTGCAAGCATGAGGTAACTAAAATCCAAGGCGTCATTGGAGCGCTTCTGAAAAGCCTCCCTGACCTCTGCCCTGGCATTGCTGGCAGGGGGATTTCCTAAAGGTTGTTCTAGGACATGCCACTTTCTCTCGTGCCTCCGTACGATCCGGAGATTTCTCTCCCATGTGAGAAAGTTGGACCCGGTGAGATTATCCTTCTCAAGGATAGAGCGGAGAGAGAGGTTATTAGTACTAGTAACATTGGTTGCCATCTACAAATTAAAACGTTGGTTTTATTAGTAATTGCATATAAAATTTCTAATTATATATCATCAAACCCATAAATAATATATATTAGACCTAGGACCCATATTTCACATACTTGACGCAAGGTTTGGGCACTTCCCGCCAAGTCATGCTATTTCTGGTAGGTAACACCCTGTACCAATCAAACCTTACTGATACGACTCCTAGAACCTCATAGAGCACTTAGACCCAGTCTAGTATGTTTAACTCTACTCTAGTGCTTTTTGGGCCGGGACTCCCGATTATCATCAAAATAGATCGCACCACCTAAGACAGCATGAATTCTGGCCGGGACTCCCGATTATCGCAGAATCTTTCATGCCTTTTCCCGCAATGGTTTGAACCCGGATGCCCAAGGTTTGGGCACTTCCGACACCCGAGTACCGTTTAACAGTCAAGGTGTACCATTAGGTGGGTAGCACACTGATCTAAGAGTTTTCTTGGGTTTTAATTAAGTTCAAAGAAAAAACTTAATTTTCCAGATTTTGAAAAACCATTTTAAAACTAACTGTTTTAAAAAATACAAGATTTACATGTGTACCTTAACTAGATGCACAAAACGGACTTTATAAGTTTCAAACTTATAAACTTGACAAAACTTTTAAATTTATAAAAAAGTTAATTAATACGACTACCAGACTGAAGTCGTATTCTAGTTTGTCATAGAACGTGGTTTTTCACTGTTTAATAACAACCTGTTATTAAACCCCTTTTATTTACCATCACACGCATGCATATATATACCATATATATATATATGAAAAGCAGTAAATAAATCACAACCACGCAGATAATAATAAGCATATAAAGCCCTATAGTTTTGCCAACTAATCCTAACGTCAATCCTAAGGATGAAATGACTTGGATTCGCCTTTCTTGATGTGATGCTCCCACTAGCCTTGACACCTCCCCGAAGTATCAGTGCTACGCGTATAGAACACCATTTACCTTGTCACCTTCTTGGAGTCCTTCTTGGTCAGGGGTTAAACTATTACTAGTCTATTACAAATACAATATTGAATGGGGTTGTAAATGGCATGCAGGCTGTTGGGATTTCGTGGGCTCACAACGGAAGCAAGGTACAACAAGAATAGCCCAAGGCACAAGCACATAAAGCATAAAAACTAGAAATCCCAAAATTGACCAAACTCTATGTAAAAGAAATGCAACTTGAAAAGGAAAGAGGTGGTTATACCTTTCTCCTTAGCTCCAGAATTCTCCCAATAGTCGTGGTGGTGATCCTCCAAGAACGAAATCACGGATCTTCTATTGAGGTATACCCCGGGAACAAGTCAAACCACGAGTGCTAGCAAGCCTTGTGATACTTCAACTTGAATATAACTTAGGAACAGCAACAATGGAGACCAAATCTGGAGTTACCTTCTCTAGAGCTCTCTCCTGGTCTTGGTAGCACCAAAGAGAGTGTAGTGTGTGTAGAACACTTAGAGAGAAAGTTAAGAGAAGAACATGAACAAAATGAATTAATGGCGAGACTTAAGACTCCCAATTCTCTTATAGAAGACAATCAACTAAATTTCTTCTTCATAGATCCGGTTCTTCAAGCTCTTCCTTCTTGCAACGAACAGACCTACACTTTGTAACTAAATAAATTTGTGACAAACGTGAGTCTTATAGCTCGGGTAAACAACCCAGCTTATTAAGGAATAATAATGAAGTAAAATCATGAATGTACCTCAAGTAGGAAAATTAACTCTCTCTTTTCTGAGAAGTTTTATATCCTCTCGGCACGAAGGGCAGGCATGACGGCCCCAATCCCCAAATCTACCGCAGAAGTAGCAAACCACCCCATGTTGAGTCTCCTTAGGCACGTCATCAATGTCCATAGACTCAAAACTTGAAGCAAGCTTGGAAACTCCAACTTCTTCTTTTAATGGGATCGATTTCTTCTTCTTGGCAAGAAGTTGTCCCTTAGAACCAAAAATGAGAGTGGATGAGGATGATGTATGCTTGGACATGTTAGATTCTACAACCGTCAACATTCCATGCAATTCATCTATAGACATTTCCTTTCCATGCATATCATAGTCCTTTACAAACTTTTCATATGTGGAGGGCATAGACTGAAGTATGAAATTCACACCAAGCTCCCTCCCTATAGGAAAACCTAATCTCTCCATCTGGTCCATGTATGATTTCATCTTCAAAATATGGGCACTAACACTCCCGCCTTCCTGCATTTTACAACCGGTTAGACTTTTAACACACTCATAATGTTCTTGCCTAAGTTGCTGTTGGAATACATCCTTAAGCTTGTTAATCATGTCATACACAGTCATGTGCGCAAATTGCTTTCGCAGTTATAAGCTCATACTTGATAACATGAGACAAGCAACATCGTGCGTATCCCTAACACGCTTTTCATACGCGTATCGGATAGTCAATTCCGCATTGATAGCAGGTGGTTCAGGAAGGGGTTACTCAAGGATGTGCAACTTTGACTTGGCACGTAGGAAAATCCTCAATTGCCTAAGCCAGTCAACAAAGTTCACTCCCGTGAGTTTCTCCCTTTGTAGGAACATACGAAGTAAAAAGTTCGACGTGGTATTGTTTTGATTCGACATCCTATATTAATTAGAGTACATGAATTAGTTAGTTTGATTTAATCCTCGTTAAAATAATTACCCTTATCGTCTCGAAAAATATTTTAACAAGGGCTAAGAACCATATTTCACTCCAATTCATGACGGGGTTGCCGCAGATCACTTCATGGAGCTATTTAGGCCGATAACCATTTTACCGTTTGCAATCTCTATTGCAACTCTTAGACACTTGCGGGATCCTACGACAACCAACGGTCGTTTGGCATGTTTGATCCCTTCTTGCACCAATTCCAAATTAAAATTCTTGGTTGACTCGTGCTAAGCTCGACTATCACTCAAGGATTTTAATTTGTAATTGTAAATCGTCCAACAAGATACACGGTGATACCCCGACAACTACCGGCTCGTGCTAAGCTCGACAACCGATAATTTCAAGATCCCACACTTACCTTCCACACAGATCCACATGGAATAACTCATACTAAGCTCGACAATCACTCCATACTTCACTAGATTTGGGTGGTGTCATCTTTTGGATGGCGCAAGATTTACGTTTTTATGAAAACGGGATTTTGTTTTCGGCCTGGTTACAGATTAACTTGTTTAGTGACAAAAGCTAACTAGGTGAGTTAATCTTGTATGTGAGCGCACGCGAGAGTTGTAAACCATTTTTACCAAATCTCTTGTTATTTTATTAATTTCGAAAAATTATCTAGCATGCGAATCCTAAGCAAACCATGCAAGAATAAAATAAAATCACATCACACGCATATATACCAAATAAATTGGTAACCCTTGCCATAAATCCTATGCGTTCTTCCCGTGAGCCAAAACGGGTAGAACGTGGTCAACTAAGGGACGGAAGGTCTTCAATGCGAGCTCCCACTAGAACCGCTATCTCCAATGGACTTCACCGGCTTCTATGGACACGCTCCATCTCCTTCCGACTCCATCTTGTGTGTTTTCATCCAAATTGTACAACAAATACAATAGAAATTGAAATGGCATACAAGCCACAATAATTTCCTATTTATCTAGTACAAATACACGGATGAATGAAATGACATACAAGCCACAATATTATTACAAATATAACAATTTTAATAAATATTACAGCCCATATGTGATATTAAATCACCAAATTGCATCCAAACACACAAAGTCAACCACAAGGTCAAAGGCAAGGTTACCAATTTCAAATCTATCACATACAACTAACCAAACAAGATGGTAATAAAATTACCAAAACAAATCTGGAACAAAATTCTAGAATCACAAAAAGGCTAAAAATTCCCGAGACCAAAACTGATTTTAACTTTGAAACCAAAACTGTTACAGCGCGTTAGCGCCGCTAACATTTATGAGTTAGTGCTGCTAACCCGAGGTTAGCGCCGCTAACCTTGTTCGAACAGAAAACAACCATTTTGATTTCGGAATTTTTCAAGCCACCAAGTGCAAATCTAATATAGAGGTGGCTCTGATACCACTGTTGGGATTTCGTGGGCTCACAGCGGAAGCAAGGTACAACATGAATAGCCCAAGGCACAAGCACATAAAGCATAAAAACTAGAAATCCCAAAATGGACCAAACTCTATGTAAAAGAAATGCAATTTGAAAAGGAAAGAGGTGGTTATACCTTTCTCCTTAGCTCCAGAATTATCCCAATAGTCGTGGTGGTGATCCTCCAAGAATGAAATCACGGATATTTTATTGAGGTATACCCCGGGAGCAAGTCAAACCACGAGTGCTAGCAAGCCTTGTGATACTTCAACTTGAATATCACTTAGGAACAGCAACAATGGAGACCAAATCTGGAGTTACCTTCTCTAGAGCTCTCTCTTGGTCTTGGTAGCACCAAAGAGAGTGTAGTGTGTGTAGAACACTTAGAGAGAAAGTTAAGAGAAGAACATGAACAAAATGAATTCTCACTTGAATATCTCTCTACTGCCTCCAGACTCAAATAACCCCTCAAAGGCCGGCCATAGTGGATTCCATGAGTCCCACATGCATTGGCCACTTTGGATGGTGATATGACAGAAAGCCAGCTGCAGGGTTAGCGGCGCTAACCTAGAGTTAGCGACGCTATCTCAAAATGGTTAGCGGCGCTAACGGGGCCTGCCAGCGATTTGACACAAAGTACAAGCAGCCGTAGCGGCGCTAACCTCTAGGACTTAGCGGCGCTAACCCTTTAGAGTTAGCGGCGTTAACGCGGCCTGCAATGTCAACTTTTGTCTTTTGTCATATTTGGTCCCTAAACTTAAGTTGCTGTCAGGTTTGACCTCGGTGTATAACCCAATAGGCCCATACATCATCAACAGCGGTCTATGGCGTACGTACATTAGTGGGCTTATCTCTAACACAGGCCTCCCCGAACCAGTACAATATTACAAATAAGAAAGGGATTGTAATTGGCACGCAGGCCTTCCCAAAATCCAAAATAAAAGAAGAATAAGAAAAACGAGTCCTAAGTCGGCAAAACTATAACTATACAACCACGCAATTATATATAAGCATTATATATATAAAAGTCAACCACACAGTTATAGTAAATAAACAAAAACTGTGCTGTTAAGCACACAACCTGATTTGTTTAAACTATTCTCATTTATCCTTTTGATTAATACCTATTAACCAAAAACGAGAATTATGATCTTCTAATTTATTTGACAAAACTAGGTTTTCAACAAGAATTAAAAAACTTAATCTTATTCAAAACTTGAATGAAATCCTTATGTCGGATTTTATTACTAGTTATCCAACAACTTAAAACCGACAACTTTTGGTCAATTAAATAATTATCTTGTTTAATTCTCCATCTTATTATATAAACTTTATCCTTTTAGAATTTATTTATTTAAAAATGACTTAAACTAGCCATAATAAATAAATATCTAAAATATATATTTTAACTAAGCTAATTAAAATATATAATACTAGTTTATATAACACCTTTATTAATTTTATAACTTAAAATTAATAATCCTTTCGTATTAATCCGGAAAAACTATCTTGGGCCAAACTCTCCCGTCAACCTGAGAAACCCACTGGGCCGAGAACCCATTTAACTGAAAACCTTATGGAGCCGAGACCCACCTTGGGCCGAAACCCTTTGGGCTGCGGAACACATTTGGCCTAAGCCACTTGGACCGTGGCATCTTGGGTCGAAATCACTTGGGCCAAAGCCCACCCTGACCCTTAGAGCGGCCGCCGTGAGGCCTAACTGGCCTTAGCGCCGCTAACAGCTATCACCCGAGAAGGTGATGATCTCGGTTCTCATTTTTCCGATTGATACATGAAATAAAATATTTTAAATCCTTTTTTTAAACTATTAAAACTAGCTGTTTTAATATACTGATTAAAAAACTGGATTTAATTCAAAAACCAAAAAACCTATTAATTATTAATATTAACAAAACTTATTTTATTAATAATTAATTATCCTAAAACTTGATTTCAACCTTTTTAAACAAAAGTTCAAAAACTGGTTAAAGTCTAGTTTTAGATAAAAGTTTATCCTTTTTAACCGTTTAAACACAAACCTGATTTAAACCTAACTAGTTAAAATCAAACCTTTAGTGAACCGGATAAAAACATAAAACTTGTTTTTATCCCTTATGGTTTTCGAAAAAAAGAGGAGAAGAAACAAGATGAAGTAGAAGATCATACAACTTAAACGAATCAAAACTGGATTAACTAGGTTCAATTAATTAAAACAAACTGTTTAATTTATCTTAATCCAAAACTTGTTCTTATCCAAAAATCACAATCCTTTTTAACCATTTAAACCAACTGTTTAAACTTTCTGATTAATAGGATTAAATTTCTTAAAACTGGATAACAGAAACAAATTGTTTTGTTGTCCTTGGTGATTTTCGAAAATGTCTAGAGCAAATAGGTGATCAAGAATCAAACCTTAATCCTTGAAACAGATAAAAAACTAGAAACTATGGATCATAGAGCCGAGGCTCTGATACCACTGAAGGGTTTTGAACCTGACCAAACCACCTTATGACTCAAACTGGACAAACCTGGGTTTGATTCTACTGGTTCAATCCTAAAAGCGGAACTGGAATCGAACACAACCCTCTAAACCCCAAAAAGGGTTAGGATCTTTATTAACTTTAAATGATCAACATAGTTTCTTATAAACAATCCATAGATAAGGTTATAAGATTATACCTGAACAAAAACCTTTAGGATTGCTAAAGATAGTCCACCACTACTGCACCTCCGATTGAACTGGCTGCAAGACCGCTCCTGGATTGCCAAACGTCATGTATGTCTTTGCTTGTGTCGATCACCAAAAAACGCGAACATCCCTTCGGTGTTCTTCTTTGTTCGACGTCAAAGAGAGAGAGAGCCGAGAGAGAGAGAGAGAGAGAGAGAGAGTCGACGTGAGGGAGAGAGAGAGGGTGGCTAGGGTTTTCTCCTTAATCCTTGTTAACTTATGTTTAATCCTTAAGGCTTAAGGATATATATAAGGATTAGATGGACATAAGCCCGTTTAATTAAAAACCCACTGGTTTTTAATTAAACTTTCAATCTCTTCACTTTGTCCTCCTGTACTTTACTAGTTAATTAATTAATTATTAATTAACTGGTCCGTTAAATATTAAGACTTAATATTTAATTCTCTCTAAATAATAATTAACTATTTATTATTTATTCCTTTCTAATAATTAATACAAACTGATTAATTATTTATTCCTCTCTTTTCAATAATCAATACTACTGATTAATTATTTATCTTTATCTTTTTAATAATTAATCTAACTGATCTCATACTAGGTATAATAGCATTGTTCATGCTAATGACGAGGCTTGAATATCGTTTTAGTAAATGTTTGATTTACAAATTAGCTTTGGGAACTGTAAGCAGTACTGCTAACCGATGATTGTATCGATATATAGTGGAGACTATATATACGCATGAAGCGGTTACCTTCATTGGTCTTTACTTTGTTCCATCTTAGCATGTTTAACCTCTTCCATAATGTTTATACATTCTAAATTCCACATTCAGTCATTCTTCAAGGGAAGGAAGTTTGAATTAAGACTGAGGTTAGGTGTTGGTTATGCATTGATCAAGGATTGAATGCATGAAATGCAACAGTAACCTATGCTTGAAAGGAGTTTCAAGTGACTGGAAGACCCGCACCTGAGTTAACTTCATGGATCATGGTCACAAGTGACTCGGAAGGATAATATCATTACATCCTTCGACCTGAGATGTATGAATTACTATAGCATGAAACTTTCTTACTTTAGCTATTTCAAAACGTAGTTCGTAACTGGCTATTATAAAGGGAATAATTAAGTAAGATAAGGTTCACGCTATGGGATTGTACAGTCCATGGAATTTGTTCCTCTGATATGAGAGATATCCCTGGGCCCCTCGATGATTGGGCGCTGACACCAAAACTAGCATGGCCATGCGCAAAGGAATATTGATTGAGAATCAGGTATGTCCTTAAATTTTGGTCACCACCAATCAAGATCGAGAAACATAATCGTGAACGATCTGGAGATTGACATATTAATTCATGTCTCGTGTTCACAAGGATATCGCGAACAAAAGGATGTTTGATCACTTATCAATAGGACCTCTACGTTCTTTTGTAGGTTATGGTTTTCTGCAAAGAAGCGAAACCCATACTGACTTGGGGACATCGATGCTTTGCTGGAGCCCAATCTTTGTCTATGGTTACATGGGTACGGATCATTATGTGCAAGTGGGAGTTTGTTAGAAAAATGCCCACTAATGCGCGTACGCCATATAGACCGCTACTGATGATGTATGGGCCTATTGGGTCATACACCGGGGTCTAACTTGACAGCAACTAAAGTTAAGGGACCAAATATGGCAAAAGACAAAAGTAAACATCGCAGGCCGTGTTAGCGCCGCTAACTCTAGGGGCTAGTGCCGCTAAACCCTAAAGGTTAGCGCCGCTACGGGTGCATGAACTTTGTGTCAAATCACTGACAAATCGCGATAGCGCCGCTATCTATATGTGGTTAGCGTCGCTAACTCTTATGGGTTAGCGCCGCTAACCCTGCATGTGCTTTTTGTCAAATCACCTCCAAAGCTAGCCAATGCATGTGTGCCACATAGAAAAGTCTTTGGCCGGCGAAGGAGAGATATATGCATATCTGGAACACATTTGAAAGTGGAAGTGAGTGTTTTTCTCTCAAGGTGTAAAAACACACACATATTACACTCTCTAAAGTGCCATTGAGACTTTGAGAGAGCTTTTGAGTTCAAGAGAGTGTTCCAGAGTATTTGGTCTCACAAGTTGCTGTTCCAAGGTGATATTCATGGTGAAGTATCACTAGAGGCGAGCTAGCACTCGAGGTTGGCGTGTTACAGGGGTATACCTCAATAGAAG
Organism: Pulicaria dysenterica; assembly: GCA_947179395.2. Lineage (NCBI taxonomy): Eukaryota > Viridiplantae > Streptophyta > Magnoliopsida > Asterales > Asteraceae > Pulicaria > Pulicaria dysenterica. The sequence goes on along the minus strand of OX359294.1, from coordinate 27,301,489 downwards.
ATCCGCGGTTTTCGTTCTTGGAGGATCACCACCACAACACCCATCATTTCTGGAGCTAAGGAGAAAGGTATAACCACCTCTTTCCTTCTACATGTTGCATTTCTTTACATAGAGTTTGGTCCTCTTTTGGGATTTCTAGTTTTTTTGTGATTTGTTGACTTGTACCTTTGGCTTTTTTGTTTGTACTTTGCTTCCGTTGCTAGCCCGCGAAATCCCAACATTATCAATGGATTTTACCAGAGGAAGTATAGATAAGACACTCTTTATTAAAAAGAGTAAAGGACAGGTGATTATTGTACAAATCTATGTGGATGACATTATCTTTGGTTCTACTAATGAATCTCTGTGTGAATGGTTCAACAAAATAGTGTTACAAAAGTACAAGATGAGTATGATGGGTGAGATGACTTATTTCCTAGGCCTACAAATTCAACAAAAGCCTAATGGAATATTCATCAATCAAAGCAAGTATGTTCTAGATTTGATAAAGAAATATGGTTTTGATTCAAGTTCAACCATGAAAACACCCATGTCACCGGCTGTCAAGCTGAGCAAGGACTCAGATGGTAAATCTGTATGTCAGTCTACCTATAGAGGAATGATAGGTTCATTGCTCTATCTCACAGCTAGTAGACCTGATATCATGTTTGCTACATGTGTTTGTGCAAGATATTAGTCCGATCCTAAAGAATCACATCTTTAAGCTGTGAAAAGGATCTTTAGGTACCTTAAAGGTACACCAAATCTAGGCCTTTGGTATCCAAAGGATTCTGGATTTGAGTTAGTTGGTTTTTCAGATGCTGACTATGTTGGGTGCAAGTTAGATAGAAAATCAACTACTGGAGGATGTCAAATGCTTGGAGGAAAGTTAGTCAGCTGGACTAGTAAGAAACAGAACTCAGTGGCTACTTCAACTGCTGAAGCTGAGTATGTTGTAGCAGGAAGTTGTTGTGCTTAAATCCTATGGATGCAGCATCAACTTCAAGACTTTGGTATGAGTTTCACGAAAACTCCTATCTTCTGTGATAACCAAAGTGCTATAGCCATAACTTACAATCCAGTTTTCCACTCAAGAACCAAGCATATTGAAATTAGACATCACTTCATCAGGGACATCGTAGAAAAAGATAAAGTTGACATAAAGTTTATCTCCACTGATGACCAATTAGCATATATCTTTACTAAACCCCTTCATGAAAAGACGTTTATGTATCTGCTAAGTAAATTGGGTATGCACAACCCCTAGCTAAGTGTCTAGAATCTGAGTTTTAAGTTTGACAAAGACTAAGTGTCTTAAGCTGAGTGCACAGTTTATAAATAAGTTTTCATAAACTGAATTACTTGTCAAGCTGAATGATGAGTTCACACGTTTGGTAAGTTCCAAACATACATTAACTGCTCAGTGTAGTTAAGATATATAGTTTGAGTCAGTCTCAAACATAAATTACTGAGTGTCATAGAGTCTGAACTATGTGCTTAACTCATGCTATGTGATTGGTTCACAGGTTTGGTAAGTTCCAAACCTACATTAACTACTAAGTGTAGTTATAAGTGTTAGTTTGAGTAAGTCTCAAAAAATAATGACTAAGTGTCATTGAGCCTGAGCTGTGTGCTCTACTCAAGCTGAGTTTCAATCTCAAGCTGAGTGCTCAATTCAAGCTGAGTGCTTGACTTAGGTTGAGTAATAAGTTTACTCAGCTTGGTGTGTCCAAACTATGATTTGATTACTAAGTGTCATTAATTCATATGGTAATGTGTATTTGAGATAGTCTCAAATCTCATCGAATATCAATTGTGTATTGGTATAATTTAACAGTGTTTATAATCTTATTATGCATTAATAATATTATTTTACACTTGTATCCGTTGGAAGATGATATGTTTCTACCCTCTCTCTGCTAAATCAAGCCGTAATTTTTCCGGCGTAACGGATAAAAAGGGATTCTAACGGTAACTTTTCTCTCTCCTCAGAAAGGTATATATACCGATCATAACCGGTTTAGAGAAGTTTATGCTTACAACTCTGACTTCTCACCTTCTAAAATACCTTTCGTAAACAACCACAAAATACCTACCCAGAATGAGACACCCGCAAACAGAGGGTGTAATAAAAAAGGCCACTTTTCCAACCGGTTGGGGTTTCATGGTTTCCACAGTGATTCGTTCACTTGGTACCAAGGTTGGAGGATTGGACCAGGTAAATGAGTTCGACATGCAGCTGCTATACAACATTTAATTTGCCCAAAATCTGGACTATGCTCTGCTTATCTTCAACGAACTCTGGGGCCAAGTGATGAAGACCACAAGGGATCTTCATGTACCTTTCATAAGGTACCTGTCCTTGGCATTTGAAGCCGAGCTAGGGACAACATATATGAAGCTGATCAGGATGTGTTCCTGTTTCCTACACTCAGCCCCAAGATGTTCAACAACGACATCTTCCCAGAGCAAGAGGGTCTGAGTGAGCCCATGCTACTGATAGCTGAGGCAGCTTCATCAGAAAGTGAAGAAGAGGGATCCAATCAAGGGGGAGCTTCCCAAGCTGACACCAAGGTTCAAACTGAGCACTCTGCACAAGCTGAACCAGCAAACACTGAAGCTGCTTATAGTAAGACCTCTACACTTTCTCTTTCTTCTCATTTTTCTCCATCCACTTTTGGAGATAAGGCTGTGGTAATCCCAACCTAGTCTAACCCGTCTCCTCCACCTTCATTCCATCTACAATCCCACTCTGAAGCCACCCCTAGTATGCCCACTGCTGCTAGTGAGAATATCCGAACCTATAATAGAAAAACTGCCATAGGTGGTGCCATTCCTAAAGGCATCACTGGAGCTAAGATCACACTGATCCCTCCACCGGCAGGAGTTGAGGGGGAGACGCCTACTCTTAAGGTGTCAACCTCCAGGCTCATTACAATCCAACAGCCTAAACCGGGTGTGGTGTCTACTCAGCCCACACTCTCCAGTGCCATGGGAGAGCCCACTACTGTGCCTAAGCAGACACACTTAGGTCACATTGAAGAAATGACCAATCCCCAAGGTCAATCACCCCCTCCAAACAAATTAGCCAACCACCTACCCATACACTTCACGTTTCAAGCCCCATTACTTCTCTTCACTTTTCACACCCCAAAGCACGACCTGTCAATGTTTCATCTACACACCAAGGTAATTCACAGGGTCCAATAACAAAAGCCAGTCTCTTCCAGAAACATCTACCTCCTCAGGCATTGAACAACTGAAGCAATATGTTGCTGCTCAGTTTGGTTTGTTCCATCTCAAGCAGAAAAAGCACAAGCGCCAAATTTATCAACGGCTTGAGAAACTGACAAAGGATGTTCAAGAGATTGCCTCTGCAGTTGCACCACTCCAACAACAGAGGACTTCAAACCCTATTGATGATGACAAAAAGGGGGAGAAGGCTCAAGCTGAAGCTGATGCTGAGTTAATTCAAGCTGAAGCTCTACTAGCACTGTCAAAAGGAGCAGAGAGGCAAGCTCAGCTTGAGGGGGAGCTGGGATTAAAAAAGATGAACATGCAGCCAAGAAACAAAAATTAACAGAATCTTAATGTGAGGCTGAAGAGGTTTCTGAGACTCAGCAGGAAACAGAAGAAGAGAAAGCTACAAGAGAACTGATAGAGATGCTCGAGCAAGAAGAAGCAGATGAGCTTAAAATCTCTGTAGCTTAGTTAAGAAAGAGGAAAGAGAAGGAAGCACTGGATCAAGAAATGGAAAAACTGAGAAAGTTTTAGCTCAAGCTGAAGCTGACTACACTGGTCCACGACCTGATCCTGTCCCATATACAGATGCAAAAATTCAAGAATGCTATTTCAGAAGGAGCTCCAATAAAGATATTAAAGGCATGACCTTGAGCAGAATTGATGGAGCCATCATCCTCAAAGATGAATTTGAAGATAAATCTACAATGGGGATGGACCTGAGATATGTTCATAGGATGGGCTACATAGAATGGCAAAGAATAATAATGATGCTCAAGAAGTTCAAACGAAGCCAAATCAAGCAGGAGATATTTACTGAAGTCTCTAAGCTGATTAACAGAGCTGAGGAATTGAGATATGTTCCAGTTCCTGATCTGCAATGGGAGAAACTATTCGAAGTACCTGAAGGAATGGACTTCAAGGAAAATCAAGTTATTGATACACCTGTTCAGGGGTTTATGTATAAGGATCAGGGAGGCAAACCTAGTTTTATCAAGCTAAATGAAGTCTGTTATCTAAAAACTAAGGATGCCTTGCACATTCGAAGCTGTTGTGGTGGTGATAGTTCAAATCAACTTATAAAATACAAACTGAACAAACTCATCAAAGTTCAACAGAAGGAACTCAGAGGGATTGTAGAAGCGGCGAAGTTGCTGGATGAAATCAACAAAGAAATTATCAACTGGGAACTTCTACATCCTGAGTTCATAAGATAATAGATTAGGTCTATTGTAAAAATTAGATTAGTTCTAATTTTGTAAGCACTAAGTATGCATGATCTATGTGATCAAAACTTTTGTTTTATGATAAGTTCAATTAATACAAGTATGAGTTTGATATGTTCAACTGTGTTATGATATGTTCATAATTATTAGTCTGATAAGTCCAGCTTAATGAATAAATGATTAGTTCTTATTGATTGATATGTTTAGTTGGTGTAAACCAATCCAAAACTAATCCAAAAACAATAAAGTAAACAACCACAAACTTGATCAACTAGGTTTAAGGTGTTTGACTTAAAAGTAATAATCAACCAATCACGTACTAATAATTAAATAATAATACACGCATTATAAACCACCATACACATATATAAATCCGAGCAGATTCAAACTTGAATCTCAAACACCAAAACACCAACTGGTTTTGTGTTTATCCCCAACATTTAACCTGTACCTCAAACTGGGTCTGAAACTAGGTCTTTTGTTAAATATCACAAACTAGATAAAAAACACAAAATACCACAAGGTTAAACATCAATTATTATTAAATACATAATAATAAAGCTGAAAACTTGATTTAAAAAATTCAAGAACTTTGAATATTTTAATTACCACAAGTTTCACACACAATTTATACAAATATATAAAGCATGTAAATTGGAAACTTTATCCGGTTAAAAGTCAAAACTTTGACCTTTTATCATAAACCAAAGTTTCTCACATAATAAATGTATAAATAATAAAAACAGATAATTTGGAAACTTTAATTGGTTAAAAGTCATAAACCTTGACCTTTGACCAAAAACAAAGTTTCACGCAGTTAATATATATAAATAATATATAAACATCAAACTAGAAACTTTAATGGTAAAAAGATCAGAACTTGATCCTTAAACCAAAACCAAAGTTTCACACAAATAAATAAACAATATATTTAATTAGCTGGAAAATTAATCAGGTAATAGATCAGAAACTTTATCCTAACCATAATACTAAATTTCGCAAAGCATATATATATATATATATATATATATATATATATATATATATATATATATGATTAAATTGTTCCCCATCGAGCCTACAAGAAGGTTCTGATACCACTATAGGGATTTACACGGTACAAACATGCACAACGGAATATATAAACTTCTAAATCTCGTTTCCAGGATCCCAACTGGATCAGATGAGGCAACAATACCAGAATCATAAAACAGATATATCATGCAATATACACAGGTTTAAAAAAATTATTTCTAAAAGATAGAAATTATACCCTGAAACTGCTGAAGGGGGATACACAGCTACTGCACCCTTGAACTGGCTGCTATACCGCCAAAACTGATGTCACGTGTGTATAAATAATACCCGTCAAAAACCGGCCTCAGTTTTTGCCCTAGACCGCTGCCATCGAGAAGAGCCGCCGCAAAGGGGTTCTCGGCCCTAGGGTTTCGCGCCTCTAAGGTCACAGGCCACAACCGCCATGGCCACCGTGCGCCACCACTACCTGGCGCCGGTGTCTGCCGCCGGAAAAAACCCGAAACCACCTTAACCACCTTTGATAGAGAGAGAGAGAGAGAGAGAGAGAGAGAAGGAGGAGGAGGCTTGTGTTTGTTTAGGATTAGATAACTTTGATTAATTTGAATTCTGTTTAAACTAAGGTTTAAACCCCTTTTCTAAATATTCTCTAGGCCTAAGCCCTTGTACCTTAAAGCCCGGTCCATAATCTATAACTTTAATCCTATTACAATATAAGCCCTCCAAGTTCAGTTATTATTAATTAAACAACTGTTAATTAATAATTTTCTAACTAAACTTTATTTATTAAATATTTAACTAATATTTAATAATCCTTTCTCTTTATTAATAAATATCCATTTATTAATTCCCTCTTTCCTGATGATTAATCAACTGTTAATTATCTTTTTTATACACACTGATTTATTCCTGGTTCATGAGTTGGGTGTGCAGCTGTGTGACCCTTTAGTGACTCATAATGTCCATGGATGTGATGACACGTGTACACTATCATTTCACACAATCCTTTCATGCATTACTTAGTAGAAATACATAACCAGAAGTGCTCCTCCTATCTTCAACATCTCTCGTGTAACCGCTGTCGTGTTTGTTTAGGATTTGATAAACCTGTAGCTACATTCTGCACAGGACAACATATGTGACCAGTTTTCAAAAATTCATTAAAAATCAAACAAAAATCGATAGAGGTCGTACTATATATCGTTGGAAAGATCTGGATGTCTAGTTTCTTTATCATGTTGGACACAAAAGCTAATTTAGAACATATGATGACTAAAAATACGAAATACTATAGAAGGGTCAAGTTGGAAGTATACATTTTTGTACACAAGTAGAGATTTTAAATGATTTGGACCATGAGACTCTTTGAGCGGACTTGGAAAGTCTTAGTGTCAAGTTTTAGTTAATGTTGAGGATCTCTTATGCCACTTGATGCATTGATTAAGTTTGTTGCTCGATTGATTTGTATGAGCTAAGTTTGACTAAGTAATGTTGTTCTTATACTTGTTTAGGCTTAAAAATTTACTATTGCTTAGATTTGGTTGTGAGTACTTGATGTTGATCTCATCACATCAACACGTGAGTATACATGACTTTCTTTTACAATGACCATGGTGTATGAATGGTATGCATATGTGATTGTGCTCTTTGAGCATTTGAGAAAATGTGCTCCTTAGAGCATTTGAGTATTTGCCTTGGTGCCAAGTATAGAGATGGGGTTCCAGTATTTATTATTGGACCCTTTGAGATTATTCGGTATGTGAATATTATACTTATGTGTTATTGTATCTGTTTGTTAGGTATGCTCACTAAGCAATCTGCTTATTAGAGTTTTTACCATATTTTTTAGGTGATACAGAAAAAAATGACAAAGGCAAGGTCCCACCTCCATTGAATTGATGGATAGAAGATGGCCCCCGAATGTTTTTTAAAACACGTCGTTAGAACACTATTAATGATGTTTCTATGTTTTATAACAGTCGACCATAACTATTGGAACAAATTCTCTATTTTATAAATCCTTTTATTCAAGTTTTTATATTAATGAATATATTTTGAGTATAAAAGTTGTATAAAAAAAATTGGGTCGTTACAACTTGGTATCAGAGCCGAGGTGTAAGGGATTCGGATGATGCATCAGGTATTATCTGAACATAAACCAAGGATTTGATAGGATAACCCGGGCAATGCGTGAGGTGCTGTCTGATTTTCAAATCAATATTTTTTAAACTATAGAAGCCATCAATGGGAGCCGGAAAAATAGTGAGCATACTGAGTATGTTTGAGTATTTGAGCTTGTATGATATGATAATGTGTAGCAGATAATGTAAAGTACTATTTACACTATCACGAGGATAGCTGTATATGTAAATTTGAAGCATGCGAGTTGTTTGATTGTCAAGTTAACATGGTAGAACTGAATGTGTTGTTCAAATATTGTTGCTATGTATTAGAAAGTTATATGTTATATGTAGAAAGAGTATGCTATACCTAAATTTGTGAATCGGGATGTTATTTGGTTGAGTGAAGAGTGGGTAGTTATAATGTGTTTAAAATAGTAGAGGGCCCATACTATAATAAACACATGGTACGTATTTAGTATTAACAAGATCAGAAGATATCTTGTGGATCAAATAAAGGGTAATATGTGAGTATGAAGACAGTATGTTAATTTTTTGAAGCTTTGCTAGTAATAAGAAAAGTAGGAACCCCATATCTATTCTGCTTTATACTAGACAATAAATGTTTCAGAATGGTTAACTCACAAAGGAGTGGAAAAGTATTAACACCAGTAGGTGAGACCAGTAGGCCCCAAGAATAGTACCCACTCCTACTGTTACTAGAACAGTACCCACTCCTACTGAGAGACATTAGATTGCGGTACAAGAAGTTCACGACAAACATGCAGATCCCATAGTTAAGGAGGTAGTGTCTGCAGAGTTAGAGAAACCTTTTAAAAAAGCTATACCCTATACTATTAATCAAACTTTTGAGATAATAGTAGAAATATTAGATGGAATGATACAACAAAAGGTAGATAATGCTGTTCAAACAGCAGTAACCACTCTTCACGGAAAGATACGAAATGAAGTTAGAGGTGAACATCCACATGGATGTAACTACAGGGAATTTTCCGCATGCAACCTGCCATCCTTTGAGGGGATTATGGATCCGATAGTTAGTAATAGATGTTTAGCAAAAGTATAAGAAGTATTTAAAACTTCTGGATGTCATGCGAATATGAAAGTAAGATATGCCTCTAATTTACTTGGAGATGTAGCTAAAGATTGGTGGCTAACATGGGAAAGGTGAAGCTCGGAGTGATGCGATGACTTGGTCAGAATTCAAAGAATTGTTTACAGAACAGGTTAACACTGCGAGCAAGGGTACAAAAAATAGCAGAGGAGTTTATCCATGAAGTGGACTACTAAACCAGTAGATGATATAAGCAAGATGTTTATGTAAATGTCACATTTTGGTCCCGAATATGTAGCTACAGAGCAGATGAAGATGCAGAGGTACATTTCCATATTGAAAGATGATATTATAGAGATATTGAAGACAACAAAATGTAAAAATTTGGATGACATGATTGAAGTGGTTTGGAAGGGGGAACAAGAGCTGTTAAAGCAAGCTGCTATAGGAGAGAAGAGAAAAGTAGAAAATATCAATGGTAATCAGAAGAAGCTTAAGCAAGGTGAAATGAAGGGAAAAACTTAGGATGCTTTGTGTAGAAAATATGGAAAGAAGCATGCTAGAATTTGTAAAAAGGGATTAATTGGATGTTTACATTATGGAAAGCAAGGACACAACATCAAGGATTGTCATGCAGTAATACGAGTTTGCTATTCTTGTTATCAGTAAGGGCATACCAGGAATCAATGCCCAAATCTTTCCACAACCAAAGGTAAAACAGCAGTTCCCTTACTACCACTACGAATCATTGAAGGAAAGGAGAAGAAATACGATGTACCAAAGTCCAAGGGTAGAGTCTTCCAACTTACAATAACAGAGCCAGAAGTTACCTTTATTGTTAATAACATACATGCATTGGTATATATTGGTTATTGAGCTATGAAAATTAAGTGTGTCTATTTCATTTGGTAAAAGTTCTCACATGCTCCTGTTAGCCTAAAACTTCCCCTAGAAGTTCAAATAACGGATGATAAGTCTCTTATCATAGATAATGTTCATAAAAGAATTGTTGTAGAGATAGATAACATTCATTTTCCTCATTGATCTTATTACGATGATGATGAAAGAATTCCAAAAGATAGTTGGCATGGATTGACTGGTCTTCACCAGGTTACAATCTATTGTGAGCAACGGATAATACGAGTTCAAACCTAAGTGGGGAAGAGCTTACTATTCACTGGAAAAAAAGAAGAGAAAGTTAGATATCTTTTTAGTATTGATTGGCACCTTGAGAGATGCATGAGATGATGACATAGTTATAAGAAGATATTAAAAAAAATTATTTTAGAACCCAGTATGACCATTATGAATTTATGGTCATGCCCTTTTGAGTTAACTAATACCTTAGCATCATTCATGGACTTCATGAACAGAGTATTTAGACCTAAGTTGGATAAGTCTATGATTGTATCTATCGATGACATATAGAATTATTTAAAAAAATCAAGCAAGAGAACGAGGTTCATCTAGAGGAAATGTTGGAAGTTATGAGATAAGAGAAATATATGTCAAAATTTTCGAATATGAATTTTGATTGCAAGAAGTTTAATTTCTCAGTCATGTAGCTAACAAAGAAGAAGTTAAGGTGGATTTGAACAAGGTAGAGGCAATGATGAAGTATGAACCACCTAAGAAACCTGCTAAAGTTAGAAGTTTCCCTAGTATGGTAGGTGACTATTGCAGATCCATCCAATATTTTTAGAGATTGTTGTTTTATTAATAAAAATTAACTAAGAAGAATGCACAGTTTAGATGGGGTGAGGAGTAATAAAGAGCTTTTGAGATGTTAAGTAAGAAATTATATGAAGATATGGTGATCTCTTGTGATGCGTCAGGACACTGTTTCGGATGTGTTTTGATGTAAAGGAAATGAGTAACCACATATGCCATGAGTATAAGTACCCAGAGTTAGCAATTGTAACTTCTGCACTCAAGATTTAGAGACACTAATTGTATAGAGTTTATTGTTCAATATATACTCATTATAAGAGTTTGAAGTACTTTGACAACCACAAGAATCTTAACATGCGACATAGAAGATGGTTAGAGATACTTAGAGATTATGATTGAGATGTACTTTACCATCTTTATAAAGCAAATATAGTAGCGGATATTATGAGCAGAAAAGCATGTGACGCTCAGTTAAGAATTCAATCTCTAAGAATGTCTATAATAACACATGTACTGATAGGATCCAGGAAGCGCAATTGGAAGCTGTGAGGACATGAAACAAAAACGAAGAACGGATAAAAGGTACAATAAAGAGGTACAAAGATCTGAAGCGATATTATTGAAGGACATGGAAGAAATGATCTATAACCAAAAGTGCTCAGTTTCTACCTATTAAGAAGGCTATTACTTCGGAAAGAATGACATATGTGCATGAAAAAGAGACTGTGACCAAGCATGGTGTGCCAGTATCAATAGTGTTCGATAGAGATACTCAGTTCTCAACTAGATTTGTAGCAAGATTCACGCATATATGAGAATGAAATTATATCGGAGCATTGCTTATTATCCCAAAGTAATGAATAAGAGTAAGAGAATCACTCGGACCTTAAAAGATAAACTTCTAGCGTGTATAATTAATTTTTGTAGCATTTGAAAGGCATGCCTAGCTATCCACAACGAAATGTTTTTACAATAACAACTATTATTACAGCATAGGTATGACACCGTATGAGATGTTTTATGGCTGAAAGTGTAGAACTCCCGTTTGAGGAGGAATATTAGTCCAAAGGAAATGGGTAGCACAGAAATAGTGCAAAAGACAAACCGAGCATATTTAACAAATTCATGAAAGTTTAATGGCAGCCTAGAATAGATAAAGAGCTAAGTTGATAAGAGAAGTTCACCGTTATAAATTTCAGGTTTTGGATAGTGTAGTGTTGAAGATTACACCGTGGAAGTGAGTTAAAAGTTGAGTCTACTGTTCATTGGCTCTTTCAAAATAGTTCAGTGCTGGGCAGATAGCATAGAAACTAGAGCTACTAGAAGAACTATCAGGAATTCATAATATCTTCCATGAGTTTCCATTAAGGAAGTTTTTAACAGATGAATAAGTCTAAGAAAAGTGAGAAGATATTGCTATGGTTAAAAAGCTGTGTAATATGGAGTAACTTGTAGCAATCATTAAAAAGAAAGTTAAGAAGTTACGGAAAAAGTAGTTTAAGTTATTGAAAGTTCAATGATAGCATAGAAAAGAATCAAAATATACACAGGAATCTGATAATGAGATAATGAGAGACTATCCGAAGCTTATCAATAAGTTAGATTTCGAGGACAAAATCTTTTAAGTGGGGAAGAATTGTAACACCCCAAAAACTTGTGAGTATTTTATATAAAGATAAGAGTCTTATTAATTTATAGATTTAACTATGCATGAGATTACACTGTTTAATAGAGGATGAATACACGAATATATTATACATAAAATAAAGTGAATATCGAGATTTAGAGTGATAAGGGTTGAGCTCATAGGTCAAACTATCAAGAATAAAAGAAAATGGGACAAACCGTAAAGTGCTTAAAATAGCTAGCACGTTAATGGATAAGAGGTATTAATACCCACACATCTAAACACACTATATAAGTGTTTCTCCCACCTCAAACCATTCATTATTTGTTGAAAATTAGTGTGTGTAAGTGTGTGAGAGAAGTTAGAGAGAGATAAACACACTTTATAGAGAGAGTGTGTGAGATTTAAGCAAGATCAAGCGAGATTAAGCTTATATTCAACATCAAAATCAAGTTATGGAGGAAAAATAACATCATCTACCCATCTGGAAAACACATACTTACTGTGTGTTCTTGGTGTGATAGAAAGTTAGAGAGAGAAAGTGCTTAAATCAAGGATTTAAGCAAGGATTCTTGCATGCATGTGAAGATCAAGTGTTATTACAAAGATTTCAACTTCAACAAGTGATTAACCCTAGAAAACAATGTAAGGAATCTCTAAACTCTTGTGTTCTTATGTTTCTAGAGAGAGAAAGTTTGATTTAAGCTTGGACTTGAGTTGCATGTTATGTTGATAGAACTGTATTATTGTAATAGAATAGGAGTTCAACAATAGTTGAGGGTGCTTATTGTAAATATACCTTATATGTATATAACCCTTGTGATACACAAGGAAATGTAAGGGTTGCCACACTTATAAGAAATAAACTATGTATGTTCAAAGGTGAAAATGAGATTCTCTCTCAACCTTATCATAGTTATCTTAGCAATTCTTCAATCTACCGCTTGTTTATCCCTAACAAGTGGTATTAGAAAAGATCTATCGGGTGTTATCATCAACAAACCGATGTTTGAAGATCAAAGGGGCTGAACATAAACCTCTCGGTTACGGTTTCATCGAAGAACAATCGAGTTCTTCATTAACGAGGTGTGTTCCAAGTTGTTTTTGACGTGTAGATTATGGATTCTCTGATGTACAAGACATACAAGGTATAATTCTCAACACCACTTCAATACATTTACTATTGAAGTGAGCAAAAACAACCTGCCACCTTTTGATTTCGGGTTTATACGGTTTTGGGGGTTAGTGTGTTCGGATTTAATCATTTTAATGGAGATTTGAAGCTTTCAGAATTTTTCTCAAGAACAAGTAAGAACATCATTTTTGCAGGTTTCAATCTCTTAAAATTAAAAACACCAAAAATTTGGTGTTTGTATGTGAAATCAAGTGCTGGTATGGGTGTTGGTGTTTGAGTGTGGAACTTGCACAAGTCAAGATCAAATCAGGTACAAGTGAACATATTTGACATGTTTTGTGTCAGGTGAGATAGCTATCAGCCGCACTTCCGAGTTCCTCTGCGATTAGTAAGAAATTCACCAAGTACTGCCCAATCGCATGGATCAAATCTCATTGACCCAATCGCATGCGATTCGATTTCATATCCAATCGCATGGATCCAATTGCATGCGATTCGATTACACATGCAATCGCACAAATCCAATCGCGTGGATCCAATCGAATGCAATTCAATAGCATGGATCCGATCGCACTGATCCAATCGCATGCGATCCGAATCACACTATCGAACAGGTTTCTCAGAGTTGCAATTTCCACTGAAAATTTCAAAATTTTCATCCGATATGCATTTTATGATATAGCAATATTCTTCGACCCTAGCCAGGGGCTCTGCCCCTTGGACCCCACCAGGGGTTACCACCCCTTGGACCCCGCTATCAGGGGCGCTGCCCCCGAACCCCCGTTGTCGTTCTGATTGATTTATCTTGCCACCTTCATTCCTAAGTCAAGTGTTTGGATTTTTTGACTGAGTCAGGAGTTGTCAAAGTTTCAGTTATCATTCTGATGTTTCTAGATTTGGGTTAGCTTTGGGTCATTACTACCATGTACTTAATTCCTAATACTCTATGTCTAGTCATCCTGCCCTTTCCTAACTGATTTTTGGTTCTTCTTTCGAAGTGTCACTAATATCTGGTCTCAAACCCAGATTTTGGCCATCCATTCCTTGTTTCTTTAGAATCTTGGTAGTCTATTATCAGTTAGTTCTGAATTCTCATTTGTCATTCTTATCTTTCAGAATTCGTGTATCGTTACTTGATTGTCTTAATCAACATCCGTTTACTTCATGTTTTCGAAGAGTTTGATAGATTTTTGTGTGCTTTCGAATAAGGATGTATCCGACTCCCTGTTCACGTTATGCATTCAAAGTCACCTTTCCTATAGTCGTACAGGTGGAAAAGGCTTGTATATGATTTCAGCTCCCTGTGTTCCTTAATGCTTATTTCTTACTATAGAATCCTTATCCGTCCCAAGTTCGTTTGCATCCACTTGTCTTTCATTCTCTTTGTCACCTGTTGTGATCCGTACTAGGTTGATACTCTTGTACGAGACTTCTCAGATTTTCGATTTGGTTGATGTATTCACTTCTGATCTACATTCACTCCTCAACGATCCATTTTGGCTCACAAGTTGTAGAAGTTAATAGACTGATACTTAACAACTGAACATTTTTTATGATGACCAGTGAAGACTTTGGACATCATGAGGGGGAGATATAAAGATTTATTCAGTTGGTTACTGCATGAGACATATTGTACGAGGTATTCAGTCTAGGGGGAGAAGTACTAAGATGAATGTATACTTAGATGAAAGTAAAATTTTATTCTCTCCCCAATTTAATCTTCAAGGATCGAGAGAAACATTGTAGGGGGAGGGTTTCCCCATTCGTCATTCTAGGGGGAGTAAGCAACATATTTTCTCATGTTGATGAATCCTTATATGCTTCCGCTGATGCTATCAATGCTCAAAGATCCGTCTGCTGAAAACCTCTATATGCTAAACTGCTTATATAACCAAAGGCGATCAATGCCTTAGGTTACCGGAGCGTTTCAAGACAATAAGCACAAGACCTTCAAGAAGCTGAAGAGATCAAGACTCCTATTCATTTTATTCTACAACTCCTATTCCATTTCAAAGGGGGAGATTGTTTGAACTTTATTATTGTAATAGAATAGGAGTTCAACAATAGTTGAGGGTGCTTATTGTAAATATACCTTATAGGTATATAACCCTTGTGATATACAAGGAAATGTAAGGGTTGCCATACTTACAAGAAATAAACTATGTGTGTTCAAAGGTGAAAATGAGATTCTCTCTCAACCTTATCATAGTTATCTTAGCAATCCTTCAATCTACCGCTTGTTTATCCCTAACATATGTTTTTATGAGGATTTGGTGTTTATACACCTAAGAGAACATATATTAACTGTTGCATGTAAAAACTTGAAGTTAGAAGTGGTTATTTTTTTAAATTGGTATAAATGGTACAAGTCTTTAAAGCATTAGATTGAGTTAAGTGATTAGAATGGATTAAATTGGTATTGTTTGTATAACTACTTTGGAATTTAATGTATTGGTATCAAATTGAGGATTCACACATGTTAGAAGAGTATTTTGGATGCCAATAAATCTGTATTTGAGTATTTCAAGCATTGGGTTTGAAATGAGTCAAAATTACACATGTTTTATACAAACCCGTTGCACAGGACAACATATCTGATAAGTATTCAAAAATTCATTAAAAATCAAAGAAAAATTGATAGAGGTCGTACTATAAATCGTTGGAAAGATCTCGATGTCTAGTTTCTTTCTCATGTTGGATACAGAAGCTAATTCAGAACATATGATGACTAAAGATACGAAATACTATAGAAGGTTCAAGTTGGAAGTATACATTTTTGTATACAAGTTGAGATTTTAAATGATTTGGACCATGAGACTCTTTGAGCAGACTTGGAAAATCTTAGTGTCAAATTTTAGTTAATGTTGAGGATCTCTTATGCCACTTGATGCATTGATTAAGTTTGTTCCTGGATTGATTTGTATGAGCTAAGTTTGACTAAGTTATGTTGTTCTTATACTTGTTTAGGCTTAAAAATTTACTATTGCTTGGATTTGGTTGTGAGTATTTGATGTTGATCTCATCACATCAACAGGTGAGTATACTTGACTTTCTTTTACAATGACCACGGTGTATGAATGGTATGCATATGTGATTGTGCTCTTTGAGCATTTGAGAAAATGTGCTCCTTAGAGCATTTGAGTATTTGCCTTGGTACCATGTATAGAGATGAGGTTCCATTATTTATTATTGGATCCTTTGAGATTATTCGTTATGTGAATCATTATATTTATGTGTTATTGTGTCTGTTTGTTAGGTATGCTCACTAAGCAATCTGATTATCAGAGTTTTTACCATATTTTTTAGGTATTAAAGAAAAAAAAGGCAAAGGCAAGGTCCCATCTCCATTGAATTGATGGATAGAAGATGGCTCCATAATGTTTTTTAAAACACGTCTTTAGAACACTATTAATGATGTTTCGAAGTTTGATAACAGTCGACCATAACTATTTGAACAAATTCTCTATTTTATAAATCCTTTTATTCAAGTTTTTATATTACTGAATGTATTTTGAGTATAAAAGTTGTTTTTAAAAAAAAAAAAATTTGGGTCGTTACATGCTTAACATATTTATTTTGACAAAGATGAATGCCTCTTTGATCTTGATGTACCTCAACTCTAAGAAAAAACCTCATAAATCCCAAATCAGTCATTTCGAATTCTTGCTGCATTGCTTTCTAGAATTCTTCACACTGCAAGAAATCATTAACAGTATATATCAAATCATCCACATATAGTCTGACCACAATAAATTGTTCTCCAGTCCTTTTTGTGAATAATGTGGGATCATAATCACTCTTTGCAAATCCTTTATGTCTGAAATATCCAGCAATTCTACCAAACCAGGCTCTTGGAGCCTACTTTAATCCGTACATGGCCTTATGAAGTCGATAAACCTTATCTTCTTTCCCTTTCTTCACAAATCCTTGAGGTTGATCGACATAGACGGTCTCCTTCAGCTCTCCATACAAAAACGTACTTTTGACGTCCAATTGATAGACATTCCACCCCTTCTATGCAGCAATTTCCAGTAATGTTCGAATCGTATCCCACGTTGCTACGGGTGCAAAAACTTCGTCATAATCGACACCTTCCTTTTGAGCGTAACTCTTCACAACGAGTCGTGCCTTGTGCTTATCGACCTCTCCATTTTCCTTCAACTTGGTCTTGTAGACTCTTTCATGCCAATTTTCATTGCAACATCTAGCAGACTTACTAACTCCGAGGTCTTATTTCTTTTATTTGCACGCAATTCATTTTTCATGGCCTCTACCAATTTTATTTCTTTTGCAGCTTCTTCATAAGTGACAGGATCATCATGAGTACTAAACATAACCAAATCAACCTCTTGATCAGAAAATTCTCCTCCACTTGCATAGTCTTGCATCCAAACAAGTTCTTTTCTACGTCTTCGTGTTGACAGAGGTGCATTATACCTCAGTATCATCCACATTATTCTGGTGTTGGAACTTCTGTTTATTCTTCTGTTTGCAGACCAGTAGTATCATCGTTTGCATTTGTAGTATGTTGGTCAGTTTCTTGCTCTTCCTCTGGACTTGTATAACAACATTCACTCTGATCGATAAGTTCATGAGTAGAATCTGAATTATTTTTTCTCTAGTTCCACTTTGTATCTTCTTCTAATATCACATCCGTGCTTATGACTACTTTTCTTTAAATTAGATCATATAAACGTTAGGCTTTCGATTCCGTACTTAGTTGTTTGGGTACATGTACATGTCCAATACAACCAAAAAATAGTAAAGTATTCAACACTCAGCTTAAGACCACCCCAGCATTCTTCAGGTACTACTCCATCCATTTGGTAGCTTAAGGCTAGAAGTATTTAGGAATTTATTTTTCGGCAAGAAGACATCGTACTATATTCATTATAGTACGATTCCTTCTCTCCGCCACTCCATTTTGTTGTGGAGTGTATGCAACAGTGAGTTTCCACTTAATCCCATGTGTGTCACAAAATTGGTTGAACTGAGCTGAATCAAATTCCCCTCCCCTGTCACTTCGTAAGCAACGGATATAATTTCCAGTCTCATTGTCAATTAGATTTTTAAAAATTTTAACCATATCAAATGATTAATTATCTTTCACAAAGGAAATTTATCCATGTGTTTCGATATATTCATCAACAAAAACAAGCAAGTACCTCCTTCCACTCTGTGGTACGGGAGAAATCGGACCACACAAGTCGTTATGAATTAACTCGAGTTCTGCTCCTGCACGCCATAACCCTTTCTTTGGTACAGTCTCCCGACGCTGCTCCTGCACACAACTAAATTTGACCCGTTAACTTTGGTAATCCAGTTACCATATGTCTGTAGTACATGGTTCTTATGCCTTGGTGTTGAAATTCCTGTAACGTTTGTACAATAAAGCTATTGACTCTCCTGCATTCATTTGCAAACATGCACTTGACAGAGGCTACATTACTTCTAAGGCCTTGAACATTCTTTTGGAAGTGATTATAGATGTTTTGATTCACCCTATTTGAGGATGAATAATCTTGCACAGACCATTTTCAATCAAGAAGATAACACCCTTTTCTTGCAATTTCCCAATGCTGAGTAGATTGGTGGTTAATCGAGGAACAAAAAACACATCAGTGATTGTTTGTGTTATACCCTCAATTTCCATCCTTATTTTTCCCTTACCCGAAACATGTAAAAGTTAATTGTTTCCAAGTCGTACACTATGTCAAAAATTATCATCAAAATCAACAAACCACTCTTTCTTACCTGTCATGTGATTAGAACAACCTGAATCAAGGAACCATGATCCTGTGATGTTGTCATTGTCGAGCTCTGCTTCAGCCATTAAAAGCAATTCTTCATTTTCTTCAATGTATACATAGTTTACCTTGTCTAAGGTGGGACATTCATATTGAAAATGTCCCAGTTTGTGGCACCTGTAACACTCGATTGTGGCTTTATTAAAATCTAGTCTAGCTCTTCCACGTCCTCTGCCCCTAGAGAAGTTGTTTCCCCCTATCGACGGGCTACCTCGGCCTCTACGTCTACCAAAATTCGAATTTGACTCCACTTTGAGGACTTATTCGTCATCACCTCGTCGTTTTAACTTTTGTTCGTGTACTAGTAGAGAGCTCTACAGTGCATTGATCGTAAGCTGGTCGATGTCCTTTGATTCTTCAATTGAGCAGACAACAAAACTGAAAGTATATGTGAGAGTTCTCAAGATCTTCTCTATGATCTTAACATCATCCATGTCTTCACCTTAAATCCGCATAACATTGGAGACTACCATTACCCGTCCAAAATAGGCGGCACCGATGCCCCCGTATTTATTTCCTACATCTCAAACTCCCTTCTAAGTCTTTGTAGTTGAGCCCGTTTCACCCGAGAATTACCTTGGTACCTAATTTGCATGGAATCCCATAACTGTTTTGCTGTAGCTTTCTAAGCAATCGTCTTAAGGATAGACTTGTTAATGGCCTGAAACAAGTAATTTCTGGGTTTCTGGTCTTTGAGTTTTGCATCATCAAGAGCCTTTTGATGAGTCATAGATAATTGTCCCCCTTCTCAAGGTTCCTTATTATAACCATCTTTGATGACTGTCCAATACTCTTTGGATAATAGCACATTCTCCATCAACAACTTCCAGTGATCGTAGTCACCATCAAACTTAGGCACACAGGGGATTTGAAAGCTGTTGTCTTCTTCTGTCATCTTGAATACAATGTTTCACTCACTATACGATCACTTGTTTAGTCACATACAACTCTCTCGTAAGGCTCTGATATGAGAGAACTTAAACATTTAATAACACAAAGTCTTCATCACTTCATTCAAACAATAAGCATGGCTATATATAGCCTACAAAACATAACAGAAATGCTAAAAAACAGAGACTACATTGGAATGAAATATTCAAAAACAAAACGAATTCAAAAATATAAGGTCAAAGACCATTTATTTTGCAAGCTCAAAATTGACCACAATAGAACCAACGGTTTTTGTTTTTAAAAAACCGCTTTCATTTGGTTTTCTATGATAGAACTTAAAACCAAAAATCACACACACACAAAAATCTATGTGTATGTATTTGTTAGATTATGAAAAAGGAGGTTGCAAATATGTAATTATTGTAACTTGGGCAAATGCTATAAAAGGCATTTGCCCCACTAATTCTAATCTAAGTTTTGCTCATTAATCTCATATTGTGTTTGTGTTATTCTCTCAAGCTATTGGCTCTCTCTCTAAACCGAATACACACACATATAACAAGATCATCATCTAGCATTGTTTTATCCTTTCAAAAACAACCTGCCACCTTTCGATTTCGGATTCATACGGTTTTGGGGGTTAGTGTGCTTTGATTTAACTATTTTAAAGGAGATTTGAAGCTTTCAGAATTTTTCTCAAGAACAAGCAAGAACATCATTTTTGCAGGTTTCAATCTCTTAAAATTAAAAACACCAAAAATTTGGTGTTTGTGTGTGAAATCAAGTGCTGGTATGGGTGTTTATGTTTGAGTGTGGAACTTGGACAAGTCAAGATCAAATCAGGTACAAATGGGCAGATTTGACATGTTTTGTGTCAGGTGCGATAGCTATCAGCCGCACTTTTGTGTTCTTGTGCGCTAAGAAATTCACCAAGTGCTGGCCAATCGCATGGATCCAATCGCATGCGATTCGATCTCACATCCGATCGCACAGCTCTAATGTCGTGGATCCAATCGCATGCAATTCAATTTCACAGATCCAATCGCACGGATCCATTCGCATGCGATCCTATCAATTGTGTGATCCGAATCACACTATCGACCATGTTCTTATTTTGTTCTATCTATTGTGGTCTATCGATCAGGTTTCTCAGAGTTGCAATTTTCACTCAAAATTTCAAAATTTTCATCCGAAATGCATTTTCTGATATAGCAATATTCGTCGACCCCAGCCAGGGGCTCTGCCACTTGGACCCCGCCAAGGGTTGCCACCCCTTCGACCCCGCTATCAGGGGCGCTGCCCCGAACCCCCGTCGGTGTTCTGACTGATTTATCTTGCCACCTTAATTCCTAAGTCAAGTGTTTGGATTTTTTGACTGAGTCAGGAGTTCTCAAAGTTTTAGTTATCATTCTGATGTTTCTAGATTTGGGTTAGCTTTGGTTCATTACTACCATGTACTTAATTCCTAATACCCTATGTCTAGTCATCCTACCATTTCCTAACTGATTTTTTCTTCTTCTTTCTTAGTGTCACCAATATCTGGTCTGAAAACCTGATTTTGGCCATCCATTCCTTGTTTCATTAGAATCTTGGTAGTCTTTTATCAGTCAGTTCTGAATTCTCATTTGATATTCTAATCTTTCGGAATTCTTGTATCGTTACTTGATTGTCTTAACCAACATCCATTTACACCATGTTTTCAAAGAGTTTGATAGATTTTTGTATGCTTTCGAATAAGGATGTATCCGTTATGCGTTCAAAGTCACCTTTGTATAGTTGTACAGGTTGAATTCCCTTGAATAATAGTTCAAGCCCCCTGTGTTCGTTAATGCTCATATCATTCTATAGAATCCTTATCTGTCCCAAGTTCGTTTGCATCCACTTTTCTTTCGTTCTCTTTGTCACTTGTTGTGATCCAGACTAGGTTGATACTCTTGTGCGAGAATTCTCAGATTTTCGATTTGGTCTATATATTCACTTCCTATCTACATTCACTCCTCAACGATCCATCATCGCGCACAAGTGGTAGAAGTTAATAGACTGATATTTCTCGACTGAAACATTATTCATGATGAGTAGTTAAGAGTTTGGAAATCATGAGGGGGAGATATAAAGATTTATTCATTTGGTTACTGCATGAGACATATTGTACGAAGTATTCAGTCTAGGGGGAGAAGTACTTAGATGACAGTATACTTAGATGAAAGTAAAAATTTATTCTCGGCCCGATTTTATCTTCAAGGAATGTAGGGGAAGGGTTTCCCCGGTTGTGATTCTAGGGGGAGTAAGAAACATATTGTCTCCTGTTAATGAACCCTTTTATGCTTCCGCTGATGCTATCAATGCTCAATGACCCAGATGCTGAAGACATCTATATGCTGAACTGCTAATATAACCGAAGGCGATCAATGTCTTAGGTTACCGGAGTGTTTCAAGACAATAAGCCCAAGACCCTTAAGAAACTCAAGAGATCAAGTCTCCTATTCATTTTACTCTGCAACTCCTATTAAATTCCAAAGGGAAGATGGTTAGAACTGTATTATTGTAATAGAATAGGAGTTCAAACAATAGTTAAGGGTGCTTATTGTAAATATACCATATAGGTATATAACCCTTGTGCTACACAAGGAAATGTAAGGATTGCACATAACTCTTGAAATAAACTATGTGTCTTTTAAGGTGAAAATGAGATTCTCTCTCAACCTTTCATAGTTACATATTGTAATCCTTCAATCTACTGCTTGTTTATCTCTAACAGTATTGACATCTGAAAGACGCAAACCTAAAAAGCTTCAAAATGAAATTGAAAAAATACGAAAACTAAACAAATTCATAAACTGAATGGTTTTGGTTTTGCAAGAATTGAAATTTGATTTGATTTTAGCTCATCCCTACTTATACTTATAGACTACTCAATCATTAAAAGTATTTTAAATTATATATAAGTGCACTAACAAATAAGTTTAGTATTCTTAGCAACAACAATAATTTCCTTTTTGTTTCCTTAGATTTAATTATGACTATAATCAATTTGCTTTTTATGATTACTAATAACATGAATGCCTAACCAAAAAATATGTTTCCGATTTAAGAGATCGGTCATTCGGCCGTATGAGGCTATGCGCCTAGTAGGCCCATGTAAGACATTATATGGGCTAATTAACATGCTATATTCATCAACAAAAACATGATTTGAGAAATCGGTCCTTCGGCCGTTTATCCATGTCTTTCGATATATTCATCAACAAAAACAAGCAAGTACCTCTTTCCACTCTGTGATACGGGAGAAATTGGACCACACAAGTCGTTATGAATTAACTCGAGTTCTTCTCCTGCACGCCATAACCCTTTCTTTGGTACAATCTCCCGACGCTGCTCCTGCACACAGCTGAATTTGACCCGTTAACTTTGGTAATCCAGTTACCATCTGCCTGTAGTACATGGTTCTTATGCCTTGGTGTTGAAATTCCTGTAACGTTTGTGCTATAAAGCTATTGACTCTCCTGCATTCACATGAAAACATGCACTTGACAGAGGCTACATCACTTCTAAGGCCTTGAACATTCTATTGGAAGTGATTGTAGATGTTTTGATTCACCCTCTTTGAGGATGAATAATCTTGCACAGACCATTTTCAATCAAGAAGATAACACCCTTTTCTTGCAATTGCCCAATGCTTAGTAGGTTGCTGGTTAATCGAGGAACAAAAAACACATCAGTGATTGTTTGTGTTATACCCTCAATTTCCATCCTTATGTTTCCCTTACCCGAAACATGTAAAAGTTAATTGTTTCCAAGTCGTACACTATGTCAAAAATTATCATCAAAATCAACAAACTACTCTTTCTTACCTTTCATGTGATTAGAACAACCTGAATCAAGGAACCATGATCCTGTGCTGTTGTCATTGTCGAGCTCTGCTTCAGCCATTAAATGCAATTCTTCATTTTCTTCAATGTATACATAGTTTTCCTTGTCTAAGGTGGGACATTCATATTGAAAATGTCCCAGTTTGTGGCACCTGTAACACTCGATTGTGGCTTTATTAAAATCTAGTCTAGCTCTTCCACGTTCTCTGCCCCTAGAGAAGTTGTTTCCCCCTATCAACGGGCTACCTCGGCCTCTACCTCTACCAAAATTCAAATTTGACTCCACTTTGAGGACTTGTTCGTTATCACCTTGTCGTTTTAACTTTTGTTCATGTACTAGTAGAGAGCTCTACAGTTCATTGACCGTCAGCTGGTCGATGTCCTTTGATTCTATAGATCTTCTCTATGATCATAACATCATTCATGTCTTCACCGTAAATCCGTATAACATTGGAGACTACATTACCCGTCCAAAATAGGCGGCACCGATGCCCTCGTCTTTATTTCCTAGGTCTCAAACTCCCTTCTAAGTCTTTGTAGTTGAGCCCGTTTCACCTGAGCATTACCTTGGTACCTAATTTGCATGGAATCCCATAACTGTTTTGTTACAGCTTTCTAAGCAATCGTCTTAAGGATAGACTTGTCAATGGCCTGAAACAAGTAATTTCTAGGTTTCTGGTCTTTGAGTTTTGCATCATCAAGAGCCTTTTGCTGAGCCATAGATAACTGTCCCCCTTCTCGAGGTTCCTTATAACCATCTTTGATGACTGTCCAATAGTCTTTGGATCGTAGCACATTCTCCATCAACAACTTCCAGTGATTGTAGTCACCATCAAACTTAGGCACACAGGGGCTTTGAAAGCTGCTGTCTTCGTTACTTCATTCAATCAATAAGCATGGCTATATATAGCCTACAAAAAATAACGAAAATCCGAAAAAACAGACACTACATTGGAATGAAATATTCAAAAACAAAATGACTTCCAAAATATAAGGTCAAAGACCATTTATTTTGCAAGCTCATAATTGACCACAATAGAACCAACGGTTTTTGTTTTTAAAAAACCGCTTTCATTTGGTTTTCTGTGATAGAACTTATAACCAAAAATCACACACACACAAAAATCTATGTGTATGTATTTGTTAGATTATGAAAAAGGAGGTTGCAAATATTTAATTATTGTAACTTGGGCAAATGCTATAAAAGGCATTTGCCCCACAAATTCTAATCTAAGCTTTGCTCATTAATCTCATATTGTGTTTGTGTTATTCTCTCAAGCTCTCGCCTCTCTCTAAACCGAATACACACAAACATAACAAGATCATCATCTAGCATTGCTTCATCCTTTATACATTAAAGGGACTAACAAGTGGTATCAGAGCCAAAGGAGTGAAGATCTATCGGGTGTTATCATCAACAAATCAAGATTTGAAGACCAAAGCGGCTTAACATAAACCTCATGGTTAAGGTTTCATCGAAGAACAATCGAGTTCTTCATTAACGAGGTGTGTTCCAAGTTGTTTTTGAGGTGTAGATTATCGATTCTCTGATGTACAAGACTAACACGGTATAATCTTAACACCATTTCACGGTTCTATCTAGTTCTTCAAGACATTTGAATGTTCAATCGAGTTTTCTTGAAGATACATTTAATATTGAACTGAGCAAAAACAACCTGCCACCTTTCGATTTCGGGTTCATACGGTTTTGGGGGTTAGTGTGTTCTGATTTAACCATTTTAAAGGAGATTTGAAGCTTTCAGAATTTTTCTCAAGAACAAGCAAGAACGTCATTTTTGCAGGTTTAAATCTCTTAAAATTAAAAAGACCAAAAATTTGGTGTTTGTGTGTGAAATCAAGTGCTGGTATGGGTGTTTATGTTTGAGTGTGGAACTTGCCCAAGTCAAGATCAAATCAGGTACAAGTGGGCAGATTTGACATGTTTTGTGTCAGGTGTGATAGTTATCAGCCGCACTTTTAAGTTCCTGTGCGATAAGTAATAAATTCACCAAGTGCTGGCCAATCGGACGGATCCAATCTCATGGATCCAATCGCATGCGATTTGATCTCACATCCGATCGCACAGCTCCAATCGCGTGGATCCAATCGCATGCGATCCTATCAATTGTACGATCCGAATCAAACTATTGACCGTGTTCTTATTTTGTTCTATCTATTGTGGTCTATCGAACAGGTTTCTCAGAGTTGCAATTTCCACTCAAAATTTCAAAATTTTCATCCGAAATGCATTTTCTAATATAGCAATATTCTTCGACCCCAGCCAGGGGCTCTACCACTTGGACCCCACCTGGGGTTGCCACCCCTTCGACCCCGCTATCAAGGGCGCTGCCCCCGAACCCCCGTCGTCGTTCTGAATGATTTATTTTGCCATCTAAATTCCTAAGTCAAGTGTATGGATTTTTTGACTGAGTCAGGAGTTCTCAAAGTTTCAGTTATCATTCTGATGTTTCTAGATTTGGTTTAGCTTTAGGTCATTAATACCATGGACTTAATTCCTAATACCGTATGTCTAGTCATCCTACCCTTTTCTAACTGATTTTTGGTTCTTCTTTCTTAGTGTCACCAATATCTGGTCTGAAAACCAAATTTTGGCCATCCATTCCTTGTTTAATTAGAATCTTGGTAGTCTTTTATCAGTCTGTTCTGAATTCTCATTTGACATTCTAATCTTTCGGAATTCTTGTATCGTTACTTGATTGTCTTAACCAACATCCGTTTACACCATGTTTTCAAAGAGTTTTGACAGATTTTTGTGTGCTTTCGAATAAGGATGTATCCGTTATGCGTTCAAAGTCACCTTTGTATAGTTGTACAGGTAGAATTCCCTTGAATAATAGTTCAAGCCCCCTGAGTTCGATAATGCTCATATCATTCTATAGAATCCTTATCTGTCCCAAGTTCGTTTGCATCCACTTTTCTTTCGTTCTCTTTGTCACTTGTTGTGATCCGGACTAGGTTGATACTCTTGTGCGAGAATTCTCAGATTTTCAATTTGGTTGATGTATTCACTTCTGATCTACATTCACTCCTCAACGATCCATCATGGCTCACAAGTGGTAGAAGTTAATAGACTGATATTTCTCGACTGAAACATTATTCATGATGAGTAGTGAAGACTTTGGACATCATGAGGGGGAGATATAAATATTTATTCAGTTGGTTACTGCATGAGACATATTGTACAAAGTATTCAGTCTAGGGGGAAAAGTACTTAGATGACAGTATACTTAGATGAAAGTAAAAATTTATTCTCGGCCCGATTTTATCTTCAAGGATTGTAGGGGGAGGGTTTCCCCGGTTGTTATTCTAGGGGGAGTAAGAAACATATTCTCTCCTGTTAATGAATCCTTTTATGCTTCTGCTGATGCTATCAATGCTCAATGATCCAGATGCTGAAAACATCTATATGCTAAACTGCTAATATAACCGAAGGCGATCAATGTCTTAGGTTACCGGAGTGTTTCAAGACACTAAGCCCAAGACCCTTAAGAAGCTCAAGAGATCAAGTCTCCTATTCATTTTATTATGTAACTCCTATTCAATTCCAAAGGGAAGACGGCTAGAACTGTATTATTGTAATAGAATAAAAGTTCAAACAATAGTTGAGGGTGTTTATTGTAAATATACCTTATAGGTATATAACCCTTGTGCTACACAAGGAAATGTAAGGATTGCACACAACTCTTGAAATAAACTATGTGTCTTTTAAGGTGAAAATGAGATTCTCTCTCAACCTTTCATAGTTATATATTGTAATCCTTCAATTTACCGCTTGTTTATCTCTAACAGTATTGACATTTGAAAGACGCAAACCTAAAAAGCTTCAAAATGAAATTGCAAAAATACGAAAACTAAACAAATTCATAAACTGAATGGTTTTGTTTTGCAAGAATTAAAATTTGATTTGATTTTAGCTCATCCCTACTTATACTTATAGACTACTCAATCATTATAAGTATTTTAAAATTATATATAAGTGCACTAACAAATAAGTTTAGTATTCTTAGCAACAACAATAATTTCTTTTTTATTTCCTTTGATTTAATTATGACTATAATCAATTTGCTTTTTATGATTACTATTATCATGAATGCCTAACCAAAAAATATGTTTCCGATTTGAGAGATCGGTCATTCGGCCGTATGAGGCTATGCGCCTAGTAGGCCCATGTAAGACATTATATGGGCTAATTAACATGCTATTAAGCTAAACCAGTGTTATATGTGTGGTGTTGAATATATAAATATAAATTTCTTGTTAGTATTTTTTATATATATATTTTTTATAATAAAATTATATTACACGTCTAAAAGTTTTATTGCGTTTCTCGTATATCACGTCTGAAATTTTTTATTACATCACAATAATTAATCCATATATTTTTTATATTGTTTAGTTAAATATGATTAAAAATAATATAACATTGAATTCAAAAATCCATGTAATATTAACATCAATTTTATTGCAAAGTTATTAATTAAAATAAGAAAACTTAACCAAATAAAATAGTTATATAAAATTTCAAAGCTATATGGGTAATTATAAATCTCACTAACATGAATGTTGTTACGCTACTCCATAATTATGTTGAGTGGTAGTTTCTAGATGGTAATTTACTCACTTACAAACCATCAACTTCAAAGAGCCTCAAAGTGGTAGTGGTAAATTTTAATACAATTTTCCACTTACCAACTGTTTAAAAGACCCACTAGGTGGTTACCAAACGTTCTTATGCCACGAACCAACTGTTTTATGCCATTAAACAAATTTATGCCTCTAACTAATTGTTTTAAAATGATCACTAACTGGTTACCAAACGTATTGAAAATAAATCGTAACCAGACGGTTTACGAATGCTTATAATATTTATATGTTATCACTAAAATCATTATTTTTGTGCGAATAAAATAAATTTTCTCTCTACTTTGTCACACACACAGACATATATATATATATATATATATATATATATATATATTTATATATATATATATACATACATACATACATATTGCTAATTAGTAAATAAACACATTCATTTTCATAAAAGAAAAAGGAAATAGAAAATCATATCAATATGCAAGAAACAACCCATTTAACTAACATATAAATACAATTTGGCAAGCAATAATAATTCACAATGATGGTGTCATTAGTTTGCTACACCCGATGGTATCGTGACCTTTGCCTTTATAAATCTGCAATATTGCTTACTTGTTAATCTCTTTGGGTCTGTCATAAGGGGAAGGAGGTTTAAAATTTACTCTGACTCCTTCCGTAGCTAGAACTTTCCCTAGTGTTTTTAAGAGGGTGGAGATTAGGGCATTCCTCCAATCATTCACCTTTTTTATACGTGCTCTAGGAAATCTCTGCAGTGGCCTATCTATCGCATTTCTTCTTTGGTCAAAAGCATCACCATCCCCCACCTTGTCTTTTCGAGGGTCCTTTTGTGAAAGATTCCGTACCTAACGAGCTGTTTTCCCCCTAGATCCATGCGTAGGATCTATCCGTACATTTTTTAGGGGCATTCTTGTGAACAAGTCTTCTATAAGCTATGGCAGTCGTATCGTTATTATGAATCCTGAAGTTACGTGGATTTCTCGGAGGTCTTATATCATTTACCTTTCCTTATTAAATCCGGATATAAAGTCCTTTAAAGTTTCCTTAACATCCTGATATATCCTATGGGCCTTTAGGTGTGACTTTTTATGGACTTTTAATAAAAATATTGTTTGAATTTTTCCCTAATATTTTTGAAGTTGGAGTTGCTTCATCTAGGATATCTAGTGAACCATTCTATTTCCACTCTCTTCAGGGTCTTAGGAAAGGCATGACATGCTACTGCAAAATCCAATTTTGGGATCTCACTGTCCCCTCAAATATGTTGATGTGGCCCTCCATGTCTCATAGCCCATCGTAATACCCTACGATGGCTAAAATATTTACACACGGTGTGAAAATAAAGTCATGCGTGGTTGAGCAAAATGGAGCTCCTGTCTTGGTTGCCCGTCTACTCCCTACCCTAAGGCTTCAAAAATATCTTCCATGCATCGCTAACTTTGCAAGTAAGCTTCTTGGGCTTAGGCGTTGGCCAACAATATGTTTTGTAACTAAGAATAGACTTGTGTGACATACTTTGTTGCGTTTGTGTTTCAGCTTAGGGTACTGAATATGTTAACAAGTGTCATTGGTGAGATACTCCAAAGTAGAACTAGTGGTTGTGAACTCATTAATGGTGTTGTTGTGGAAACACTTGGGGTAGAATGATACGCCCTAGTGGTGAAGGTAGTAGTCGTGGGTATAAATCTTGCAATTTGGGTTCCATCGCTGGTGTTGAATTTAAGGTTTTCTGTATGTGTGTCAGGTCTCGGGCGTTTTTGGTAAGTCCCATACGTGAGCATTTAAGTAACCCAGTCCTCCTGATGGCACCAACAAGGGGTACATGGTGTGTTTTTGCGATAAATAATAAGTATGTCATAGTGTTAGTCAAAGTAATGTGCTGGCCTAAGGAACTTACTCATTGTCCTTTGACATTAGTTAGCTGGCTTTGGGTTCCGAGTTCATGGCTTCCAGTTCCGGTCTAGGAGTGGCATCACTATCTTTGAATTTGGAGAATAGGTAAACTACCGTATTGGGTTTTTCGGGATAAAAGAAGATGGCGATGCTGGGCATTGGAGAATGGTGTGTTAGGTTCAAGGTTGGCGAGGATAACATTGCGGATGGCGATTTACAATTTTAGTAGGTTGAGTCGAGTTTTCGATTCCCATAAGGATGGATGTGGCTTCCGCTAGGTTGGCAGGTCTAGGTTTAAGGTTGGCAAGACTTACAAGAAAGAAGGCGTAGCTATGTCTCATGCATGGCGGTACTGACTCATTTGGATATAGAAGAAATTTTTATTCTTCAATTGAAAAGCTAAATTGCAAGTTGATGTTCACCTAATTGCGATTGTACGGTAGGATTGAATTGCGATTGGAGGTTGCTAGAGTAGATTTGCGATTTAGTGGACATATGAATTGTGATTGAATGTAAATTATGATTTAGGTTGGATATGCGAGTGGATCCTTTTAAGATATTTGATTGTGGCTTTTAGATTATAAATTTTGATTTTAATCTTTTGTTAGATCTTGATGTTGATATCTAGTAGTATTTGATTTGTTAGACCTTTTGTGTATTGGTACTTATGCCTATATAAGTACTAAACACCTTGTGTTTGTAACTAAGCTTTCATTCATATATCATAACTCTCACATCACCAAAAGGTGAAGTGTGTGTTTTCATAATTCTCTCTCAACTCATATATGGATATTCATCTTGTTCTGTACGAATTCAACAATGGATTTACCATTCACTCGATATTCGAAGGACAAACTAGTCGTATGAGAGCCAAATCAATCAAATTTGGCCTGAATTTCGTAGTTTCTTCACTGTTCATCGTGCTCTTGACGGCTGGAATGTTAGAGATCTTCAAAGTCGAGTTTTGTTGTTTGATAATACGTGAAATTGATCAACGGAGTTTTTATTGGATTAGATTAAGAGATAGCAACACTTTTCATGAAGACATAACGGTTGGGTTTTAAACAAAAACTAGATTTTGATCACTTAAAAGGTGTTAATTAGGTTTGATTTTTTGTACATTTGATTCAAAAATAGATTACGAGTTGGTTAGATTTGATTGATATGGTTTTTATTGAATTTTAGAAGTTTTTAAATATGGAGATATGAAGAATTTCGCAGGTTGCTAAGAACACCAAGAACACGCCAAGAACATGAGTTTAATCTTGTGGATCGGAAAAGTAACCGAGTGTTGCAAATTCACTCGAATTAGATCTATTCGAGTTTAGGATTTGGTCGAATAAGTGATATTCGAGTTTGAGGATGTAGACGTGTAGTTCTATTCGACCGGCGGATTTCATCTGTTGGGATTTCAAGAACACGCAACGGAAGTGAAAAACACAAGAATCAAGCATAAAAGTTGTCAGGAACGGATATTACCAAATATCAATAACAAGAATTACCTTTAGAATTAAATCAGAGTTGTTTAAAGATAATCTTTCAGTTTGATCACAATCAACTAAGAAGTTGCGGAATCACACTTAATTGATGTTTAAGGTTTTATCACAAGAACAATTTAATCAATCAACACAAGAAAATACTTTCGAATATCCAGATGTTTATTAATAACCAATGATGATTACAATATTCACCAACACCTCTAATCTAACTCTTTTGTTAGACGAAGAACACAGTTTGTTCTTAGGTTTCTATGAAACTTAGAGGCTAACACATTTTTGGAAAACAAGTTAACAATAGACTATGAATGCGTAGAATTACAAAAAATTAAGAGCTACTAAAACGATATTCTATTCCAAGTATTTATAGACTCTTGATCCTCCTTGAATAGTTGACAGTTAGGTAATCTTCTATCTTCCGAGATAATCTTGATAATCTTCAAACTTGTTAAAGATATACTTCAAATCCACAAAGATAGCATTTTCCATAAATAGCTCAACAGCAACTGTTTGTTGAATAAACAGTTCTGAATTTCTTCTAACAGCCTTCACTTCAAGGTCTTCTAACAGTTGTATATTATTGAACTAACAGTTTTGATCTTTTGTACTAACAGTTGTAAAACTTTCAACAACTGTTAGTTACAACTGTTTTTCACAGATTACTCTAACAGTTTTACTTTGCATGTCCAACAGTTTCAATGAATTAGCAAATTTCCCATCAAAAGTGTTCAAAACAAAGAAATCCCAAAGGTGATTCTACTCTATGTAACAAATAGCAACAAAACAAGGAGGTTAGAGAGTTATACCAGTCTCCTAAGCTCTAGTAAACTTCTTGCTGGTGGCTGATGTTGATGGAGAGGCTAGAACCTTCTTTTTCTTGCGGGTACGAGTCCAACAACGAGTGCTAGCAAGCTTATATGTAATCTTCTACTAGAAACACACACAAGACAGCAAACAAGCTTCTGGAACTCGAGATTTTTTTTACTAAATCACCAAGCTTTTGAGATAAAGTGAGAAGAGGGTTTTTGAGTTGCTAGAGAGAAAAATTGGCCAAAAGTGGGAATGCTCCAGGCTTCAAGTCTTTTAAAGACCTCTGAAAAACCATTTCAGCTCCCTCTCACCGGCCAAGATTATTCTAGACCCTTTTTACCATTGGCCAAAAGTAGAGGTGAATTTGACATAAAGCCCATGGAGTGGTAGCGCCGCTAACCATGAGTTAGCGGCGCTAAACCCTAACTCGTAGCGGCGCTATCGCGGCTTGACTTCTATGTGACATAAAGCACATGCAGCCGTAGCGGCGCTAACCTTTAACAGTTAGCGGCGCTAACTCGTTAAGTTAGCGGCGCTAACGTGGCCTGCATTGCTAACTTCCACTTTTGCCATCTTTGGTCCCTCAACCTTATTTGCTGTCATGTTAGACCCCGGTTTGTGACCCATATAGGCCCATACATTATCGGCAGTGCTCTAAGGCATACATATATTATCGGGCAGATTCTAACAAACTTCCACTTGAATATAATATACTGTAACCTAACAAGCACAGACAAAGAGCTGCCTCTAGCAAAGCATCAATGCCCCCAAGTCTGTATGGATTCTGAATACCTGCAGAAAACCATCATACTGAAAGTAGTGGTCCTAGATAAGTGATCTTAGACATCCTTTTGTTCGCGATATCCTTTTGAACACGAGGCATGGATTAGAAAATGTCAATCTCCAGATCGTTCACGATTATGTTTCTTGATCTTGATTGGTGGTGACCAAAAGATAAGGACATATCTGATCTCAATCAATATTCCTTGTGCATGGCCATGCAATATTTTTGGTGTCAGCTCCTAATCATCGAGGTGCCAGGGATATCTCTCATACAGGAGGAACAAATCCGTTCGACTGCATAACTCCATACCATACCTCTTAACTTACCTAGTCATTCCCTTAATCACAGCCAGTTACGAACTGCTTTTGAAAATGGCTAAAGCAAGTAAGAACTATGATATAGCAGTTCATACATCTGGGGTCTATGGATGTAAGATTTATCATTCCAAGTTACTCGTGACTATAATCCATGAAGTAAACTTGGGTGTGGGTCTTCCAGTCACTTGAAACTCTTTTCAAGTACAGATAAGCATTGCATCTTAATTCCACCATTTTGAATTTAAGATCACATACTTATCTCAGTCTTGATTCAATCTTTCTCCCATAAGATTGAATGACTGTGGAAAGTTTGAAATATAGAATAATATTTCTCGAAGTGGTTAAACATGCTAATATGGAACACAGTAAAGTCTTATAAATGTAACCGTATCACACGCATATATAATCCCCATTATATATCGAAACAAGCATAAGTTACAATACTGTCTGTATCGTTCCCAAAATAAAATAATACATATCAAATAAACTAATATATACAACTCAAGCCAAATCGCTAGCAAATCTTACACCTATCCCTCTAGTGTGAGATTCATGAGCTGCTTGCGGTAACGGCTTAATGAATGGATAAGCCAAGTTTCAATTCGATGCTACTCTGCTAATGATGACTTCACCACTTTCAATAACATCCCGTATAAAGTGGTACTTGCGCGAAATGTGTCTTGTCCTCTTGTGAGCTCTTGGTTCCTTTGCCAAAGCCACCACACCCTCATTGTCACAAATTATCTCAATAGGGTAAGCGATGCTTGGAACCACTTGTAGATCTTAGATGAATTTCTTCATCCACACGGCCTCCTTTGCGGCTTCACTTGCCGCAATGTACTCCGATTCAGTAGTAGAATCAGCCACCGTGTCTTGCTTTGAGCTCCTCCAACTGACAGCACCACCATTTAACATGAACACAAACCCCGATTGAGATCGGCAGTCATCCTTGTCAGTTTGGAAGCTAGCATCCGAGTAACCCTTTACTCTCAGCTCTTCTTCCCCACCATATACCAAGAACATTTCTTTTGTACGTCACAGATATTTGAGAATGTTCTTTACTGCCCTCCAATGAGGCTCTCCTGGGTTTGCCTGATATCTACTAGTGATGCTTAAAGCACATGACACATCAGGACGAGTGCATAGCATGGCATACATGATCGAGCCCACAGCCGAAGCAAATGGCAGTCGCTTCATTACTTCTATCTCCTCCTTGGAGGTAGGACATTGAGTTTTACTCAAAGTCAAACCATGCAACATAGGAAGGTTTCCTTTTTTGGATTCCTCCATCTTAAAGCGTCTCACGACCTTTTCTATGTATGCACTTTGAGAAAGCCCTAGCAGCCTTCTAGATCTATCTCTATAGATCTTTATTCCCAGAATACAGCTCGCATCGCCTAGGTCCTTCATTGAAAACCAATTCCCTAGCCAAGCTTTGACACTCCTTAGGCTTGGGATATGATTTCCAATGAGTAGAATATCATCTACATATAGAACCAAGAATGTTATAGTGCTCCCACTAGCCCTGACATACACGCATGGTTCATATTTACTCTTCGAAAATCCAAACTCTTTGATTTTCTCATCAAAGCAAAGATTCCAGTTTCGAGATGCTTGCTTAAGTCCATAAATGGACATCATAAGCTTACAAACCTTGTTTGGATACTTTGGATGTTCAAAACCGTCAGGCTGTCTCATATACACCTCTTCATGAAGCTTCCCGTTAAGGAAGACGGTCTTTACATCCATTTGCCAAATTTCAAAATCATGAAATGCAGCTATGGAAAGTAGTATCCGGATTGACTTCAACATGGCCACTGGGGAGAAGGTTTCATCATAATCAATTCCTTGAGTCTGATTGAAACCCTTTGCCACCAGTCGGGCTTTGAAGATATCCAATGTTCCATCTATGCCGGGTTTCTTCTTAAAAACCCATTTACACCCAACGGGTTTTATCCCTGGTCTAGGATCAACCAGTTCCCAAACCTGGTTATCCGACATAGATTGCATCTCGCTCTCCATCGCCTTTCTCCACTGAGCAGACTCAGGGCCTGCCATGGCTTCATTGTAGGTGGTAGGTTCATCATGATCCACCAATAACTCGTTGCCCTCAGATATGAGAAACCCATATCTCTCTGGCTCAAAACGAGTCCTACTGAAATGCCTAGGAGTAGACGTTACTAGAGTGTCAGGTACCGCAACATCATCTTGCTCGGTATTTTGGCTAGTGCCAACCTCAAGTCCTTTATCGGGCGACCCTTGATCATCCTCAAGGTCTACTTCCTTACTGCCATGTTTGGATAGCAACTCCCTTTCAAGGAAGAATGCCCTTTGAGCAACAAATACCTTGTTCTCTGAAGGTTTATAAAATAAATATCCATCACCGTTAGGAGGATATCCGATAAAATAACACCTCTCTGAAAGAGGTTCAAGTTTGTCTTCGGCCTCACGTCTCACGTAGGCTTGACAACCCCAAACTCGTAGGTATGAAAGTGTCGGCTTCTTACCATGCCACATTTCATAAGGTGTTTTAGTAACTTTCTTGGTTGGTGCGAGGTTAAGAATTCTTACAGCCGTTTCTAAGGCATATCCCCAGAAACTAATAGGTACCTCCGCTCGACTCATCATAGACCTTACCATATCAAGCAAAGTCCGGTTCTTCCTCTCAACGACGCCATTTAATTGTGGAGTCCTTGGAGGTGTCAATTGTGAAATAATTCCACAATTTTTAAGATGATCGACGAACTCGGCACTAAGATACTCTCCACCTCTATCAAACCGGAGTATCTTTATAGTCTTGCCCAACTGATTATGAACTTCGTTTTTGAATGTCTTGAACACCTCAAAGGTTTCATACTTGTGTTTAACAAGATAGACATACCCGTACCTACTATAATCATCTATAAAGGTTACGAAGTATCTTGAATTATTCCTTGTTACATGCTTGAAAGGTCCGCATACATTCGTATGGATTATGTGTAAAAGGTCCTTTCCCCTCTCACTTGTTCCCGTGAAGGGTGCTTTTGTCATTTTGCCCAATAAACAAGATTCGCATACTTCATTCGATCCTTGATCTAATGATTCCAAGATACCATCCGCTTGGAGCTTGGTGATAAAAGTCTTGTTTATATGGCCAAGACGACTATGCCACATGGAATATTTATCCAAACCATTTTTGGAGTCAGAATCAATGTTCATGATAGATTTTCTTGATTCAATGTATGTATTTGCCTCATATATGCCATGATATGGTAAAGCTTTAAAATAAACAATTTCATTTCTAAAGCAAATAATTGTACCACTTACAAATTTGAATTCAAAACCATCGTCATACAATTTGTGAAAAGAAATAATGTTTCTAGCCACATTAGGCGAATAGCATACATCTTTAAGCAAAATAGAAAAACCGGTCTTGAATGAAAGCTCCAAGTCTCATTTTGCTTCCACTGGGACAACCTCCGAGTTTCCCATGAAAAGATCCAGTTCTCCCCACTCCAAACTCCTACTTTCCCTTAGCACCTGCACCATATTACATATGTGAGTGCCACAGCCAGTATCCAATACCCAGCCTTTAGAAGTAGAAGTATGGTGGAGTTCTATCATGAACGTACCTGATGTGTCCGGACCCGAAATGCTCATTGCCTTGAGCTTGTTGAGTCCCTACAAGTACTTCGGGCAGCTACGGCGGTAATGGCCCTTGCCCCCGCAGAAAAAGCACTCCGCATCCTCCGGAGTCTTGGTTTGGGGAAGTTTCCCCTTACCCTTACCCTCGGAGGCTGGGTTAGGCTTCTTCTTTGTGATGCGGCAACCTTTCCGTTACCCTTCCTTTTATTGGAAGGGGCGGCCTTCTTCTTTGTGATGCGGCCTTCCCGGATGGCGAGAACGTGGTTGGAGGAGGATGGCTTATTCTTGGTCATGCTAGACTCAGCGGTCTTCAACATACCATGAAGTTCCATCAAGGTCTTGTGTATGCTGTGCATATGATAACTCATAACGAATTGATCATATGCACCGGGCAGGGATTGGAGGATTAAATCAACCGCCATCTCCCTCCCTATGGTAAAACCCAACTTCTCCATGCGCTCGATGTTTGCTTTCATCCGCAACACATGCGCGCTCACGTTCCCTCCCTCTTGCATCTTGCAAGCAAGGGTTGTCTTGAGGCACTCGTACCTTTCCTGCCTCGCCTGCTACTGGAACATGTCCTTTAGCTGCACGAGCAGGTCGTAAGCATTCAGATGATCCATTTGCTTTTGCAAATCTTGGTTCATCGTGCTCAAGATGAGGCACGTGAATTCCTCAGTTTCCTTGAGGGGTTTTCATACGCCTCACGGATAGCCCTTATCGCACCAGCAGGAGGTGCCTCGGGGAGAGGTTCCTCTATGGTATGAAACTTTCCTTCATACGACCAACCTCAGTTGTCTATGCCAGTCCATGAAGTTGCTACCGTCGAGTTTCTCCTTCTCAAGGAAAACCCGAAGAGAAACGTTGGTGGTGGTGTTAGTTGCGCTTGTTGATGCCATCTAAAATTGTTGCAAAGTAGATATTAGTTAGTTTGATATTTTATCTTGTTAAATAATTTACCCATAAAGAATTAACTTAACAAGGCTAAGAACCGTATTTCATCCTACCATGTGACGGGGTTACCGCGGATCACATGATAAAACTATTTAAGTCGGCAATCATTTTGCCAATTGCAATCTCCATTGCAATCCTTAGCACATGCGGGATCCTACGACATCAAATGGTCATTCGGCATGTTTGATCCCTTCTTGCACCAATTTTAAGTCTTGAAATTTTGGTTAACTCGTGCTAAGCTCGACAATTAACCAAGATTTCAAACCTAAAATTGCAAATCGTCCGTCAAGACATACGGTAACAAATTCACCAAAGTTGGCTCGTTCTAAGCTCGACAACCAAAATTGTGAAATTGCCACACTCACTTTCCACACAGTTTCATGAGAATTGGCTCGTGCTAAGCTCGACAACCAAATCCCATAAGACTAGATTTGGGTGGTATCGACTTACGGATGGTGCATGATTTACGTTTTGTGGAAAAACGGGCTTTTGTTTCCGGTTTGGTTTAGATTAACTTATTAGTGACAAAACCTATTTTTCACTCTGTGGGTTAATCTTTGTATGTGATCGCGCGCGAGAGTAAACCATTTTTATCAAAACTTTTGTGATTTTATTAACTTTGTGAAAAATTATCTAGCATGCGAAACCTACAAATCCATGCATAGAATAATAAAATCACATCACACGCAATATACAATATAGTCGGTAACCCTTCCCAATAAACCTATGCGTTCCTCCCGTGAGCCAAAACGGGAGGAACTTGGTCAACTATGGGAAAAAACAATCTTGATGCAAGCTCCCATTAGAACCACCATCTCCCTTGGACTTCATTGGCTTCTAAGGGCATCAAACTCCATCTTTTTTTGCCTTCTCTTGTGTCTTCATCCCTCCATCATACAAGTTACATACAATAGAAAATAAATGGCATACAAGCCACATAATTTTCCTATTTATCTAATTACATGTACATTGATGAATGAAATGGCATGCAAGCCACAAATTATTACAATCAAACTGAATTTAATAAATTACAGCCATCAAATGTGGTTAAAACCACCAAATGCATACCAAACAAAAATCAACCAAATGGGCCATGGCAAGGTTACCAACTCATATCCTCACATACAACCAAACAAATCATGTCACTACTGGACAACAAGAAAATACCTTTGGAACAAATTTCCAGAAGGTCTAAGTGCCAAAAATCCCGAGACCAAAACTGTTTTATTCAAAAAAATTCGAAAATAATTTTCCAGCAACGTTAGCGCCGCTAACCCTAAAGACTTAGCGCCGCTAACCTAAGCTTAGCGCCGCTAACCCTAACGACAGAATATAAACATTTTGACTTCGGGTTTTTCAAGCCACCGTGTGCTATTCTAACATAGAGGTGGCTCTGATACCACTGTTGGGATTTCAAGAACACGCAACGGAAGCGAAAAACACAAGAATCAAGCATAAAAGTGTTCAAAACAAAGAAATCCCAAAGGTGGATCTACTCTATGTAACAAATAGCAACAAAACAAGGAGGTTAGAGAGTTATACCAATCTCCTAAGCTCCAGTAAACTTCTTGTTGGTGGCTGATGTTGATGGAGAGGCTAGAACCTTCTTCTTCTTCTCCTTTCATGAAATCTCAAACCGGGTACGAGTCCAACAACGTGTGCTAGCAAGCTTGTATGTAATCTTCTACTAGAAACACACACAAGAACAACAAACAAGCTTCTGGAACTCGAGATTTTTTTACTAAATAAACAAGCTTTTGAGATAAAGTGAGAAGAGGGTTTTTGAGTTGCTAGAGAGAAAAATTGGCCAAAAGTGGGAATGCTCCAGGCTTCAAGTCTTTTAAAGACCTCTGAAAAACCATTTCAGCTCCCTCTCACCGGCCAAGATTATTCTAGACCCTTTTTACCATTGGCCAAAAGTAGAGGTGAATTTGACATAAAGCCCATGCGGTGGTAGCGCCGCTAACCATGAGTTAGCGGCGCTAAACCCTAACTCGTAGCGGCGCTATCGTGGCTGACTTCTATGTGACATAAAGCACATGCAACCGTAGCAGCGCTAACCTTTAACAGTTAGCGGCGCTAAATCGTTAAGTTAGCGGCGCTAACGTGGCCTGCATTGCTAACTTCCACTTTTGCCATCTTTGGTCCCTCAACCTTATTTGCTGTCATGTTATACCCCGGTTTGTGACCCATATAGGCCCATACATCATCGGCAGTGCTCTATGGCGTACATATATTATCGGGCAGATTCTAACATCATCTATTCGAGGTTGAGGTTTCGTGAAAAAAAGAGTAATTCCACCGCCAACTGGGTCATTTGGTTTGTGAATACGATCCTGTTAAAATTCGAGTTTGGTTTTTTCAAGTTGTGGATTCGAGACTAACTTCATTCGACCTGAGTCAAATCTAGCTGATTGATTTGATTGTGATTGTAGTCGAACTCAAGAGCACTCGAGTTTAATTACATAACATTCAATTTTTTTACTACTCGATTTGGTTGTAATCAAGGCTGATAAATATCTAACTAATGTCAACTTTTGAGGTATTCGAGCGTGAGTACTTGTAATTAGATTATGAATATTGTACCTAGAATACTCGAGTGATGCTTTGGTTATTCGAGTTCTGATTCAAGTATGGTCTATTCGAATTTATTGGTATTCGACTTTGAGGATTTGAGAAGCACAAGATTCGATCTGATTTTAGCAGTTGTGAATTTCTTTGAAGTATTATTCAAATGTGAATACATAGTTGATATTCAAATTAAAGCAAGGTTTTACTATTTGGGTTAGAATTCATCTAATTCGATTTGGAACAGTGATATTCAAGTTGAAGCAAATATTCGACTTGGATTTTTCAAGAAATTTTTTAGTCCAGATTTAATTGAGATCCTTTCTCAAATCAAGTGAAAACAAGATGTCTACATCTAATGAGATTATTGGATAGGATTCGATACTAAATCATGTACTCTGCAGGAACGATTACAAAGTATGGAAAGGTCGGTCTAAGGACTTTATAGAACATAATGAGACATATGGTGAAATAATGAAGGAAAGTATTTTGCTGGGAGAAGCAAAGTATGTCATAACTATCCCTGCCAATTCTAAAACAACCCTCCAATTCCAGAAACTACGAGACGAAAAACATCCAGTGAACTTACTGTAGATGAAATGGAGAGATTCAGAGCTGATAAATTGGCTAAATACTATCTGAAGCAAGGGTTTCAGCTGAAATGTATGCTAAGGTGGATTGGTTAAACACATCACAGGAAATTTAGGACGAAATAAACAAACTGCTTGAGGGAACGGAACAGGAAACATTCATTAAAGAAACACAACTGATCAACATGTTCCATGAATTCTTTAGCTTTAGTAGCTAAATACCATTCCATTTTTTAGGAGCTTCAACAGTATCAAGAGGATGTGTTTTCACAGACATCCTTAAATGTTGTTTTTGATCCTTTAGCTTTAGTAGCTGATAAAAAGGTAAAGGATTACTCAAAGTCTTCTCACCTATTACCGGTTGCTGAACTTGATTCTAACTGTGATGAAGCAGATGATGTCAAAATGGACCAAGTTTTCCAAGCAATTGCTTTCATCAACAAAGCTTTGAAGAAGTGTTTCTCCAAAACGAACAATAAACAAAGATACACATCTGGGTCAAGATGACTAAAAAAGTTCAAATTAGAGAAGTCAAAGTATGTGAAAGATGGATAAAATATGGAAGAGTAAAAGAAATGCTACAAGTGTATACAATGGGTCACTTTATCAAAGATTGCACAAAGAGAAAAGTTAAAGATCTTGATTACTACAAACAGAAATTAAGGCTGGCCAAATAAGAGTAGCAAAGGACATGCTGATGGATTGTGTACAGGGATAGTGTACACGTGTCATCATATCCGAACACTATAAGTCACTAAAGTGTAACACAGCTGCACACCCAACTTAGAACCAGGAAATAATACATTGTGTGTACGGTGATAATTAATAGTTAATTAATTATCCAGTAAAATAATAAATGGACGTTTATTATTTAAGAGAAAAATTAAATATCAGTTGAACATTTAATTAAAATGTTTTTGGTTAAAGAAATATTAATTAATATATAATTAATTAATATTAACCAAACTGAAGGGTTTGTTTTGTCGATTGATCAAAGTCTTTTATCGTGGACCGGGATTTAAGGCTTAAGGGCCTTAATCCTCTTAAATATCTATTCAAGGGGATTAACCCTTAGAAAACTTAACGTAATCCTTAATTGAGACAAAAAGGCAAAAAGGATAAAACCCAGTATCTATCTCTCTCTAGTTCGGCGGCCGAAACCCCAACACCACTACCAATTTCGGCGGTGGTCAGCGGCGATCGACGGAAGCCCACGGCGGCGGTTCTCCGATTAGTGATGGCGCAAAAGCCGATCCCCCCTTTGCGGTGGACTGGTTCTCGGCGGCGAAAAGGCAACGCGGCTTTTGCCGGTTTGCACACATACGTAGGTATTATTTGTATTGGCGGTCTAGCAGCCAGTTCAAGGGTCTAGTAGATATGTATTCCCCTATAGCAATGCAAGGGTATATTTTCTATACTTTATTTACTGTTATAGACAGATATATATTTTATCTGTTTAGTATGATTATTTGCCCTGTTTCCTCACTTGATCCAGTTGTGATCTTGGGATGGGATTTCTGTTATATTTCCGCTGTGCATGTTGTACCCTGTAAATCCCAACAGTGGTATCAGAGCCTCTTCTAGGCTCGGTAAGGGACAAGTTTTAATCATATTATATATATATATATATATATATATATATATATATATATATATGTGTGTGTGTGTGTGAAATTTGTATTTTGGTTTAGATCAAGTTTCTGATCTTATACCTAATAAAGTTTCCAGCTTTATTGTTTAATTATATATTCATATATGAGTGAGACTTGAATTCTAGTTTAGGACCAAGTTCTGATCTTTTTACCAGTTAAAGTTTTCAGTTTTTCTATTTATATATTGTTGAAGTAAGCCCACTAACACACGTACGCCAATTGATCACTGCCGATGATGTATGGCCCTATCGGGTCACACGCCGGGGGTTGATCTTCACAACAACCTAAAAAGGGAGGGTGAGAAAGAATAATTAAATGAAGGTTGGCAGGCTGGACAGGGTTAGCGGCGCAAACCTTTAGAGGTTAGCGACGCTAACGTTGGGCGGTTAGCGGCGCTAACCTACCTGACAACATGAAACTTTATTCTTTTCACCTCCTCTTTCCACCAATGCATGAATTGGCCATTATTAACTCTTTAGCCGTCCTTGGGGAGACCTGGAGGAATTTTTTAGTTTATAAAACTCTTTTGTTACTCTCTCTCTTGGCTCTCTTGACTAAGGCATCAAATAGACACACATAAGCAAACTTAAGGTTGTTGTTCTTAATGGAACACTTTTAGAGGAGGTGTATATGACACATCCTGAGGGTTTTGTACATCCAGAGTTTCCGGATAAAGTTTGCAAGCTTATGAAGTCTATTTAAGGGCTTAAGCAAGCTTCTCGGAGTTGGAACCTATGCTTTGATGAGAAGGTCAAAGAGTTTGGCTTCTCTAAAAGCATGAATGAGCCATGTGTTTACATTAGAGCTAGTGGGAGCATAGCTGTATTCCTAGTTCTTTATGTAGATGATATACTACTAATTAGGAATGACGTCCCAACTTTGCAAGGTTTAAAAGCCTGGCTAGGGAGTTGTTTCTCAATGAAAGATCTTGGGGATGCAGCTTATATTCTTGGAATTAAAATCTATAGAGATAGATCCCGCAGGTTGATCGGCTTGAGCCATAGTACGTACATTGACAAAGTCCTAAAAAGGTTTAGGATGGAGGACTCCAAGAAGGGGTTCATACCTATGTTACATGGTGTGATGTTGAGCAAGGCTCAATGCCCGAGTTCCCCTGAGGAACGGGAAATAATGAGGCGAGTTCCTTATGCTTCGGCAATAGGCCCAATCATGTACGCCATGTGATGTACAAGGCCTGATGTCTCTTGTGCATTGAGTATGACAAGTAGATTGTTGGAGTGTGCCCACTGATGCACGTACGGCATATGAATCACTGCTGATGATGTATTGGCCTATTGGGTCACACACCGGGGATCAATCCTGACATCAACCTAAGTGCATGGACTAAAAGTGACAAAGTGGAAAGGGGTTGGTGTGCAGTCGAAGATCGCGCTTCTATCCATATGTGGGATCACGTCTCGATCTCTGGCCAAGATCATGGCGCGAATTATTATGGGTTCGCGCCTCGATCCCGTGTCAGACTGCATGCAATCATTTTGCTTTCGACCTCTAAAATTGACCAATGCATGAAGGACTTCCTGATGACCTCTTGGCCGGTTATGGGGAAACTATAGGGCATGTAGAGGTTTAAAAATGTCTCTCTTAAGCCTTTCCTCTTATCCT
The DNA here is from genome assembly GCA_947179395.2 of Pulicaria dysenterica. Taxonomy (NCBI): domain Eukaryota; kingdom Viridiplantae; phylum Streptophyta; class Magnoliopsida; order Asterales; family Asteraceae; genus Pulicaria; species Pulicaria dysenterica. The sequence goes on along the minus strand of OX359294.1, from coordinate 27,256,862 downwards.
TTTTCATACTTGAAATTACAAGCACTTAGAGCATATTTTTGCTTCATATAAGAGTGTCTGTGTGAGTTAGTCCAGGAAAAAGAGAGGGATTGCTGTTCTTGTGGTGGATTCAAGAGAGTGAAGTTCATCCAAGCTTGCTAGTAAAAGAGGATTGTGGAAACCAGGGGTGGACTTGCAATAGAGAGGAGCTCGGTTCATGGTGTCATCACCTCTATATTGCTCTATTCTAGAAGTTCCAAGAAGGGTATAATCTCATTCCTCTCTCTTTACATGTTACAAATGTTTGTCATAGAGCTTGGTCCATTCATGGGGTTGTATGCTTTAATACTTGTACCTTTTGTTTATGCATGTTGTACCTTGTGCCTCCGCTGTGTTCATGGAACCCCATCAGTGGTATCAGAGCAACCTCTATGCAATATTTGCACATGGTGGCCTGAAAAACCCGAAAATAGAAATTGTGTTTTCTGACCAGTGGAGTTCGCGGCTCGATTCCTTTAGGAGTTCGCGGCGTGAAGTCCAGATAAAGATCACAGCTTGATTTGATCTCTGGCGCTTTTTTGTAGGTGGTTCGCGGCTCGAATCCTCACCAAAGCAGTTTTTGATTTTTAAACTTAAAAAAAATTATTTTTTGGGTTTTTGGCATTATAATTTATTTTCCGGAATTTTATGTCCAGAAATTAAATTTTTATTATTTAAGATGCCTTGTATAATGGTTGGTGTATTTATATGTATATTATCATTTTGGCATGAAAATGGTAATTGCAAATACTTGCATTATGTATTTATGAATATGTTTCACCAAAAATGGTTTGTCGTTACTAATGCATAAGTACATGGGATTATTTAGTTTCTTGAATGATTTTATAATCTTAACCATTATGCATAAGTTTACATGTTTTTGTGTGGCACACCATGTTGTTCAATTGTTGTTCTTGTATGATCATGTGATGTTGGTAACCATAGAAATGCCCTAGACCTTCTCGGTGTTTGGTTGTGTATTTTTTATTATTCATTCATTTGGTGACTTTAAGTCACATTGTTTGTAATAATAATTTATTTATTTATTTGGTATGTAGATTTGTATTTGTGGCTTGCATGCCATTTAAATATCCATATTATGTAATTTTACTAGAAAATAGGATTTTTGGTTTGCATGCCATTTATTTATTTATTTTTCTATGTAAATTTTAATATGGAGCAACCATCGGAGTCCTTGGAGTGAAGTCTTGGCGAACACGAATCCAGAAGGCCCAATGGAGGTGGCGGGTTTAGTGGGAGCACATCCAAGTCAAGAAATATGTTATCCTTAGATGACTTGTTTTTTTGGTAGTGGCTCACAGGAAAAACGCATAGGTTTTAGGGGCATGGTTACCAACTATAATATGCGTGTGATGGTTTTATTATTTATTGTTTATGCATGAATTGTAGGACTATTGCATGCTAGACAATTTTTGACAAATAATAAGAACCTAAGAGTTTTAAAATGGTTTAACCACTCTCGCGCGCACACTTGATTAACAATATGATGTAAAATTGGTTTATATTCCGTAGTGAAAACTTTTTGTTATTGTCACTTTTGTTAATCAAAACTCAAAATGGTTTTTTTAACCGGAAAACTAATTCTCGTTTTCTAAACGTAAATCTCACGCTGTCCATAATATTACACCACCTGAATCTAAGCACACAAGGGTTGATTGTCGAGCTTTAACCGAATCAATTTTTGTGTGAGTTGTGTGGAAGGTGAGTATGGCAAATCGCAAGGTCAAATGTCGAGCTCTAGCCGAGTCGATCATTGAGCAAGAGTACCACCATGCATCTTGATGGTTGATTTATGATTTCAAAATAATACTTTAAATAATGGTCGAGCTCTAGCCGAGATTATTCAAAATATTACTTTGAGATAAAACATGCCAAACATGGCACAATGGTTGTCAAGTAGGATCACACAAAGAACTAAGAGTAGAAATAATGGATTGTTGTCGGTCAATGGTTGCCGGCCTAAATAGCTTTGCCACGTGATCCGCAGAAAACCCGTCACGGTGCAAGGTGAAATAGGGTTCTTAGCCGTTGTTAAAATAGTTGTTTTTCTTTAAACACTTGGGGAATTTATTTTAACGAGGGTTTCAATCAAACTAACCAAATCTACTTTGCATTTTATAGATGGCATCAACTAGCACCAACAACACCACCTTTTCTGTTAGGATTTTTCTAGAGAAAGAAAAACTTGATGGGACCAACTTTATGGATTGGTCGAGGCAACTTCGTATTGTCCTCGGACACCAGGACAAGTTGGCCACCATTGAGGAACCCATCCCCGAAGCCCCTACTACCAATACGAGTAGGGTCGTTAAAGACGCCTAAGAAAAGCGTCTAAAAGACATCAGCGAGGTTACTTTCCTCATGTTAAGCAAAATGAACTTTGACATGCAAAAGTCGATGGAGCATGTGAGTGCTTACGACATGATGCGCGAGTTGACGGACATGTTCCAACAACAAGCAAAGCAAGAACGGTATCGTTCTCTAAATGATCTACTCGGTTGCCGGCTGCAGGAGGGCGGGAACATGTCCCATCTTGTCCTTAAAATAAAGGCATTGGTGGAACACCTTGATCGGTTGGGATTTGCCATCGCGAGAGAGATGGCAGTGGACTTGATTATACAGTCTCTCCCACCATAGTATGATCAAATCGTTATGAATTATCATATGCATGGGATGGATAAATCCCTCATGGAGTTGTATCATATGCTGCGGACCGCCAAGTCCAACATGACCAAGCAAAAGTCCTCTGCTCTCGTTCCTGTCTTGATCATCAAGGAAGGGGAGTCCAAGAAGAGGAAGAAACCGGCCTCTACCCCGAAGGGTAAAGGTAAGGGTAAGGTTGTGGCTCCCAAGCATAACCTTACATCGGAGCCGAAGCCGAAGGGTCCAATCTCTCAAGCCAAGACTCCGGAAGAGGCGGTTTGCTTCTTCTGCGGGGTCAAGGGGCACATGCGCCGAAGCTGCTCAAAGTACCCGGAGGCGGTTTGCTTCTTCTGGTACGTTCATGATTGAACTCCATCATACTTCTACATCTAACATCAGGGTTTTAGATACCGGCTGTGGCACTCAGGTTTGTAACATTGTACAGTTGCTAAAGTGAAGTAGAAGGCTGAGAGATGGGTAGCTGGAGCTAATCATGGGGAACAAGGAGGTCGTCCCCGTATTAGAGAAAAGAAGCATCGAGCTTACTTTTAAATCCGGCTATTCTATTACTTTACATGATGTATGCTATTCGCCACCTGTGGCAAGAAACATTTTGTCTTTTCATGGCTTGTATGACGATGGATATTATTTTAACTTTGAAAATGGAATCATTTCCTGTTTTAAAAATGATATTTGTTATTTTAAAGCTTATCCATGTCGTGGCATATATGAAGCTAATGCATACATAAAAGATAATAGAACAATCATGAACATTGATTCTGGATCCAAAAATGGTTTGGATAAGTTTTCCTTATGTCATAGTCGTCTTGGCCATATAAAAAAGAAAACGCATCACCAAGCTCCAAGCGGATGGGATCTTGGAATCATTTAACCTTGGGTCAAATGAAGTATGCGAGTCTTGTTTATTGGGCAAGATGACTAAGTCACCCTTTACCGGTGTGGGTGAAAGGGGTAAAGACTTGTTGGACATAGTGCATACCGATGTATGCGGTCCGTTCAAGCACGTTACAAGGAACAACTCTAGATACTTCGTTACATTTACTGATGATTTCAGTAGATATGGATATGTCTACGTGATTAGGTATAAGTCTGAGACCTTTGAGGTCTTTAAGACTTTCCAGAACGAAGTCCAGAATCAATTGGGCAAGACTATCAAGATACTTCGCTCCGACAGGGGGAGGCGAAAACTTGAGCTTGTACTTCTGTGATCATCTAGCTAGTTATGGAATTATTTCGCAAATAACTCCTCCTAGGATGCCACAATTGAATGGTGTCGCCGAGCGGAGGAATCGGACATTGCTGGATATGGTCCGATCGATGATGAGTCATATGGAAGTACCCATTAGTTTTTTGGGGTACGCTTTCGAGTCGGAGGCTAGGATCCTTAACCTTGTCCGACTAAGAAAGTCCAAAGAACACCTTATAAGATATGGCATGGAGTTGCTCCACAGATCGCATATCTCAAGGTCTGGGGATGTCATGCCTTCATTAGACGAGAGGTAGAGGACAAACATGAACCTAGGTCTGAGAGGTGTTACTTCATTGAGCCTAATGAAGAAGGGACTAGTGTCGGCTATAGCAATCAACCCAAAGTGTTTGAAACCGAGTAAGAGGATGCCTCGGTACCTAACGACACTCCATTGATTCCTCGTAGGTCCGGTAGACCACGTCATGAGCCAGAGAGATATGGGTTTCTCATATCTGAGGGCAATGATTTATTGGTGGATCATGATGAACATACCAACTACCGGGAAGCCATAGCGGGCAATGAGTCTGCTAGGTGGAGGGAAGAAATGGTAAGTGACATGCAATCCATGTCGGACAACCAAGTTTGGGAATTGGTTGATCCTACACCTGGGTGTAAGATAGTAGGGTGTAAATGGGTCTTCAAGAAGAAGACCGGCGTGGATGGATCTGTAGATACCTTCAAAGCCCGACTGGTGGCTAAAGGTTTCAGGCAAACTCATTGGATAGACTATGAGGAAACCTTTTCACCAGTGGCCATGTTGAAGTCTATGAGAATACTTATTGCCATAGCTGCGTTTTATGATTACGAGATATGGAAAATGGATGTAAATACCTCCTTCCTTAACGGGAAGCTTAATGAAGAGGTGTTTATGTCACAACCCGAGGGTTTTGTACATCTAGACTATCCTGATAGTGTCTGCAGGTTAAAGAATTCCATTATGGGCTTAAGCTAGCATATCGCAGCTGAAACCTTTGCTTTGATGAGAAAAGAAAAGAGTTTGGATTTTCGAAAAGCAAGGATGAGCCATGTGTATATGTCAGGGCTAGTGGGAGCTTTGTAGTATTCCTTGTCCTGTATGTAGATGATATTCTACTCATTGGGAACGACGTCCCAACTTTGAAAGAGGTTAAATCTTTTCTTGGGAGTTGTTTCTCAATAAAGGACTTGGGAGAGGCAGCATATATCTTGGGCATTAAGATCTATAGAGATAGATCTAATAGGCTAATAGGGCTTAGCCAAAGTGCATATGTTGAATGAAGTGACGTTGAGCAAGGCTCAATATGCTAGTTCCAAGGAGGAACTAGACCTAATGAAGAGGGTCCCTTATGCTTCGGCAATAGGATCAATCATGTACGCTATGCTATGCACTCGTCCTGATGTATAGTGTGCCTTGAGCATGACGAGTAGATACCAGGATAACCCCGACAAGCCCATTGGACTGCGGTAAAGAACATTCTCAAGTATCTTCGAAGGACAAAGGAGATGTTATTGGTCTATGGTTGTAAGGAAGAGCTTAGAGTACTTGGTTACTCTGATGCTAGCTTCCAAATTGATAAGAACGACTGCCGATCACAATCGGGGTTCGTGTTCCTTCTCAATGGTGGTGCTATTAGTTGGAGGAGCCCCAATCAAGACACCGTAGCTGATTCAACTACCGAGTCGGAGTACATTGCGGCTAGTGAAGCAGCTAAAGAGGCGGTATGGATGAGGAAGTTCATCCAAGACCTTGGAGTGGTTCCTCGCATATCCGACCCAATTGAGATCTTTTGTGACAATGACGGTGCGGTTGCTCTAGCTAAGGAACCAAGGGCTCATAAGCAGACGAGGCACATTCCTCGAAAATACCACTTTATCAGAGACGTTATAGAGAGTGGTGACATTTCTATCAGCAGAGTAGCAACGGAAGGAAACTTGGCCGATCCTTTCACTAAACCGTTGTCACAAGGTATACATGATTCTCACACAAGATCGATAGGTGTTAGATTTGCTAGTGACTTGGTTTGAGTGTATTATTTAGTTCATGTTTGATATGTACTTATATATTGGGAACATTAAGCAGTATTGTATTTCATACTATATTGATTCTTAAATGTGATTTAATGATACGCCAAGGGCGAATATTTTATGAATCCTTATTGTGTTCCATCTTAGAATGTTTACTACTTCCCAGAATGCCTTTTTATTCTAAATGTCCACAGTCGGTCATTTTTCATGGGGAGGAAGTTTGAGATAAGACTGAGGGAAGTGGTTGGTCGCTATCTAATAATGGATTAGATAAAAAAACATAACACTTCGCCTGTGCTTGACTAGGTCAAGTGACTAGACGACGAACACCTGAAGTTACTTCATGGTTTCTGTCAGTAAGTCAGGATGATAATATCATTTTGTCCTTAGACTGGAGATACATGTGTTCCAAAGCATGAATCTGCTTTGCCTTAATTGCGTTCAAATGTAGGTCAAAACTGGCTATTATAAAGGGAGCTAATAGATAATATCATCACCTTCATATTGCTCTATTGCAGAAGTTCCAAGAAGGGTATAATCTCATTCCTCTATCTTTACATGTTGAAAATGTTAGTCATAGAGCTTGGTCCATTCATGGGGCTGTATGCTTTAATACTTGTACATTATGTTTATGCATGTTGTACCTTGTGCTTCCGATGTGTTCATAGAACCCCATCATAGATATCAAGCCAATCTTGGTGAGGCACATTGGACGGCAGTGAAGAACCTTCTCAAGTATCTTCGGAGGACTAAGGAGATGTTCTTAGTATACGGAGGTGCGGAAGAGCTTAGGGTAACTGGTTACTCTCATGCTAGCTTCCAAACCAACAGGGATGACTGCCGATCTCAATCGGGATTCGTGTTCCTGTTAAATGGTGGTGCGATCTCCTGGAGGGGCTCCAACCAAGATACTTTGGCCGATTCAACGACTGAGTCAGAGTACATTGCGTCCAGTGAAGCTGCGAAGGAGGCTGTTTGAATGAGGAAGTTCACCCAAGATCTGGGAGTGGTTCCTAGTTTAATAGACCCTGTTGAGGTATTTTTTGACAACGTGGGTGTGGTTGCTTTAGAGTAGGAACGAAGGTCTCACCGACGTACGAGGCATATTCCGCGAAAATATCATTATATCCAGGACATGGTCGATAGTAGAGACATTGTTATCAGCAGAGTACACACGGATAGCAACGTAGCGGATCCGTTCACCAAACCTCTATCGCAGGCGAAACATGATGCTCACACACGTGCTATTGGGATTAGATTTGCTAGTGATTTGGTTTGATTATGTATATTTGGTTATTGTATTTGATGTATTTACCCTTTTAGGAACATTCAACAGTATTGTATTTATTGTATTTATCGAATATTAAAAGGAGATTTAGTAATACGCAAGTTGCGGGTATTTCTTTAAATCTTTACTGTATTCCTACTTAGCATGTTTTATTCTTCCCTGAATGTTTTTGCATTCTAAATGTCCGCAGTCGGTCATTGTTCTCGGGAAGGAAGTCTGAACTAAGACAGAAGGAAGTGATTGGTCATGTGTCCAATGGGGATTGGGACACGAGGACACAATACTTCGCCTTCATTCGAAAGGGTTTTAAGTGACTCGACGACCCACACGTGAGTTCAATTTGTGGTACTTGTCATGAGTGAATCAGGATGATAATATCAGTTCGTCCTTATACTGGAGATGCATGTGTCTGAATCACTTTGGTCTGCTTTGTTCTAGTTGCTTTCAAACGCAGTCCGTAACTGGCTGTTATAAAGGGAGTAATTAGGCAGAGTATGGTCAATGTGTGGGCAATGTAGTCAAAGGAATTTTTTTCTCTGTATAGAGAGATATCCCTGGGCCCCTCGATGAATTATCACTTACTCCAAAATGCGTGGCCATGCTCAAATGTGCAATGATTTATGTAATTTATTGCAACTTGTATATTTAAGTCACCACCAGTCTAGATCGAGAAACATAATCGAGAACGAATGGAGATGTACTTAGTACCATGTCTCGTGTTCAAAAGGATATCGCGAACAAAGGGATGTTTGATCCCTTATCTATAGGACCATTTCACACGAGCTGCAGTTTGGATTTTGTGCTGAAGACAAAACCCATACTGTCTTGGGGGCAAAGATGTATTACTAAAGGCCGCTCTTTGTCTGTGATGCATTGGGTACGGTGAGTCATGTGCAAGTGGGAGTCTGTGGGAGTATGCCCACAGACACACGTACGCCAATTGATCACTGCCGATGATGTATGGGATTATCGGGTCATACGCCAGGGGTTGATTTTGACAACAACATAAAAGGGAGGGTGAGAAAGAATAATTAGATGATGGTTGGCAGGCTAGACAGGGTTAGTGGCGCTAACCATGTTGTCGCTAACTCGGCTGCGATAGCGGCGCTATCCTTTAGAGGTTAGCGGCGCTATCGTTGGGCGGTTAGCGGCGCTAACCTAAGTGACAACATGCAACTTTATTCTTTTCACCTCCTCTTTCCACCAATGCATGGCTTCGCCATGATTAACTCTTTTGCCCTCCTTGGGGGACCCTGGAGGCGCTTTTGAGTTTATAAAACTCCCTTGTTACTCTCTCATTTGGCTCTCTTGACTAAGGCATCAAATACACACACATAAGCAAACATAAGGTTGATGTTCTTCTGTGAGCTTGCGAGAGAGTTTTAAGGAGTTTCCTGGTGGTTTGAGGTGGTTGTTCCAGTAACACACTCAAATAGTGAGTTGTGTTCCAAGGGGTGCTAGTACACCAAGATCACAAGTTTTCTCGGTTTGGATTCCGGTAGCACGAGGAGGAAAGGAGCTTGGAGCTTTGCACAACCAACAACTTCAGAGATGCCAGGGGTATAATTCCTCTCTTTCTTCTCTTTTAAGTTGCAAATTTTAGTTGTAGAGCATGGTAGCACCATAGGGGTTTTTATGTGGTCTCATTCATGTTTTTAAAATTCGTTTTTGCTTCGGTTGTGCCAAACCACGAACCCCAACACATATATATATACATACATATATATATATATATATATATATATATATATATATATATATATATATATTCTGTGTGAATGGGAAAGGACATTTTTCTTTATCGAAATTCTCTCATGTCTTTAGGGAGGGCAACAAACCTGAACATGTTTTTGGCCAAAAGTCAAAGTTTTTGATTTTAGCCAAATAAAGTTTCTAGTTTTCTGCCTTCATATATATATATATATATATATATATATATATATATATATATATATTCAAATATGAAGACACATAAATTAGAAACTTTATTGGCTAAAATAAAAACTTTGACTTTTGGTCAAAAACAAGTTTCACACAGAATATATATATATATATTTATATATATTATGCGTGAAACCTAGTTTTGGCCAATGGTCAAAGTTTTGATTTTAGCCAAATAAAGATTCCAGTTTACATGCTTTTATATATATTTATATAAATTGTGTGAAACTTGAGATTAACAAAAGTTCGAAGTCTTTGAATTTTTAATCAATTTTCCAGCTTTATTATTATTATTGATAATAATGACGTTTAACCTAGGTGGTGTTTTTGTATTCTTATCTAGATTGTGATAATTACTAAAAAGGCCTAGTTTAGGCCTAAAGTAATATTATTGGCATTCACACAAGATTGGTTGAGTTTTGATATTAAGATTTAAGTTTTGAATCGTCCCGGGAATTTATATATATATATATATATATATATATATATATATATATATATATATATATATATATATATATATATATATATATATATATGGTGTATGATCATATTTGCGTGTTTTTATTTAATTAATATTTTTTGTCGTGATTTGAATAATTATTATTATTCATTAATCCAAACACCTAAGACCTAGTGGATCACTTTGTGTTGTGTTTAGTTCTTGCTTTGGTTGATTACATTTATTATTTATCCGGTGTGGGGAGGCCTGCGTGCCACTTACAACCCATATTCAATTTTGTAAAAGTACTAATTTTAGCGAGCCTGCATGCCTTTGAATTATTTTGTAATAGGGCACTAGTTTTATCAAAAAATGTATATGTTAGTTTGAAATTTGTAAATGTAATAAATTTTGGAGTCGATCATGCAAGAAAAGGAGCAGGACAAAGAGAGGAGTTGCTATTGATGCTGGAGCCAGTGAGAGCATCAAGAATCCATGCCATGTGTGTTGTTGTGATCCACTTGGTTTTGACCACAGGGGTGCTTGACTATTTGATCAAGTACCAGTGATGGTCAAAGGCGTTATGTGTCTTGGCTTATTATTACTATTAATTGTGTGGTTGTGATATTAGTTATATAGTGCACGCTCGTCACTAAACCATATATATATACTTTTAAGTTGAAATGTTTTTTTCACTTAAAAAGGTAATAGTTTTACAAGTTTTGTAAAACGGAAAACTGGCAATGTTTTTGAAACCATAACATAGACTAGTAGTGATATCCATCTAATGGTATACCTTCCTGCTACCGGTACCTTGGTGTGTTGTCGTGCCTAAACCGTGCACACTCGGGTTCAAACCGATATGGGGAGGGGCTGAAAGACTTTGTGATTCCCTGATGTGACGGTTCCAAAGTGCACTTAGGAGGACTAAATATGTACGAATTATGCTTCATTCAATGTCCCAAAGATATAGGAGTCATGTTTTGGATTAAATACGATCAGTATGGTTTATACCCACCAGAAATAACACGGGATCAGTGTTATCGTTTCCAAACCGTGCACTGGCACGTGTGAAATATGGATCATATTCTAAAATAAATTTATTTAAAGGGTTTTAATTTATTTTAGAGGAATTAATTATTGAAATGTTTTATTCTTGCTTTTTATGTAGATGCCATATTTATCTGTTATACCGTTTTATTCACCTGAGGAGTCTCTTAGTCTCATCATCAATAAGGTGAAGCTTTTAGGACCGAACTTTTCAGTTTGGAGGTTGCACTTTAGGAATATCCTAAGGGCATAGGGAAGGCTGTACATAGTTGATAAGCCACCTCCGGCATGACCTGAATACACTGCTCAGGATAGAGTATGATACATAATATAAGTATCTATCTGATGAATCTGATGTCATGTCAATTCTGATATTCTCCAAAGAATCTTAGTTTTCGGATGAACTCAAAAGTAAGTCAACTTTTGAGGTCGGGCAAGGTCTGGAGGAGCGGTTTAAAAGCAGTGAGCGCTATGGACGTTTTCTACCGATGAAAGACATTCTTTCATAGAAGATGAAACAAGGCCAATCACTAAGCGATCATCTCATTAATATGAAAAGATTAATTGATTGCTTAATGCTTGTGGGGTCACACGTCAGTGAACAAGAACTTGTGATGCTTTTGATCGGGACTCTGACAGATTACTATTAGGCAAAGGTAGTACATGAGATCAGAGGACAGGAATCTACTATCGTTGGTATACACGAGTTTCTAATGTGTATGGATGATCAAATGCACCCTGATATCTTTGATACAACAGTAGTTGAATCAATGGAGGAAGATGACTGGATTGATGAGCAACTAGACATTTGTTACCCAGTTTGTGGTAGCAAGGATATTTGCGAGCACTCACTCGTCATTGATCTGTTGGACGTTGGTTCAACCAACGAGTCAGGTATCTTTATGATATATTGCTTAGTTACTTCTTTTGAATCATGGGTACTCGATACCGGATGTGGTCATCATATTTGCAATCACTTGCAGGGATTCAAGAGGAGTAGGAAACTAAGGAAGGGGGACATGGACCTTAGGGTTGGCGAAGGCTCCATTATTGGTGCTCAAGCTGTAGGGGTATATAGTCTCAGGCTACCTTCGGGATTAATCATAGACCTAGAGAATTGTTATTATGTTCCTAGATTAATAAAAAATGTAATCTTGTACGATTTATTAATAGATAGTGGTTTTACATATCAGTCGGTAGAAAATCAATTTTGTGCTTTAAAGACGATTTATTTTATTTTAAAGCAAGTTCGCAAAATGGTCTATATACAATAAATCTACATGATGACAAGAAAATCTATCATATAAGTAAAAGGTCAAATGACACTTTGAACCAAACTTACCTATGGCATTGTCGGCTCGGACATATTAAGAAGAAACGCATAGAGCAACTTCGTCAAGATGGAATTCTAGGGTCATTTGATCTTGAATCAATTGACAATTGTGAATCTTGTTTTTTTAGCAAGATGACAAAGAAACATTTCAAAAGTTTGAATGAAAGGCCAAAAGAACTACTAGGGATAATACACACAAATGTGTGTGGTCCTTTCAGTCAAGAACCCAGAAGAGGATATTGGTACTTCATTACCTTTATTGACGATTTCAGTAGGTATGGTTATGTGTATCTTATGAGACAGAAGTTTGAAAGCTTTGATTTCTTCAAGAAATTTCAAAATGAAGTACAAAACCAGATTGGCGAGAAGATAAAGCTGCTTCGGTCTAATCGGGGTGGTGAATATCTGAGCTAGGTGATGATCATTTAAAGAAACGTGGGATTCTTTCACAACTCACATCTCCGTATACGCCTTAGTGAAATGTTGTATCAAAAATGAGGAATAGAACATTGCTTTACATGGTTTGTTCTATGACGAGTCGAACTAGTGTACCAATGTCGTTCTAGGGACACGCACTCGAAACGGCTGCTTTTATGCTGAACCGAGTTTCAACAAAATATGTGGAGAAATGAAAGACACCGTTCGAGTTATGGATGGGGAAAAAGCCCAAACTGTCTTTCATAAAGATTTGGGGTTGTGAGGCGTTCGTTAAATGACCGTTCTCGGATAAACTCAAACGCAAATCAAAGAAGTGTATCTTCGTGGGTTATCCTAAGAAAACCATAGGATACAATATCTATAATCTCGATGAGAACAAAGTCTTTGTTGCTCGGTCAGGAGTTTCTCAGAAAAGAAATAGATCTTCAAGAAATTGAAGAAGATGAAGTTGTACCTCGAATATTTGTGGAACAAGTAATTCAACAAAGAATTGTTGAATCACAACCCGAGTCTATGGTTGAGGAGGAAGTGGAAACACAAGACCATCGCACGTCCAGCAGGATTCGGAGTGAGCCGAATATGTATATCTTGGATTTCTAATTGCTCAGGAAGAAGGAGATATTAATGACTCACATTCTAGGGGGATGCTATGTCAGGTAATGAGTTTGACAAATGGCTTGATGCCATGAAGACAGATATGCAATCAATGTATGACAACCATGTTTGGGAGTCAGTAGACTTGCCACAACACAGTACAACTGTTGGATGCACGTGGGTCTTCAAGAAGAAGACGGACATGGAAGGAAATGTGCATAATTTTAAAGCTAGGTTTGTTTATGGCAATATCTAAACTGGAAATGTGCATAATTTTACACTCAGACTCATTGAATTGATTATGATGAAACCTTCTAGCCAGTAGCTATGTGTCTATTAGGATTCTTATGGCAATATCTAAATAGTTCAATAATGAGATATGGCAAATGTATGTCAAAACCGCTTTCCTTAATAGGAAAATAACAGAGGATGTGTATATTGCACAACCGGACGGTTTTGAGGATTCCAAGAATCCAGGAAATGTATGTAAGTTACTAAAATCCATTTATGGATTAAAGCAAGCATCTAGAAGATGGAGCTTGCACCTTGATGAGTGCAATAAAGAGTTTGGTTTTACCAAAAGCGAGTTCGAATCCTGTGTTTACACGAAGTTCAGTGAGAGCGTAACAATCTTCCTGGTCCTGTATGTGGATGACAAGCTGATAAGAGGAAACGATGTACCAGCATTAGAAAGTAAAATCCCGGTTAGGTAAATGTTTCTAAATGAAGGTGATAGATTGTGTGCAGGGATAGTGTACATGTTGTGCTCAAAACTGCTGGTTTTTCTTAATAAAATGTTGGGACACAACCTCGTTTTAAATTTATAAAAACGATGTTACTAAGCAGATACTACACACGACTCAGGCAAGTATAACCTGGTCAATAGTAGTATAGACTCGGTAAGACCGGATATCGTTCCACCAGGACAGGAAGCTACCAATACTTAAGTCTCATTGTTGTTTGATCAGCAGAATTAATATAAAGCAAGTGACAGAATGAACTAAATTAAACAGGAAATATAGCAACTAACACAGATTAACACTGAAGGCAAACAGGCAGGATAACAGATTCACTCAGGCTTTCGAATCATCGAGACTAGTCATGGCAATGACACAATACAAAACATAATATGAAGACTTGAATAGTTTAAGTGCATAGCATCTTGTTCTAATACTCACAAGACTACATTATCATGCATAAATCATCACTCGAGTTATCAACACTCAGACTTAGCAATTAAACATAATCAGGCAAGCAACGGCATATAAGGATTTAACTACAGATCCACCAGATCACGTTCAAATCAGACTTCAAAGACATACATCTTTTCAAATGACATATCCAGTAGTCCTCAGAACCCAAAAAGGTGCTAAAGTGGTTAAATAAGTTGAAACAAGCAAAAACAGCAAACTGTTGTGAAAACACCCTATTACGACCGTACGGATTTATTACTACGGCCGTAGTAAATTGTACAGGTCCTACGGCCGTATGGATTTCTCACTGCGGCCGTAGGAACCAATACGACAGAACAGTCAAATCAAACATAAAGGCATTCAACAACAAATTACAATCTAGACTTTAATCTCAGATCATAAACACATGTAAACTGGTACAATGGGGTTACAAACTCCTCTAAACTCAAACCACACAATTAAGGGGATTTAATGATTAGCCACATGATTACTAAAGATATGAACATGTTAAACCTACCATTTCTAGTATAGCCAACACTTCTTAAAACATGAATCATGTGATATGCACATTGAACACTAAGACAAGCATAACAAGGGCATACATGTGAGTTCATTTCACCATCTAAACATACCAACAAACATCTTTCTGAACCCTTTAATTATTTGTAGCATGTTAGACCAATGAATACACCAAATCACAAGATTTTCATCTACAATCACAAGGAATGCATAAAACCAACATATGAGTAAAATGAACAATAATGGATGAACCTACAAGGATTCAAAACATATTTCAATAATGATATCTAAAGACAACCATGCATGATGTATCATTTCTAATAACAAACTCAACATGGAATTAGTAAAATCAACCATCATTCTTGAATATCCACATGCTTAAACATGAAGGAGTTATCCTATACATATTATCACACATGAACATGGTAAGATTAAACATACTAAGTTGAAAAAACACACTTGTATTCAAGATCAAACATGCATATATGAATCAAGTAATCATAAAAGTCAAATATATTGCCATAATTTAGCCAAGAATCATCTTGGCCCAAGTGAAATGAGTTTAGTTATCCATATACAATAATAGTAGCACTACAACATCTGGAACACATGGGTACATGATTGATATAATAAATGGGAAGAGTATACCCAAGCTAGCAATGATATAACTAATGAATCCAAGCTCCAAATGTTGTTCCAAGCCTTCAAGATCCAAGCTCTCCTCCTTAGAATCACCAAGAGAAGTCCCCTGGAGTGTTAGGATATTTAGAGAGGGTATATGGATGTGTTTTTCTGGAGTGGAGGTGAAAATGGTAACCCCTTGCAAAATGGCAGAATTCTGAATTTAATCTGCTGTAAGTGGACTTCCTACGGCCGTAGGAATAAGCTACTACGGCCGTAGGAAATCATGAGTGGATTTTCTACACACGCAACGTTAATCCACTTGTCCGGGACACGCAAGATCTGGCAGGAAATGATGGATTCTAGAAGATGGCCTCCTACGGCCGTAGGGATTATCCACTACGGCCGTAGCAATCATTTTTTCACTATTCTTCTATTTTCTTCAATTCTTTCCTTGTTTTGCCCATTTATCTTGCTTAAAGCTCTTTGTAACATGCATGGTGAATGTTAAGCATATTAGATCCATATTAGAAGTATTCACCTTGTATTTGGGCTAAGTACGGGGTATTCTAACATGTAAAACATGTATAAAAAAGCATATATCAGTACACGTGTCATCATACCTATTAACTTTGTAAGTCACTAAAGGGTCACACAGCTGCACACCCAACTATTGAAACAAGAAATAATATAGTGTGTGTATAAGTGATAATTAATAGTTAATTATTTATGAGGAAAAATAATAAATGGATATATATTAATTAAAGGAGAGATTAAATATTAGCTAAATATTTAAATTATAAAGTTTGGTTGGAAAAATATTAATTACTAGTTAATTAGTTAATATTAAACCGAACTAGAGGGTTTTTTTAATCAATCGATCAAAGTTATTGGTCGTGGACCGGGGTTCGGGGTCCATAGGCATTAATCCATTTAAATAGGTATTTAAAGGGATTAAGCCTATGTTTTTAACCTAATCTAATCATAATTAGCAATTGACAAAAGACAAAACCTTTCCCTCTCTCTTTCTCCTTGCTCTCTACAGCCGAGAACCACCACCACCCTACGGAGGTGGTGGATGGTGGCTAACGGCGGCGGCATACACCTAGACCCCCTTTGTAGTGGTGCAGTGGCTGTGGTGCAGTGGCTGTGTATCCCCCTATAGTAGTTCAGGGTATAATCTTTTATCCTTTTTTAATAGTGTTATATACATATGTATATTATATCTGTTTTAGTATGATTATCTGTTATGTTTCCCCACTAGATCCAATTGTGATCTTGGGATGAGATTTATGTAATTATTCCGCTGTGCTTGTTGTACCCTGTAAATCCAGACTGAAGGACCTAGGAGAGGTCGCATATATATACTTGGTATAAAGATCTATAGAGATAGATATAGGCAGCTAATCGGACTTAGTGAAAGTACATACATCGATAATGTGTTAAAACGATTTAAGATGGAAGAATCCAAGAAAGGATTCATTCCAATGAGATATGGTATATCCTTGAGCAAGGCTCAATGTTCTATTTCTCCAGTAGAGCAGAAGATGATGAAATCGGTTCCATATGCCTCGGCAGGAGGATCGATTATGTACGTCATGTTATGTACTAGGCCCGATGTTGCTTACTGCATAAGCCTTACGAGTAGATATCAGCAAAGTCCAGGTAAAGCCTATTGGGTGCCTATCAAGAACATTCTCAAGTATTTGAGAAGGACAAAGGAAATGCTCTTGGTCTTTGGAGGAAGCACCGATGAAATCAGTGTAACTGGTTACACAAATGCGAGCTTCTAGACGAACAGAGTCGACTTTAAGTCACAGTCAGGGTTTGTTTTTACCCTAAATGGAGGAGCTGTATTTTGGAAAAACCAGAAGCAAGATACAAAAACATATTCAAATACAGTGGCTGAGTACATTGTGGCAAATGATGCGGGAAAGGATGCGGTTTCGCTGAGGAATTTTATCTCAGATCTTAGAGTTGTTGCTAGTATCTTTAGACTGATTGATATATTCTGTGATAATATGGGAGCTTTAGCGCAAGCAAAAGAACCAAGAGATTACGAGCGAACCAGGTACGTACTTAGAAAATATCACATCATCTGAGAGATTATCGGAAGGGGAGATGTGAGGATCTACAACATACCCTCATATGACAACGTAGCTGATCCGTTAACTAAGGCGCTTGCTAGAGATAAGCATGAGAGACATGATACGAACTAGTTGCGAATTTCAGTAATTGATTAAATGTATGGATTGAATTTTAGGACTTATGACTATGTATTAAACCTTATTTGCATGATAGAAATAGAAGGTTTAATATAATCGTTTTAAATTTCTCCATTTTTAGCATATTTACTTATCCATGATATACAAGTGTCGTTATATCAAAATTACTGCGTAGCTAATTGATACGGTGCGAGCCACATCAGGGAGATACTAGCGCTATTATAAATACTTGATGGTTTGTCCGTGTAGAGAATAACAGCAAAAGTTTTGTGACCAAGCATTTATAGATATTTGTCAGAGGAACAAATATTGGAGGTGATCCGCATCAGACTAACATCATGGAGCCTTTTCAGATGAGTTAGCTGATTTGTTGTCCTTAGACCAGAGATGTTTGGTTTGGGGCACGAGGACTTATGTACTTTGGAATGCATTAACGTTACGCCGTAACCGGGTAACTATAACGGGCGTATCTGTGTGCAGCAGAAGACGTGTGTTCAAACACAAGCAGTCAAGATGTGATTTGCACCTTCTTTTAAAGAGAGGAGATATTTGTAGGCCCCTTGACAGTTGAGATTAAATGAAATGTGTGGCCGCGCTCGGATAAAATGATAGACATCATTCGATAATTCCTTAACTGCAGCTATTCGAGAGTAGAATTCAAGAAATATAATCTGGATTTTGTAGAATAGATCACGTGCTCCATGTCTGAAATCCACATTATGAAATATCGTGATGCAAATGTAAAAGTCGGGTAATCAAAGAAGGCGATTACATAATTGATGACGTACCCACGTCCAGGCCCAGCAAAATACCATAGGGCCTGCCGGTAATGTCCTTTTAAAATCTTAGCCCACTTCAGTCCTAGCCTGGTCCAGGGTAACTGGTCGCAAGTCAACGACACCCTCATCACGAAGATAGTTGCACGCCAGACCCAGTCCCTCACTACATGGCCAGCACAGGCCTGACACACTTACCAACCTCATTACAGGTCTTCTCGCCCCCTGCAGGCCCGTTTTAACAACATACTATACCACAGATAAGCCCTGGAGCTAGTCATTACAACCTCATGACAACTATGGCACGTGTCTCACGATTACAGGTCAGAGTAAGCGTGTCATGTCTGAAACCTCTGACACACGCAAGCTGCCCACTATTGGCTGACATCGGTAATGGAGAGCAAATCTCACAGTGTAGAGGCAATGCCTCAAACAGTAAAAAGTACTACCAACTACCCATGATTGGCTGACAACCGTAGTGGGGAGCAAATCCCACTCAAAGCAAAAAGATACAACCTTTTTGCTTCCTCACAGAAGATTACGCTATGTGTCCTTCATCTGGACGATCCTTTCAAGTACCACCTTGACTATATATAGGAGATCTTCACCTCCTATCAAGGTATGCACCAAATATAGCCTAAACTCTCTCCTAACAGCCGTTTACCAGTTATCATGGCTAACTTGAGCGTCGGAGTGGCTTACAGGGTTAGGCCCCTGTAAGTCCTCTAACGTAGTGTCTTCATTGTTTTGTAGGTTACATCCCTCATTCAGAGATATCTATAAAACAGACTCGAAGCCTCATCTCCTATTTCTGTACTTGTTCACCATTATGAGCAAACAAATGGCGCAATCCGTGGGACTTTCATTCTTACTCACAGTAACTTAGAACTCATTCGTCCCTATACAGCTCCCCATTCTATATTCATCTCTTCGTAATACTATGGAGAAACTCACTCCTTTTAGTACACCGCCTACCGGCTCCACTATCACGACTGTCGGGGTACCCCCTATAATCACTAGTGCTCCCAGCCAGCCCAGCACTCCAAGAAATGTCACTCAAAGTACCCCTCAAAGCGCTAACCCCCCATGGTTTTCATGGATGTCAACCCCAGAAACCCATGTCTTGCACAGTGCCCCATAGGGTGGGTCGGTTATACAACCAACCAATCTGCTGCAGCTCCTACAAAGCGGGACGTCCAGGCCGGAAACGGCTCAGCCCACTCGTCCCCAGGTCCCGGCCACACCACTGTCCAGCATGCGAGATCAAGGACAGAATGTAAGTACAGAGGTTTCGGCAGCCTTAGCAACGCTTGCACAATATCTTAGCTCGGCTAGCATCCAAGGAGCGGGGGAACAATCTCATACGTCCAGGCTACTGTATGCCCATCAAGGACCAAATGCTTTCTTGTCACCTCATCAGCAAGTTGTGAATCCTCTCACTTACAACCCACCATTTTCGGGGCACACTCCCTTCCCTTACCCGATAGGGGTGGGGGGAAGTGCCTTTACGAACTTAAACTACACCCAGCCTACTCAACCTACCCAGCACGCACCAATGGACTGGGCACAACTGGCCCAGGCTCTCCCTACTATCCTGCACTTCGTCAATTCTGGGGGAATGGTTGGACTCAGGCCTCCTGTGAATCACGGGATGTCATCATTCGTGACAAACTCCCCATTTGTGTCCTGGATCGCCACCTGGGATCTCCATATGGGCCTTAAAATTCCTAATAACGTGGGAACTTACGATGGCAAAGATGACCCAGATGATCATCAAAGCTTATTTGAAGGGGCCATGAAGACTCAGAAGTGGGTTGACCCAGTGGCATGTCATATGTTCCCAAAGACGCTTAAGGGGGCAGCTCGAGAATGGTTCAACTCACTACCTAAGGGGTCGATAACGGGGATTGAAGATTTGAGGGCCAGGTTCTCATCACACTTCATGCAACAAAAAAAACACAACAGGACTCACCTGGAGGCCCACATGATCCGGCAGGCACCAGGTGAGGCCCTGGAGGGTTACATAGTGCGATACACCAAGGAAAGCTCTCAGATCAAAAGCTTAGTAGAATCCCAGAGGATTTCAGGGTTTATCTTTGGCTTACGAAAAGGGACCCTCACCGAGGAGCTATCCAGGAAAGTTCCCCAGACGTTCCAAGAATGTGTAGACATTGCCTACGCCTTTGCAAGGGGTAAGAAAGTGAAGGCACAAATGGAAGGGATTTCACCATCAAAGAAGTCACACCAAGAGAGCTCAACAGGAAGGGCCTGGAAAGAAAAGAATAACAGAAAGGGGAGATACGATCCGCCAGGCCACCCTTATCATCGCCCATATTCAAGAGCTATAGAAGAAACTTCCAGGTTAGTTGCTTCCCTATCCAAAACTCCCTTAGATATATTGCAAACAGAACGTATCAGCAACACATTCAAGCCTCCACCACCGTTGGCCAGAAGGTCCAAAGACAGTAGGAAGTACTGCAAGTTCCACGGAGACAATGGGCACGACACCAATGATTGTAAGGAACTAAAAAGAGAAATAGAAGCGGCAGTCAAGGCTGGCAGGCTAGACCATTTAGCCCAGGGAGCCAAAAATAACAGATACCGGCAACAGTGGAACAGGCCAAGAAAACCTCCACCACCACCTCCGGAGGTACAGATCCACATGATACAGTTAGGTAATACTGGCGGAAAGAGGCTTCGAGAGGAAGCATGGAAGAAAGCAGAGATAGCCTTCCCAAAGGCCCCCTCACACACTAGCACAACAGATCCCCTGGTAATCACCGCACGGTTAGACAACTTTGTGGTATCCAGGGTATACCTAGATGGGGGAAGCTCCACTGAAATCCTTTACGAGCACTGCTTTCAACAGTTACCTGAAAGAATCCGAAGACAGCTCAAGCCTGCTCACGCACCGCTAACAGGGTTTGCAGGAGATGTGGTATGGCCGATAGGATATGTCCCCATAGTCGTAGGGCTGGGGGAATATCCATACTACAGAGAGATAGTCTTGGAATTCGCAGTCATTCGAGCCCCTTCCAGATATAATGCCATCCTGGGGAGACCTGCCCTGTCAGAATTCCGAGCCATCCCATCCACAGTACACGCTATGGTCAAATTCCCCACGCCTAGGGGAACCGTGACAGTACGGAGTATGCCCTTAAGAATGGTTGAATGCACGCAGGTACAAGAGCAGGCAAAATTTCCCGGTCAATCTACAACAGAAGGCAAAATAATAATCAACGGCCGTTTCCCGGACCAAACAGTACAAATTGGAAACACCCTCCACCCAAAAGTTAAAACCGACCTCATAAGCCTGCTTAAAAAGAACGTCGATGTCTTTGCTTGGGCCCCTTCTGACATGACAGGCGTGCCAAGGCACCTGGCCGAGCAACGTCTACAAATTAACCCTAGCCTTCGTCCGGTGAAACAAAAGAAAAGAGGCCTGGCGCCCGATCGCAGTAAAGCAGTTTGCGAGGAAGTAAAGAAGCTGGTCGATGCTGGAATTATGCGCGAGGTTAAGTACCAAACGTGGGTAGCCAACCCAGTAATGGTAAGAAAGCATGATGGATCCTGGCGAATGTGTGTAGATTTCACTGACCTCAACAAAGCCTGCCCAAAAGACAACTATCCATTACCAGAGATAGATTGGAAAGTAGAATCAGTTGCAGGCTTTCGTTACAAGTGCTTCCTAGACGCCTATAAAGGGTATCACCAAATTCAGATGGCGGAGAGAGATGAAGACAAAACAACTTTCCATACTGAGATGGGAATCTTCTGTTACACCAAAATGCCATTTGGCCTAAAAATGCAGGGGCTACTTACCAAAGGTTAGTAGATCGGGCGTTCGCCGATCAGATCGGAAAAAACTTGGAAGCGTACATGGAAGATATGGTTATTAAGAGCACCGCGGAAGAATCTTTACTAACCGACATCCAGGAAACTTTCAAGACTCTCCGATCAATCAACATGAAGCTAAACCCCTCGAAATGTTCTTTCGGGATGGAAGAAGGGAAGTTCCTTGGTTACATCGTGACTCCTGAAGGCATCCAAGTCAACCCGAAGCAGGTGCAGGCAATCATGGCATTGAGAAGCCCAACAACGAAGAAGCAAGTACAAAGTTTAAACGGAAAGTTAGCAGCCCTGGGCAGGTTCGTAGGAAATTCAGCAGCAAAATCCATCCCATTCTTCCATACTCTGAAAGGATGCATTAAGAAAAATGATTTCATTTGGACGCCAGAAGCAGAGCAGGCCTTCCAAGAAATTAAGAAATGCTAGGCTCAGCTACCAACCCTAACCGCCCCTAGATCGGGGGAAGCCCTTATTCTGTATTTGGCAACCTCACGCGAATCAATTGCGTCTGTCTTAATGGCCAATCGTAACACCAAACAGACCCCTATCTATTTTGTCAGCAAGGCTCTTCAGGGCCCAGAAGTGAATTATCCGACAATCGAAAAATTAGCATATGCCTTGGTACACACCACACGACGCCTAAGGCGTTACTTCCAAACGCATCCCGTCAAGGTGCTAACTGATAAGCCCCTACGACAAGTACTCTCCAGACCTGAAAACTCAGGACGATTAGCAAAATGGGCAATAGAAATTGGTGAACATGATATTGAGTTCGCACCAAGGGTAACAATAAAAGGCCAGGTATTAGCCGATTTCATGGCGGAAACAGAAGAGCCAGGAGTAGAAGAAAAGGCAATTACACAGGATCCAGGGCTACAAAGTAAGCAGGTATGGCACCTGTACACAGACGGAGCAGCCAGCGCGGAAGGATCAGGAGCAGGCCTGATATTGATAAGTCCGGAAGGCACATAGCACACCTACGCTCTGCGGTTTGATTTCCCAGCTTCAAATAACGAAGCGGAATACGAAGCATTGCTGGCAGGTCTCAGGTTAGCAGGGAAGCTCAAAGTAACACATTTACAGGTCTTTGTCGATTCCCAGCTGGTAGCCAACCAGGTGAACGGAAACTTTGAAGCTAAAGAAGAATCCATGAAAGCCTACAGAGCACAGGTACAAATCGAGCTTGCAAACTTTGCATCTTGTCTAATTTCCCAGGTCAGGAGATCTCAAAACAAAAGAGCTGATGCACTAAGTAAGCTTGCAACATTCGCTTTCGAGCACCTGACTAAGGAAGTCCTGGTCGAGGTGCTAAAAAAGAAATCTATAGGCGAAACCGAGGTAAATCAGATCACAGAGAAGGAGACCTGGATGTCACCAATCAAAAACTACCTAACGACTGGCCTCCTACCAGCTGACAAGAAACGGGCACGTACGATAAGAATGAAGGCCCCAATGTACCGATTGAAAGATGGCAACCTATACCGGAAATCAACCTTGGGGCCGCTGCTGCGCTGCTTAGATCCCATCCAAGCCAAAGACATTATTCAAGAGGTTCACAACGGAGCTTGCGCGCTCCATGCAGGACCTAGGTCAGTGGTAACCAAGATTATGTGCCTGGGTTACTACTGGCCCACTATGTATGCAGACTCGACAATGGAACTATCCAAGTGCAACTCATGCCAAATACACGCCTCCGTACCACGAAGACCGAAGCAGGATCTGATACCAGTCACCTCTGCTTGGCCATTTTATAAGTGGGGTATTGACATTGTCGGACCATTTCCCGTGGCCCCAGGGGGAGTTAAGTTCTTGGTGGTGGCCATCGACTACTTCACAAAATGGGTGGAAGCCAAACCGTTAGCAACCATCACAGGAAGGAAAATCCTGGCATTCGTCTGGGAGTACATAGTTTGCAGGTTTGGCCTTACCCACTTTTTGGTCAGCGACAACGGAACACAATTTGCAGGAGAACCACTCGTATCCTGGTGTCAAGACATGGGCATCACCCAAAAATTTACCTCGGTTGCACACCCACAAGCTAACGGTCAGGTGGAAGTTACAAACAAAGAACTGGTGAATGGCATGAAAGCCAGGCTAGGGCAACACAAGTCATCATGGGTGGATGAGCTCCCAAGTGTCTTATGCACTCACCGGACAACACCCAAGCGAAGCACTGGCGAAACGCCCTTCAGCCTGGTGTATGGAACGGTAGCAGTTATACCCCCTGAGCTGCTGATAATTACAAGCAGGATGCAGGTAAATTCCGAAAGCAGCAACAATGAGGAATTATGCATCAACACAATGCTAATTGAAGAACGAAGAGATAAAGCGGTTATGAGGGAAGCAGAAAGAAAAAGAGAGATCTCCAGATACTATAACCAACGGGTCCAACCTTGTACCTTCAAGCCTGGAGACCTCGTATTCCGAAAAAATGAAGCAAGCATGGCTTTAACACCTGGAAAGCTCACACCAACATGGGAGGGGCCCTACATCGTAAGAGAAGCAAGTCAAAACGGTTCTTGCATTCTCAGCAGTGTAGACGGTTCCCCCATACCTCGGTCGTGGCATATCACAAACCTTAAAAAATGTTATGTGTAAACCCAGGTCTTTACCTGGTCACTTATGGTAAACCCAGTATGCTGGTATGAATTATTATATATGAAAGCCAGGCGCCTAGCCTGCCATTACATTTCAGTATACATTACATAAAAGCCATGTGCTTTCACCTGCCATTACTTCTATACTCATCGAAGAGTCTAGTAGGGCGGAGTCAGGGACTCCCCAGAAAACGCAGGTATGGTCACCGATCATCACTACCTCTAGACTATAAACGTGGGCATTGCCCACACATACAAAGTCAAACAACATAAAATTCACAACGCATAAACGGAACTGGGGGACTGCCCCTATTCATTCGATACAAATAAGAGTATTTACATATTCATCGTTTATACATCAACTAAAATCAAAAATTACATAAAGTCAAGAAGAAGAGGCGTCAGGATCCACCCTTTCAATATCAATCCAAGAACTGTTGATCATACTAGCCAGCTGTTGAAGATAGGGGTATTGCATATCAGCAATCTTGTCACTCCCATCCTTCAAAGCCTGATGGGCGTCAGGGTTCAGAAACTTAGACACAAGATGGTCAGGAAGCTCAGGAGTGGCACTTTTAAGCTGAGATGTAGCTTGGTGTCTCCCCAGACGAACTGCCACATCATACAAAGCACCATACGGTGCGCAGTACTGGCGAGAAGCACGCAGCTTCGCCACCAGGGAAGGAAGGCCCTGCACCAAAGATGAATAATTACCTTGCAGGCCTTCAAAAGCTTCGGCAAGACTCTTGTAGGATTCCTTGGGGTCCTCCAGCCTAGCAACCAAGCTATCCCTCTCTAGGCCAACCAATAGAGAATCTTGCTTTAACTGAGCAATCTCTGTCTCCCTGGCAGCAACAACCTCTTCAGCCTCCCTCAGCTTTTCTTGCGCCTCCTGTAGTCTCCGACTGGTCTCCTGAAGCTCAAGTTTTAGAGTCTTAGACTCCTTAGCTACAGCCTGAGCACGAAGCTCGGCCTCCTTGGCCCTCGCCGATAAACCCTGGGCAGCTAGGCGCTCCCTTCTCAGATGACTTTCAGACTTGTTCCTCCTCTACACCTCCTTCATCGATGATAAGGAATTATTGATCAGTCTTCGGCGGGTATCGGCAAAACTCACGAGCATGCGGAACATACTCTCGTCAGCACCATCCAAGGTCTCCAGTAGGGAAGCCTCGGATGCCTGGTTCATGGCCGCCGAAGGCAGCAGGCCATCAAAAAATTCCCGAAGCTCAGCAGTATCTGAACCGTCGAAAGTGGGGGGTAGAGAGAAGCAAGGAACCCAGCTATCTCCCCCCTCCTGAGCTGCAAGACTACCCTGCACACAGAAGGCTAGAAAGGCATACATCTGGCAGAGAGCTCCAACACCAATCGTTCGGCGTCTGACCGGGTGAAGGAAGAAGTCTCCCTAACCCCCTGGGAACCTCTAGAACCTCCTGCGGCAGCCTGAGACGGCCTTTTGGCAGCTCTCTCCTCGTCACCAGGGGTAACTCCCTTCCCTTTCCTCTTCAAACCGCGAGGAGAATCCTCACGAAAACCCACTACGGGCTCAGCCTCTTTGTCAGCAGGGTCAGAGTCACCACCAAACCCTAGGTCAGCCCGACCTTCACCAGGAATAGCGGAGCCGTTGCCCGTGGCAAACTCCGGGAAGGGAACTGCAGATACAGGCTCCACTTCCTCAACGTCTGCAATAAAGCAAGGCATAAGCATCAAGTAATTAAACCCAAACACAAGGAGAATGACACGCTACACATACCAGGCTCGGCTGCCTCTCCTTCTGCTTGATCTCCTTGAGCAGCCGCATCGGCACATCGTTTAGCTCGCAGCTCGCGACGCCGCACCTCATTCAGATGCTCCTCCTCACTAGCCTCTTCATCAGCCCTATCCCTCGCGCCACTGCCTGAAGTAGCAGCAGCAGCAGCTTCAGCGTCGGCCTGCAGGGCCGCATTCTATTCGTCTTGGTTCATAGGAGTGACCTGAATCATGGATTCTTCAGCAGCCTGCATGTACTCCATGAACCCCATCACTGCGAAACAAACAAAATATTAGCCCAAAGCAAAATAATAATAGCCAAGAATAACAAATTGCAGGGAATTACCCCGCCCGCCTCTGTGAATCTTAGGCCTACGGGTGTTAGACCAATGCAGGCTTAGTCCGACCAACACCAAGAAACCCTCTTTGAAAGGGCGGAGGTTCAAGGTAAGCCCTGCCAACCGATCAAAGACCACCTTCCTATTGCCCCTCAAAACAGGCTCCATAGTCACCCTGGTGGACACCTCCCCATCCCCCTCCACACCAGCAGGCTCTCAAAGCCTTCAGGAAAGATGTCAGTGGTGACATCAATCCAGACCCAATGCTTCTTCCAGTCCTTTAAACCCTTATCTTTGATCTTCAGCATGAACTTCTTCAAATGATGTTTCCTTTTTTCAAAGGTGAACCACGAATTCAAAAGAGATAAGTTAAACAAAGAACGAAAAATTGTAGGACTAGGCCTGCAGTTGAGACTCCGGCTAGCATCCTCAAACGCAGTAAGCCTCGCAAGCCCAAGAGGATGAAGTTGGGAGAAAGCAATGCCGTAATGACGAAGAGTTTTCAGAAAGAACCGAGTGAAAGGGATTCGAAGATTTCCCTCTTTGGCATAAGATAAATAAAACGCAGTTTTGCCAGGAGGCGGAGCATCAGCCCTATGGTGGCTCTCGCAAGCCATGGATGATCATGAAGAAACGAAGAAAACCTCTTCTGGGTAACGTCTGGGGCAACTTCTATCACGGGAAACCCTACGTTGCTCATGATAAAAGAATGAGAAAAGAGTAAAGGTTTAAGGGAATACCTCAACGAAAAAGCTTCAGGATCTCGAAAGAACTCTGGAGAGGAAGAAGACGATGAGCGGAGATGGATGGATTTTGGATACGCACGGGGGAAAGTAGTTCCTCGGGACTATTTATAGATAATGCCGAAACCCGGCCCGGGTCACCGAAAATTCGGATAACCTAACGGCATTAATGGGCGGGAAATTCAAAAGTCGCAGGAACGGACACGACACGCCGTTTCGGGTCGCTATCAATCATGACGTCACAACTGTCAACTTTGCCGCATGTCAGACCACGCGCCATGATTAGTGTGTGACATGACTAGCCATTGTAAGCCATCATCACATTCGCCGACTGTCAGACCACGCGCCATCACCGACGTACACCCTAAGAGACAGCTGGCAAATAGTAACGACAGAAACCTCACTAATCTTTAGTCTAGCCTGCTATGACTAGTCACACCAAACTAGACTGGGGGATTTGATGACGTACCCACGTCCAGGCCCAGCAAAATACTATAGGGCCTGCCGGTAATGTCCTTTTAACATCTTAGCCCACTTCAGTCCTAGCCTGGTCCAGGGTAACTGGTCGCAAGTCAACGACACCCTCATCACGAAGATAGTTGCAGGCCAGACCCAGTCCCTCACTACATGGCTAGCACAGGCCTGACACACTTACCAACCTCATTACAGGTCTTCTCGCCCCCTGCAGGCCCGTTTTAACAACATACTATACCACAGATAAGCCCTGGAGCTAGTCATTACAACCTCATGACAACTATGGCACGTGTCTCACGATTACAGGTCAGAGTAAGCGTGCCATGTCTGAAACCTCTGACACATGCAAGCTGCCCACGATTGGCTGACATCGGTAATGGAGAGCAAATCTCACAGTGTAGAGGCAATGCCTCAAACAGTAAAAAGTATTACCAACTACCCATGATTGGCTGACAACCATAGTGGGGAGCAAATCCCACTCAAAGCAAAAAGATACAACCTTTTTGCTTCCTCACAGAAGATTACGCTACGTGTCCTTCATCTAGACGATCCTTTCAAGTACCACCTTGACTATATATAGGAGATCTTCACCTCCTATGAAGGTATGCACCAAATATAGCCTAAACTCTCTCCTAACAGCCTTTTACCAGTTATCATGGCTAACTTGGGCGTCGGAGTGGCTTACAGGGCCAGGCCCCTGTAAGTCCTCTAACGTAGTGTCTTTATTGTTTTGTAGGTTACATCCCTCATTCAGAGATATCTATAAAACAGACTCAAAGCCTCATCTCCTATTTCTGCACTTGTTCACCATTATGAGCAAACAATAATCTCTGGACATAAGAGAACTTATAGTCGTGGTTAACCTAAGTGTCTGGCTCCGGACCTCCTTAGGCCCATGATGCACATCGGAGTGTAACTATCGTGCACAAGTGGGAGTCTAATGGATTGTGTGAAGGGATAGTGTGCACGTGTCATCATATCCGAGCACTATAAGTCACTAAAGGGTCACACAGCTATACACCCAACTTTGAACCAGAAAATAATACATTGTGTGTACGGGAATAATTAATAGTTAATTAATTATCCAGTAAAATATTAAATGGACGTTTATTATTTAATAATGAAATTAAATATCAGTTGAAAATTTAGTTAATATGTTTTTGGTTAAAGAAATATTAATTAATATTTAATAAGTTAATATTAACCAAATTGAATGGTTTATTTTGTCGATTGATCAAAGTCTTTGATCGTGGACCGGGCTTTAAGGCTTAAGGGCCTTAATCCACTTAAATTACTATTTAAGGGGATAAACCCTTAGAAAACTTAGCCAAATCGTTAATTGAGACAAAAAGGCAAAAAGGACAAAACCCCCTCTCTCCCTCTCTCTCATGTTCGGCAGACGAAACCCCAACACCACCACCACCTTCGACCGTGTTCGGCGGCGATCGACGGCAGCCCACGCCGGCCGTCGGGTGGCGGTTCTCGGGTGATCGAAGGCGCAAAGCCGCGCCCTCTTTGTAGCATGACTGGTTCTTGGCGGCGTTAAGGTAAAGGCAAAAGACGGCGGGTTTTGCCGCTTCACACACACACGCTGGTATTATTTGTATTAGTGGTCTAGCAGCCAGTTCAATGGTGCAGTAGTTGTGTATCACCCTATAGCAGTCCAAGGGTATATTTTCTATATTTTATTTATTGTCATATACATATAAATATTTTATCTGTTTAGTATGATTATTTGCCCTATTTCCCCACTTGATCCAGTTGTGATCTTGGGATGGGATTTCTTTTATATTTCCGTTGTGCATGTTGTAACCTGTAAATCCCAACACATGCTTGTTGAGGAAGACCAATTCGTGTCACATAAAGATGATAGCATTGAAGAGGAAGAGGAAGAGGATAAAATGTAATGCAAGTGACTCTGAAAGTGAAGTTGAGGAATTTAAGGAAACTGTTGGTGATGCAGAACCTGAGCAGGATGATGACGACAATTAGGTAAGTATTAAATATGCTTAGACTCTTGTTAAATACATCAACAAAGTTGAACTAAAAATAAGAAAATAAAAATAAAACTATAAGAAGAGCAAATTTAACTCTCAAAGTTCATTTAATCAAGAGAGAATTGATTCATATCTAATTCAAGAATTAAAAATAAATATCAATAAAAAGGAAGAAGAACTAAATAAATTAACAATTGAAACTGCAAGAACAATTCATGATTTAAAAGCTGAAAAATTAGTGTACAAGAAAATTTTTAATATATCCAAATACAAATGGAACAACTGTACACTAAAATCAAAAATCTTGAAGATCAACTAATAAAACGGGGACAAACTCAAGAAACCATTTTTCTGTATCAACCAAAGGATAAAAAGTTCACAAAATGGACTTATGAGAGTCTTGGGTTTGAAAACCCTAAAATTAGTCAAAAGATAACAGCAAGCTAACTATATGAATTTGAAATGATGAATGAAGGATTAACTAAAAAATGATTTTTGTTGGGGCTGAGAAAGAGAAACAAGAGGAAGATGTTTAAAGAAAAGCCGCCACCAAAATGAAAAATATGTTTAACTATGACAGTCTGAACGATTTACTTAAAAAGGATGAAGCTAACCCTAATTTCTCAAAAGACTATGTCAGTAGTTACTCAGAAATTGAATTGGCTTCAAAACCAAATGTTTTTAACCATACACATGTCTACATTCCACACATGGAATTACGGAAACGGTATGAGAACATTGAATATTGGTGTTATATTAATACAGTGATGAGTGAAATTAACTCTAATTTTTAAAAAGAAAAATTTCAACAAGTGTAAATTAAAAATGATTTTCTTAGACATTCCGCTGATGCTGAGGCTGGTTAATTTTGTCACAGTCACTTTAAAGACAACAATTTTCGAACTTTCTCTAAAGATTCTTTTTCAAAATCAATAATTTCAAGTGAAAACTAAAACCCAAAAGAAAATCCCAAGATGAACTATGGTGCTTTAAGAACACATTATCAAATGAACTTAACTCGCTGTTACTTCAAGCTGAAATCAGTTTACTGAAAGAAAATGTGAAAAATGTTAAAAAGAAAGCAACAAATTTTCAATCTAAAAGAATTCAACTTCAAATCTTAAGAGACAAAGTTAATTTTTGAAAATGCAAAGCTTAAGGACATGTTGTTTTCAATGGAAACTCAACCATCGCCAACCATGCCAAAGTGTAAGGGTAAATAAAAGATTTTTGAAAACTCACCTGATGTGTGAAATCGAGTTATAATATTTTAAGTCCAATTAACACCTAATATAGACTATCACACTATAGACAAAGATTACCTAATCGTACGATAATATAGCAAATGTAAGTAAAAGGTATCGTATGCACAAGGAGCAGTGCAACACCTAGAGAAAGAATAGACTAATGGTTAACCTAAAGTAAGGGGGTTCAGTTTTAAGAGAATAATAACTAAAGAAACTAATTAGAAGCAAATAAATAAAGCAAAGATTGATACTTTTGCAAATGACTAAAATAAGAACACATATTCACCTTAATCACTCCCCTAGTTCAGTATACCTCAAGATCAATTAAATTGATTACATGCATTGACTTTACTACATTCAATTTCGGAATTCATGCAGTTAATGTGTCAAAGACTAGATAAAAAATTTCCTATTGATCATCTATTCTAAAACCAACCTAGTTCATAATCGATTAACCAAGTTACAACATGTTTAACATAACTTAATCATGTCCGTGATGGTAAAGCCTAGATCCTTCAGTTCAAGTAACGGTTTCTAGATCCTCATTACTTTTCCGAGTAAACCCTCAAACAATTCATAGAGAAATCATTCAAAGAGGAACACATATCATATGAACTTTCTATTTACATTAATATGCACCATGAATTGTAACACTACAAATTTTTTAAATGAATTTACAGCAGAAGCGAAGAAATATAAATACAAACCTATTCACATACGCTGTATAAAATAATAAACATACTTTCATCAAAAGACCAGTATCTCAAAATACAGTGTTAAAGGCGACAACACCCAGCAACACAGCACAACCTACCACACACCTAAAAAATGGAGTTTAATGTGGGGGATTAGCTGAAAGCGAAGTCAATGGAAGTTTAACTAACGAATAGCTCCAGCTACAACAATGATGATATAAACAACATCAGTAAGAAAGCAACATAGAGGACCAGCGGTTCTACAGAACCTGCAACCAATGCTGGCCTACCAAAGGTTTACCGATAGCCTATTTGTTATTCTAACACAGTAAAATTCCTTAAGTTGCAACTAATACATCAAAAGATCTAGTATTGATTAGACAATAACAAAAAATCCCATCCTATTGCCCAGCCAAGCTAATATCCCATAATCATGTGCACATATCAAATCAACGGTTAATTAACACATAACTAGTTAATCAATCACCAGACTAAACAGTCTATCAATGCATTAATCAACATAAACCGTTGTAACCATAACCGTTACAGCCAATACAATCCATGTGTTAAAAGTAGACTCACCTGTGTCCTCCAAAATCCAAGCTGAATGATCTTATTTTACCGAGTCTTCGGGTCTCCTGAGAACACAACTCAAACAAATCAGTGATTCGACTCCTAATTAACTCTAAAAGTCAAGTTAATTCACAAACGGGTCAAAACTTACTCAATGCGTTTAATACATAAAACCAACTTGAAATACATCCAAAAATGTATAGGATCTCTTTATATGTTATTAGAAACATGTAGCACATGATCACCTCTAATTAAGTCAATCTCTCATTTTAAAGTAAGCATAAAATACCATATATCAAATCCAACAACCCAACAACCTCATATATACAAATTAGATCACATTAGAACTACATATGAAGGCCAAGAACTGAACACCTTGCGAAAGAACACCGCAATCAAAAAACAAAAATGGCCCAGGCTGCTGGACGTGTAGTGTCCCACACTTATAAACTAGGGCCTGTTGTGCACTATACATTCCAGCAGCCCTCAAAACTGTAAAAATTCGACTTGTAGCGGTTAAATTCATCTAAAACACTTCAATAACACTTATAAACTACCATTTATTTACAAAATAACATGTAAACACATTTTGAAGCATTAATCATGAATCCCCAATTTCAAGTTTCATCATATACCTCTATTAATGGATCGACAAGCCTTGTCATTTGTGACAAAAACCTTGAAGAACCGTTTCTTAAAGACTAATAACAAATAGCGGTTCACCTCTGGCTCCGGACGACCTGAAGCATACAAAGCTACTGAAAGTCCGAGGTTTATAAGAGAAGAGAAGAAGCTAGAGAAAAAGTGCAATAATTGTGGGGGAAGTAACCAGATGATCAGAGAGGGTCCTTAGAAGAAAGTAAAGGACGGTGAATACTACCGGAAAAAAATATTGTCTCTCCAAGAAGAAGACAGCTCGTAAGGTAATGACGGTGGAAGAGGATCAATTCCTCTCTGATACAGAAATGGAAAGTGACCTAGA
This sequence comes from Pulicaria dysenterica, assembly GCA_947179395.2. Classification (NCBI taxonomy): domain Eukaryota; kingdom Viridiplantae; phylum Streptophyta; class Magnoliopsida; order Asterales; family Asteraceae; genus Pulicaria; species Pulicaria dysenterica. Next base: position 27,223,245 of record OX359294.1, on the reverse strand, counting down.
CAATGATGTCCAGGCCTAATTTTGCATGAGATAGTCAGGGTTGAAGAAAGTTACTCACATGATGATGCTGCAGATCATCCTTCCTTTGATCAGTCCGAGGAAGAGCTGGACTAGGAGAGCGAAAAGGTAAATTCTAATGTTGGTTTTTATGCATGTATTAACATGGAACACATCCAACTAATCATAGAACTAATGAAATACCTAGAATTAAAAGTTAATAAACAAACCAGTAAGAACCAGAAATTGAAACATTTGATAAAAACGCAAGATGAGGAAGCTCAACAAATAACCACACACTTAGAAAACGAAGTATGTGAATCTAAAGTTAAAATGGCTAGTAAAGAAAATGAACACTTATAATTAACTGTCACGACAAGCACAATGATACATGATCTCAAAGCATAATGGTGAGTGCAAAGAAATATTCGGAGTTTCTTCGTCATGAAGTGTGTGAGCTCTCATCTAAAATAAAGGTGTTGGAAGACTTGTAACTTAAATGTGGCCAAAGCGAGCAAACGATCTTCTTGTATAAACAAAAGGAACGAAAAATTTCAAGATGGACGTTTGAAGGACTTGGATTTGAGAATCCAATAATGAGTGATAAAATCATAGCCACATCACTTTACGATCTCGATCTAATGGGAGAAGGCATTACCTCCAGAATGGTATTTGTAGGTCAATCAGAAGAACGACTTGAGGAACATGCCAAATGAAGCCTGAAGATGATAGCTGAAATTCCATTCAATTACAAAGAGTTTAATGAGTCGTATCTGTTTGAGCCTCAAAACCTCAACAGACACGTTAATTCTTCTCCTGTGTATACGGATGAGAAACTATTCGCTCCTGTTATACCCACGTCGCCAATTGTGTAATATTTCTTACAAGGAATTACAACGATGATTTCAAACGCTACAGGAGTACTGCTTGATAACCCGTGTGATAAAAGATTTAACTGTTGCATTCCTATTTCATACACATCCCCCTCACTGTTAATCTCCTTTAAATCCGTCTCAACCAAAATATGATTCCGATCCATTCACTCGAGGAATGCATCCTGATCTAGCACAAACGATTGCTAAATTCTATCGTGCGAAGCCTATAGATCCATCTCCCTCCACATCAACATAAGAGACATTTGTTCCTAAACCATTCAGACATGTTCCAACACCACAAGTCTCTACTTCGTCTCATGTTTACAACAATAAATGTCAATCTGTTAACAAAAATATTTTTTCAAATATTAAAAGAAACAAAGTTTCAACCCAACAGACGTTCCAATACACCATCACACACCTTGTACACATAAAGGCATACCTGAAACATTTGTTGCTGCAGCAAGTCGACCACAAAAAACTTCTAACACATTTCCTTGTGCTACATATTTGAAGTGGACAACATCGTGTGCGCAAGAGAGTTAAATAAAAGAAAAATGGAGAATAGTACTCCCTAGATCATCTAGGTAGTGTACAAACATTAATTCAAAGTGTTAACACATTTTAGCTTTCGATCATCTCTGTAATATATCAAGTTCCAATGAAAAACTAGCTTCTAAAATGTTTTTTATGAGTGTTGGGTGTCTTCGTGGTCATTGCGAGTTTACCTTCATGTATGATTAAATGAGAAAATCAATAGGCATTAAACCATGTGAGCAATGGACCAATTTTTATGCAAACCAAGTTCATATCCCTTTTGTCAACACAAAGGGCATCATAATCTATGAATGGATTACCAAACGAATGTTATACGGACTGAAATGATTCAACCAATCACGTCTACATTCAAGGAAGAATGGCTTGCACATGAAACAACTGTCAATCCCAAGAAGCGGTCTAAATCCAAGATATCCAAGACCAAAAAGCCCAAGCCATCTAGCTCAGTTAGCCCCTCCTCTTCACAATGGGTTGTTAAAATTACCAAATCCCAAGCTCTAGTTCCAAACTCCAACGTTGAGGTTCAGGAATCCAACTTCAATCCAAAGAAATCTACTTCACAATGGATTCCTAATCATAACGCTTCCGGCAAATCAACAAATCCAAAACCTCAACCGTCGAGAAATACAAGGGTGAACTAGAAGAAATCAACGCCTTCATCTCCTACAAAGAAGATCATTCAAATCTGGCTACTAAAAGGCCAATATTCACATGGTACCCTTGTTAACCAGAACATCGTTAAGCAGAGTCCAGCGACTCATCCTCTAGCGAAGAAAATCTAGAAACAGAAGCTTACAACTGAGAATGAAAGTAACACATCCGATTCAATACTAATAAACAACTCAATTACATCAAACAGTCAAGGACCCATTCATACATGGGGACGTAAAACTTCTCTTTTACCATTTTGTAGGCACCTAATCTTTGGTACCTAGACTCACGATGCACCAAGCACATGATAGGCAATCATAGTCTGCTCCAGAACTACGTTCCAAAGTTTTCTTGTAATGTACGATTTGGAAACGATAACGTAGCACCAATCCTGGGGTATGGTGACATTGAGAAGAAAAGTATTAAAATAAGGAAAGTGTCGTATGTGGAAGGGTTAGGCCACAACCTATTTAGTATTGGTCAGTTTTGTGACAAAGACTTTGAGGTGACATTTAAAAAGAATACATGTTCTGTCACGACTGAGAATGGAGATAGACTATTGTCTAGAACTCGGAAATCAAATATGTACTCCTTTTACTTGAAGAATTTCGATTCACCTTGTTTAGTCTGTCTATTATCCAACGCCTCATCGGATCTGACTTGGCAGTGGCACAGGAAACTTTCTTACCTGAATTTGCACAATTTTAACAAATTTTTCAATGGTGACTAGGTGAGTGGCCTACCCAAGTTAAGATTCCACAAAGATCGTCTATATGCAGAATGCAAGAAAGGAATAATGAAAAAGACCTCATAAATCAAAACAAGATTCAAGCACCACAAAGTGTTGGTCCCTTGGTGAGATAAACAACAAGCAAGTAATGTGTAGAATGGGGGTTGAATACACTTTCTGTGGAAAATTGAACAAATCAATAAAGAGTGGTACACAAATCAAACCACATGAAATCGAATGCTTTCATTAATAAGAAGATGATTACAATGACTATTAAGTAAGCAACACTTGATATGTAAACACCTAATATGAATCAAGTGTCTCAATCTCTCACACTAATTGATCAAACTTGCTATCTATAATCAACTTATGATTATAAATACAGACTAACTCTCTAAACAGGATTTATTCACACATTGAATACTTACCAACTTCACAACAGACGTGAAGATCGAACACACGAACTATGTTGGCAATCTGTGAATTTCTTGACCACGTTGAACACACAAACAATGTATCAAGATTCGTAACACATACGATGGTGAGGTCAGGTGTTGAGTTTTTTTTTCAAAACTAATCAACAGATTAGTATTTATAATCCTGTTCCTACGGATCCTAACAAACTAACGGATAACCCGGAATCTTAAATCTTGAATCTTCTATCTTGAGTTTTCAATCTTAAATCTTGATTCTGGAATCTTCTTATCCACACCGTAGATATAGAGAATTACATAATTTAAAACATATTTAAATTCTTTTAAACTAACTTCTTTTGTCAGCCTGAGTTACTTAGCTTGAAAGTCATCAAGTTGAGTTCATCGAGAAAAAAATCGAAATTAAACATGTACTAACATGTATAAGGACTAACTCATCCTTAGAAGTCATAAGAGTTAGCTAGAACTTACTTAGCAACTCTGTTGAGCTGACTCAGTGTAGAAGCTGAGTCACTCAGCTCGAAATGCATCAAGCTGAATACTCAACCTATACCTTAGGGGACACAATAGCTTATCAAACATATTGATAAACTAACTAGGATATAGTCTAAGACGATCAACTATATGCTCAGATTATACTCAGCCTGAAACAGTATAAGTGCTCAGTCTGATCAAGCTTCATAATTCTGTTTAAGTTGTACTTAGAACATATCTTACAAACTTAACTTTGTCTCATCAAATCTTAACTGATAAGATCATTTGACCAACACAAAGCCTTTAGAATTGCTGCACATTGACTTATATGGTCCAATGAGGTTACAATCGCGGAATGGGAAGAAGTATATTCTGGTCATGGTAGATGACTACTCTCGATATACTTGGGTCAAGTTTCTACGCTCTAAATACGAAGCTGCTCCAACGATAATATATTTCATCAAGCAGCAACAAAACACGTATAACCAAAGTGTTGTAGCCATCCTATCTGACATTGGAACTGAGTTCGAGAACAACACTCTGTCAACTTATCTTGACCTTGTGGGGATTAACCACCAATCCTCCACAACATATACTCCGCAACAAAACGGTGTGGTGGAAGGTCACAACCAAACTCTGGTTGAGGATGCACAGACCATGTTGTCATATTTCGGGCTCCCATTATCCTATTGGGATGAAGCAATCAGTACCGCATGCTACATGCAAAGCCGTTCCATCATACAAACGTTTTAACAAAACTCCCTATGATTTGGAAAACGTCATAGTGCATAATAAAAATACTTTCATATATTTGGTAATAGGTGCTTTGTGCTAAATGAAAAAGATAACTTGCGAAAATTTGAGGCTAAGGCTGATGATGCAATTTTCGTGGGTTATTCACAAGTGTCAAAGGCTTATAGAGTTATAAATAAACGAATGAATTGTGTCATAAAGAGTATAAATGTGACATTCGATGACTCATTAAATGTTACAACTTTTCCATCAATCACTAAATAAAATGCTTCTGGAGTGCTTCAGATAAAAGAAACAAACCATGAGTCCGGCAATATTGAACATAATTTAGACTTCTTATTTGATTTATTCCAATATGAATATAATTCTCTATCTACTGTCAACACGATTGCTGCAGATGCTCAAGAGAGTGTAATGGTTACACCTCCGATCTCAACTGAGATGAATCCTTTTGCTGATACTCACATTGAGGGATCTTCGTCTATATATGTTGGTCGTCTTGAAGTGGTGCCTGCAGAAACTGAGTCCGAGTGTCCACCATTTTTTTATTCAGATCTAAACATAACTTAGAAGAGGAATTTTATGAACTTCGAATTGAAGAATAAGCCCTTCTGACTAATCCATCTCCTACCTCAACTGGGCAAGTTACACAACAAGAAGCTTTTCATCGTTGTTCTGCAAATAAAGATTCAAAGAAGGACAGATCTCACAAAGAAGAACTCAAGCCCTACTAGATCTAGAGTTCTCCAAAACACTTAAAGTTTCTAGCTACATGGCCATTGAATTCACCAAGTATAAAACTCGCTTGGCTAATAGATCAGATCCTTATACCAACCAATCAAATATTAATTGAACTTATCAATTTTAATTGAACTTATCAATTATAAGTTGAACATACCAACAAATCATATTAATGAACAAACTAATCAAATTGTTCATTCAAGCTGAACTCATCAAATTAATAAATATGAACATATCCTAAACATTTGAACATATCAAAATAATACTTGTATTCATTTAGTTGAACATATCATAATACAAAATTTGATCACTTAGATCATTCACACTTAGTGCTTACAGGTTATTAGAACTAATCTAATAAATACAATAGAACTAATCTATTACATATGATCAGGATGCAACTCTTCAAACTCTTGGATTTCCTTGTTAATGTCTTTAAGAAGTTCTTTCAGATTTGGCAAGTGTTGAAGTTCATCCTTTTGTGATATGATCGCTCTATTTTGTCTATATCTGAACCTGGCATTTTGTTCAGTTTTCTCCACTAGTAATCTCAGAGCTAACACTTGAGCTACCCCACATATATGAAGTGCCGCATCATCCTGGAAGCATTGATCACCATTACTATCCAAATACATAAATCCTTTCTGAGGCTTCTCAACATAAGTATTTTCTTTAAACTCCATGCCTTCAGGAAGATCAAGATCGTACTTTCTTTGTTTTGCTAATCCAGTTGGCTTTGACAACTTTTTATTTCCAATCTTGTGAAAGGAAGTAAGTAGGGTTCTCATCTCAGATCTGGGTATGATTTCCATTGCATCAGCTTTTGCTAGCAGCCTTAAGATCTCATCCTTTACTTGATTTCTAGCAGAGGACTTTTCCATCTGCTTGATGAGTGTGGCTACTTGTTTCCATTCAGCATATCCTAGTCTATGTAGTTGATTCAGATCCAGGGAAGGTGTTTCACCATTTTCTAAGACTAACTGTAGAATTAAAATCCCTTAGACTGTGCTCAGCTTGAGTGATTTAATCAGAGAGGAGAATTGTGTCTTGATATAACACTGAGTAATGTCTTCTTCCTCTTGTTGAGTTTCAACATGAAGCTCTACTTCTTCTTCCTTTGGCTATATAAGTAGTCTGAGTTTGACTAACTCCTCATTCTGCTTTCTTATCTGTTCAGCCCAAGCCTGCTCCCTTGTTGCTTTCTGACTTTGAATATTTGCAAACTCAGCTTGTACACTCATTTGTCTTCTCCTTAGTTCATCAACAGACATCCCAAGCTGATCAGCATCTTGTTGCTCTAATCTTTTAACTGCCATCAGAGAAGCTCTTTCTTTCAAGGTCATGCCATCTGTAGAGTCTTCATCTAAATCTGGTTCACCAAGAATCATTTTACTTCTTTTCTGCCTTGGGGCTTCTGAATCTCCTGAGCTGACTACTTGAGGTCATTTTCCTTTAGCTTTTTCAATAAGATCAGCTTCAGGTTCTATTTCTTTTTCTTTCTCCCCCTCAATCTAATATGGCTTTTCTCTGGCTAGAAGTAATAGAGCCTCAGCTTGAACTGACTCAACTTCAGCCTCTTGAAGCTTCTCCCCATTTTTGGCATCATCAATAGGGTTTGAAGTCGGTTTTTGAGTTAGAGCAGCCAATGCACATTTCAGTCTAAGCACCTCTTCATCCAACGAATCCAATTTCAACAACAAATGCTGCTTGGTCTTTTTCCTCTTGAGATATAATGTTTCAAATTAACCTTTAAAGAAAACCAATATATCATCCAAAGCAGCTTGAGATGGTTGGAATTTGGGTGCATCATCGAAGGGTTGGTGTATACCCTCAAATTCATATGTACTAGAGGTTACACCCTGTAACTCACCTTGGTATCTAGGTAACTCATTGGCAGGTCATGCAGAAGAGTGTGAGAAATGAAAAGAATGTGTTGGGCTCAAAATGTGATGAGAATGGGCTAGTGGTTGGCTTATTTGGTGAGTGGGGGGTGATTGGCCTTGGGGATTGGTCAATTTTTCAATGTTACCTAGGTGTGTCTACTCAGGCACAGTAACAGGCTCTCTCATGTCTCGAGCAAGTGTAGGCTTAGTAGACACCACACCTTGGTTTGGCTTAAGGGTTTTAATGAGCCTTGAGGTTAACACCTAAAGAGTAGGTGTCTCCCCCTCAACTCCTGCCTTTGGAGGAATCAGTGTGATTTCAGCTCTAGTTGTACCTTTAGGTGTGGCACCACCTTTGGTAGTCTTGTGAATATAGGTTTGGATATTTTCCTTAGTAGAAATGGGCATACCAAGGTTGGCTACAGATTGGAGAATTTGATGGAAAGAAGGTGGAGGAGATGGGTGAGACTGGGTTGGGCTTACCACAGTCTTATCTCCAAATGAAGATGGAGAAAAGTAAAAATAAGAAGAATGTAGAGAAGTCATACCTGGCGCAGCTTCAATATTGGTTGCCTCAGCTTGATTGAACCTCTTGTTCAGCTTAAGCTGCTTCCCCTTGATCAGACCCCTAAGCTTCACTTTCTGATAAAGCTCCTTCAGCAATCTATTGCATAGGCTCACTGAGGGCCTCTTGCTCTGGAAAGATGTCATTGTTGAACATCTTCTAGCTGAGTGCTGGTGTGAGGAACAGATCCTGTCCAGCTTCATATACTGTACTCCCAAGCTCAGCTTCAATCACGAAGGACAAGTACCTTATGAATGGTACATGCAAGTCCCTTGGTATCTTCATTACTTGGACCTTATGTTCGTTGAAGATAAGTAGTGCAAAGTCTAAATTTCATGCAAAGTAGATGTTGTATAGCGGCTACATCTATTGGGAAGGTGGTCCAAACCTCCAACCTTGGTTCCAAGTGAACGGATCACCGTGGAAACCGTAAATCCCTAACCTATTGGGAAGGTGGCCTTCTTAATTACACCCTCAGTTTGTAGGTGACCCATCCTGGGTAGAACTGAACTTGCCACCTGCCTTGTCCCGGTGGGCTCGAACACAACGTTTGTAGGGAGGTGTAGAATCTCCCTTAGCCTCTGAACCGTGAGTACCACTGTTCTCTCCCCATTAAGCACGGTGCCTCATATTTCTCCCCTGTCTTCATCATAGACACACGTATACCAGAACTTCAGTAGGTGCTAAGGAACAACGTGAATTGGTGCCCCGGTGAAGGTGAATGCCAATGGGCATTTTTGGATGTAATCCACCCATGCTTCAAAACCTCTGCCCCGTTTTCGCTCCGGAATAGCAAGGCAGGCACGTTAATTGTTGATTCTAATCAACGATACTCTGTTTTTCTTGAACATGGAACCTCTTATCATTCTATCACTGAGATTTAGAATGATCCAGCCCATTGTAGAATTATATCGATTCACACTGAGTAAATACACAATTCGCACTGAGCGATTAGGGTTTGAAGTTCGAGTGAACGGTGGATTGCACTTAGCAACGAGGTGTTTGTAGAAGGTATGTTGAGTATAACAAGAGTTAAGAGATGGGAGAAAGTAAGCGTAAACTTCTGAATTTGTTACAATCGATATATATACCTTTTTTAGGAGAGAGAAAAGTTACCGTTGCAAATCCCCTTTTTATCTGTTACACTAACTAATTTACGGATAGATATAATGTTAGAAATATGCCCATTAATGCATGTACGCCATCTTGACCACTGCGGATGATGTATGGGCCTATTGTGTCATACACCGGGGTCTAACCTGACAGCAACTTAAGTTAAGGGACCAAATATGGCAAAAGACAAAAGCTGACATTGCAGGCCGCGTTAGCACCGCTAACTCTGAGGCGTTAGCGCCACTAAGTCCTAGAGGTTAGCGCCGCTACGACTGCATGTACTTTGTGTCAAGTCCTAGAGGTTAGCGCCGCTAACTATTTTGAGTTAGCGCCGCTAACTTGTGGTTAGCGCCGCTAAACTCTGCCAGTGCCATTTGTCAAATCCAACTCCTAATCTAGCCAATGCATGTGGATTTCATATTCTCGAGGTTTGGCCGGTTGAGAGGGGTTATACTCGGATCTGGAGACAAGAGAGAAGGGAGTACTCATTTTTTATGGTTTTGGTTTTCTCTCCTAAGTTCTCTCTAATATACATACACACTCTCGTGAGAAGCTGTTCCAGAAGTGGTATTCAAAGGTGAAGTACCATGGAGGCTTGCTAGCTCTTGAGGTTGGTGTGTTACCGGGGTATATCCCAATAAAAGATCCGCATTTCGTTCTTGGAGTATCAACACCATGAGACAATCAGATTACTGGACCTAAGGAGAAAGGTATAACACCTCTTTCCTTTCCTTGTTGCATTTCTTTATATAGAGTTTGGTCCATTTGTGGGATTTCGTTTTTATGCTTTATGTGCTTGTACATTAGGCTATTTTGTTTATACCTTGCTTCCACTACTAGCCCACGAAATCCCAACAGTGGTATCAGAGCCACCTCTATGTTAGATTTGCATTTGGTGGCCTGAAAAATCCCGAAATCGAAATGGTTGTTTTCTGTTCGAACTGGGTTTGCGGCGCTAACCTCGAGTTAGCGGCGCTAAGTCTTCATTGTTAGCGGCGCTAACACGTTGTGACTGTTTTGGTTTCAAATTAAAAATAGTTTTGGTCTCAAGAATTTTGGCTATTTTGTTATTCTGGAAATTTGTTCCAGATTTGTCTTTGTAATTTTGTTACCATTTTTTGTATGTTTGGTTGTATGTGGTTGATTTGAAATTGGTAACCTTGCCTTTGACCTTGTGGTTGACTTTGTGTGTTTGGATGCATTTGGTGATTTTAAATCACATATGGCTGTAATATTTATTAATTCAGATTTGTTTGTAATAATATTGTGGCTTGCATGCCATTTCAATCATCCGTGTAATTGTAATAGATAAAATAGGAAAATTGTGGCTTGTATGCGATTTATTTTCTATTTGTATGTTTTGTACAATTTGGATGAAGACACACAATTTGGAGTCGGACGGAGATGGAGCGTGTCCATAGAAGCCGGTGAAGTCCATTAGAGATAGCGGTTCTAGTGGGAGCTCGCATTGAAGACCTTCCGTCCCTTAGTTTGACCACGTTCTTCCCGATTTGGCTCACGGGAAGAACGCTTAGGATTTTGGCAAGGATTACCAATTTATTTCGTATATATGCGTTTGATGTGATTTTATATTATTCTTGCATGGTTTGCTTAGGATTCGCATGCTAGATAATTTTTCAAAATTAATAAAGTCACAAGAGATTTGGTAAAATGGTTTACAACTCTCGCGCGCGCTCACATACAAGATTAACTCACATAGTGAAAAATATGTTTTGTCACTAAACAAGTTAATCTGTAACCAAGCCGGAAACGAAAGCCCGTTTTCATAAAACGTAAATCTTGCACCATCCGTAAGTCGATACCACCCGAATCTAGATTTACGAGTTTTAGTTGTCGAGCTTAGCACGAGCTAACTCTCATAAAACTATGTGGAAGGTGCGTGTGGCAAATTCACAATTTTGGTTGTCGAGCTTAGCACAAGCCAATTTTGGTGGGTTTGACATCGTATGTCTTGACCGATGATTTGCTATTACAAATTAAAATCCTTGAGTGATTGTCGAGCTTAGCACGAGTCAACCAAGAATTTTAATTTGGAATTGGTGCTAGTAGGGATCAAACATGCCAAACGACCCTAAATAGAGATTGCAATCGGTAAGATGGTTATCGAGCTTAGCACGAGTCAACCAAGAATCTAAGAGCTTAGCACGAGTCAACCAAGAATCTAATTTGGAAGGTGCGTGTGGCAAATTCACAATTTTGATTGTCGAGCTTAGCACGAGTCAACCAAGAATCTAAGAGTTGCAATAGAGATTGCAATCGGTAAGATGGTTATCGGCCTAAATAGCTCCATGAAGTGATCCGTGGCAACCCCGTCATGAATTGGAGTGAAATATGGTTCATAGCCCTTGTTAAAATATTTTTCGAGACGATATGGGTAATTATTTTAACGAGGATTAAATCAAACTAACTAATTCACGTACTCTCTTTAATTATAGGATGTCGAATCAAAACCACACCACGTCGAATTTTTCAATACGCATGTTCCTTGAAAGGGAAAAACTCACGGGAGTGAACTTTGTTGACTGGCTTAGGAAATTGAAAATTGTCCTACGTGCCGAGTCTAAGTTGCACATTCTTGAGGAACCCCTTCCTGAACCACCTGCTATCAATGCGGAATGGACTATCCGATACGCGTATGAAAAGCGTATTCGGGATACGCACGATGTTGATTGTCTCATGTTATCAAGTATGAGCTTAGAACTGCGAAAGCAATTTGAGCACATGACTGTGTATGACATGATTAACAAGCTGAAGGATGTATTCCAACAGCAAGTTAGGCAAGAACATTATGAGTGTGTTAAGAGTCTAACCGGTTGTAAGATGCGGAAAGGCGGGAGTGTTAGTGCCCATGTTTTGAAGATGAAATCTTACATGGACCAAATGGAGAGACTAGGAATTCCTGTAGGGAGGGAGCTTGGTGTGAATTTCATACTTCAGTCTCTGCCCGCATCATATGAATAGTTTGTCAAGAACTATCATATGCATGACAAGGAAATATCTATAGATGAATTGCATGGAATGTTGAAGGATGTAGAATCTAACATGTCCAAGCATACATCATCCTCATCCACTCTCGTTCATGGTTCTAAGGAAAAACAGAATATGAGGAAGAAGAAATCGATCTCATCAAAAGAAGAAGTTGGAGTTTCCAAGCTTACTTCAAATTTTGAGTTCATGGATATTGATGATATGTCTAAAGAGAATCAACAAGGGGTGGTTTGCTACTTCTGCGGAAGATTTCGGGATTGGGGCCGTCATGCCTGCCCTTCGTGCCGAGAGGATATAAAACTGCTCAGAACAGAGATAGTTAATTTTCCTACTTGAGGTACATTCATGATTTTACTTCATTGCTATTCCTTAATAAGCTTGGATGTTTGCCCAAACTATAAGACTCACATTTGTCACAAATTTATTTTTGTTGCAAAGTGTAGGTCTGTTCGTTATAAGAAGGAAAAGCTTGAAGAACCGGATATCTGAAGAAGAAATTTTGTTGATTGTCTTCTACAAGAGAATTGGGAGTGTTAGTCTCGCCATTATTTTCGGATTAATTATTACTTTTGTATTTATGCCCTGCGTGGCAAGACTTGCTTTATTGTATATTCTTTCGAAGATGATGGATCTTTTTTAATCTTATATTTTGTTTGAAAAGATTTTTCTTTTTGATAGTTTCATTTCAAATACGATCCATGTCTATGCATATGTGTTATTTTTGACCATTTATGGTGCACAAATACACATTTGATGACAATGGATGTCACTTGGGATTGAAACATTTTGAAAAATTATTTTGAGATATTTTATCAAAAACTTATCAATATCATAATATACATAAAGACTCGATATAAGTAATATGCAATCATGAATAATTGATTCTTAGATCCAAAGATGGTTTGGATATATGAGCTCTATGGCATAATCAAACTTGACCAAGTAAACAACATTTTCATCGCTTAGATCCATGTGGTTAGGATCTTTGCAAAAGTTTAGGCTCGGGCTAAATGAAAGGTATAAATATTGTTTACTGGACTTCATTGATTATAAAATCCTTCACCAGTGTTGGTAGGAAGGATTATGACTTGTTGGATTTTGATCACACTTGTGTGGATAATCCGTTCAAGTATGCCACAAAGAGTGACACTAGTGAAATTCTCCATCACAATCTTTATGATAGTTGTTAAAAGAATGTTTACTAGAGAAAAGGCTTGTGTCTGAAACCTAGTGGTGTTCGGAACTAACCTAAAGTAAACTAAGAATCAGTAAGGGCATATAGATATAAATTCTTAGATCTAGAATAGATGCTAAGTTTTATTATCTATATTGATTTGAACATGAAATGAATCATGGGTTTAACCCATAATTCGTTTTCTCAAAGAAACACATTTGTACATGGTGTTACTTTAAAGAAAACCGGATATCTTTGTTGATGATCTCGTGAAAGGCAGGCCTAAAACATGTATTCAATGTGATTGGTATACATTATTTTTATAAACCAAGTCCTCAATCTAAAACACAACATTATGGTCACTCAAGCATCGAATGAGATTTTGACTAGAAAGAGTCCTTTGCTTGTCAATCTCATAACTTAAAATTATCCAGTCTACATTCAGTAGGAGATGGATGAATTGTAAATTAAGTTGATGCTCATATATTTAAGTAGTTCATCTGAGTTTTGGAAATTGTTTCCTGAACTTATGGGAACCATGTTTGGTTGCTCAAAAGGGAAAGGACAATTTACAAAAGCATTCCAGTGGAAGAACGTAAAACTTAAATTAAAGACCTAATGTTGTCACTAGCATTTAATCAGCATAGAGATGCTGGTAAAACCTGACAATATCCATTGCTTCTATAAATATGATGGAAATCAAGAAGGCTGTTTAGATATGACGTTGTCATATTTTTGTAACAGCAGCTTGATGGTAAATCATTGTGATGTTACCATTCAGAGGAAACATAGTGGGACCCTGTGTTCACTAGTGAATATAAGAAGGGAATGACATACATAGATGTAACCCATTTGCTGCAACCAAGTACTTGACTTGGGTTAATCCCACACCTAAGGTGTAATCCAAGAAGTGTGAAGGGACTAACATATATGCAATAATAGACAACTTCAAATACCGACTAGAGACAAAGTGTTTCATATTGATTATATGGAAACATGTTCTAGTGGGTATGATTGAAGATGACTTGGATAAAGTGAAGTTTTGTTGTTACCTTGAGGAAACAAGTTAGTTCACTTGGACGTAAGAGACCTGTATCCTTCATAGGATTAAGTTAAGGAAATGCTTGAGGCATGTTCCAAAGGTCTTATACATCCGTAATATCCAGATTAGGTCTGGATTATGTGAAACATTGTTGTCGCTTTGGGAAACGAGTAAACTCACATGGAAATAGTAAAAGGCCAAGATCCTTCGCAGGGTTAAGTTAAGGAAATGTTTGAGACATGTTCCGAGGTCTTACATATCCATTATATTCAAGTTGTGTCCATGACTAAAAGTCAGCGAAACTTGCATCTTATGGTTGTAATCTTGCTTTACGAGAAAGTCAAAGGAATGAGTTTTCTAGAAAGCATAGATTAAGTCAGATACTCTTGTCAGGGCTAGTGGGAGCTTCATGTGTTCCTAATAAAAATATACTCAATGAAATTAATGTCCTAATTTAGGGTTGTTATCAACCTATTGATGGAATTATTGTGTCAAGAGTATAAATGTGAACATAGAGTAAAGTGGATTCTAAAATTCAAGAAATACTGGAGTATGTTCTTGATGTTCGACGAAAATAGAGTTGTCTTGAGTAAGTTATTACTGCAAGCAAATCTAGACTTGTGAGACTGTCGATTTTAATCGAAGTTTTGAATATTCAAATATATGGTGTAGATACGACATTTAGATTCAAATGAGTTTCATAGACCCTATTATGTACTTCGGTAACATTAAGGGTATGTCGACTCTAATAAAAATGAGTGTCAATGACTCTATTGTGAACTTCGGTTACATTGAGAGTAGGTCGACTCTGATAGTCATAAGTGTCATTAATCCTATTGTAGACTTCGGTAACATTGAGGATTTGACGACTATGATAACCTTGTGTATGATCTCTTTGATAAACACTATGCAAGTGGTTTAATAACAGAATACAAAAGAGTACAAAGGGATATAGTGTAGATGATCCCATAATTAAGCCGTTGTCAATTACTAGTGATGAATTTCATACTAGGTATAATAGCATTGTTCATGCTTATGACTAGGCTTGAATATCGTTTTAGTAAATGTTTGATTTACTTATAAGCTTTGGGAACGGTAAGAAGTACTGCTACCTTCATTGGTCTTTACTGTGTTCCTTCTTAGCATGTTTAACCACTTCCCAAAATGTTTAAACTTTCTAAATTTCCACAGCCAGTCATTCTTTAAGGGAAGGAAGTTTGAATTAAGGTTGAAGTTAGGTGTTGGTTATGCATTGATCAAGGATTAAATGCATGAAATGCAACAGTAACCTGTGCTTGAAAGGAGTTTCAAGTAACTGGAAGACCCACACCCGAGTTCACTTCATGGATCATAGTCACAAGTGACTCAGAAGGATATCATCATTACGTCCTTCGACCTTAGATGTATGAATTGCCATAGCATGAAAATTTCTTACTTTAACTATTTCAAAACGTAGTTCGTAACTGGCTATTATAAAGGGAATACTTAAGTAAGATAAGGTTCACGCTATGGGATTGTACAGTCAACGGAATTTGTTCCTTTTATATGAGAGATATCCCTGGGCCCCTCGATGATTGTGCGCTGATACCAAAATAAGCATGGCCATGCGCAAAGGAATATTGATTGAGAATCAGATATGTCCTTAAATTTTGGTCACCATCAATCAAGATCGAGAAACATAATCGTGAACGATCTGGAGATTGACATATTAATCCATGTCTCGTGTTCACAAGGATATCGCGAACAAAAGGATGTTTGATCACTTATCTATAGGACCTCTACGTTTTTGTAGGTTATGGTTTTCTGCAAAGAAGCGGAACCCATAATGACTTGGGGGCATTGATGCTTTTGCTAGAGGCCGCTCTTTGTCTGTGGTTACATGGGTACGGTGCATTATGTGTAAGTGGGAGTTTGTTAGAAATATGCCCATTAATGCATGTACGCCATCTTGACCACTGCTGATGATGTATGGGTCTATTGGGTCATACACCGGGGTCTAACCTGACAGCAACTTAAGTTAAGGGACCAAATATTGCAAAAGACAAAAGTTGACATCGCAGGCCCGTTAGCGCCGCTAACTCTGAGGGGTTAGCGCCGCTAAGTCCTAGAGGTTAGCGCCGGTACGACTGCATGTACATTGTGTCAAATCACTGACAGGGCGCGTTAGCGCCTCTAACTATTTTGAGTTAGCGCCGCTAACTTGTGGTTAGGACCGCTAAACTCTGCCAATGCCATTTGTCAAATCCACCTCCTAAACTAGCCAATGCATGTGGATTTCATATTCTCGAGGTTTGGCTGGTTGAGAAAGGTTATACTCGGATCTGGAGACAAGAGAGAAGGGAGAACTCATTTTTGATGGTTTTGGTTTTCTCTCCTAAGTTCTCTCTAATATACATACACACTCTTTGGTGCTACTATGACCAAGAGAGGGTTATTCAGGGGAGAGATCTCCAGAGTTGGTCTCGTGAGAAGTTGTTCGAGAAGTGGTATTCAAAGGTGAAGTACCATGGAGGCTTGCTAGCTCTTGAGGTTGGTGTGTTACCGGGGTATATCCCAATAGAAGATCCGCATTTCATTCTTGGAGTATCAACACCACGAGACAATCATATTACTGGAGCTAAGGAGAAAGGTATAACACCTCTTTCCTTTCCTTGTTGCATTTCTTTACATAGAGTTTGGTCCATTTGTGGGATTTCGTTTTTATGCTTTATGTGCTTTTACATTGGGCTATTTTGTTTGTACCTTGCTTCCGCTGCTAGCCCACTAAATCCCAACATATAACAGTAATCGAGATGAAACACATCATATCCCAACAGATAAGTTTGTAAAATAACATTCTTGACTTACAAAAATATTATTTAAACTGTTGTATTACACCAATACATAATCGGTATAAAACATAATTTAAGACTGACTCAAACATTATGTTTCATGAATTAATAACGCATAGTAATTAAAACATGGTTTGGACACACCAAGCTGAGGTAACTTATCACTCAGCGCGAGTCAAGCACTCAGGTTGACTGTAGCACTTAGCTTGAGATTAATACTCAGCATGAGTGGAGGACACAACTCAGAATCAATGACACTTAGTCATTTTTATTTGAGACTAACTCAAACTGATATTTTTCCCACATTTAGTAGTTAAAACCTATTTGGAACAGACCAAACGTGTGAACTTATCACTTAGCTTGACCAAGTGAACAGTTTATAAAGACATATCTATAAACTGTACACTCAGCTTAAGACACTTAGTCTTTGTCAAGCTGAAACTCTGTTTTAGAAACTTATCTAAGGGTTGAGCATACCCAACTTACTTAGTAGATAAGACAACCTTTTCTCATCAAGTGGTTTTGTAAAGATATTTGCTAATTGATCATCTGTGGAGATAAAATTTATGTCAACTTTACCTTTATCCATGATGTCTCTTATTAAGTGATGTCTAATTTCTATATGCTTTGTTCTTGAGTGGAAGACTGGATTATATGTGTTGACTATTGCACTTTGGTTATCATAGTAAATAGGAGTTTTCTTGAAATTCATACCAATGTTTTGAAGCTGATGTTGCATCCACAGGATTTGAGT
Source organism: Pulicaria dysenterica (assembly GCA_947179395.2). Classification (NCBI taxonomy): domain Eukaryota; kingdom Viridiplantae; phylum Streptophyta; class Magnoliopsida; order Asterales; family Asteraceae; genus Pulicaria; species Pulicaria dysenterica. The sequence continues at coordinate 27,205,661 of OX359294.1, read as the reverse complement.
ACAACAGCTTCCTGCAGCAACATACTCAGCTTCAGCAGTTGAAGTAGCCACTGAATTCTATTTCCTACTTGTCCAGCTTACTAACTTCCCTCCAAGCATTTGACTTCCTCCAGTTGTTGATTTTCTGTCTAATTTGCACCCAGCATAATCAGCATCAGAAAATCTAACTAACTCAAATCCAGAGTCCTTTGGATACCAAAGACCTAGATTTGGTGTACCTTTAAGGTACCTAAAGATCCTTTTCACAGCTTGAAGATGTGATTCCTTAGGATCATTCCTCTATAGGTGACTGACATAGAGACTTTCCATCTGAGTCCTTGCTCAGCTTGACAGCTGGTGACATGGGTGTTTTCATGGTTAAAATAAGAATCAAACCCATATTTCTTTATCAAATCAAGAACATACTTGCTTTGACTAATGAATATTCCATGAGGCTTTTGTTGAAACTGTAAGCCTAGAAAATATGTCATTTCACCCATCATGCTCATCTTGTACCTTTTTGACATAGGTTTGGAGAACCAATCACACAGAGATTCATTTGTAGAACCAAAGATAATGTCATCCACATAGATTTGTACAAGAATCACCTATCCTCTACTCTTTTTAATGAAGAGTGTTTTATCAATACTACCTCTGGTGAAGTCCATTTATAGTATATATTTGGACAGTGTATCATACCAAGCTCTTGGAGCTTGTTTTAGAACATACAAAGCCTTGTCTAAGTTATAGACATGATGTGGATACTTTGAAATTACAAAGCCAGGAGGTTGTTTCACATAGACTTCTTCCTAAAGTTTTTCATTTATAAAGCACTTTTCACATCCATTTGATAGACTTTGAAGTCTTTATATGTGCATAACCTAAGAACAACCTTATGCCTTCAATTCTAGCAACAGGGGCAAATGTCTCATCATAATCTATTCCTTCTTCTTGTCTATACCTTTCTGCTACCAGCCTAGCTTTGTACCTAACAATCACTCCATCCTTGTCCATCTTGTTTCTATAGACCCACTTAGTGCCTATAATAGTATGATCTTTGGGGGCTGGGACAAGACTCCATACCTTGTTTCTCTCAAACTCATCTAATTCCTCCTGCATATCTTCAATCCAGTCCTCATCCTTTAAGGCTTCTTCAGTCTTATTTGGTTCCATTTGAGATAGGAAATCAAAGTAAGCAGCATAATTTGCAGTTGCCTTTGATCAGGTGGTTACTCCTCCTTAAATGTTACCAATTACTTGATCATGAGGATGATCTTTAAATAACTTAAATGTTATAGTAGGAGATTGTGGTTCTGGACTTGAGTGACATTGAGGACTCTGAGGTGAACTTACATCCTCAGTCTCAATTGCAACATCAAACTTTTGATCACTAAGATTTTCAGTCTGAGTAATATCCTCTCCAAAGGGATTAATAAACTCATCATATTTCTCATCTTGAGAGTCCTTTGGAGCTTGTGATGATCTCTTAGATGTACATACATCATCATCACTGTCATCATCTATGACATACATATGATTTGACATCTTGGTTTCCTCAGACTTTTCAAGCTCACTTATACTAACTAAGTAAGCTTGACCTTTGTCAGCTTGATCCTTATTGTCTTCATCAAAGGATACATGAATTGATTCTTCTATAACTTTTCTCCTTGAGTTATACACTCTGTAAGACTTGGAGATTGAGGAATAACCATAAAAAATTCTAGCATCAGCTTTAGGTTCCAACTTATGGAGTTGATCTCTTTGATTCAGCACATAGCATTTTGAACTAAAGACATGGAAATAACCTATATTGGGCTTTCTTGATTTATACATTTCATATGCAGTTTTGCCATGTCTTTTGAGTATAGCATGTTGTACCGACAACTTCAACGCAAAAATATAGTTTCAATCCTGCCTCACACAGAATTGTTCTAGCTGCCTCAATTAAGGTTCTATTTCTTCTTTCAGCAACTCCATTTTGTTGAGGAGTTCTAACTGAAGAGAAATTTTGTAGAATTCCTTTTTGTTCACGAAAGCCTTCTAGGGTTGAGTTTCTGAACTCAGTCCCATGATCACTTCTGAGTTGCTAAACAGACTTACCTTTTAGCAACTCTTCCTGTTTGATAAAAGTTATTATCTCCAGGGCAGCTTCACTTTTGGCTTTAAGGAATATTACCCAGGTGAATCTAGAGAACTCATCAACTATCACAAGGGTGTACTTCTTGCCACTTAGGCTTGGAGTACTTCTGGGTCTAAACAGATTCATGTGCAACAAAGGTAATGGGTCTGTTATTGAAAAGTTTTGCTTTGATTTAAATGATCCTTTGTGATGTTTCCCTTATTCACAAGCTGAGCACAATTTGTCTTTGACAAATGTGATCTTTGGCAATCCACAGACTAACTCTTTGTTGGATATCATATTTATATTCTTGAAATTTAAATGTGATAACCTTTTATGCCACAGCTAACTAAGCTTAGGAACAGATTGGGAATATAAGCAGGTTTCAGTATTGAGATCAGCAGAATTTAGATCAAGTAGATACACATTTCTTTCTCTCTTTGCTATTAGCATTGGCTTACCCTTTGCATTGTATATTGTCCTGCTTTATTCCTAAAAGTAACAACATTGTCTTCATCACACAATCGACCTATACTTATCATATTGTGTTTAAGACCTTTTAACATATGCAACCATCTAGAATGTAACCTTGCCAGCATGCATTTTCCCATATCCTTTAGTTCTTCCATGGGAATTATCACCAAATGTTACTTTAGGACCTTCATCTTCTTGGAATTCACATAGAAGTCCTTTCCACCCTGTCATGTGCCTTGAGCATCCACTGTCTAAGTACCATTTACTTGAACCCTGCACATGAAAAACTAAACATATTAGTTTTGTTTAGGAACCAACTTTGTAGTAGATTATGATGATGAGCACTTAGCCATTTCATCTTGTGGAGCTGACTGGTCAGCTTGAGCAGGTGTTGAGTCCTGCATAGACTGATCAATTTGTTCATTTTTAGGCCTTAAAATGTCACTATCACAGTCCTTCACCTCATGTCCTCTACCTTCACACTTGTAGCACTTCCTTCTACCAATGACTACAGGAGGTAGGTTATCTAATAATCCTTTTGAGAATTTGCTCTCAGTTTTAGGATTATAGGTTGTAGATAATTTCTCAACTTTCTTTGCAAGCTGATTCACCTGATGCTCATTGACTTTGGACTTACCTTTGTCATATCTAGGTTTATTATCCTTGTGATCAGAAGTTTGACCAACAAACTTCTTTTCATTGACTTTGGACTTACCATTGTCATGTTTTCTGGACTTACCAGTTTCAACAACTTTGGACATACCATTGTTATGTTCTCTAGACTTACAAGTTCAACAACTTTGGACTTACCATTGTTGTGATATGACCTCTGACTTACAATTGTCTTCCTATTCTTGAAACTTCTCTCTGAACTGGACATAGAATGTTGTCTTTTGAAAGGATTTGGATTCAACCTTTCAATTACAGATGTTCTTTGAATAGGATGAGTGCCTAGTGTATCATGCACAGACTTGCTATGCTGTCTAGAAGTTGAACACTCATTCCCATGATCCTTTTCCCTTACAAACTTATTATATTTAAGGCTTTGATCATGTCTCTTTTCTAAGGCTGACTTATGAGACTCAATCAGTTGTCTATCTTCCTCAGAATATGTACTTGCTATCTCATCATGATCAGTGTATAAGCTACGGATTGATAGTCAACTCCAAGTACAACTTTTACCTGTTTAGGGATCTGGTGGTTGATGCACTTTTCAACAAGCTTTCATGACTTACACCAAGATTCAGTGACCTTTTGAAGTTGGTCAGCCTTATCCTTAGCTTCCTGAATTTCTTCACTTAGAAGTTTGTTAATGTGTCTTTGACATTCAAGATCACATTGTGCTTTCTTTCCATAAGTATTGAGAGTTTGATATTCCTTAATCTTTCTTAAGTTTAGTTATTTCAGCTTTGAGGTCAGCTTGAGTCTTAAGGCTGGTCTTAAAGTCGTTTAACAGATAACCAAATGTAAGAACTTTTTATTCATCGGTGTAAGAGTTGAAATTACTAACTTGTACATGGAGGAAAGATCGCAGTCACTTAGTTTGCTGTTTTCCTCAGCTTCCTTCATGTTAGCTTCAAAATTTGATTCAGACAGACCATAATCAACTTCATCTATTTCAAACTCTTCATCTTCTTCAGCCATCAGACACTTGTCTTCATCATCTGAGGTAGATGATTCTGTATCCCAAGTTTCAGCAAAAAGTCCTCTAGTATTGGACTTGTCTTCAGGCTTTCATTTCTTGAGCTGTGTATATTTATTCTTTTACTTATCAGCTCTGTAAGCATTATTGTCAGCTACTGAAGCTATTTCACCCTTCTTCACTCTACACTCAGTAGCAATGTGTCCCTTCTTCTGATAGTTGAAGCACAAAGCTTTCTTGGGGTCAAAAGAACTCTTGCCTTTGCCTCTGTCAGATCTTCCTACTCCCCTTTGTCCTCTTTTCAATCTTCTGGCAAGCATAGCCATTTGTTCACTCATAGTCTGAACATCATCGGTATCACTTGAGTCTGAGTCTGAGTGGTCAGTTTGAGAATCTGACCTAGTCTTAGATTCAGCTATGAAGGCTTTTGAACTCTTTTTCTTCTTCTCTGCAACTAATGCAATTTCATGTTTATCAAGAGAGTCCTTCATCAGTTGTTGAGAAGATTTCTTGTGTTCTGTGATCTGTTCATGGTTAAGCAAGAACCCATATATGGATTGTAGGTTATACATATGTAATGTATCTCTAGCCCTTAGTGCTATGGTCATCTCATTAAATGTCTCTAGTAAAACATCTAGAAATTTCAGCACTAGGTCAGCTTCATCCTTTTTAATGCCTACACTTAGCAGGTTATTAATTAAGCAGTGAAACCTTATAAACACCTCAGATAAGGTTTCATCCTTCTTAGAAAAGTAGTTTTCATAAGATCTGTTCAGATGATTCATCTTTTGCTACTTGACCAGATCTGTACCCTCATATGTAATATTTAGAGTATCCCATATCTCTTTTGCAGATTGACACCCAGTCACAGTATGCAAGATCTCATTGGTCAGGGCATTTGCCAGAACACTTTTTGCTTTGTCATCCAGAGAATGTAATTTCCAATCATTTTCAGTTAAGGATGCCAACGGCTTCTTGACTTCCTATTCAGTCTTGTCAGGAGACTTAACACTGACAGCAGCAGGAATCTTGGGGATAATTAGTCCACGAGTTATGACATCGTACATTCTGATGTAAATTGGTGTGTTCCATTTAGGTGCGGACCGGATTTCAGAACGGTACAAATGCACACGGCACGGCTGGGCAGTGAACCCATCGCGTGTAGCAAGATGTGCTGGTAAGACCGATGATTTATATCGAACACGGGTAAGCATAAAAGCTATGGCTACTCTTATTCCAAACTACTGTCTAGTTAGATAGATAGGTGAGGATAAAAATAAACTAAATACTAGGCAGGAAAAATAAATAAATCAGGAAAGAAAGTGCCAAGTCACGAATCCTCCAAATCAGTATTAATAGTAGCGTTAGCTAATCCGGTTATAAAATGAATGAAATTATTAAGATGATTTCTAAAGTTGATTCGGTACCAATCTTTTATCAGTACAAAACGATCTTAAGGTAACTCTGATTTAATCCCTGTATTATTAAAATACCGGTTAGATAAAACCTCGCTTCCCTGGTGTTATCCCTTTTTCTTAAAAGGTCAGTATTTATCTCCTAATGAAATAATAGACAGGATAATTACCATTGTTTATCAACATCCGGTAAGAAGATATAGATTTAGGTATTAAGATAATATATCAGTTCAACACCTCAAGTGGGTCTATGAGCAAATGTCCCTGTATACACATACCAGACTTATACGTATCATACACCTCAAGTGGGTCCATGAGCAAATGCATATAAATATGAGTCTGTTTGTATATATATGTATAAAGATACAGATATCCTAAACAAATGGTTTTTCAACACTTACGATGCCGAATACCCGCATGAACTGGTAGTATTATAAAATAGTTAATTATAATGTTTCATTATTTCAGAAATACCAAGTCTTAAATAAAATCATCACAATATAATCCTACGCATAACAATTACATATTTATATCAATTCGGATTCATTGTAAGGAAGCGAATATAAAGGAAAGAGAATACCAGTTCGTATTAATTAAGGTAGAAATACATCTGGACAGCATCCTGACACGTACAAACTTGCTGGAACTCGTTTCCGAAGACAAAAAAAACAACTACAGCTACCAAAACTAAAAATCTACGCTATAAACTACATATTTACATGGATAGGAGGCGAGTAAACCTCCAGAGCAGCTCGAAGGCCCCTTGGAGTCACCTGAACTCGCCTGGAGTGGTGAAGAAGTGTGGTAAAGTGTCTGGAAGGTCTGTTTTGGTGTGTAAAGGTGTCTGGAGGTGTAAGAGAGGTGTGTTTGCCGAATGGGGCTTGGCTTGCTATTTATAGGCGTGAAAGTTGATTTACGCGCCGCGTAATTATCGGTTTCCGCGGCGCGTAAAGATGCCTGACAAGATTCGTTGACAGCTGCATTCTGTTGTAACAGAATTCGATTCTTCCGCGTCGCGTAATGAAGATAAGGTACGCGGAGCGTAAAGATGCCTGACAAGATTCCCTGACAAGATTCGTTGACAGCTGCATTCTGTTGTAACAGAATTCGATTCGTCCGCATCGCGTAATGAAGATAAGGTACATGGCGCGTAATCTGCTTTTTCAGAAAATCTTCGTCTTTTGAGTGGTGTTTTCTCGTTTCGACGCGTTTTATCCGTTTTTTCGTATTGTCTACCTGAAATAGCCTTGAATAAAATAAGAAAGCATTTATAGCTCATTTTGGCTATATTTTATTTATTTAAAACAGATATTGACAGATATCAGATATATATTTTATGTATATTTCTGCCAATATCAATTACCCCACACTTAGGATATGCTTGTCCTCAAGCATAACTGTAAATATAATAAAAAACAAATCTTCAAAATTTTAACAAATATAATTATAGTAGAAATATTAACAAAATTCACATGATTCAGATATTAGCATTTATTAAGTTAGGGAAAATATATTCAAATATTTACACGACTTTTGCATTCTCACCAGGTGGTTCACTCTATCACTCAAGTGTATAAGGTTTATATCAATATAGTGAATCACACAAAATGTCATGAAATGCAATATTACCATATGCTTGTATCTAAATCAAATCTATACCACTAGAGAGTTTAGAACTGTCAAGAGGACTTTTGGGGTTAAAATGTAAAAGTCTATGGGTTAAGGGTAGGAAAAAGGGATTTAAAAAGTGGCTAAAAATAAGAATCCAGAGATTAAGTTAATTTTTTTTTCTAAGCTGCTTTTATTGAACTATTGAACAGGAATATCACAATATTTTTGTTATGATTACACTTCATCAAGCTGTAATAGAATCAGAACCTTCTGAATGATAACTATTCACTCAGGTAATACTGAAGAAAAAACTACTACTCAATGTATGACAACCTTAAAAATAGCTGAAGAAAGGTATGTCAAGAAACTGAAATTTCTCATTTTTCTGATTTTCTAATTTTTATGGATTTTTGGGTTCAGCTGTATGCAACGGATAGATCAAAGATATTAACTTTTCAAGTCCCGCTGATCGGTGCATGAACAACTTAAGAAAATAGGAACACAGAATGAAACTTAGCAGCATATAATTGGCTTAACTAATTCTGGAACTAAAAAATAAAATAGACTAAAAATGGGATAAACATGGGTGATGAAACGAAAGGTTGGCTCAAAGTGGTTAAGTAGGGTATCGAATGCTAAAAATGAGCATTGCGCTGAAAAAGGGTTAAAAATAAAATAAATTAAATAATCTAAAATTGAGATTATTTAAGTTTGAAAGAAAAAGACTTAAAATAACGGGTTCTAAAAAGAAAGATGTCCTCTATGAGTGAAATAGTCTAGTTCTCATTTTGGTGGTTTTGAAAAGAATTCAGTAACAAGTTCTGAAATATATGCAATTTAGACATTCTCACAGCAAAAGAATTCAGTGTTTAATGATAACAACTGATAAGCTCAAACACTCAATTTAAGTACACGCTGTATTTATGTTAAGTCGTAAAATCTCAAATAATTTTCCTTTATTATGTAATCTGAATTCATATAAATTTAATTAAAAATTTCATACAAATAATCATAAATGCGAAAAAATTTAAGTTTGAATTTTGAATTAATTTACAAATTAAAACTATGAGAATTTTGCAAAATTTTAAAAATTTTGGGGATTTTAAATTTAAGACAAATTTAATTAACAGAAATATGGATATCTCTATCCCACACTTAAAATTGTCCTCATTGTACTCAAAAGCATGAATAGATAAAAGTGAATTATAGAGAACTCCCCTATTTTGCATATCAAAATTTTGGTATTGTTGCTGAGCTGACTGCCAGCATAAACGTGATTAATCATAATTTCGATTCAGAGACCAGAAATCTCACACATCATTTTATTAAGTTTGTAGCAAAAATAAAACAAAAGAAAAACAAACCATTTATTCGGGTTACATACTATTCGTACGGTATGTAAGCGAACAGAATAACGCTTTGAAATGCGGAATCTTTTATAGTCAGATTTTCAAGACTGCAAAACTAAATCAATAGTTATAATAATTTACCATATTATTACCTTCCCCAGCAGCAGCGCCAAAAATCTGGTATGCTCGCGTTTAGGTGCGGACCGGATTTCACAACGGTACAAATGCACACGGCACGGCTGGGCAGAGAATCCATCGCGTGTAGCAAGATGTGCTAGTAAGACCGATGATTTATATTGAACACGGGTAACGTAAAAGCTATGGCTACTCTTATTCCAAACTGCTGTCTAGTTAGATAGATAGGCGAGGATAAAAATAAACTAAATACTAGGAAGGAAAAGTAAATAAAGCAGGAAAGAAAGTGCCAAGTCACGAATCCTCCAAATCAATAATAATAGTAGCGTTAGCTAATCCGGTTATAAAATGAATGAAATTATTAAGATGATTTCTAAAGTTGATTCGGTACCAATCTTTTCTCAGTACAAAACGATCTTAAGGTAACTATGATTTAATCCCTGTATTATTAAAATACCGGTTAGATAAAACCTCGCTTCCGGGGTGTTATCCCGTTTTACTTAAAAGGTCAGTATTTATCTCCTAATGAAATAATAGACAGGATAATTACCATTGTTTGTCAACATCCGGTAAGAAGATATATATTTAGGTATTAAGATAATATATCAGTTCAACACCTCAAGTGGTCTATGAGCAAATGTCCCTGTATACACATACCAGACTTATACGTATCATACACCTCAAGTGGGTCCATGAGCAAATGCATATAAATATGAGTCTGTTTGTATATATATGTATAAAGATACAGATATCCTAAGCAAATGGTTTTTCAACACTTACGATGCCGAATACCCGCATGAACTGATAGTATTATAAAATAGCTAATTATAATGTTTCATTATTTCATAAATACCAAGTCTTAAATAAAATCATCACAAAATAATCCTACGCATAACAACTACATATTTATATCAATTCGGATTCATTGTAACGAAGCGAAAATAAAGGAAAGAGAATTCCAGTTCGTATTATACAAGATAGAAATACATATGGACAGCATCCTGACTCGTACAAACTTGCTGGAACTCGTTTCCGAAGACAGAAAAACAACTACAGTTACCAAAACTACAAATCTACGCTATAAACTACGTATTTACATGGATAGGAGGCGAGGAAGCCTGCAGAATAGCCCGAAGGCCCCCTGGAGTCACCTGAACTCGCCTGGAGTGGTGAAGAAGTGTTGAAAAGTGTCTGGAAGGTCTGTTTTGGTGTGTAAAGGTGTCTGGAGGTGTAAGAGAGGTGTGTTTGCCAAACGGGGCATGGCTTGCTATTTATAGGCGTGAAAGTTGATTTACGCGCCGTGTAATTATCGGTTTCCGCGGCGCGTAAAGATGCTTGACAAGATTCCCTGACAAGATTCCTTGATAGCTGCATTCTGTTGTAACAGAATTCGATTCGTCCGCGTCGCGTAATGAAGATAAGGTACGCGGCGCGTAAAGATGCCTGACAAGATTCCCTGACAAGATTCGTTGACAGCTGCATTCTGTTGTAGCAGAATTCGATTCGTCCGCATCGCGTAATGAGGATAAGGTACGCGGCGCGTAATCTGCTTTTTCAGAAAATCTTCGTCTTTTGAGTGGTGTTTTCTCGTTTCGACGCGTTTTATCCGTTTTTCCGTATTGTATACCTGAAATAGCCTTGAATAAAATAAGAAAGCATTTAAACTCATTTTGGCTATATTTTATTTATTTAAAACAGATATTGGTAGATATCAGATATATATTTTATGTATATTTCTGCCAATATCATAAATGGACTTCAGGAAAAGCATGGCTCTGAATTTCCACATAGGATAATCAGATCCATCAAATATAGGACATCCTTTAGCAACCATGTGAGGAAAGTTTGATGAGTTGTTGCTTGTCGACATATTATACTTTTTCGGAATCTTGAATTTCAACTTATGAATAGTTCAACCTGCTCTGATACTAGTTGGTAGTCCCTTGGTGAGATAAACAACAAGCAAGTAATGCGTAGAAGGGGGGTTGAATACACTTTCTGCAGAAAATTGAACAAATCAATAAAAAGTGTTACACAAATCAAACCACATGAAATCGAATGATTTTATTAATAAGAAGATTATTACAATGACTATCAAGTAAGCAACACTTGATATGAAAACATCTAATATGAATCAATTTTCTCAATCTCTCAAACTAATTGATCAAACTTCCTATCTATAATCAACTTATGATTATAGATACAAACTAACTCTCTAAATAGGATTTATTCACAGATTGAATACTTACCAACTTCACAACAAACCTGAAGATCAAACACACGAACTATGTTGGCCATCTGTGAATTTCTTGATCACGTTGAAAACACAAACAATGTATCAAGATTCCTAACACATACGATGGTGAGGTCAGGTGTTGAGGTTTTTTTCTAAACTAATCAAGAGAATAGTATTTATAATCCTGTTCCTACGGATCCTAACAAACTAGAACTTATCCTAATTTGCTAACAAACTAACGGATAACCCGGAATCTTGAATCTTGAATCTTCTATCATGAGAATTACATAATTTAAAACAAATTTAAATTATTTTAAACTGATTTCTTTTGTCAGGCTGAGTTACTCAGCTTGAAACTCATCAAGCTGAGTTCTTCGAGAAAAAACTCGAAATTAAACATGTACTAACATGTATAAGGACTAACTCATCCTTAGAAGTCATAAGAGTTAGCTAGAACTTACTTAGCAACTCTGTTGAGCTGACTCAGTGTAGAAGTTGAGTCACTCAGCTCGAAACGCATCAAGCTGAATACTCAACCTATACCTTAGGTGACACAATAGCTTATCAAACATATTGATAAACTAACTAAGATATACTCTAATACGATCAACTATATGCTCAGCTTATACTCAGCCTGAAATACTATAAGTGCTCAGTCTGATCAAGCTTCATAATTCTGTTTAAGTTTTATTTAGAACATATCTTACAAACTTTACTTTGTCTCATCAAATCTCAACTGTTAAGATCATTTGACCAACACAAAGCCTTTAGAATTGCTGCACATTGACTAATATGGTCCAATGAGGTTACATTCGCGGAATGGGAAGAAGTATATTCTGGTCATGGTAGATGACTACTCTCGATATACTTGGGTCATGTTTCTACGTTCTAAAGACGAAGTTGCTCTAACGATATAATATTTCATCAAGCAGCAACAAAACCAGTATAACCAAAGTGTTGTAGCCATCCGATCTGACAACGGAACTGAGTTCGAGAACAACACTCTGGCAGCTTATCTTGACCTTGTGGGGATTAACCACCAATTCTCCGCAACATACACTCCGCAACAAAACGGTGTGGTGGAAGGTCGCAACCAAACTCTGGTTGAGGCTGCACGGACCATGTTGTCATATTCCGGGCTCCCACATTTCTATTAGGCTGAAGCAATCAGTACCGCATGCTACATGCAAATTCGTTCCTTCATACAAACGTTTTAACAAAACTCCCTATGATTTGGAAAACGATAGTGCATAATAAAAATACTTTCATATATTTGGTAATAGGTGCTTTGTGCTAAATGAAAAATATAACTTGCGAAAATTTGAGGCTAAGGCTGATGATGCAATTTTCGTGGGTTATTCACAAGTGTCAAAGGCTTATAGAGTTATAAATAAACGAATGAATTGTGTCATAAAGAGTATAAATGTGACATTCGATGAATCATTAAATGTTACAACTTTTCCATCAATCACGATTACTGCAGATGCTCAAGAGAGTGTAAATGTTACACATCCGATCTCAACCGAGATTAATCCTTTTGCTGATACTCACATTGAGGGATCTTCGTCTATATCTGTTGCTCGTCTTGAAGTGGTGCCTCCAGAAACTGAGTCCGAGAGTCCACCAATTTTTTATTCAGATCCAAACATAACTTAGAAGAGGAAATTTATGAACTTAGAAATGAAGAATAAGACCTTCTAACTAATCCATCTCCTACCTCAACTGGGCAAGTTATACAACTAGAAGCTCCTCATCGTTGTTCTGCTAATAAAGATTCAAAGAATGGCAGATCTCACAAAGAAGAACTCAAGCCCTACTAGATCTAGAGTTCTCCAAAACACTTAAAGATTCTAGCTACAGGGCCATTGAATCACCAAGTATAAAACTCGCTAGGCTAATAGATCTGATCCTCACACCATCTCAAGAGTGACTGCACATAAAGTTAGTGGTGATCCCACCTGGCACAAGTGCCAACTTTTAACTTCTTTGAGATGATTGAGATCTTGTACCATCTCCTCAAATCCAAATTCCCAATGCCTGAACCTTTGTTCAACCTTGTGACTACTGGATCAGACAAGTAGTTGTTCAACAACTTTTCACTCTGGATCAATTCATTTAGCATGTCAAAGTGATGAATGACCTATTCAGAAAGAGCTCAAAGCCCTTTGTTCCATCTGAACAAAGAGAAATCATAGTTGACCACCCCTTCTTCACTAACTATGAGAACCTAAACACAACACTTCCACCCAACACCACTCCTCAAATGTACAAGTACATAACTGAACCTCGGAAAGGAATCTTCTTCTTGAACAGAGCTGGTGATTGGAGGTTCTTAAGAGAGTCTAAGCTAAGCAAAGCAAAGAATGAGCTCATCTTTCATGCAGTTACAAGTACAAGAGATATGATAGTAAGTGACTACTTTGAACAATTGCTGCGTTCCACAGCCGAGGAAATCATTGCTGCAAATCCAAAACTCAAGTTTGTTGAAGTGAAGGAAGAACCCTAGTGGAAGAAACTTCATAACTAGTTTCGTATTGTAATTCACATTTCTTAGACTAGCTTAGCTATGTAACTTAGTTTCCGTTCAACAATCTCTGTACAAACTCTTGTTATTCTGTAATCAAGCTTGAAACTTTGATCATGGACTACTTAGCTAATTGCTAGTATAGATTATTCTTAGTAAACAATAAATATAGAAAATCAAAAATCCTAAAAACAGAAAAAGGATATAATAGATACTACAAAAATAGAAACATGGTACTTTATAAATCAAAAGATTCCCAAAAATCAGAACTTAAGGGAACATATCAAAAGAGTAACCAAATTGCACTTAAAAGTTTTATCTTTAACCTATCCTACTCAAACCGATTCTTCCATTTAAGATAAGGTTTTGTCATCATGAAATAGGTGGAGATTGTTGGGGAGATAGTAACATCAAACCATAATCAAACCTGTCTATTAGTTTAATAGAATTTGATGTTAACAAAACCAATATTCAGTTTAGGATTTAGAATATTGAAAAACATGTGTTGAATTTTCAATTAGACTTAGAGAATTTACTAAGTATAAAAGATCAGCTGAGGATCTGCTGAACTCTAAGTATCAGATGATGGACCAGCTTTAAGAAGATCAGCCAAGAAGAAAATACAAGTATAGAAGCATTAGCTGAGTACCTACAAGCATCAGCTGATGATTTAAAAACATCAAATGAGAGATAAAGTTGATCAGCTGAGCAGTCGAAAGCATCGGTTGAGGTATCAAAGTTAATCAGCTGAGGCCTTTAGTCTATCAGATAAGAAATTCCATATTACTAAGTATTTTCAATAAGCTTATCACTCTAGATGATCAGCTGAGCTTTCTTGATCAGCTGATCATATAGATTGATTATCTTATACATATCCGAGTCTTTCGTTTTGTTAGAAATATGCCCATTAATGCACGTGCGCCATATGGACCGCTGCTGATGATGTATGGGCCTATTGGGTCATACACCAGGGTCTAACCTAATAGCAACTTAAGTTAAGGGACCAAATATGGCAAAAGACAAAATTTGACATCACAGGCCGCGTTAGCGCCGCTAACTTTAAGGGGTTAGCGCCGTTAAGTCATAAGGGTTAGCGCCGCTACGGCTGCAAGTACTTTATGTCAAATCACTGATAGGGCGCGTTAGCGCCGCTAACAATTTTGAGTTAGCGCGGCTAACTTATGGTTAGCGCCGCTAAACCCTGCCAGTGCCATTTGTCATATCCACCTCCAAAACTAGCCAATGCATGTGGGTTGCTTAATCTCGAGGCATGGCCGGTTTATGGGGTTAATTCACGGATTCTGGAGCCAAGAGAGATGGTGGAAGTCATTTTGTTTTGAGTTGGTTTTTGGTTCTCTCTAATTTTTCCTCTCTAAAATATATTTCTTCTTCTTTGGTGCTACAAGAGGCCAAGAGAAGATTCAAGAGAGTTTTCTCCAAACAGTGGTCTCGCTAGCTCGTGTGGTTGGACGTGTTGCCGGGGTACTACCCATTAGTCGATCCACGTTTCGTTCTTGGAGCATCAACACCACGAGAGATTCAGATTACTAGAGCTTAGGAGAAAGGTATAATCACCTTCTTCCTTCTTTTCTTGTTGCATTTCTTTATATAGAGTTCGGTCCATGTTTGGGATTTCTCGTATAGTGCTTTGTTTGCTTGTATATTGGGCTTTGATTGTTGTACCTTTGCTTCCGCTGTGTGCCCACGAAATCCCAACAGTGGTATTAGAGCCACCTCTATTTTAGATTTGCACTTGGTGGCTTGAAAAATCCCGAAATCGGAATGTTTGTTTTCTGTTCGAACAAGGTTAGCGGCGCTAACCTCGGGTTAGCGGCGCTAACTCATAAAAGTTAGCGGCGCTATCGCGCAGCTACGGTTTTTGGTTTCAAAGATAAAAACAGTTTTGGTCTCGGGAAAGTTTAGCCTTTTTGTTATTCTGGAAATTTGTTCCAGATTTGTCTTGGTAATTTTGTTACCATTTTTTGTATGTTTGGTTGTATGTGGTTGATTTGAAATTGGTAACCTTGTCTTTGACCTTGTGGTTGACTTTGTGTGTTTGGATGCATTTGGTTATTTTAAATCACATATGGCTGTAATATTTATTAATTCAGATTTGTTTGTAATAATATTGTGGCTTGCATGCCATTTCAATCATCCGTGTAATTGTAATAGATAAAATAGGAAAATTGTGGCTTGTATGCGATTTATTTTCTATTTGTATGTTTTGTACAATTTGGATGAAGACACACAATTTGGAGTCGGACGGAGATGGAGCGTGTCCAGAGAAGCCGGTGAAGTCCATTGGAGATAGCGGTTCAAGTGGGAGCTCGCATTGAAGATCTTCTGTCCCTTAGTTTGACCACGTTCTACCCGTTTTGGCTCACGGGAAGAACGCATAGGAATTTTGGCAAGGGTTACCAATTTATTTCGTATATATGCGTGTGATGTGATTTTATTTAATTCTTGCATGGTTTGCTTAGGATTCGCATGCTAGAAAATTTTTCGAAATTAATAAAATCACAAGAGATTTGTTAAAAATGGTTTACAACTCTCGCTCGCTCACATACAAGATTAACTCACCTAGTGGAAATAGATTTTGTCACTAAACAAGTTAATCTGTAACCAAGCCCGAAACAAAAGCCCGTTTTTTTCATAAAACGTAAATCTTGCGCCATCCGTAAGTCGATACCATTCGAATCTAGATTTATGGGTTTTGGTTGTAGAGCTTAGCACGAGCCAACTCTCATAAAACTGTGTGGAAGGTGAGTGTAGCGAATTCACAATTTTGGTTGCAAGCTTAGCATGAGCCAAGTTTGGTGAATTTGTTACCGTATGTCTTGACGGTCGATTTAAAATTGCAAATTAAAATCCTTGAGTGATTGTTGAGCTTAGCACGAGTCAACCAAGAATTTTAATTTGGAATTGGTGCAAGTAGGGTTCAAACATGCCAAACGACCGATGGTTGTCGTAGGATCCGGCAAGTGCCTAAGAGTTGCAATAAATATTGCAATCGGTAAGATGGTTATCAGCCTAAATAGCTCCATGAAGTGATCCGCGACAACCCCGTCATGGATTGGAGTGAAATATGGTTCTTAGCCCTTGTTAAAATATTTTTCGAGACGATATGGGTAATTATTTTAACGAGGATTAAATCAAACTAACTAATTCGTGTACTCTACTTTAATATAGGATAACGAATCATAACCACACCACGTCGAACTTTTCACTACGTATGTTCCTACAAAGAGAGAAACTCACGGGAGTGAACTTTGTTGACTGGCTTAGGCAATTGAGGATTGTCCTACGTGCCGAGTCTAAGTTGCACATCCTTGAGGAACCTCTTCCTGAACCACCTGCTATCAATGCGGAATGGAGTATCCGATACGCGTATGAAAAGCGTGTTCGAGATACGCACGATGTTGCTAGCCTCATGTTATCTAGTATGAGCTCGGAACTGCGAAAGTAATTTGAGCACTTGACTGTGTATGACATGATTAACAAGCTGAAGGATGTATTCCAACAGCAAGTTAGGCAAGAACATTATGAGTGTGTTAAAAGTCTAACCGGTTGTAGGATGTGGGAAGGCGGGAGTGTATGTGCCCATGTTTTGAAGATGAAATCATACATGGACCTGATGGACAGGCTTGGTTTTCCTATAGGGAGGGAGCTTGGTTTGTATTTAATACTTCAGTCTCTGCACGAATCATATGAAAAGTTTGTTGAGGACTATCATATGCATGGAAAGGAAATATCCATAGATGAATTGCATGGAATGTTGAATGATGTTGAATCTAACATGTCCAAGCATACATCATCCTCATCCACTCTCATTCATGGTTCTAAGGAACAACATAGTATGAGGAAGAAGAAATCGATCCCAATAGAAGAAGTTGGAGTATCCAAGCTTGCTTTAAGTTTTGAGTCTATGCACATTGATGATGTGCCTAAGGAGACTCAACATGGGGTGGTTAGCTACTTCTGCGGTAGATTTGGGGATTGGGGCCATCATGCCTGCCCTTCGTGCCGAGAGGATATAAAACTTCTCAGAAAAGAGAGAGTTAATTTTCCTACTTGAGGTACATTCATGATTATACTTCATTGCTATTCGTTTATAAGCTAGGTTGTTTACCCGAGCTATAAGACTCACGTTTGTCACAAATTTGTTACAAAGTGTAGGTCTGTTCGTTGCAAGAAGGAAAAGCTTGAAGAACCGGATCTTTGAAGAAGAAATTTTATTGATTGTCTTCTACAAGAGAATTGGGAGTGTTGGTCTCGCCATTAATTCCGGATTAATTATTACTTTTGTATGTACGCCCTGCGTGGCAAGACTCGCTTTATTGTATGTTCTTTTGTAGATGATGGATATTTTGTATCTTGTATTTTGTTTAAAAGATTTTTCATTCTGATGGTTTCATTTCATTTTCCATCCATGTCTAAGTTTATGTGTTATTTTGACCTTTTTGGTGCACAAATACACATTTGATGACGATGGATGTCGCTTGGAATTGAAACATTTTGAAAAATTATTTTGAGATGTTTTATCAAAAACTTATCCATATCATTGCATACATAAAAACACATTATAAGTAATAAGGAAATCATGAAATGATTGATTCTTATATCCAAAAGTGGTTTGGATACATTAAGTATATGGCATAGTCAAACTTGACCAAGTAAACAACATTTACATCACTTAGATCCATGTGGTTAGGATCTTTGTAAAAGTTTAGCTTCGGGCTAAATGAAAGATGCAAATCTTGTTTATTGGACTAGGATGATTAAGAAATCTTTCACCAGTATTGGTAGGAAGGATTATAACTTGCTGGATTTTGATCACACTTGTGTGGATAATCCGTTCAAGTATGCCACAAAGAGTGACACTAGTGAAATTCTTCATCTCCATCTTAATGGTAGTTGTTGAGAGAATGTTTGCTAGAGAAAAGGCTTGTGTCTGGAACCTAGTGGTGTTCGGAACTAACCTAAAGAGAATTAAGAATCAATAAGGGCATATAGATTTAAATTCTTAGATCTAGAATAGATGCTAAGTTTTATTATCTATATTTGTTTAAACATGAAATGAATCATGGGTTTAACCCATAATTCGTTTTCTCGAAGAAACACATTTGTACATGGTGTTACTTTAAAGAAAACTGGATATCTGTGTTGATGATCTGGTAAAAGGCAGGCCTTAAAGATGTAATCAATATGATTGGTATACATTATTTTATGAACCAAGTCCTCAATCTAAAACACGACATTATGGTCACTTAAGCATCCAATGAGATTTTGACTAGAAAGAGTCCTTTGCTTGTCAATCTCATAACTTAAAATTTTCCATTTTACATTTAGTGGGAGATGGATGAATTATAAGTTGATGCTTGTATATTTAAGTAGTTCATATGAGTTTTGAATAATTGTTTCTTTAACTTATGGGAACCATGTTTGGTAGCTCAGAAGAGAGAGGACAATTTACAAAAGCATTCCAGTGGAAGAACGTAAAACTTAAATAAGAGACCTAATGTTGACACTAGCATTTAATCAGCATAGAGATGCTGATAAAACCTGACAATATCAATTGCTTCTATAAATCTGATGGAAATCAAGAAGGCTGTTTAGATATGACGTTGTCATATTTTGGTAACAGCAGCTTGATGGTAAATCATTATGATGCTACCATTCATCGGAAGCATGGTGGGACCCTGTGTTCACTAGTGAATAAAAGAAGAGAATGGTATACATAGATGTAATCTATTTGCTGCATCCAAGTACTTGACTTGGGTTAATCCCACACCTAAGGTGTAATCCGAGAATGGTGAAGGGACTAACATATATGCAATTATGGACAACTTCAAATACCTACTAGAGACAAAGTGCTTCATATTGATTAAATATGGAAACATGTTCTAGTGGTTATGTTGAAGATAACTTAGATAATGTGAAATATTGTTGTCACCTTGCGGGAACAAGATTAGTTCACTTGGATGTAAGAGACCTGTATCCATCATAGGATTAAGTTGAGGAAATACTTAAGGCACTTTCCGAGGGTCTTATTCTACCATAATATCCAGATTAGATCTGGATTATGTGAAACATTGTTGTCGCCATGGGGAAACGAGTATGTTCACATGGAAATAAAAGACCAAGATCCTTCGCGGGATTAAGTTGAGGAAATGTTTGAAGCATGTTCTGAGGTCTTATATAGCCATTATGTCCAAGTTGTGTTCATGACTAAAGTCAGCAAAACTTGCATCTTGCGACTGTAATCCTGCTTTACGAGAAAGTCAAAGGAATGAGTTATCTAGAAAGCTTGGATTAAGCCGGATAATCTTGTCAGGGCTAGTGGGAGCTTCATGTATTCCTTGTAAAATATAGTCAATAAAGATAATGTCCTAATTTAGTGTCGTTTTACAACCTAATGTTGGAATTATTGTTCTATGAGTATAAATAGAGAATATGGAATCAAGTGAAGTTTAGATTCAAGAAATAATGATGTATGTTCTAGATGTTCGACGTAAATAGAGTTATGTTGAGTAAGCTATTACTGCAAGCAAATCTATACTTGTGAAACTGTCGATTTTTAATCGAAGTTTAGAATATTCAAATATGTTGTGCAGATACGACAATGAGATTCATTGAGTGTCATTGACCCTATTGTGTACTTTGGTAACATTAAGGATATGTCGACTCTAATAAAAGTGAGTGTCAGTAACTCTATTGTTTACTTCGGTTACATTGAGAGTATGACGACTCTGATAATCATAAGTGTCATTAATCCTATTGTAGACTTCGGTAAGATTGAGGATATGATGACTATGATAACCTTGTGTATGATCTCCTTGATAAACACTTTGCAAGTGGTTTAATAAGAGAATACAAAAGAGTATAAAGGCATATCGTGTAGATGATCCCATAATTAAGCCGTTGTCAAATACTAGTGATGAATTTCATACTAGCTATAATAACATTGTTTATGCTTATGACTAGGCTTGAATATCGTTTTAGTAAATGTTTGATTTACTTATAAGCTTTGGGAACGGTAAGCAGTACTGCTAACCGATGATTGTATCGATATATAGTATATACGCATGATGCTGTTACCTTCATTTGTCTTTACTGTGTTCCATCTTAGCATGTTTAACCACTTCCCAGAATGTTTATACATTCTAAATTTCCACAGCCAGTCATTCTTCAAGGGAAGGAAGCTTGAAATAAGGCTGAGGTTAGGTGTTGGTTGTGCATTGATCAAGAATTGGATGCATGAAACGCGACAGTAACCTGTACTTGAATGGAGTTCAAGTAACTGGAACCACACCCGAGTTCACTTCATGGATCACGGTCAAAGAGTAACTCGGAAGGATAATATCATTACGTCCTTTGACCCGAGATGTATGAATTGCTATAGCATGAAACTTTCTTGCTTTAGCTATTTCAAAATGTAGTTCGTAACTGGCTACTATAAAGGGAATAGTTAAGTAAGATAAGGTTCACGCTATGGGGTTGTACAGTCAACGGAATTTGTTCCTCTGATATGAGAGATATCCCTGGGCCCCTCGATGATTGGGCACTGACACCAAAATAAGCATGGCCATGCGCAAAGTAATATTGATTGAGAATCAGATATGCCCAAAAATCTTGGTCACCACCAATATAGATCGAGTAACGTAATCGTGAATGATCTGGAGATTGACGTATCAATCCATGTTCAATTGATCACTTATCAATAGGACCTCTACGTTCAATAGGACCTCTACGTTCAATTGTAGGTAATGGTTTTCTGCTAAGAAGCGGAACCCATAGTGACTTGGGGGCATTGATGCTTTTGCTAGAGGCCGCTCTTTGTCTGTGGTCACATGGGTACGGTGCATTATGTGCAAGTGGGAGTTTGTTAGAAAGATGCCCATTAATGCATGTGCGCCATATGGACCGCTGCTGATGATGTATGGGCCTATTGGGTCATACACCGGGGTCTAAGCTGACAGCAACTTAAGTTAAGGGACCAAATATGGAAAAAGACAAAAGTTGACATCACAGGCCGCGTTAGCGCCGCTAACTTTAAGGGGTTAGCGCCGCTAAGTCCTAAAGGTTAGCGCCGCTACGGCTGCAAGTACTTTGTGTCAAATCACTGACAGGGCGCGTTAGTGCCGCTAACAATTTTGAGTTAGTGCCGCTAACTTATGGTTAGCGCCGCTAAACCCTGCCAGTGCCATTTGTCATATCCACCTCCAAAACTAGCCAATGCATGTGGGTTGCTTAATGTCGAGGCATGGCCGGTTTGTTGGGTTAATTCACGGATTCTGGAGCCAAGAGAGATGGTGGAACTCATTTTGTTTTGAGTTGGTTTTTGGTTCTCTCTAATTTTTCCTCTCTAAAATACATTTCTTCTTCATTGGTGCTACAAGAGGCCAAGAGAAGATTCAAGAGAGTTTGCTCCAGATTGTGGTCTCGTTGTGGCTGTCCCGGAGTGCTTTTCGTTGTGAAGAAGCACGAAGGCTCGCTAGCTCGTGTGGTTGGACGTGTTGCCGGGGTACTACCCATTAGTCGATTCGCGTTTTGTTCTTGGAGCATCAACACCACGAGAGATTCAGATTACTGGAGCTTAGGAGAAAGGTATAATCACCTTCTTCCTTCTTTTCTTGTTGCATTTCTTTACATAGAGTTCGGTCCATGTTTGGGATTTCTCGTTTAGTGCTTTGTTTGCTTGTACATTGGGCTTTGATTGTTGTACCTTTGCTTCCGATGTGTGCCCACGAAATCCCAACACGTTTATCCTTTTTCTCAACAAAAATACATTTCCAGTTTAGAGTAATTTCATCAGCTGAGTCGTGAAAACACTTAGCTGTTTTTCATTGTAATAATTCTTAAGTCTAAGGTAGAACATGTGTCGTTCTATTGTGCCTTTAGACCTGTCTTTGTAAAAGTATAAGCACTTTTTGTATCTACAAGAGACAAAAAGGATTGATCTTGACCCTCTGGAAAAGGTGAAAGATACTTTAGAAGAAGAATATCTCGAAGATATGGTTCAACAACTAACTATGGCTGGCAACTCCATACATGGTTAAGTCAAATCTTCAGAAAGTGTGGTGTTGTATAAAGTACAAGCATGGAAAGAGAAACTTCCACTTCCAAAGCAATAGGTAGTAGTTTAATAATATAATAATAGATGGTGGGCTGTATCTTTACTGAAAAGTAGATACACTTTATACATTGCTTGTATAAAGTGTTTTGCTCTTCACCCACTAACTTTATCTAGTATCATATTATTATACCAAGTACTTTTTGTTAGATTTTAGACATAGCAATTAACATAATCTTGAGTTATACTGATCCATGATCTACCTGATTTGAACCAACTCAGAATTGCACTAAAGCAGTTAATATTTACAAAAGCGGAACTAAAACAATAACTTAATCCTTTAAAACCCTAAAAGGATTATGATTTTAGTTATATCACAAGTGTGTATGGTATGGACTCAAAATCGATACATGTGCATATACATATTCGAAAAACATAATAACATGATAATCTAGATTGGCTATAAACATGTATTAACATTGTAATCAAGATTATCATTTAAACAAGCATGCAATCATACATACATACATCCGATCAATATATATATATATATATATATATATATATATATATATATATATATATATATATATATATATATATCCGAACATATACTACAATAACAAATGTTTGTAGAAGGGGGGTTGAATAAAAACTTTAGCTTTTTAAAATTAAGAGACACACAATATACCTTTATATAATTCTTATTGATATGAATCAAGAATTACATAAGCTAGATGCGGAAAATCTAAGTTCAGCAAAGATGGCAACTAATCTGTCGAACACATAGACAAAGCTAATCTTAAACAACTAATGTCTAAGATGTTCAACACATGAACAAGTTTCATTACACTGAATGAATAAATGCTAACTCTTCTATTTCCTCAACTTATGAGATTTCAGTGTTCAACAGATCTATTTGATATTTTGCATGTTTCTATGCAAGAGTATATATAAGGAAATGGTATCCGGTTGATGGAGTAAAGAAGAAGAAAAAGGTCTTTGATTTAATAATATTATAATAGATAAAGTTAGTAGGTGAAAAGCAAATTCACTTTTCACATGAAATGTGTAAAGTGAATGTACCTTTCAGTAAAGTCAAATCCAACTATTTATTATTATATTATTAAAGTACTACCTTTTTCTCTTGAGAGAGTAAATTTCTCTTTCCATGCTTGTACTTTATACAACACAATTCTTTCTGAAGACTTGACTTAACCAAGTATGGAGTTGTCAGCCATACTTAGTTATTGAAGCATATCTTCGAGATCTTCTCTTCAAAAGTATCTATCACCTTTTCCAAAGGATCAAGATCAATCTTTTTTGTCTCTTTGCAGATCCAAAAAGTGCTTATTACTTTTACAAAGATAGATCTAAAGGCATAGTAGAACAAGACATGTTCTGCATTTGACTTAAGAAAATATTACAATGAAAAACTATTAACTGAGGTACTGTATAATGACTCACCTAACAGACACTGAACTGGAAACATACTTTTGCTCAGCTAAGAATAAATGTGAAAGACTCAGCTACTGAAATTTGCTCAGCTGATCATAATGGCTCAGCTAATAATACATACTAGAGTGATACTACATAAGCTAATCAACCTTTATGATAAGTAGATCCCAAGGTATCAGCTGATCATTAAGAGTGATAAGTTTATAAGGATAAGACTAGATAAGTTAAAGATAGCTTATCTGAGGGATGGGAGGCCTCAGCTAATAGAGTGATAGACTCAGCTGATCCGTTGACTGCTCAGCTAATCTTGAAAGAACCCTTAGCTGATGGTATTAAACCCTCAGCTGCTGCTTTGTAGCTGCTCAACTGATGCTTCTAGACTTGTCTTTTGTTCTTGGATAATCTTCTTGAAGCTGGTCCTTTGGCTGATACTCAGTGTTCAGCTGATATTTTTTTTCTCCAGCTTACATTTCTTACTTAAGAATTTCTTCAAGTCTAACAAGAAAATCAACACATGTTTTTTCATTGATTAAAGTACAAAACTGAATATGTGGTTTTATTAGCATCAATTCCAATTTTAAATAAAAGACATGTTTGATTATGGTTTGATATCTCTATCTCCCCAATATATATATATATATATATATATATATATATATATATATCATCGATCAACCATATTACCAAGAACAATAATGGAGATGAATATTATACCTTAACTAGGGTTGCTCAAGATTGTCCACCCGTGATGAGGCAAAACAAGTATCAGCTAGAAGGATTTATCACAACTTTGATCTTAACTTCTTGATGACCCAATCACTAAACTCGAAACACCTCTTGGTCTTGGGGTGGGTTTCGGCCAAACAAGAGAGGTAGAGAAGAGAGAGTTGTTTCTCTTTTGTTATTCTTGTGTTAACCCTAATCAAGTCCATGGTATCCCCAATTTATAGATAAAAGTCTGATGGTCCCGTAATTGTTACGGATGAAACAATGCTAGATGATTAGTGTGTGTTTGTGTGTGTGTGTTCGGTTGAGAGAGTGAAAGCCGAGAGTTTGAGAGAGAGTACACAAACACAAGAGTTCGAAATATGCAAAGCTTAGATTGAAATGTGAAGGGCAAATGCCTTTTATAGCATTTGCCCAACTTTACAATAATTACATATTGCACCCTCACTTTTCATAATCTAACATTCTCCCCATAAGTGAGGTGTGCAACGACTCACAACAAATAAATACATAAAACTATTCATAAGTTGATTTGTTGTGAATCCCAAATACCACTTGCCACTTGCGTATTTGCCTTCTGCTTGCCAGTGTCGTTCTCATCTTCTCTATAGCACGATAGGCTTGAGCATGTTCATCATCAGTGTAAGCTACACGGTTATCCCAAATTTTCTGATGTATCTTATGATGAAGGATTTTCAAAGTGCCGTCTGAATATGCCATCAGTTCATCAAGTCTGATGAAGATCTTTTCACCTTTTGTATTCTTTGAGACGACGCCTCGATCACCTTTGAAGTTTGGATGCCCATCATAGATAACTGTCAACTCTTCAAGATTTTCTAAGTCTGGATGGCTCTGGTTATGCTTTAAGAGATTGACTTTCACATAATTATTTTCAGCTCCGAGTTGGATATCATGTTCCTCAAAGTATTCCATTAACTTCCTCATATATTTCATCGGTGCAACTCTTCCAAACTCTTCTTCAGGCCACTTCCCTCTTTTCTGATGTCTTCATTATTAATGAACCTTAGATCTGCTTCATTGAGGAAGTATGATAGGTTGTTAGCTCTTTTGACGTGGAAAATTGCATACTTTATCCTTAAGGTGGTCTGATTTGATCTCTTCTGGTTTTGTCATGGACTGAGTGAGGATGTGTTCATATCTTCTTCTCTGTTTGTCGTCCATGTTTCGTAACTCGGGGGAAATAACCTATATTAGCTCAGTGCTGAATATGTCTGGTATTCTTTCTTCAAGATTGGCAACATTGAAAAAATACTGTTTCCATATTTGTTTTTGACCAGCACTTCTTGTGAACATGTTTCCTGTATCAAGACCTGAATCCCCACGATACACTGTAGGAGCAGGTGGCACTATGAAGCTTTATGGCAACGGCCTTTCTGATTCTTGTCGTGCGTTCTCAGCTGCCTCTTTTTGTCTGTTTCTGTCTAGTACATTGGCAGCTGATTCTTGAAACTGACCATGAGGAGGAGGGAATTGTTCATGAACTTCTATGTTTACTCCACTGAGAACCCTAGACACGTCAAAGGTAGTTTTATTCTGTTTAGGTTTTCTTCTAGCTTCCCTTCTTGAGATTGCTGCCCATTCTTTTGTTTTAAGTGCAAGATCTCTTTCACTAATCATATCATCAAATATGTGGAAAAATATGGGTGAAGCTGGACGTGTAGTGTCTTTCACATATTCATCTATATCTCTAAACATGTCACGAATTCAAGATCCTCAGGTTCCTCCTCTAGTTGAGCAGAACTGCTTTCCCCCATATGCCTTGTAGGTGATGCGTGTATAGACTCATATAAATCCTCCATTTCATCCTCTGAGTCACTAAACAAGTTAAACATCTCGGAATGGGACTGCTCATAAGGTATTTCACCTTCTTCAAGATCAACTGGCCTCGGTTCAGATTGTTGTTGAGTTACATAGAGTACAATTTTTTTGTCAGCATTCTCCTTTTGTAGTTGTTCATAAACTTCATCGGCCAATTGTTGTGCAGTTTTCTGTTGTTGTTGTTGACTCTCGGACCCAGCTGAACTTGTACCTGAAGATAGATATGAACTCGAGGGTGGAACATGTACAGTAGCAACCACAGAGGGAGATATCATATACATTCTTCTTCTTTTCTGATCATCAGGATCTTGATCATCCCGTCTCCTTTTGCTGCTTTGGGCCTGAGCCTGACAGGTTTGTTCAAGTAGTTTCAGCCTGTTAGTAACCTTCTCCAAAGAGGTGTAGAATCCTCCAGTCACCCCATCTATCTTGCTGTTGACATCTTCATGAAACTCGTGAAAGTCATCCAAGGAGATTCCCTGTGGACGTTGTTCATTGCGTAGAGTTGTCAGAAGGTCTTGATCATGAGCAGATTCTTGCATTTGTTCCAGAAGTTTAACATACAACAAGCTCTTTAAAGCATCAACAGACATAGATGCTGGATCAGGTTGTGGTTGATGCTCTGGTACTGGAGGTCTAGCAGCAAGGAGTGCTTCAATTCTGTTTAATTGATGAACTTGGGCCTGGAAGGATTGTTCAATCCGATCCAACTTTTGATTTGTCATCTGCAGTTGTTGGTGGATTGGTGCCACGACTTGTTGAATATAATCTTGAAGTTCTGCACGTGTCACAAACCCGGAATCACTAAGACTTCCGGTTGGGGTACCAGCCACAGAGACAGTACCACCTACTGGAGCAGCAGGGATATTGGCTCCAGCAGGATTTCCTTCTAATCCTCGGATGGCACCGTAAGAGGTACCACCTATAGAAGTTGAGGAGACTTGACTGACGTACAAGCTTAGTGTATCAATTGTAACCCGGTGTTGATCAAGATAGGTGGAAATCCGCGGTATATCGAGTTGTGCATTGAAAGGAGTCGAGGACGAGGGAGGCGGTCCTCTAGGTTCAATAAGTCTAACACCCGATAGGGGTTGACTTAGTGTATGTGCTATAGCCCTGTGCAATGAAGACGGTGCCTATTGAGAGACACCGTAGTAGCTTGGTGGGGCAGAAAATTGCACGGGTGGGATAACCGCAAATTGTTCAATATGAGACCCAACAATGTTAGGCCCCATAGTAGATGTGGTTTCCCGGATTTCTGGGTTTAGGGGACCCTCAGCACTCGCATTTTCTTTTCTCACCTCCTCTCTGTCACTCTTACTCCTAACTACAATACTATCTTCATCTTCACCACTACCAGCACCATACCCCGCATATTGATCAGGTTGTAGTAGAGAACCTGGGGTGACAGAGCCTGTTTCAACAGATAGGCTATGAGTTGGAGAAGTGACTGGAATGTCATGTTCTGGAGCTACAATTGCCTGTCCGTAGGTGGGAATTTCAGTAGGTTGGGTAAGAGGATTCAAAAATATGACCAGACCACCAGGTTGTGGAATTACTTGAATAGGTTGAACAGTGTGGGCCTGGTCAGAAGAGGTAGTATATGGGTCGGTGAGTTTCATGTAGGAGAGAGTGCTTTCAGCTGGTTGTTCAATTGGTTGCTCAGGGGTGCCCATAGGAGAAGTGACAGGTTCAAAGGTAGGGGCACCTCCTGGTTGGGAAGCAGGCTCATCATGAGAAGATTCGGAACTGGATGACTCAGAAGCGGCAAGAACAAGTTCTTCTAGTACAGCTTGAGTGTGGGTGGTTTGAGAAAGAGATTTGATAATGGTTTGAACGGTGGCGGGATCATATCATCCCCTCCCTCTGTAATAACTCAACCTTCACCTTCTGCTCCACCCCTCTCTTCATTTTCTCTCTCCAAGTCCCTCTCAGCATCTCCCATAGATGTCTGAGGCCTATTCTCTAAATCCTCATCGGGTACTACACCTCCGTGGGCAGGTATGGCCGGTTCTGGCACAACCATAGGAGGTATTCTTACACTCTCCCTATAACTCACAACAGTATCGTTTTGCTCACATAAGTTTAAAAGTGTTACAGGAAAAGGTTTTGGAATAGGCAAGTTGGCCGGAATGGCAGGTTTAATATGAATGAAAAGTTAAGGGGTAATAGAGGGTAAACCTGCCCGGCGGGGAATCTCTGCATTCTGATCCATCACATACTGGATGATCATGGGTAGAAAGCGTTGGTACGGCAGCATGTTGGCATCCTTCTTCTTTTGTGAGTTCTTCCTCAGCATTGTAGCTTTGATACCCTGGAAGAGAAGGAATGCATAGTCCACATGCATATGATTTGCCGCTGCCACAAATATCTTGAGCTGATGCTCCGTTGGAAACTCACACCCTTAATGCTTGGGGGTGAGACATCATTGAAGCACCTACATAAGAGTGTTATACTTAGGATGTAGACCGGTGCGTTTGAACTGATTCTTGCGAGTGAGCGCACCGTCATATCCCATTGCCCTTATGGAAGCAAGGCATGCTTCCTCGTCTGGAATTTCCTCAAAGACTGTTGCTGGAGGTCTGCTGTCAGCCCTTGGTAGTCTAAATATTGATCGGAGACGGTGGACTGGTATATCAACAGTAAATTCATCCACATCAGCATGAATAACTTCCTGCCCTCTGTCATTGATATGAACATCACATGTCTTCCAATATTGTTGAATATATAATTCAGGGACATGTGTGCCGGTTGAGGCTTGATTGTACGTCAGAAGATGATTCAAAGGATGTATTCTTAGGATTACTGTCACAATAGGATAAGCAGGATTCTTCAGCTTGGTTAAGTCAGTTTAATGGTTGTTTGCATGAGTCCTAGTGTTAAGGAACTCAGCTTGGGGCATGATCTCCTCAGGGTCGCGTACAGCTTGAGCCATCTTATGTGTGCAAGTAGATAAAATAGTTAAGTTAAAGATAAAGATATATGCATGAAAAACAACGTTTAGTTTTGAATTTTGGTCAATCTTTAGTGATTTAAAAGAAAGTTGACCCTTGTTGACCAAAAATACCAAGTATGAAAATTTTGTGAAAAACCCTAACTCTAAAAGCCCCATTGTGTATAGGATGATTTTAAGTATAAACAAGTTGTTTTGAAACTCTTAATATGACAATTAGATAGTAATAAACAACTTTGTAGTACTTGAGTATAGTCCAAAAATCATCTTAACACCCTTTTTAAAGCCAAAATATGAACTTATGATGTAAGTTTATAGTCCTCAAGAACATGAAGAACACTTTTTGAGATTTTTGAAATATTTTTGCAACAAAGTGTTCTCCATGTACTCAAAACACCCATCGCAAACTTGGATTGAACAAACAAGTTTGGTTCGTGTCCCAAAAGTCCAACCAAAGTTCCGAAAGTCACTATCGCATTTGGCTGTTCTAGGTCAAAAAATCATCATTTTAACTCAAAACTTGCAAAATGTAAACCGTACAAGTTGTTACCTATATGATTAGGAGTATTTTGAGACTAAAATTATAAATTTTGGCAGCGTAACGAGAAGATTCGTATTATGAAGTTGCCAAAAACCGAGAGCGAACTTAGTGAAATTTTAAATCTGATCGCGTGAGATGAAACAGTGAGGATGGGACGGTTATAAAGTGAAAGTACACGTGTCGCATGTTGATTAGATGAAACAACGGTGAAAGAACGAGGCTGATAGATGAATCGCATAGTAAAATCATGCGGCTGATAGAAGTTCTGAATCGCATGCGATTCACCCTTTGGTGTGTTACTCGCATGCGATTGAGCCTTAGGTGTTGGACAAATTCTATCAGTTGTCTGAATCGCATGCGATTTACCCTTTGGTTTGTTAATCGCATGTGATTGGTACTTGGTTCTTGGTAGATGACAGTCTATCGCATGCGATTAAGGGATAGTTAACAAGTGTTGCAAAACCATGCGATTGACTGCCAATGCGATTGAAACCTATGCGATTGAACCAAGACTTAGAAAATTTAATTTTGTTGAGTTTCAAGAAATCCCATGCGATTGAATCATAGGATGCAATTGTTTAAAACAAAGCTCAACACATGGAAAATTTCTTTAGATTCAAAATATCTGGATTTTGAGAGTTGGAAAATTGATTTTCCCAGATATCTTGATTGTGATGTGTGTCTGACACACTCCCCCTAGGCTCTTGCATCTGCTTATGAAAAAATTTTAAAATTTTGGGGAATGTGCCAGTTGTGTACTTCTCCCCTACACATGTGCATAATGTGTATGAATTTTCTCCCCATACACATATAAAACTTGTGTATAACAAGAAATTCACTCCCCCTTTAGTGTTGCATCATTAATCTGCACAAAGAACAAACAGTGTAACACCTACTCTAAACAAGAAGAAAAGAAAGGAAAAATAAAGCTACAGTATGCTAGATTTGCAAGTTTAGCATACCTAACTTGGATACCAACTCAATGAAGCGACTTTCGTCTAATGGTTTGGTACACAAGTCAGCTAGCTTATTTTTAGTAGGAACATACTAGAGCTCTATGAGACCTTTCTCTACGTTATCCTTTACGAAATAATAACGAATATCAATATGTTTAGTTTTAGAGTGGTGTACCAGATTGCAGGAGATAGCGATGGCAGACTGGGAATCACATAGCAATGGAATTTTGTCATACCTGAGACCAAATTCTGATAACTATCTACGTATCCAAAGACTTTGTGAACAACATATTACAACAGCAACATACTCAGCTTCAGCTGTAGAAGTTGATACGCAGTTTTGCTTCTTTGAGGCCCAGCAAACTAAACGATCTACCAGAAAGTGTGCACTACCAGATGTGCTTTTTCTATCAATCTTCCAACCGGCATAGTCAGCATCGGAGTAAGCATAGAGATCCAGATTTGAATCTTTGGGATACCACAGACCTAGATCCATAGATCCTTTGAGATATCTTAAGATCCGCTTAACTGCCAGAAGATGTGACTCTTTAGGATTCGCCTTGAATCTGGCACAGAGACAGGTAGAGAACATGATGTTCGGACGACTTGCAGTGAGATAGAGTAACGATCCAATCATCCCACGGTAAGTTTTCAGATCTACTGGAGAACCATCAAGATCTGCTGATAGCTGTGCCTTAGCAGCCATGGTTGTGGATATGGGTGTGCAGTTAATCATATCATACTTTGTTGGAAGAACTTTGATGTACTTGGATTGGCAAATAAAACTTCCATGACTTAACTACTTCACCTGGAGTCCGAGAAAGAATGACATCTCTCCCATCATACTCACTTGAAATCTATTTGCCATGATCTTAGCAAACTCGTCACTGAATTTTGGATTAGTAGACCCAAAAATGATATCATCCACATATATTTGAACCAAAATCTTGTCCCTACCCTTGGTCTTTGTGAACAGAGTGGTATCAGTCTTACCTTTGGAGTGGCCTTCACCAATCAAATATTCAGATAACACATCATAACATGCACGTGGAGCTTGCTTTAACCCGTACAAGGCCTTATCTAAGATATAGACATGAGTTGGATGTTTTGAATTAATGAATCCCTCAGGCTGTGAGACATAGACTTCTTCTTTGAGTTCACCATTGAGAAAATCTGTCTGCACATCCATCTGAAAGACACGGAAGCTTCTAGAGGCTGCATATGCAAGAAAGAGCCTTATAGCCTCAATACAAGCAACAGGGGCAAATGTTTCATGATAGTCAATGCCATCTTGTTAATTGTAGCCTTTAGCAACTAACCTAGCTTTGTTACGAATGACCACTCCATCCGAATCCCTTTTGTTCTTGAATATCCACTTAGTTCCGACAACAGATTTGCCATATGGAAGAGTAACTAATCTCCAGACTTTTAGACGATCTAATTGGTGTAGTTCATCCTGCATTGCTATTACCCAATCCGGATCATCTATTGCTTCATAAGTCTTGGTGGGTTCAATGATGCTAAGAAAACCTGAAAATTGACATTCGTTTGCTGTAGCTGCTCGTGTTTGAACGCCAACTGAAGGATTTCTGATGATGTTATCCTCAGAGTCATTTCTTATCCACTTTATCTCGTGGGAAGTAGAAGATGAAGGAATAAGATCTTGTAAGTGACATGCTTCCTCTTCATCTTCACGGGAGAAATGTGGGTCTGAATAAAAAACAGGCGGGCTCTCTGGGTCAGAAATCTGAGAGGTCACAGGGGGCTGAGTGACAGAGACAGATGTAGAATCCTCAGCATAGAGATCTACAAATGGATTCGTCTCAGTGACCGTTGGAGCCGTTAGAGTAACACTTGCTTGTACTGCTGTATTGTTCCTGTTGTCAGTTAAAAGAGGAGAGGATTCAGATCTAAAGAAATCAAACATGAAGTCGAGATTAGTATTTGAACTGGATGGAGTGTTTGATTTTTTATTTTGAATCACCGGCCCTGAACAGGTATGTTAAGAAATGTTTTGCGTTGATTTAGGTGGAAAATCTGTAACATTCAGTGCATCATCAAATGTTACATTGATACTTTCAAAAATGCTCTTTGTTCGTTTGTTAAAAACTCGGTATGCTTTGGACTCAGTAGAATAACCCAGGAAAATAGCTTCATCAGCTTTTGGAGCAAATTTTCCTAGATTATCCTTATCATTCAGTACAAAGCACCTATTACCAAAGACATGGAAGTATTTGATATTAGGTACTATGCCATTGGCTAGTTCATATGGAGTTTTATTAAAGCGTTTATTAATAAAAGAGCGATTTTGCGTATAGCAGGCAGTGCTGATTGCTTCAGCCCAAAAGGAAGGTGGGAGCATAGAATAAGAAAGCATGGTACGGGCAGCTTCAACCAAAGTTATGTTTCTTCGTTCAACTACAACGTTATGTTGTGGGGTGTATGCAGCAGAGAATTGATGGTTTATCCCAACAAGGTCACAGAAGCTCTTCAGAGTACTGTTCTTGAATTCAGTTCCATTGTCTGTCCGGATTGAGACAACACTCTGACTATGCTTACTCTGTTGTTGCTTGATAAAGGAAATGATTTTTGGAGTGGCTTCATCCTTTGAGCGCAGAATCTTGACCCAGGTATATCTAGAGTAGTCATCCACCATGACTAGAATATACTTCTTCCCACTTTTGGACTGAATCCTGATAGGACCACAGAGATCCATGTGCAGGAGTTCCAAAGGCTTTGCAGTGTTGAACACTTGTTTAGATTTATGTGAAGCCTTTTTCATTTTTCCTTTCTCACAATCTGCACACAGATGATCCTTTTTGAATCTTAACTTGTCAATGCCTCTCACCAAGTCACTAGTGACTAGCTTGTTAATATTTTGAAAATTCAGGTGAGAGAGTTTTCTGTGCCATTGCCAAGTAAGATCTGTGGAGGCTTCGGACAATAGACATACAGAGGTAGGGGAGTCATACTTTTCCAAATCGATGGAATACAGGTTAGATTTTCTTGAACATGCCAGTAACTCATCCCCATTTTCAGTTAAAACGGAACATTTGTTTTTCTTAAACACTACCTCAAGGTCTTTATCACAGAACTGTCCAATGCTAAACAAATTATGACCCAATCCTTCAACATAGGAGACTTTCTTGATCTTGATGTGCTTCTTTTCTATGTCTCCGTACCCCATTTTTTGTGCAACATTGTCGTTCCCAAAACGTACATTCCCGGAGTACTTAGGAACATAATTCTTGAGAAGACCTTTGTTTCTTGTCATATGCTTGGTAAAACCGGAGTCCAGGTACCACAAGTGAGGCGCCTGCAAAAAGAGAATAAAGCACGTTTAGGTCCCCATATATGAATGGGTCCTTGATTGTTAGTTCCTAGAAGTGGTTGAGGATTAATTGTTTCAACTGGTGGTTGTAAAACTTCTAATGATCTATCCTAAGGTACCCAAGTGGGTTTAATCTTTTGTTGAGAAGGAATATATTGAGACAGAATTGGCTTAGACGGAAGTTTTGGTACCACCTTTGGTTTAATAGTTGATGAAATCGGAGGTTTTGGATTCCAAAGAGTTGCGGAAGCGTTATGTTTGCGAATCCAAGATTTTGAGGAATTCGTAAGAATTCGTTGTGACCTCGGTGCATCAACTTGCCTTTGCTGAATTGGAGCCTTAGGAGCATTATGTTGTACTACTCGTCGATTTGAGGATGGCTTGGGTTTGAAAGTTTTGGCATTTTTGGAAGGTGGATTGTGAGATCGTTTTTGAGAATGCAAGTGTTTTTCGTGGTCAATGCATGCCTTTTTTTAAGCTTCATAGCCTTGCCATCTGTAGATTTCCAGGTCTTTGATCGTCAGTAATCGTTTTGATTTGTTTAAACGTTTGAGTGCATGTGACTGACGAGTGGTGATCCACTGATGAATAATATATCCTTTTGAATTTATAAATGGAACACAGATTTGATTAGCTTAAAAATCTGTCCAGTCCTCACATGGTTTAATTCCAATTTGTTTTATTAATTGAACATATTCACAATTAAATTCACAATGACCATGGAGGCAACCATCACTAATACAAAACATTGAAGATGCAATATTATCATGCAAACTTGAGTGATTACAGACTGAATCAAACATCAAAATTTTTTCACATGTTTGTCTAGTGTTTGAGCATTTTCTATCGGACCTAGGAATGACTCTCTTCCAACTTATGCTTATTTTACGCTCTTCACTCCTGAGCTTCTTCACATCTGCAGGAGAATGAAAAATGTTAGAATTGAGTCGTGGTCGATTAGCAGTTTCTTTTGAGGATTCAGATATGTCAATGTTCATACGAGAAGTACAATTAGAAGTGGCAGTGGATGTCTGTTTGAAAATCTGTTTTTGCTTTAAAGTTTTCAACGTGGGATTGTTAACAGATTTTATTTTGATTTTGACATCTTGAGAAGATGTAGACACATGCTTAGAGTGTTCAATGCGTTCAGCATATGGAGGGAGAGTAAAGGGAGACACATGCTCAGTTTTGACCTGCTTAATTTGCTCTTGCAATGCAAAGTTTTCTTTGCACAAGTCGTCAACGATCTTGCCATCAAGATTTAGTACTGTTTGAAGACGCTTGTGGAGGATGGTGTTTTCTTGAACCAGTTGAGAAGGTTCAGGGAGTTGTTCAGAAACTGGGATGATTTCAGGTGTGATTTCTAGTTGCATAACTTTGGTAAGGTCACCTTGTGGCAGATGAATGAAGAAAAACTCTTGTCAGGTTTGGAACCTTTGCTGCAATTCCTTG
Source organism: Pulicaria dysenterica (assembly GCA_947179395.2). Taxonomy (NCBI): domain Eukaryota; kingdom Viridiplantae; phylum Streptophyta; class Magnoliopsida; order Asterales; family Asteraceae; genus Pulicaria; species Pulicaria dysenterica. The sequence continues at coordinate 27,169,848 of OX359294.1, read as the reverse complement.
TGGGGAATGTATAGAAATTGGGGTTTTGGCACTTCAGGAGCATAGAGTTCCTCATCTGTATATACTGGTGTAGAGACAACAGAGTTAAGTGTTGGAATGGGATAAGTTAAGTATGAGTCATTGAGGTCAGAGTAGTTGAAGGGAGTTTCAGTTTTGAGATGTAAGGTTCATTTGACATCCTCTTCAAGTCATTCTTCCTCTTAACCAACAAATACCATTTGTTGTGTGAGTCCCTCGCCAAAAAGATGTGCATTGTATAATTGTTTGGTTGATACTTTACTCAAAACACTTGGGTTTTAAAAACCAAGTCCATCGAATGTCCATCTTAAAAAAGGTCGTTCCTTTTGTTTATATAGAAAGATGGTTTGTTCACTTTGCCCTCTTTTGATTAGAAGCTCTTCAAGTTCTTTTATTTTTAGACAGAGAACACTTTGATCATTTTTAAGAATTTCTAAATCCTTTTCTGCACCAATACATTCTGCTTTGAGATCGTGTATGATGATGTTTGTTTTATCAGTTAATTCAAGAAATTCAGATTATTTTAGTGCTAATTGAACTTTCGATTCATTTATGTTTTTCTTCAACTGTTCAATTGTAGTCAGTGCTTCTTTGTCTTAAGTATGAATGACTTCTTTTAACACTTGATTCTTGCTTGTTAGTTTGGTCACCTTAGATTCTAACTTTTTCATGAGTTTTAATATGGTTTGTATATGTTCAAAGTTAAAACCCATGTCAGAGATAGAATGTACCTATCCGCTTTTACCAATCTTCTCCTCAGCATCTGAGAGATCACCACCATCTTCATCCTCATCACTTTCTTTATTAGTAGCCATGAAACAGAACTGTGCTTGATCCTCACCATCTAGATCACTCTCGGAGTCTGTGTCCTCCAGAAACTGGTCTTCTTCCACCATAAGGGCATTCCCAGCCTGTCTTTGTTTTGACAGGAGGTACTTTTGTCTGTAGTATTCAGCATCCTGTTAGAATATGCCCACTGATGCGAGTACACCATTTGAATCACTACCGATGATGTATGGGCCTATTAGGTCATACACCGGGGTCAAATCTGACAACAACTTTAGTAAAGGGATCAAAAATTACAAAAGATAAAAATTGACTTAGCAGGCTGGGTTAGCGCTGCTAACCATAAGGTGTTAGTGCCGCTAACATTTATGGGTTAGAGCCGCTACAGCTGCATGGGCATTACGTCAAGTCATCTGACTAGCCGCGTTAGCGCCGCTAACCATTACTAGTTAGCGCCGGTAAGTCTAGACGTGACCTTTTGTCAAATCACCTCTCATGTTGGCCAATGCATGTAGGTATCTTGAGAGACTTTGGCCGGCCTTTGGGAGGTGAAGTGGTATCCTGGAGTTTATTAAAGGGACTAGTTCAGCCTCATTCTCCCTTCTTGGCTCAATACACAATATACTACTCACAAGTGCTTCAAAAGGCTTAGGTGAGTTCTAAGAAAGAGAGTGAGGGCTTTAGCTCCAGAAATCGGTTCTAGCTTGTGAGTTGCTGTTCTCCTAGTTGGTTTTCAAGTAAGAAGAACCTAAAGGAGCTTGCTAGCTCAAGGGATTTGACGTGTTGCCGGGGTATCATCCTCTAGTTGATTCGTTCAAGCAAAGGAGAGGCAAATCCATCCACTATACCAACATTTGCTGGAGCTAAGGAGCTGGTATAACCTTCTATCTTTTCTTTTCTGTTGCATTTCGTTTCATAGAGATTGATCCTTGTTTGGGGTTTTACGATTTGTGCTTTATAAACTTGTACTATGGGCTTTTTGTGTTGTACATTGCTTCCGTTGCGTGCCCTAGAAACCCCAACAGTGGTATCAGAGCCACCTCTATGATTGTTATGCACATGGTGGCTTTGAAAACCCGAAATCGAAATTGTTTGTTTTCTGTCGAATAGGGTTAGCGGCGCTAACTATTTTAAGATAGCGTCGCTGAGTTAGTTTTTTGTTCTTGGTCAAAAACAGATTTTGGTCTCAGGTTTTAGTCATGTTTTGAGCTTCTGGAAATTTTAATCTTGTTATTTTGATGTTTAAATTCCAGTAGCATATATGTATATGTTTGGTTGTATGTGTATATAAGTTGGTAACCTTGCCTAGGCCCATTTGGTTATTTGTGTGTTTGGATGCATGGTGGTTGTATTATTATTCTTAAGATAAATTTGTAATAATAATGTGGCTTGCATGCCATTTCATTCATCCATGTAATTGTAATAGATAAATAGGTATTTTATGGCTTGCATGCCATTTTATTCTATTGTATGTATTATTACATTTATGGATGATGAACACACATGATGGGTCAAAAGAGATGGAGTTTGGAACCCATGAAGCCGATGAAGTCCAATGGAGATGGCGGGATTAGTGGGAGCTTGCATCGAAGACTTTGTCCCTAGTATTGACCAAGTTCTTCCCGTTCGGCTCACGGGAAGAACGCATAGGTTTTAAGGCAAGGATTACCAATTATAGTGTCATATGCGTGTGATGTGATTTTGTATGCATGAATTGTGTAGGATTCGAATGCTACATAATTTTTGAAAATTAACAAAATCACAAGAGATTTGATAAAAATGGTTTACAACTCTCTCGCGCTCTCACATACAAGATTAACCCACATAGTGAAAATAGGTTTTTGTCACTTATATGTTAATCTAAAACCAAACCGGAAACAAAAGCCTGTCTTTCCTCAAAAACGTAAATCACGCACTATCCATAAGACGATACCACCCGAATCTAGTCTTATGGGATTTGGTTGTCGAGATTAGCACGAGCCAATTCCCATAAAACTGTGTGGAAGGTGAGTGTGGCAAAATTTCACTATTTTGGTTGTCGAGCTTAGCACGAGCCAACTTTAGTGAGTTTGTTACCGTATGTCTTGATGGACGATTTGCAATTTTAGGTTTGAAATCTTGGTTAATTGTCGAGCTTAGCACGAGTTAACCAAAATTTCAAGATTTAAAATTGGTGCAAGAAGGGATCAAACATGCCAAACGACCATTGGATGTCGTAGGATCCCGCAAGACGCTAAGGATTGTGATAGTGATTACAATTGGCAAAATGGTTGCCGACCTAAATAATTTTATTATGTGATCCGCGGTAACCCCGTCGCATGGTGGGATGAAATACGGTTCTTAGCCTTGTTAAAGTTAATTAATTTAACAAGATAATACATATTTATAACAAACTAATTTAAGTCTACTTTGCAATTATAGATGGCATCAACAAGCGCAAACACCACCACCACCAACGTTTCTCTTAGAGTTTTCCTTCAAAAGGAGAAGCTCGATGGGAGAAACTTCATGTATTGGTATAGGCAACTCAAACTTTTCCTACGCTATGAAGGGAAGATGCACACCATAGAGGAACCCTTACCCGAGGCACGTCCAAGCGGTGCAACGAGGGCAATCCTTGAGGCGGACGAGAAACGCCTCAAGGAGACTGAGGAGATTACATGCCTCATGCTGAGCACAATGAGTACCGATTTGCAAAAGCAAATGGACCACTTGGGTGCTCACGACCTGATCGTGCAGCTGCGGTATATGTTCCAGCAGCAGGCGAGGCAGGAGAGGTATGAATGCTTCAAGTCGGTTCTCGCTTGCAAGCTTCAAGATGGAGGGAACGTGAGCGCTCATGTTTTGCGTATGAAAGCAAACATTGAGCTCATGGAGAAGCTAGGGTTTACCATCAGGAGGGAGATGGTGGTTGATTTGATCCTCCAATTCCTGCCCAGTGCATATGATCAATTCACTATGAGTTATCATATGCATAGCATGGATAAAACCTTAATGGAGCAACATGGTATGCTCAAGACTGCCGAAGCGAGCATGACCAAGAGCAAACCATCCTCCTCCTCCACTCCCATTCTAGCCATCCGGGAAGGCCGCATAACCAAAAAAAAGGCCGCCCCTTCCAAGAAAGGGAAGGGAAAGGGGAAGGTTGGCGCGATCAAGCCTGCCCCGGCCTCCGGAGGTAAAGGTAAGGGGAAGATTCCCCAAGCCAAGACTCCGGAGGATGCGGAGTGCTTCTTTTGTGGGGGCAAGGGCCACTACCGCTGAAGCTGCCCCAAGTACTTGGAGGGAATGAATAAGCTCAAGGCAATGAGCATATCGGGCCCGGAATCTTCAGGTACGTCCATGATAGAACTCCATAATACTTCTACTTCTAAAGGCTGGGTTTTGGATACCGGCTGTGGCACTCACATATGTAATATGGTGTAGGTACTAAAGGCAAGTAGGGACTTGGAGCGTGGAGAGCTGGATTACCATGTCATGGCATTTATGAGGAAAGTGCGTAGATTAAATCAACAAAATCTATCATGAATATTGATTCTAGTTCCAAAGATGGTTTGGATAAGTATTCCTTGTGGCATGGTCGTCTTGGCCATATAAACAAGACTCGCATCACCAAGCTTCAAGTGGATGGAATCTTGGAGTCATTTGACCAAGGGTCGAATGATGTATGTGATTCTTTTTTATTAGGCAAGATGACAAAGGCACCCTTCACGGGGACAAATGAGAGGGGTAAAGACCTCTTGGACATCATCCATACGGATGTATGTGGACCTTTCAAACATGTAACTAGGAATAACTCGAGATACTTCGTAACCTTTATAGATGATTATAGTAGGTATGGATATGTCTATCTTGTTAAGCACAAGAATGAAACCTTTGAGATGTTCAAGACATTCCAAAACGAGGTTGATAATCAATTGGGCAAAACAATAAAGATACTCCGGTCTGATAGAGGTGGAGAGTATCTAAGTACTGAGTTTATCGATCATCTAAAGAATTGTGGAATCATTTCACAATTGACACCTCCAAGGACTCCACAATTAAATGGGGTTGCTGAGAGGAGGAACCGAACTTTATTAGATATGGTAAGGTCCATGATGAGTCGAACTGAGGTACCTATTAGTTTCTGGGGATATGCCCTAGAGACGGCGGTAAGGATCCTTAACCTTGCACCAACCAAGAAAGTATCGAAAACACCTTATGAAATGTGGCATATGAAGAAGCCGACACTTTCACACCTACGAGTTTGGGGTTGTCAAGCCTACGTGAGACGTGAGACTGAGGACAAACTCGAACTTCGATCGGAAAGGTGTTACTTTATCGGATATCCTCCTGCCGGTGTTGGATATATATTTTATAAACCTTCTGAGAACAAAGTTTTTGTTGCTCGAAGGGCATTTTTCCTTGAAAGAGAATTGCTATCCAAACAAAGAGGCAACAAGGAAATAGATCTTGAGAAAGTTCAAGAATCAACCGATAAAGAACTTGAGGTTGGCACTAGCACTCAACCTAGGACGGTTGAAACTGAGCAAGAGAATGCTGCAGTACCTGACACTAATTCATTGCTTACTCCTAGGCGTTCCAGTAGAACTCGTTTCGAGCCAGAGAGATATGGATTCTACATATCTGAGGGCAGGGAGTTAGTAGTGGACTATGATGAGCCCACTAACTACAAGGAAGCTATGGCGGGCCCTGAGTCTGCACAATGGAAGGAAGCAATGGAAAGTGAGATGCAATCCATGTCGGATAACCAGGTCTGGGAACTGGTTGATCCTACGCCCGGGGTTAGACCCGTAGGGTGTAAATGGGTCTTCAAGAAGAAGACCGGCATGGATGGAACCTTGGATACTTTCAAAGCACGACTAGTGGCGAAGGGTTTCACTCAAACACACGGTGTTGATTATGATTAAACCTTCTCCCCAGTGGCTATGTTGAAATCAATCCGGATACTTCTGGCCATTGCTGCATTTTATGATTATGAAATATGGCAAATGGACGTTAAAACCGCCTTCCTTAACGGGAAGCTTTCCGAAGAGGTGTATATGACACAACCTGATGGTTTTGAACAACCAGAGTATCCGAACAAGGTTTGTAAGCTAAAGAAGTCCATTTATGGACTTAAGCAAGCATCTCGCAGCTGAAATCTATGCTTTGATGAGAAAATCAAAGAATTTGGATTTTTGAAAAGCAAAGATGAACCATGTGTATATGTCAGGGCTAGTGGGAGCACTATTGTCTTCTTAGTCCTATATGTGGATGACATATTGCTCATTGGAAACCATATTCTGAGCCTCAAGAGTGTAAAAGCTTGGCTAGGGAATTGTTTCTCAATGAAGGACTTAGGGGATGCGAGCTACATTCTGGGAATTAAGATCTATAGAGATAGATCTAGAAAGCTACTCGGGCTTTCTCAAAGTGCATACATAGATAAGGTCATGAGACGCTTTAAAATGGAGGAATCCAAGAAAGGAAACATCCCTATGTCATATAGCTTATTGTTGAGCAAGACTCAATGTCCTACCTCCCAAGAGGAGATAGAAATGATGAAGTGAGTACCATATGCTTCTGCTGTGGGATCGATCATGTACGCCATGTTATGCACTCGTCCTGATGTGTCATGTGCTTTGAGCATGACTAGTAGATATCAGGCGAATCCCGGGGAGCCTCATTGGAAAGCTGTAAAGAACATTCTTAATTACCTTAGGCGTACAAAAGAAATGTTCTTGGTTATGGTGGGGAAGAAGAGCTAAGAGTAAAGGGTTACTCGGACGCTAGCGTCCAAACGGATAGGGATGACTGCCGATCTCAATCGGGGTTTGTATTCCTATTAAATGGTGGTGCTGTCAGTTGGAGGAGCTCGAAGCAAGACACGGTGGCTGATTCGACTACCGAGTCGGAATACATTGCGGCAAGTGAAGCTGCAAAAGAGGCCGTGTGGATGAAGAAATTCATCCAAGATCTACAAGTGGTTCCAAGCATTACTGACCCTATTGAGATATTTTGTGACAATGAGGGTGCAGTAGCTTTGGCGAAGGAACCAAGAGCTCACAAGAGAACAAGACATATTTTGCGCAAATACCACTTCATACGAGAGATAGTTGAGAGTGGTGAAATCGTCATAAGCAGAGTAGCAACGGATGAGAACCTTGCGGATCCATTCACGAAGCCGTTATCGCAGGCAGCTCATGATTCTCACACTAGTGCTATAGGTGTAAGATTTGCTAGCGATTTGGCTTGAGTTATGTATTTAGTTTGTTTGATAAGTAATTTTATATATTTTGGGAACGATTTAGACAGTATTGTAACTTATGCTTGTTTCGATATATAATAGAGATTATATATGCGTATGATACGGTTACATTCATGAGACTCTACTGTGTTCCATCTTAGCATGTTTAATCACTTCCGGAAATATCTTATATTTCAAACTTTCCACGGTCGGTCAATCTTGTGGAAGGAAGATTGAATTAAGACTGAGATAAGCATGTGATCTTGAATTCAATTTGGTCGAATTAAGGAGCAATGCCTATCTGTACTTGAAAAGTGTTCCAAGTGACTGGAAGACCCACACCCAAGTATACTTCATGGATTATAGTCGCAAGTAACTTGGGATGATAATATCTTATATCCTTAGACCTGAGATGTATGAACCGCTATATCATATTTCTTTCTTACTTTAGTCATTTTCAAAAGCAGTTCGTAACTGGCTGTGATAAAGGAAATGACTAGATAAGTTAAGGGGTATGGTTTAGGGTTATACAGTCAAAAGGGGATTTGTTCCTCTGATATGAGAGATATCACTGGGCCCCTCGATGATTGGGAGCTGACACCAAAATTATGCATGGCCATGCGCAAGGAATATTGATTTAGAATCAGATATTTCCTTAACTTTTGGTCACCACCAATCAAGATCGAGAAACACAATCGTGGACGATCTGGAGATTGACACTCATCCATGTCTCGTGTTCACATTGATATCGTGAACAAAAGGATGTTTAAGATCACTTATCTATAGGACCTTTCTTTAAGAACATGTTTCATTCAGATAACGAAACCCATACTGACTTAGGGGCAATGATGTTTTTGCTAGAGACTGATCATTGTCTGTGATTTGTTAGAAATGGTGCATCGTGTGCAAGTGGGAGTTTGTTAGAATATGTCCACTGATGCGAGTACACCATTTGAATCACTACCGATGATGTATGGGCCTATTGGGTCATACACCGGGGTCAAATCTCACAGCAACTTTAGTAAAGGGATCAAAAATGACAAAAGATAAAAATTGACTTAGCAGGCTGGGTTAGCGCCGCTAACCATAAGGTGTTAGCGCCGCTAACATTTATGGGTTAGAGCCGCTACAGCTGCATGGGCTTTACGTCAAGTCATCTGACTAGCCGCGTTAGCGCCGCTAACCATTACTAGTTAGTGCCGCTAAGTCTGGGTTAGCGCCGCTAAGTCTAGACGTGACCTTTTGTCAAATCACCTCTCATGTTGGCCAATGCATGTAAGTATCTTGAGAGACTTTGTCTGGCCTTTGGGAGGTGAAGTGGTATCTTGGAGTTTATAAAAGGGACTACTTCATCCTCATTCTCCCTTCTTGGCTCAATACACAATATACTACTCACAAGTGCTTCAAAAGGCTTAGGTGAGTTCTAAGAAAGAGAGTGAGGGATTTAGCTCCAGAAATCGGTTCTAGCTTGTGAGTTGTTGTTCTCCTAGTTGGTTTTCAAGTAAGAAGAACCTAAAGGAGCTTGCTAGCTCTAGGGATTTGACGTGTTTCCGGGGTATCATCCTCTAGTTGATTCGTTCAAGCAAAGGAGAAGCAAATCCATCCACTATACCAACATTTGCTGGAGCTAAGGAGCTGGTATAACCTTCTCTCTTTTCTTTTCTGTTGCATTTCTTTTCATAGAGATTGATCCTTGTTTGGGGTTTTATGATTTGTTCTTTATATACTTGTACTATGGGCTTTTTGTGTTGTACATTGCTTCCGTTGCGTGCCCTAGAAACCCCAACACATCCTTGATTTTATTCTGTGGACAATTTCATATCATGTAGCCAGACTTACCGCAGTTGTAGCACTTTAAGTTTGTTTTATTTTCTTCTCTCCTTTCTTCTCTTTGAAATCTAGGCTTGTCAACCGGAGCAAACCTTTCTGGTCTCCTAGACCCAGAGGTGAATCTTTGTCTGTTGTTGGTTTTATTAAAACGGTTTCTGCAAGTTTTCCCAACAACAGAGAGAGCATGAATGGCAGCTTCAACTGCGTCTTCATCATCGTCATCCGGTTCAGATTCACTGAGAATCACCTGTTTGAACTTCATTGATCTGGATGAAGATTCCCTTGGAACTCTTTCGATTGCTACCAAAGCTAAAGGATCTGCACATGGCTGTTTAGGGAGAGACTTCAGTATTTCATCTTGGTATTGATTGAGGGTTTCAAATATGTTGTGAAAGGTGACTGTAGTCAGATCTTTGTTAATTTGTTTGTACAGTCGAACATATTCCTTCCACTCTAGACCCATTGACTTCAGAAAAACACAGTTTAAGTCTAGGTCAGTTCTGATGATTTGGTTTTACCTTATTTCATTTTGCAGTTTGCAAAATCTACCATAGGTTTCAGAAAGCAGTTCGTTCTCCCAAACACTGAAGTCATGATAGTTGTTGACCAGTTGGGTACATTTGATGTATTCTCCTTGTTCAGTACCTTGCAACTTCTTCTTTATCTTATCCCATATTTCCTTAGCAGTGGCTAAGCTATCTATCTTGGTATAGATATCTTAGGAGAGTCCTTGTTTTAGATAGTACTTAGCCAGTCTTTCAGCTTTATTGACCTCCTTCTCTTGAGCTGTGAGCTCTTCAGCAGTCTTTTCCCTCTAATGACGGAGAATAGCGGGGTTGTTGGTAGGATCAGATTCAACAACTTTGATGAACTTTTTGTTCCCGTTATTGATACAGTCTATCATCATTTCTCCGTGTATCTCATTATGCTCTAGGAAGTTCGTGAACCTTCCTTTCCAAACGTTGTATTCTCCTCTAAACAAAACAGGAGGTTTTGTATCGGTACCGATGGACATCATTTTATTTGAACTAGACATTGTTTTAATTTTAGAAAAGATCGTTCACTTGTTATGTATAGATTGATTGTTCGAAACCTTGATTGACAAAATCAGAAGCTAATTATCTTTAATTCAACTTTGAATTAGATATTGTAAAGATTAAATTCAACTTTGAATTATGTAGAATTGAGTTAATTTAATTCAACTTTGAATTATATTCGAGTTTGATTAAATTCAATTTTGAATTAGAGTTTTAAGTTTAAGTCCGATTGTCCTCTTTGTTTTAAAAGTAAAGTCCAAATGGTTTTATCACTTGTCCAATAAGTTCAAGGTGTGCGATAGGTGCTATGCGATTGGAGAAAACCCTTGAAAATTGAGCAGAGTAACTTCTGGGTAGTGAGTGAATAAGGTAACCAATAGCGTGCGATTGAATCCTGTAGCACCAAACAATTAGAAATAAACTGTTAGTCACAACAGTCGAATGCTATTCAAGTTAACTGAATCGCGTGTGATTTCCTTTGATGTGTTGAAAACCTTTGAATCGCACTGGCCTATAGAATGCGATCGATGAACCAAGACTTAGAGCTGATAGAACTTTAAATCTTCAATCGCATGCGATTGTATCTACGTGGCTGATAGCACTGAGTAACACTTGGTCAAATAACCACCTTGTAAGAACTCTATATGTCTTGTTGATTAGCAATCGCATTGACTCCTATCCGGCTCATAGGCTTAGATATGTCACAATCAGATCTGATTGCCTTACCCCTTATGATGACTACCCACTTGTACCTTGATTGGTATGGGTAGTACTTGAGTTTCCTCATTCTACACTTAAACTTTGAAGAATAAACTATTATTTTTAATTAAAATCCGATTTCTTCTTCTTCAACACTGCATTTAAACCTCAAGAACATCATATATGCTTAATTTCCAGAAAATTAAATGCCATAAAGTCGAGCATTTAATGAACTATTGGACTTTTTCCTTTAAAAACACCACTCGGTTTTGAAGTATTCTTCAAGAAAGCCTTATAAAACAGTAGAAGCCTTCGAACAAACCCGGAAAGATGATAGAAAAAGTAATATTTTATACCATCAACGTGTTCAATCTTCGGGAAATTGTTTGAACTCGCACCTTTCTTGAACAAACCTTGTGGTTGTATGCTTTGTAGAATCCGAATGCTTGTTCTTCACCTTGAGCTTGAGATCTTCGAGATTTTTACTTGTTATTTTCGAACAATCACGAGCCAAAAACAAGTTTGGCTCTGATACCAATTGATGGTCCCGTAATTCTTACGGATGAAGCAATGTTAGATGATTAGTGTGTGTTCGGTAGAGAAAGTGAAATCCAAGAGCTTGAGAGAGAGAACACAAACACAAGAGTTAGAAATATGCAAAGCTTTGATTGAAATGTGAAGGTTTTCATAATCTAACAAAGTCCATGTAGAGTCGAATAGGAAACCTTGATTAATTATCATTTACTAATTATCAATAAAATAAAACATATATATTATCTATATATTCGGCAGAATATATATATATATATATATATATATATATATATATATATATGTGTGTGTGTGTGTGTGTGTGTGTGTGTGTGTGTGTGTGTGTACTGTTTTTCGTTTTTAACAAATAATTAGTAATAACCTTTATTCAATATAATATCCAAAGTATTAATCTTAAAATTATTAATTAAAAATATATATATATATATATATATATATATATATATATATATATATATATTAACTATTAAATATACACTTTCTTGTTAATTAATTAACTTAGAAATTATAACTCTCTGTAATGGTTTATGACTGACTGTCATAAAACTTTTCTCTTAATTTTTGATTATATAACCTCTTGAGTTATATGTCCTCACAGGTGTGACTCTTGAGTGTCTTATGGCATTGGGCGTGTCATTAGGGTTCGACGGTTATGCACACAAATCCTATCAGACATCTACTTGTGCTTATCGTTAAACAGGGTACCTTGATGATACTTCCATAAGGATACCTCTAGACAAGTCCTTAGGTTAACCAAGCGATAAGAACTCTTATACCCGGGTGTGATAATTAAACCTTATAAAACAACCTGTTTTATAAATTATAAAACAAATTGTTTTATAGTAGAAACTGTTGGAATATGCGAACTAACGCACGTACGCCATTAGAATCACTGTCAATGATGTATGGACTTATTAGGTCACATACCGGGGATCAATCTCAACAACAACCTAAGTGGAGGGACTAATATGGTCAAATTGCAAAAGGTTGGTATGCAGGCGGAGATCGCGCCTCGATCTCTTTAATAGAACGCACCTTGATCTCAATCATAGTTTGCGCCTCGATCTCAACTAGATTTCGCGCCTCTATCTCCTTAAAAGATCACGACTCGATCTCATTAAAAGATCACAACTCGATCTCATTAGAAGATCGCGCCTCTTTCTTCTTAAGATATTGCGGCGCGATCGGCTGTCAAACGGCATGAAACTTTTGCATGTCACCTTCATTTTCCACCAATGCATGATCAAATATCTTTTGGCCAGCCTTGGGGCTTGAAAAGGGTCTAGAGAATTTCTATTTGAGTAAGAGACATGCATTTTTTATTACTCACTCTTGCCACACACATACACAAAAATACTCTCTTTTGTGAAGTGCCAACAGTGGGTTCTTGGTATGTTCTTGGAAGAGGAGAGTAAGGAGACAACTTGGTTGATTGTTCTAGAGATGGTTTCAAGAGTTGAATATTACCAATGACATGCTAATACATGATAGTTGAACAAACTTGGTGTGGACTAGCAATAAAGGAAGGCTCGGGTTCGTGGCCTTCTTGAGCACCCTCCATTCGTTGTTCTTCAGCCCATGGCTATGGTATATCTCTCTCCTATCTATTTTTCATGTTGCTTATCTTGGTTGTAAAGTATGATCCATCTTTTGGGGTTTAATAGCTTGGTTTTATGCATTATTTAGTTATACTTTATGCTTGGTTTCTTGTACTTGCTTCCGTTGCGTTGTTTCTGAAACCACCTCAGAAACTTCATAAGAACCCCATGTCTAATGATTGGGTATACTTTAGGCTTTTCCTCTAAATCCCGATGTTCCGATATGTGAGTGTGAGCATGGTTTGAGTCAACTCTTGAACACTCAGAACCATTTCTTGATTATCTGATTTTGACTGAGTGATAAACGACAAAGAAAAAATTAGTTCGTTTGGGCATGGTCATGCACTTCCACATTCTAGATCAGTCAAAGGGCCCGGAAACATCTCTTCTAAAGAGGAGATGCAGAATGCCTCTCGCATACTTGCTTTTGGCAATAAGCTTTCCGCTGACACCAGATATGCCCCTTATGACTACCCAGTTACGGAGTAACTTTAGGTGCGCTTCAAATGACAGAAGTCCCCGTATCTCAAACCAAATATCTTAGGCTTAAGGACAACCTATGTGATTAATACCTTTGACTCAAATACTACGTGGTATTCTACATGATGTCACTATCCAATATTCACACCCGAGGTGAATATCCATACATCCTTGGTCTATACTCATGGTAGATATCTTCTGTAAAGGAATTGAATGAGTACAATTAGAAGAATTTGCCAAATTCACACATTTATGTGTGTGTTTTCTATTTCATTATATGCAAACTTACAAATACAAAGCGTTACATCACTATATATACCCATGAGCTATACAAGGAATCTATGGAATATATATGAAAGCTATTACATTATAATTACAAAATAAAGACTAGATCAAAAACACTATTTTGGATCTAACAATCTCCCCCTTGTTTGGATCTAGTTGAGGTTCCTTTCACCCATACGTCTCTGCCATCTTCTTATCACAACCCGCTCATGTAGTTGAGCAGTTCCATTACCTCCGTCAAAGAAACTCTAGGAGCTTGATCAAAATCATCTTTAAGACTAAAATTGTGTTCTCTGATTTTAATTAACCAGATTCTTAAAGATTCATCAGAATATGCATTAACATCCTTCAATCTTATGAAAAACTTCTCTTTCTTATTGTTAAATAGCACAATGCCATCATCACCTTCATATAACTCATCATCGACTTTCCACACAGTTTGATGTAGTTCCATTTGATCTAACTTTGAATGAAGAGTGTTTGGCTTTAGAACATTTATCTTTTCTTTATCAGCCTCTGCACCAAATTGAAGATCTGTTAATTCTGCAACTCGAACTCTTTGTTCCATGAACTGCCACAATGTCTGATAACCTTCATAGTCTTCAAGAGATTTTTCTATTGTTGGTTCAAGAGTATCTAACATGAACTCTACATCATCTAGACTTGGATGTTTCAAGTCAACCTGACTGAAATTATACATTTTCTGATCTATTCTCAACACATCATAGTATACCCATATGTCATTTAAAACATTACAAAATCCACATCTAACCAGTGAAGTTGGATACTTTGATTTTACCTCTTTCTTCTGCTTTCCATGCCAATTCATTATCAGTCTGTTTCCTGCTTCTGTAACTATTTTAATACCCATCATGTGAATAGGTAGCATTTCTTCTAGTTCATTAGTATAGATCTCTGGAATCTTTTCTTCAAGAAACGCAACTGTTATATCTTGATATCTCCAATTTCTTTCTTCTTTGCTCAGAGTTTCTGTTGTTAACGCAACTTTCTTTCTCACATCTCTTAATGAAGCTATAGAAACTGGATCCAGATTATAATCTTCAGGTATTTTCCATTCAGCTCCCTTCTTAAACTTTCTCATCATTTTATTTTTCTCTTGATCTCTGATTGTATCTCTTGGGGTTTTTCTAAAATGACCTGGAGGTGGTGGAAATAAATCTGCTACTTCTTTGTTCAGTGTCAACAGACTTTCTAAGTTTAGATGCTCAGGAACTACATAAATTTCTGGTGTTGGTATCTGTTCAACCTCAGGCGTTTCAACCTTTGGTGTTGACATTCCTTTACTCTGCTTTAGTTTGATAATTTGTTGTTGAAGAGTCAACTCTGGTTCAGATCCTTTTTCTGATTCACCAGTATCAGATACAAATGACCCATATACATCAAACTCTGACTCAGCCCTTTTCCTCTACCTCTACTTTTCTTTTGTTTTTGATCTTGAGAAGATGCAGCAGGAAACTTGGATAAAACTGATAGAATCGGTACTACTTTAGTGGACTTGACTCTTTTCTCCCCGTCAGGGCGATCTTGATCTTTATCATGATCGTCATGGCTTCGTTTTGTACCTTGAGCATGTACTTGACAAGTATCCCTAGAAGCAATCATAGCAACATTAAGTTTAGCTTCATCAGTAGAAGTAGTGGCAGTATCCTTAACTGGGTCCATGGAATCCAACCGTTTGTGAAAAGCAACTCCAAATGCAGCAATACTATTATGCGTTTCCTTTTTAAAACTTTCAAAATCTGAACGATTGAATTCATTACGAACAAGATCCACCAATGTAGCAACTTCATGTATGTTGTCAGGTTTGGAAATCAGCTTGAGATATAATTGAGTTTTCAGATCATCTACAGATAACTCTAGCCCTTGATTTGCAAGAAGTGGATCCAACTTGTCATTGATACTTGCATTTTCCTTTTGAATCAGATCAAACCTTGAGTTGACAGCATCAATCTTTGAATTTAAATCTTTATGCACTTTTTCAATCTAAGATTGTACCTGAGATAGAGTTGATTGAAGGTCAGCCTTGGAAACAAATTCCTTAGAAACCTGAGATTGTGTAACAAACCCAGGATCACTTAGATTACCCATTAAGACATCATCACCTGAAGGAACACATCCCTCAGATGTAGTGCCACCCACATTCATAGTTGGGCCAGTGTTGACTGTGGTGGGATTTCCATCTAATTTTTTAAGAACACCTTGAATAGTGTCTTCTATACATGTTCTGCTAGGTCTTTTTGAGAAGACTCTAGTTGTTACTTCGAACGTGTCACTGTGTTTAGAAATAGACTCGGAGATACGAGAGGCATCAATGTGCTCAGACAAGTGAACGTTGGAAACCTGGGGCAGAATGGTTGCTTTTTCAATACCTAATGGCTCAGATGAGAATTCGGTAGATTATGTGCTTGTTCCCCGTGTTGAAATGAAACAATTTTCTTTTGAGAGGAAACTGAGTGGCTGGGTGGGGTTTGTGCTTGCTCTACTTGGATGATAGATACTTGTTCAATATCAAACTGACAATGTTAGACCCGATAGTGTACGTGGCTTCCCAGCTTTTTATGGAAAGTGAACTCTCAGCACTCTCTTTTTCTTTTCTCACCCTCTCACTCTATGTTTCTTTTAATCTCTCAACTTCGTCTATAGAATCCTTTGCAACTGTTAGAATATTTCCATAAAGATCACGAGTATCAATGTCATCAAAATAAAACATGTAGTCGTTAGAATATGATGGAGATGTTGAAGCAACTTGTTTTGGAGTCTCAACTAGTTGTTGAATTACAATAACCTTTGCAGCTGGTGGAGTCACAATCATTGTTTCCACATTCATTTCTATCACTGTATCCGGAGTTCCTTGTGACTATGATTGAGATTGGGATTGTGCAACAAACTGTCCTAAAGGCATATTATCATCCGCATTTCCCTCTCCTACTCTTACATCTCCCACATCTACTTCACCACCTCTCTCATCATTTTCACTCATCTCTTCCCTATCAGTTTCACCAACTTAGGACTGACTCCTAGTATCTACACTCTCAGGATCTAACACTCCTTAAGTAGGAACAGCAGGTTCTAGCTGATATGGTAGAGCAATTTTATTTTCCCTCGCATATGCCTGAACTACTGGATCATCTACATCCATCAACAACACAAGCTCAGCTGGCATTACAAATGCCTTGTCATTTCCCATAACCTCAATCTTGTAAAGTTTCTTCATATGATAAATTATGGGCAACGGATCTGCCTCTCTTCTGGATATTTCATGAGGATATTGAATCATCAGTTGTTATACAATCATGGAAAGAAATCTTGGGTAAGGTAAGGACTTCTTTTCTTGTTTTGGAATTTGTTTCTGATGCACAACTTTCTATAGATCATTAAAGATTATCACAGAATAATCTAGATGCCAATGCTTTGCCATTCCAACAAAGATTTTAAAAGCATTCAAGTTTCCAGCATCAACTCCTTTGGAAATACTCGTAAGAAACCTCATTATGATGGAGTATAAGGTTTGCCACAAAGGAACCATGTTTGATCTTTTAAACTCACTCATATTTTTCACAGTTGCTTGGTATCCTAACTCTCTGATTTAAGTAAACATGCTCTTATCAGCTGGAATTGGATCATATTGATTCTTATTAGCATAAGTGTCTTTCTTTGTAAGCAGTTTCAGCATTCTCCTTAGCTGACTATAGTTGAAAGAAAATTCAAAATTTTCTATTTGTCCTCAAATCATGTTTTCTCCTTCATCAGTTGTTGTGCTTGTCATTAAGTGCAACAATTGTTGTACATATACTTCGGGAACATGTGGTCCTTCATTCTCATCAGCAGTGTTGTATGTGAAGATATGTTTTAAAGGATATGTCTCAATAAGCTCACCAATGATTGGGAATTGAGTGGTGGTTTTAATGGAATCATAAAAGTTGTTATTCATGACACAGGGTAGGTAGTTTTCGAGTGTGAATAAAAGGTTAGAAGGCACAAAAGGTTTTCCTAGGTTAGCCATCTGCATAGAAAACAAGAATACCAATGATTAATGATCAAATATTCAAGGAATCAAGTAAAAAGTCAAATTTGCCCTTGTGTACAAAAAATTTAAGTTTGTGAAAATTTTCAAAATTTGCTAAGTCTTTATGCGGTTTTATAGAAAACCATATACATTGTATGTGGTTTTAAGCAAAACCGGACAACACTTTGTTAATAAAACCGTATGAACACTTTGTGAATTAAAACCGTATGAACACTTTGTGGATAAAACTGTATGAACACTTTGTTAAGAAAACCGTATGAACAGATTGTATATGAAAACCGGATGACAACCTTGTGAGGAAAACCGCATGAACTCTTTGTGAAAAAAACCGTATGGAAAATTCATGCGGTTTTACTAAACACCGGATAAACTCATGCATCAACCAAGTTTCAAAAGATGCGATTTTGGAAGAAACCTTATGTATCAAACTTAATAAAACCGGATGTTATGCATTTCATGCGATTTTGTCAAAAACCACACGATTCAAAAATTTCATGCGGATGTTATGCATTTCATACGATTTAAAAATCCGTATACCTCAAAATCAGAAATTTTTAGATTAAGTCATAATATCGAGTATAGCTACTTACAAAATAAGCATCTTTTCTTCTTGAACCAAGTATAAACAACAACAAAAATGGGTCTTTTTGAACATGCATTCGTTTGACTGTCAAACCCGAAACCCAAATCAAAACCCAAAAGAATTGATTGTTTGATGAAATTAGAAACATATCTACATAGCATGCATCCTAAAACATCATTTCGACAACAAATATTCAACAAACAATCATCAAAATGAACCCTAAACTCCTAAAAACCCATCGACTGTTAGAGTTTTTAACCCTCTAAATCAAATTATTCGAACACTAAACAAAATGATTAGGGAAAAAGAATTATACCGTTGAGTTCGCACAACAAATTAATCCTTAGATCCTAAAGATTGATCAATTTGAACACCTTCGAATATTGTGTGTTCGTTTGAGAGTGTTTGAAATTTGAAAACCGTGTGAAATAGTCCAAAACCGGATGGATTTTGGTTTTTATTCCTTTGACCGGAAAACCCGGATACTTCGAAGACCCATTAACACTTATGCGGTTTTTTAACATAAACCGTATTCAAATGCATACGGTTTTAGTTGAAAACCGCACTATTGTGTTATTCCCATGCGGTTTTAAATAAAAACCGTACAATGTTGTTTTTTCATGCGGTTTTATGGAAAACCGCACCAATTGACATTTTTCATGTGGTTTTGTGATAAAATCGCACAATTAACATTGCTAAAAGTTTTGGTATTTTGATTCTTTGAAACTTTTACTTTTTGATTCTTTGACTTCTGAATTTTTTAATCTTTTGCGTTGTTATTATGACAAAAGATAAAAATTAAAACTCCCCCTCAAATCAAGCATTATTTTGAGATGAAAGAAAAAAAAATCATTTTGGCTTTTGAAATTTTGAAATGTTTTGGAATTTTTAACAGTTTGAATTGTTTTTCAATTTTCTGATAGTAATATACAATATTTCCGAATTTCTCCCCCTACAGGCATGAACGGTCAGTAATTCATTACTTGTATCATCAATAACACTCCCTTTGACTCATGATCAGTCCCTGCACATACTAACACATACCATGATATATCTATTTAATCAATTGTAAAACAAATGAAAAACATGTTAAATACTTAAATTCAACATGGCTAATTTTGACACCAAAGCATTAAACCGAGATTCGTCTAAAGGCTTTGTGATAATATCAGCAAGCTGATGATCAGTATTAACATACTTTAATTCAATCAATCCCTTTTCAACATAATCTTTCATAAAATGATACCGAATTTCAATTTGCTTCGGTTTTGAATGATGCACTGGATTGCATGAGATAGCGACTGCACTCTGAGAATTACAAATTAGAGAAATGTGATCATAATTCTGGCCAAAGTCTGAAAGCTGAGTTCTAATCCAAAGACTCTGAGAGCAGCAGCTTGCAGCAGGAATTTATTATGCTTCAACTATAGATGTAGAAACACAATTCTGTTTCTTTGATGCCCAACACACAAGTCTATCACCCAGAAAATGTGCACTTCCAGACGTGCTTTTCCTGTCTATCATGCATCTTGAATAATCAGCATCAGAATAGTCTATTAGATTGAATCCGGAATCTGTTGGATGCCACAGATCAAGATCCGAACTACCCTTGAGATATCTGAAAATACGTTTTACAGCTAGTAAATGAGATTCTTTGGGATTAGCCTGAAATCTTGCACAAAGGCATGTAGAAAACATTATGTCAGGCATACTCGCCGTCAGATATAACAAAGAACCGATCATACCACCATAAGATTTTTCATCAAATACCTTTCCATCCGGATCAGCAAAAAGTTTCGTTTTAACAGCCATGGGTGTATTAATTGGTGAACAACCAGACATATCAAATCTCTTAAGTAGATATTTAATATATTTAGCTTGATTTATAAAAATCCCATGGCTAAGCTGCTTAATTTGCAATCCGAGGAAAAAATTAACTTCCCCCATCATGCTCATTTCAAACCTTTCTTTCATGGTATTTGCAAATTCATCGCTGTACTTAGGACTTGTAGAGTCTAATATAATATCATCTACATAGATTTGTACTAATATATACTCCTTTCCTATTTGCTTTTTGAATAGTGTGCTATCTGTTTTTCCTTTGAGGTATCCCTTGCTCACAAGATATTTGGATAGCTCGTCATATCAAGCTCTCGAAACTATTTTAAGATCGTACAATGCCTTATCCAAAATATATACATCATTAGGTCGCTTGGGATCGACAAAGCCTTCAAGCGGTCCAAAATAGACTTCCTCTTTAAGTTTTCCATTGTAAAAGGTTGTCTTAACATCCATTTGAAACACCTTGAAGCTTCTAAACACAACATAGGCTAGGAATAGTCTGATAGCTTCTATTCTTGCTACCGGGGAAAATGTTTCATCATAGTCGATTCCCTCTTGTTGATTGTACCTTTTAGCCACTTGCCTTGCCTTATTCCTCACCACTATTCCATCTAAATACTGTTTATTCTTGAAATCCAATTGGTTCCTACTATTGATTTCCCTTCATGTTTAAGAACCAATCGCCACACTTTGAGTCATTCAAATTGATTTAACTCTTCCTGGATTGCTATTATCCAGTCTGAATCAACCAATGCTTTAGATACTCCTGTGGGCTCAATCATGCTCAGAAAACTTGAATAAAGTCATTCGTTAGTAGTAGCAGCTCTTGTTGGGACACCGACGTCCAAACTTTTGATTATCGGGTGATTTCTAAGCCAAACAGGTTCGGGGGTATGAACCTGAATGTAATCATCTACCCTCTATTTAGAATTAACATCGTCCATTGAAGGATGAAACTGATCATGTTGTGGTGAATTCTGAATAACTGGAGTGTTTGTCATTTCTTGAATGATTGGACTATTAGTTGCTTCGTATTCAGAATTATCAGAAATAACAGGATCAGGCTGTGGTTGTATTGTTGAAGCACTTGATGGTTCAGTGATTGTCACAGACTCCTGTTGAACTGCTTCAGTCCTGTTTACAACAACAAAGGAGTTATCATTCTTTTTGAATAAATCAAACATAAAATCTAAATCTATGACTTTTTGATTGTTTATTTTGAAAAACCTTTGTTTATGAATATGAAGGTTTATCAGTCAATGAGTTTAAGTTGACCAAATCATCGAACGTAACATTCATGCTTTCAACAATCATGTTAGTTCTCTGATTTAGTACTCAAAAGGCCATTTTGTCAGTTGAATAACCTAAGCAAATTCCCTCGTCTGCTTTAGGATCAAACTTAGAAAGTTTGTCCGATTTATTTAGAACAAAACACCTATTACCAAATACATGGAAGTATTTCATATTAGGCACTACGCCATTACATAGCTCGTAAGGAGGTTTGTTAAATTGACGATGAATAAGAGAACGATTTTGTGTGTAGCACGCTGTGTTAACAGCTTTGGCCCAGTGTGATGGTGGCAACTTTGAATATTGCAACATGGTTCGTGCACCTTTGACTAATGTTCTGTTCTTTCATTCTACTGCTCCATTTTGCTCCGGAGTATAAGATGCTGAAAATTGATGTGCAATTCCCTCATATTCCAAGTAGGAGTCAAGTGTTCTGTTCTTAAAATCCGTTCCATTATCAGTGCGGATATCCTTGACTAGTTGGCCTTGTTGAGTCTTATGATTTTTCAGGAACCACATGATTTGTTTAGGAACTTCACTCTTGTGGCTAACAAAACGGACCCATGTATAGCGGGAGTAATCATCCACCATCACCAAAATATACCGCTTGGCATTCCTTGACTGTACCTTCATTGGTTCACAGAGGTCAATATGGATCAGATTCAAATTTCAGCTTTGGTAGACCTCTGACCAAAATTCCATTCACTAACTTGTTTATATTCTTAAAATTGAGATGAGACAACTTGCGATGCCATGACCAGTTTAAATACGGAGAAGCTCGTGTTAGTAAGCATACTGACGGACCAGATCCTTTCTTAGACAAGTCTATTGTGTAAAGATTAGACTTTTTGTTTCCTCCTTGTATCTCATTTCCCTCTAAAGTCCGAAGTGAACTTGAATTTTTCTTAAATAAAACCTCAATCCCTTTGTCACAAAACTATCCTATGCTAAACAAGTTGTGACCCAAACCCTCGACATATGATACCTTTTCGATTTTCAAATTTCCAGTTTCTAAAACTCCATATCCCAAGATGGGTGATACCTGGTCATTCCCAAACTTCCAGTTTCTAAGACCCTTGTCACTTGTCATATGCTTGGTGTAGCCGGAGTCCATGTACTAAATATTGCTTTTCTGCAAATGGAATGAAAACGTGACTACTTTACCCATTGTGAAATGAGTTTAGCCATGTTAGTATCAGACATATTAGAAACCATAGATTTAGCTGGAACAACTTGTTTAATAATCCACTTTTTAATAATCCACTTTGAAACCCGTGTGTGTGACACCTTTGACAGGGTGAAGTTATGATTGGATTGGAATGTTCTTTTTGTGTATTGTGTGTGAAAAGCAGATGAATTCACATTCCAATTGTTTTTCCTTATAGTATGTGTTGGAATATGCCCACTAATGCATGTACGCTATATCGACCGCTGCTGATGATGTATGGGCCTATTGGGTCATACACCGTGGTCAAACCTGACAGCAACTTAAGTTCAGGGACCAAATATGACAATAGACAAAAGTTGACATCGCAGGCCGCGTTAGCACCGCTAACTCTAAGGGTTAGCGCCGCTAAACCCTAAAGGTTAGGGCCGCTACGGCTGCATGTACTTTGTGTCAAATCACTGGCAGGCAGCGTTAGTGCCGCTAACTTTAAGGGGTTAGCGCCGCTAAACCCTAGCGCCACTACGGCTGCATGTGCCTTTTATCAAATCACCTCCAAAGCTAACCAATGCATGTGTGACATGTGTTTTCCACTATGGACGGCTATGGAAGATTAAAACCACATCTGGAACTCTCATTTGGGGATGGACTTCACTTTCTCTCAAGGTGAAAATACACACACTTAATTCACTCTCTTTGGTGCTTTCAAGATCAAGTGAGAGTTTCATAAGAGAAAGCCAAGAAGGATAGTTCCAGAAGATTCGGTCTCATATTGCTGCTCTCCCGGAGTGGTTTTCATGGTGAAGAACCACAATGGCTTGCTAGCACTTGTGGTTTGACGTGTTCCCGGGGTACATCCCATTAGTTGATCCGCATTTCGTTCTTGGAGCATCACTACCACGAGATTTGAAGACTTCTAGAGCTAAGGAGTACCTCTTTCCTTCTTTCATGCTACATTTCTTGAACATAGAGTTTGGTCAATTTTAGGATTTCTTGTTTTTATGCTTTGTTAGCTTGTACATTGGGCTATTTTTGTTGTACCTTGCTTCCGCTGGTAGCCCACGAAATCCCAACAGTGGTATCAGAGCCACCTTTATGTTAGATTTGCACATGGTGGCCTGAAAATCCCAAAATCAAAATGTTTGTTTTCTGTTCGAACTGGGTTAGCGGCGTTAACCTTGAGTTAGCGGCGCTATCTCTTAAACTTAGCGGCGCCAACGCCCTGTTACAGATTTTGGTTTCAAAGTTAAAAACAATTTTGTCTCGGGAATTTTTGGCATTTTGTGATTCTGGAAATTTGTTTCAGATTTTTGATTTGGTAATTTTGTTACCATTTTAGTATGTTTGGTTGTATGTGGTTGATTTGAAATTGGTAACCTTGTGGTTGACTTTGTGTGTTTGGATGCATTTGGTGATTTTAAATCACATTGGG